>CM036560.1:101240543-101879293 GCA_020745775.1 Theristicus caerulescens
AAAGGTAAAATCTTGTTACCGGCAATATGTTAATCCCAGCTTTTATGGAGTGCCTCTAGTCAACCTGCCCACACCCAGGCATGAAGATCTAGAAGCTGCCTATAGCCCCACAAGTATGCAAAAGTCTCTAGAAATCAGTCTGCTGAGGCATCCCAGTACAGGCATCTGGCCCACACATACTGAAAAAGCTGAATTAACTCCTATAGGAAATGGGGAGTGGAGTGAATGTGCCACTGTAACACAGCCAAACCACAGCTGCTGTAATAGCACAGTGAATGTTCCCATTTCTTAAAGGGTGTCATGCATATCGAACCTTTCTCAGTCTTAATTACAAAACAAAAAAATAATATGATCCTCTTACTGTATGTCTTTATTTACCCTCTCATCTGCTCTGGCATTTTAATATCCAAGTTTTAGTTAGAAACAGATGCTTCAGCTTTATCACCCTCTCGTAACGGCTTAATACTCTAGGTAAGATCAAAGACAGAGGAAAAAGATGCTACACCAAGCACAACTTTTGAGCAAATGGGCTTGAATATTCATTAAACAACATTTAATTTAAGCACCCGAACTCTAAAAGCAGCAACATATGGGCCTGTTTTATTTTACATAAACTGAATAGGAGGTTGTGCCATTAGTTTCTGGAGACATAATGTTCATTACAAATGAAGTATGTTTTCCTTTAGGGAATGCGCTACCATTTCTGTAGTGTTGTCATTCCCCCAAAAGGTTCAGTATACTTGCCATATGAAGTACTCTTCTTTGTAATGGGCTTCAAAATGTAAACAAAATTCCCATAGATCTTCATTGATAAAGGGAACCTGGGGCAAATTAAATTCTTTAATGAGAAACAAACACAGAAAAGAGCCTTCCCTTTTCAGTATTTTACCATGTTTAAGAGACTGTCTCGACTACATAGTTTGTTACATGGGTTTTCCCCTTACTCTTTGTGATTGAACATTTTTGCATCTCTAACAGCATGATATGTGGTTCTACAGTCCTCTGCTGGCTAAATGATTACTTTGCACAATCTCTTTGAGAATCTATGCTGTTTTCTTGCATGCATCTTCACTGAAAAAGCAAGATATTTGCTCTTGAAGTTTGTATAGGTTGAAAATGGCTAGATAAAAACATTTTGATTAGTCAGCAAGGTCCGTGAAAAGTATTTTACACATGGTCCTGCACTTTACATCCCAAGACAGCTATTTAAGTGGTAAAACAGATAAAGAAAAAGAGGCTGGGGGTGATAAATACTTGAAGAACTAAGCTGAAAAGCAGGAGAGAAGCATCACCACATCTGAAATTGGAGGATCTGTTCTCTCTGTAGTATTGCTGCAACTGTCATTAAAGTAATTAAGAAGTATTAATTGAAGAATGGACCTCAGAAGTACCTTGTGCATAGTGTTTACTTGGTAGGTGTCTGCTGTGGTATTCTTCTATTTCCCCATTTACTAATTTTAATAAAAGTGAGGCACTGAAAGGTTTGCTTTGTTGTTTGGGGGTTTGTTTTGTGTTTGTTTGGTTTTTGTTTAGGTTTGGGTTTTTGGGGGTTTTTTGGGTTTTGTTTTGTTTTTTTTTTTTTTAATTGAGAAACCCTCCAGAAATTATTTTGTGTCTTTACTAAGGGAAGAGGGTTAATGTAGGACTGAAGAAGTGTGGCACCTTGATGTACCTTGGAAGTGTTATCTCCTTTCATCCACAGGACAGCAGCAATACAAAATGCTCCACAATCTTCCCTCAACTCCAGAGACAGCAACTTCAAGTTCCACCAGGTTTTTTTGGCATTTGTACCCATAAAGGTGCCAGTGGAGCATTGATCAACCACTAGGAAAGAGCTTGATAAATAAATTGCTTTATATAAGCTATGTGATTATTGTTCATTCATACAGTCTATGGGAAAGTAAAGCTAGAAAAAAAAGCATCTGCGAGCAGAACAAATCTAAGAAACAACGACACCATTGTGACAGAAAGGGAGGGGATGCAAGATAGAAACACAAGAAAAGGGCAGATACATCACTAAGGATATATGCCTTGAGGCATATATCAATGGAACAGCCATACAGGGGTAGCATTTCCTAAGAGCGAGTGGAAAGGACTGACACAGGTCTCAGAGAAGCATGGTCCATATGCAACAGGCAGCTTGAATGAAGACAAGATATTCTCTTGACTAAGCAGAGACTTGTGGGTTAAACAAACCTCAGGCTTCTTTAAGGGGACAGCAAAAGATGGAAGATTGAAAAACTACCTTTCCCCACCTCTTAAAACATTAAAATCAGTAGTGATCACACAAAGTATTTACTTTAAAGTATGAGTTGTTTATGCTATGGAGTAATGAACTTTGCTAATGAACATAGGGACATGCATTCTCAATGAGTTGTAAACCATAGAGAAGAGTGCCCCTAGTTAAGCAGCCAGGTATGGGTACAGCTGAGTTGTGAGACTAAAATGGTACAAAATTATGTTGGCCAGTCATCACTGAGAAAAGTAAAAGTTGGAGCATTACCTTGACACCAAGATTCAATTCCCCAGCACAACATTTGCCTGTTTTCTGACCTGGGGACCAGTCACTGCAGGAGGTATTTTTATAGTCATAGGAGGTTCACTTCTTTGCACACAAGTACATTTGTACTTAGGCTTTTAAAACACTCAGGTACTTAAAAAAAAATCTTTGTATTTTATCCTTCTGTGCTTCATCTGTGAAGTGGAAATACTGAACATTCCAGCCTCATAGGGATTTGTAGGGTTGACCGATAACATCCTGCCAGCCCCATACAAGTCTGTATGCACCTGTCTTCAACACTGGCATAGGTTTTTCTAAGGAGACACTCCAAGGTTTGGTCTGTGCAGCACTGTGTTAGAGCTTCTGTAGAAGTATCCTACACCGAGACTTTCCCCCAAGCCACCAGACATGCCATACCAATGAAGTATGAGCTGAAAGAATACTGTTAAAACTGAAGTAAGTATTTTAAAGCAATCATTTACCACACTGAAAGGAGATTTTTTTTTCAAAAGCACAAATCAGTCACAAAAGCCAACTAGCAGACATTTATGCCTGTGAAGATCTTCCCATTTAATAAAAACAAAAAAATTTGATGCATCTTTTACTTACTCCATGTTTAATGCCAGATGTTTACTTTTCAGCATTTCTTTGATGCTTGACAATTCAATTTCACCATGTTTTCTCTGGTTTATGCATTAGTTCAGTGCTTCAGTGTTTGTTTGAACACTATGGAGTTCAATGCTAGGCAAAATATACTCTCATTTTAATTAACTCCTCAAAAACATAAAAGTTAAATACTAATGTGAGTATGAAACAATTTCTCCCAATCCTAGGTTCTTAGTCTTTACTTTTGTAAAGCCCTGAAGCAGGGCCTAATCTACCTAACCTTCTTCAATAACCAGAACTGATCAAGGAAAATAAATACTTAAAACAAATTCTGACAGCTCCTAAGTTTTATGATACCCCTCTACTTGCCTTAAAAAAAAAAAGCTTCATTTCCCTTCTGCCTGTAGCAGGATCTTTCAAACCCTGACAGAAACAGTGAAATAAAACCAACTTTTTCCCTCTTAAATTAAAAATATTAAGCCACTTGCATTGTGATTTTTACGTTGGCTGTTAAACCAGACAGAAAACATTGAAAAAGGAAAGTGTTGGTCCCAATTTTCTACTTACAGCCAGCACTGTGCAGGAGATATGGATCCGAGGTCATTTGTTGCAGAAAAGTTTTATTTTCAGTGATGGAAACCTGTTCGCAAATCAATGCTAACAACGCCTGGCTTAACAAACAGGCTAGCAAAAATTGACAGAAAGTGATAGCAGGGTAGTAGCTCCAGTGCAATCAAATCAGATCATCATGAAAGGCAGTGAAGCATGCTTCTCCTAATGCAGGTCAGTTTGCAGTCTGGCCAGCTTCATTAGATAACAAGCTGTATTTTAACCCAATGAACACAAGTACAAACCGTTACCATCTACCCCAGTGAAGCATTGCACTCACGCATCTTCTGCTAGTTGTAAAACATGTACTGTGTTAAGAGAAACCACAGATGCTCAGAATGTCCTTCTGCCTCAGCACGCTACTTGACCTTACTTAGGATCTCTGTGTATGAACAGCAGTAACTGGAAAGGAAGATGGAGCTTTTTTATTAGCAGTCCTGGTTGCCGATGGCCAGCTCTTGGAAAAAACACAATTATCTTCTAGCGCACAGGATGCCTTTTAGCCACTTTTGCAGCTGTTTCATTAGCCACAGCCTTTACAAAGAACAAAGACTAAAATTAAGAGGAAACTTACTGAATTCCAGATGAGGATAAAATTCCACAGGGGATTTTTTTTTTTTTAAGACATTAACTAGAGTTCACAAATGTCAGCAACAAACATAAGACTAAATTTCCATTTAATCCCTTTAAAGCAAAGAAGTCCAAAAGCATTAATGTACTAGGATGTACCTACTCCTGACATGGACTTGTCAAAGGTTAAACCTTTTCAGTTTACCTCTTAGAGGCACTGTCACAAATGTGTTCATAGAAATAACTTAGTCTTATTGCTATTGTGTTAGGAACATGATGAACAAAAACATTTGCCACCCATATTGGAAAGTTCTCCTGCTCAGGTAAAACTTTCCAGCATTCAGAGCAAAAACCGAACTACTCTCATCTGGTCTCTTAGCACCACCAAAATATCCATCCAAAAAAAGGCTCATATATCTAGTTTTGCTCAAAGAGAAGCGCATGAGCAGGGAGCATTCACAGCTAGAATTTCAAACTTACTGTACAAATCTAGTATCAACAGCTGCTACAGGACAATGTTCTGTTTCCTCTGTGTAGGAAACTAATGACATTAAAATTAATTTTGTACAGGAACTGACCAGAATAATATGGACAAGTTAATTTCTTCCAACTGTTACAAACAGATTTAATAGTGACCTGCATACTTTATTCCTTAAATGACACATTTTCTATAAACAAAAAGAACCACATCACCCTTTTATCCCTCTGCCTACTGGTACTGCAGTCTTCTCATAGCATATTATGCCTCATTTATTTCAAGCCACTGATGATATCAGCTTCATTTCTTTCCCTCAACATTTGTTCGCAAGCCTGTTTCAAGCTGCTCCCTAGACAAAACAACCTCATTGCCCAGGTGAGGCCAAATTTTACCATCTTTCATCTGTATCACGGTCGTTATCTTTTTCTATGATGCCAAGACACTAATCTCTGCTCCTCCAGACTCTGCTTCCCTGGTAAATCTTTCTTTGATCCACTGCAGTTTGTCTTTTGCCTTCTAGACTACAATCTCCTTCAGACAGAAGCCACCATTATCTGGCTGTGCCTCATATACTTCACTGAACATAGAGGTGGAACCTCAGCAAGAAGCTGGACTACTTGATCCAGTTTCAATTAAGTCAAGCCCTGAGGCTCCTGCACGGCTTTTCAAGTGTTTCACAGGAAGACTTGATTTACTCTTACTAGCCCAGCTGTACAATTTTGAGTCCTTCCTACAAAAGAACCCAAACAGTTTGTGATAATTATACCCCTTGTAAAAACCAGACAACTCAAAGAAGTCCTAGCCATTAAAAATGGTAAAGAGTTAATGAAAGTCTTTCCATGTATATCAATTTAAGATTACGTATCAACAGTTTAATTTAGAAGTTCCTTCTCCAAAAATCCTTCACAGTCTAATTTGGGCTCCAGACTGATCATCAAATAGAAAAAACACTTGAGATACTGAAATATGAGGGCCAGTCCAAAGTCTAAAAGCAGGCATCAGTGACAAAACCTACTACCTATAGATGATGGGATGTGCCAAGATCAGCAGGAAATAAAAGGGTACCTGCAGCACACAGTAGGGAAAGGAGTGAAGATTCCTGCTCATCAATGCTTTCCCCTTAATTGTTTTGCCTCCCACAGGAAAGGGGATTAACCTTGATTCTCTTCACAGCATGACATGTGCATTAAACTTCTGAATCACAGAACATCTGCTACACATTGCTTAGACTCTAGTGTGCAAGGGCAAAATCTTGGCAGAACAGAAACTCTCACGAAGAGCTGCTTATCTCTCCAGACTGTTGAAGCACCAAGATTTCAGATGACAGCTATTAAACTGCCTGCCATTTTCCAGGTGGAATGATAGGAGAAAAGGGCAGCCACATCAACACAGAATGTTGCAGAACAGCAGGAAAACTCAAATAGGGTGATCTGATTTGATCAGTTAATTCTAGATCATTTCATGCCATTTTGTCCCCTTCCCCATTTTTTGTGCTTAATGCCTCATATTGCAAGAGAAGAGTACAGCTTATGGGTATGTGGTTATAACCTAACCATGCAACAAGAAAAGAGTCAATTTTTTAATCGCTAGGTATTTTTTGCTGCCAATCTTAAATCACCAAAATGGGGCATCAAATACCAAACACCAAGCAGTAAGACAGCCCATTTCAATCCATCTGCTTTGAAAAGTTACTGCACCTCATAAATGAGCCTGTAATGAAAAGCACTTAAGACACTACAAAATTGAGAAGGGAACCTTTAATATTCCAACTCCAGAACTAAGTTTTGCTTCAAGACGTACATGCCCCCTGGAACAGCACTGTTTATGTAAAATCAAAACATCAAGACTATGCAAGACATATACCTTTATGCCAGCACTTATTTATAAATCTTTTGTTGATTGCTTAAAACTAAGGTAAGAAGGCTTCCAAAAAGAGCAACTAGCATTTATGCCAGCACTCTAGAGCTTTGTAGTAGTAAACATTTGGAAAACACTAACTGTATGGTCTTCACTGAAACAGATGGTTTCCATTCAATTCAAAAAGGAACCAGTGAAACAAAAATATCACTTAAAGCCTCAGATCCTGAACACAACTATTTTCAATGCACCTTTTCAGAGGAGTTGACCTCTTTGACAGGGGACAGTTCGGCTTCCCTTCAGCTTATTTTATGAAAAATTGCTATAAAAGTCTTCCTTGTATTTGTATTGCTGTGTTCACACTACCCCCTAGTGATTGTTCAATTATATTTAGTAGCATGACTCTTCTCTCCTTTGTTGTTGAACATTATATATAGAAAGGGTTTACTATAAGTATCACCTTTAAAACAGGTTTAGGTTCTAGCTCTAAGCCTTACATACGTAACATTTGCTCCATATACCTTACAATCTTCTCGGTTGTCAGAAATTTACTGTCACCTATTCAAAACTTATCTACAGGCTCCAGAGATCAGTGCATATACTGTATCTAAGTAGCAACAAAAATCCCACTTTTAATATTCCTCTAGCAATTCTTCAGAATTTAGTATACTTGCAACCTTTGGGAAGAATATTCAATAGGTACCTATGTTTTAAAGTCTGTCTGCCAAGCAAAAAGCTTTTTAACTTCCATGGGACTTCAGAATCAAAACTTATTTTAGAAGCAATTACTCCATTTCACCATCCTCTTAGTCTAACATCACTAGTTCACCTATGTTTATATGAAACTGGAGTACCTGGAGGGAGGTGATTGTCCCGCTCTGCTCTGCACTGGTGCGGCCTCACCTTGAGCACTGTGTACAGTTCTGGGCGCCACAGTACAAAAAGGATATGAAGCTACTAGAGAGTGTCCAGAGGAGAGCCACGAAGATGGTGAAGGGTTTAGAGGGGAAGCTGTATGAGGAGCGGCTGAAGTCACCTGGTCTGTTCAGCCTGGAGAAGAGGAGACTGAGGGGAGACCTCATCACAGCCTACAGCTTCCTCACGAGGGGAGGAGGAGGGGCAGGCACTGATCCCTTCTCCCTGATGACCAATGATAGGACTTGAGGGAACGTCAGGAAGATACGCCAGGGGAGGTTTAGGTTGGATATTAGGAAAAGGTTCTTCATGCAAAGGGTGGTGGAGCACTGGAACAGGCTCCCCTGGGAGGTAGTCACGGCACCAAGCCTGACAACATTCAAGAAGCATTTGGACAACACCCTCAGACATATGGTGTGAATTTTGGGGTTGTCCTATGCAGGGGCAGGAGTTGGACTCGATGATCCTTGTGGGTCCCTTCCAACTCAGGACATTCTATGATTCTATGATACCCATCCTTTCACCAGGGCAACTGCCTACTAATCCCAGTTGCTAACCTCAATAAAGGCACAAACACTGTAACATGAGGTACAGAAAATTTAGTGTACAGCTAAGAGTGCGATGCTGCTGGGTGCAGACAATAGCAACCCCACTAGTTCAAGACTCAGACTGAAGGTACAAGAACAGACATTAAGTATTTATCTATACTTACCAGATATTGTATGGAAGTTATTAGGACAACAGTACCCCCTTCCAACCACTTTAACAACTCTAACTATAGGGTTGTTGGTTTCCCCCCCAAATACTAAAAATGCCTTATCTGTGTTACAATATGCCGCCTCAGTACAAAGGTAGTACAATTTAAAAAATACTGTACTTAGATAAGAAACAAGTCAGAGCCTTCATCAGCATGGCTGCTAGAGCTGCCCAGTCTGTTTCAGTCCTATTTAAAGTACAAAACTTCTATTTGCTTGCTACTCAAAACACCTGTACCAGAACACCCACACTTCTAGCATAGAGCATGCCTGATCCAGCCACTAATCCAATCTTAACTGACTCCTTTAACACTACCAGACAAAAAATTAGGGGTGTCCTACACAGTTCGCAGACCAGAGCCAGACCTCAGAGCCTGTCCTGACAACTCAGGAATAAGAGACAAGTCATGCCTGACTCCTTCATTAGCAAAAATCTTAACTGTGGAAGTATGCAGCTCTGATTATCTCTTGTCTGAATGTTTTGTTCTCCCTTCAGCTATATTTACAGGTCTATATAACACAGGCAGTCAGACAAGAACATCATAAAAGGACTTTCCAAAATAGTCTGGACACCAGATGACAAAAGCATGCCTACCTCCATGAACTAACACTGCCTGCTTGGAATTAGGTTACACTACTATCCATAGAAAGCTCTGATTCACTTCAAATTGATACTCAAAACAAGACTTGTTTAATTATGAAAACATTTTAATTCAGTGCAAACAGTGCACCAATCTTGAATTTCTCAAACTTTACAAAATGGTAGCTATCAAATCAAAACTAAAGGGCAAACCAGCATTTTATTGACATAGTTTATTTGATGTTAAAGCCAGATGAGCAGCTTCTTTCCAGAATAATTATTTCTATACCTCTTCATAGAATAATGTAGCCTGTAAAGGAAAAGATAGATCAGTGCCATAAGATTAAAACAATTTTTATACTCATACCTTTATAGAGCCTGAAAAACTGGTTCCCAAACAAGTCAGATGAACCACACTGCCTTTCTTAGAAGAATATAAAGTTCAAAATTTCACAGTACTGTCATGAGACTAAATGAGAGCCTAGATTACACAATTTCTGTAGAAGAGCTCAACGAGCTACAATTGCTTTACCAACTTCCTGCTTAAGACATTACACTCACTACATCAGCTCCCAGACAGACTGTTTAAGTTGCTTTAAAATGAGTCATTCAGACCATTTGTAATAAAACCGGAGTTCTGTCTGTAACAGTTACTGCCCACAGCGCATCCAATTCACTTCTGTTTCTGCAGCAAAGATACAAAAATAAAGTCTAGGACTTGTCTAAAAGAGTATCAGGTTTTGTTTATAAGGAATTTACTTCAAATAAGTATCTATAAGAACACAACAGAAATCCGTCCTCAACATAGAAATCATACTACTTCAATCTATTTAAAACAGTAAAAACCAAGGTATACTATCCTCTCCTTAGCCTATCTATAAAAGGAAAAATGTAAGCCTTGTTTACCATAAGACTAAATAATCAACAGTTTTAGCAACAGTAAAGCTGAACTGCCTGATTTACTATTTCAGTCTTTATACTGAAGGTATATAGGTATATATATCAGGTATTTCACGTAAGCCAAAGACACACAAATTAGCAACTCAGTACTAAGCACAAGTCTTTCTTAGTGTTAAACTCTTGCACTGGGTTCTACATCAGCAAAGTACTATGGTCTTTACAAAAATCAGGATTAGACCTATGTCATCGTAATGACTACAGGCTACTGAATGTCTACCCTTAAAGCGTTCTAAAGTCATACCTGTTATCCATTTTCCACCTGAAGTATGTTCATTTACTGAAAAAGAAAAAGCATTAATTAGTAAGAGAATAGTTTTATCAAAATGCTACTGTAGAAGATGGAGATTTGAGGCTTTTTACTGACACTCACAATATGCTTTTTTCAATTACCACAATGAAATGTGATACAAAAACCTCAAAATTTTGACTACTGTAGAGGCTGAAGACTTAGGTTTCATGCATTCCCTCAAACTCAAATGGGACCTAACAATAGCTGTTTAGCACTTAATAAGTAATACTCAGAATGCAATTGCATGTTCAATTATACCTACAGGCTACAATGGTTTAAAGTGCCTATCCATCCACACTTTTGTTTGACCAAGTTTTTTTAACATTTGTTTGGGAGGCTCGCACATCAAAGGCTGTCACAACTACAGTTGTGACATTAAAAGATAGGGTGGTGGTTTTTACATTTGCTTTGAATGCAAACACTAGGCAAGGGGCATCCACATATACTTGTTGCAAACTTTTATGCGAGCTCAGCTAACTATAGAGCTACAGAATATATTAAATAACACAAACTACTTTAAAATACTTCTCTTGAAACGGCAGGGAAAACAGAATGGGAATTCTGAAGGAGTGAGAAGTGAAAGGAAGCACCAAAGAAAACTTTTTAACAGTCAGACATCAGCATAGTTGATGTCTAACTTAAAAGTTCAAGAAAAACTATTCAAGTATGATTCACCATTTCAATAGTTTTCATGACTACATGGTACATAAGTCTTAGAACAATACAGACTTGCCTGAAGAAGTCTTAGAATCAAGTGTCTACACATTTCTGACATAAACAGTTTTCACAGATTGTGTAGGTAGACTCAAAAACATATTCCAGGACTCCTATTAAAAATTCCCACACAGCTGTGATAAAGGATGTTGAACCATGCTACACCATTGTTTAAACGTGCATTTTTCAAGACAAAGCTTTAAGACACAAGTGTATTCCGCAAGCTTTTTTCTGTGATGCAACTCTTTTCAACGAGGTTTTCCAGAAAGCACAGAAATTAATTTGTCTTTAGTTTAAGTCTAATGTGAGGACACAGACTAACAAAACTGGTGAACAAGTAAGATCTAACCCATGCTTACTTATCAACTAAAAGATAATTTTAAGAGACATTAAAAAACCTCTAATCCAAAACACAGTCGCTTACTATTGAGATTGCATGCTAGTTTGAGAAGCACTTGATAGAGAAGTCACATCTGCTATATAATTATCACAGCACACAATCCTGGTCTTGATTTCTAAAGTGTTTTATATGCTTTAAAAGAATTTCTATGAACTGGGCAGCTTTAGTAATTCAAGTGACAGTCATTTAACCATTTTTTATTAACACTCAATAACAGCTACCTTCAAGTGCAAAATTCTTGAAGGGAAGTTCATCCATACTACTGGTATCAGTGCAACACTAAGTGACTCCCTTGACATTCACAAGGGGGTGTATGGTAGTGTTTCTACTATACCAAATGCTAATTTGTGCTGTTACACTGTAAACCATTGTAGGACTTCATTATTAGAACAACATTAAAGCAGAAAGGAAAAGGGCTCCAAGTCTTATCTAGTAGTTCACAGCAACACTGGTTTATTTCCATCCAATGAAAACAAGAACTTCACTTATACAGTAAGTGAAAAATCTAATTTCACAGAGCAACCACTGTGGTTTGCGTCCTAACTTGGAATACTGCAGGGCAGTAGTTAAATACAGTTTAATGCTGACAACTATGTCATTTCCAACCACCATCTCAAATGCACAAAGCTGTGATGTGACTTAAGTTTTTGTAAAGATGCACAACTACTTTCACACAAAGGTCAACTTACACATGCAATTACATTGTACTACCTTGAATCAGAACCTGGAGTGCTTTGAACCAATGCCTCAAACGAACAGCATCGAGTTTTTGATTTCTTCTCATTTGGAATTCCTTATTTTAATGTTGTTTCACTAGTTTCAAAAATCTTGTTCGCTATTAGCCAAATTTTATTTCTAAGTCATATGACAAAGTTCATTATGTAGTTATCTGAATTCTTACAGGACAGAAGCAAGTTTAAAACAAACATGCATGCATGCAAGGCAGTACAGTGCTTCAATTAAAAGAATGGACACGTTTCAGTGATGTGTAATTCAGTCACCACATCCATGCTCATTTTCAGTACCTGCTAGATACTTCATTTCTGATGAAGAATTCCAAGAAAGTAGAAAAAAAAAGCAAAAGTGAAGATTACTAAAGTTCAAGATGTTAAAGCACTTTAGCAGCTAGAGCTAAGTGTCAAAACCCATTGCCCTATCTTCTCTTCTTAGAACACTTGAAAAAAAAAAAAAACCACTTAGCTGCACAGCTTACTCAGTATTTTTCAGAAGGCAAGAAGCTGCTACAGAAGATGACTGTCTTCACCACACCCAGGCTATTCGTCAGTTTTGGTGTATTTTTTTGTTTAATGGTAAAGGAAGTCTGTCTCCCTCCAAGCTGCACACCTGATAAACTTGTATCAAGTTCCAGCCACAGCATAAGCAGCTCCCACCAGAGGAAACATGACCACTATCTTGGGATCAGTCACTTAAAAGCAGGATAAAGCAGGTATTCTACCTTATTTCTATTTACACACTGCCTCGCTGCCTACACCACCACACATCCTTAACAAAATCTCCCTTATAAATAACACCATAAATAACAGTAACTTGGTGGAGTAAGCATTAGATATTTAGATAGTCTGAGTAACAAGTGTTAAGACTATCTAATTTGTACATTGCAAGGCTGAGTTATGAGATTAGAGCAATACTGTTAGATTTACAAAAGTTTAACTTTAGTTCAAGTGACATGTAGGAAACAATCATTTAAGAAGCATTGTTTCACATTGTATCAGCTAAACTTGCAGCAGTGAGGAGCAAAACTAAGCTACTGAGCTGCTAAGAAGCTATACAACACCACACAGATTACCTTCTGTTATCCAGTAGAACAGGTGAAAGAAATGGGGAAGAAAAACAATGTTATTCTGTTGAAGAATTTCTAATCAACATTTCAAAGGCAACATGCTCACTCATAGCTTACAGATATTCTCATCCTACCTTCTTGCCAGCACCAACATTTGCCTTGGCTGTGCCCCTGACTTTCTTCATTCTGTTCTTACGTTCCTTTCGCTGCTTCCTAGAAGTCTTCTTCTTTTCATACAAGCCATGCTATTAAAAAAAAGAGTTAAAGGTGCATTTAACTTTGTTTCACTGATAGTAATGTCTGAATTTAAGTTTTACTATTTCTGGACTCTTCAAATACTGTTTAAATTTGAAATATCAGTTAAGTAGTGAGACAAGTTCACTAGTTAATGAACAATTCAACACAGAATATAAGCACTGAAAGTAATGTATGTATCAGTCTCATCTCTTATGCTTTTTTAAGACCTTTAATAGTGGTTAGTTATTTATTAATGCTAAACATCACTGGTAACATCCATTTTGCCTTTGCAATTCCCCTATAATAAACAATGAAAAAAACTTACCCTATTTTGCAAATGCAGAAGCTATCCTATATTATTTTAAGACCTCTTATATAAACTCTGAGCACACCAACAGTACTTTCACAAAACTTTAGCTTTTGTAAATATAAATCACGAACAACTAAACACTTCAAATCCATCCTAATTGTTTTCAAGTTACCAAAAACAACCTACCCTGGCAAGCCTGTGCTTTGGTTCATTTTTCTTTGCATAGTCTAGAGAATCATAGATCATGCCAAAACCTGTTGTCTTGCCACCACCGAAGTGAGTTCTGAAGCCAAAGACGAAAATTACATCAGGGGTTGTCTTGTACATTTTTGCCAGCTTTTCCCTGATTTCTGTTTTGGGGACTGTGGCCTTCCCAGGATGAAGAACATCAATCACCTAAGAAGGAATTTTTACAAGGTGTAGAAAAGCAAGAGAAGGTCAACTTCCAGTACAACAGTCACATGCTACAGTCCCACCATGAGCTTAACACTTAGACTAACCCACCTTAGCAGCAAAGTATTATTAATTTGATACAGAAGTGTTCATAAGTTTCCTGCTTCAAAAGACAAAACAGCTTACTACCTCACCATCAAGATTTACCTTCACCATGCATCAACACATTTAAATCTATAAGCGCTTACAGTAAGAGCTCTGGAGGTTGTAAGGGTCCCTTACTTATAGTGGCTAAAGAACACATGCAGTCCAGAACCAACAGACAAATAATTAAATGCAATTTTCTGTATTCTTTTACCATCTGCTTGCGCTGAAGCAGTCTGTTTGTCATGAACTTCCTGGTTCTGATGGTCACTGTGTCATTCTGCAAGAGAAGATACGAAGAAGTAAGACAAAACAATAATGACGTGTACAACCTAAACATAATAAATATGTAAATAATGCATGGTATAGCAACAGTCTGTAGTCTCTCAGATGCTAACAGTGAACTCAAAACCTAAGTGGACTGGTCCTGGGCTACAGATAACATCCCTATAAAGTACACTTCAATATGTACTTTTGAGTCTGATGACAGACTCACCCTCAGTGTCCAAACAATGCAGCAGCATACACACCTCCACCATTCCGAAAAGCTGAAGCAGCTTTCAATGAGCTACATGGATTACAAGCCCAACCACTACAACAGTACGACGCAAGTTTCCTTAACAAACCTATACATTACTGCTTCGCTAATGCTTTCAGACAAGAAGATCCACAAGACTAATAGCTAAGCACGACCCACAGCACCCCTTTAACACCTTAGGAAAAGCACAATGTTACGCTATCGAAGCCTAGGACTCCTCTTACCGACCAGCAGCATGGTGACACAGCAGGCCACGCACACGCCCCGGCCCACACCTCGTAGCTCGCCGCTACCAACCGGCACCGACGCCCCGCGGCCAGGCCGCAAGAGCCCCGGCTCGGAGCAGGAGAACAATCCCCTACTCAATTTCCACCATACCCCCGCAGCCTGCTATGGGCAGGCCAGCCCGCCGGGGCGCGGCAGCTCAGGACCCGGCGGGGGGCAGGATGGCGGCGGCGCGGGGCGGATTGCCGCGACCAGCAGCGGACACTCACCATCTTGGCGGCCGCCTCCCTGCCAGCGAGCGAGAAAAGGAAGGAGAAGCCCCCCCCCCGCAGCCAATCAAAAGACAGCGCAGGGGCCCTTCGTGCCGGGGCGGAGCCGCGCGTAGGGGTGTCCGTCGCAGAGCCAGACCCGGAAGGAGGCGGTAGGGGTGGCTGTGGCATGCCTGATGGGCAGGCTGGGGCGGCCGCCTCCGCTGCAGGCGTGGTGGCC
Source organism: Theristicus caerulescens (assembly GCA_020745775.1). NCBI lineage: Eukaryota > Metazoa > Chordata > Aves > Pelecaniformes > Threskiornithidae > Theristicus > Theristicus caerulescens. The sequence goes on from CM036560.1 coordinate 101,255,914, forward strand.
ACTGTGCGGCCAGGCTCAGCCGCGTGGCGTGGCGTGGCGACCGAACTGCCCTGCTGCATGCGGCAGGTTTTGCTCTCCCGCCCCGCCGCCCTGTCCTGCTCCCGGTGACCAGGGCCTGGGCCAGGGCTGCTGCGGGGAAACTGAAGGCAGAGCCGTGAAGTGAGCTGGGCGGCAGGGTTCCCGGCACCCGGGGGAGCGGTGGTGCTTGGCTTGTAGCAGTACCATGGTCGGCAGCGCAGCGCCCGTGGGCCCTGAGAGCGCTGCTTGTCAGCGTGAGAGGCCGTGAGGAGCAGCCGGGCGGAGCGACGCTTGCTGGCAGGGCCCGGCGCCGCCGCGGCGGTCAGGGGCGAGCCGGGGGGAGCGCCCCGGGAGGACCACCGGTGTGCCCCAGCAGGGGGCGCTGCAGGCCCAGGCCGCTCTGCGCCGCCGCCGCTCTGCGCCGCCGGGTGGGCGGGCTCTGCGCCGCCGCGTGCATCCCGCCGGACGCTGAGGGGCCGCCGCCGGGCCCCCCGCCGCCGCAGCCATGGTGAAGGAGCAGTTCAGGGAGACGGACGTGGCCAAGAAAATGTGAGTGGGGTGGCCGCTGCGGCGTCCGGCGCGGCGGGAGGCTCCGGGGCGGCCGCTGCGCCGCCCGGCGCCCCGCGCCGAGGGAGCCGGCGTTGCCGCGGGGTGGTGCCGGTGGCTGTGGTGGCGAGCAGCGGAGATCCCAGGATGGGGCACAGCTGCTGTGGAAGGACCCGGGGAGAAGTTCAGTGTGCAGGGGAGCGAGGGCGGCTGACGTTACGGCTCGTCCCCTTGTAACAGCGCTGGCGTGGGCCCTGGTTGAGGCTGCTGGCGGGGCTCGCGGGTGTCTGTACGCGTGAGCAGCCGTAGGCTGGCAGGAGAACATCGGTAAATCCCCCACGTATAAACCACTACTTCACTGCAAAGCAGCTCTATTTTTTATAGTTACCCAAAAAGAACCTGTTTCAGCAATACTGTGAATCAACTTAGCCTCTTCTGCATTGCTCTTAAATACATATGCGTGTGCATGCCTGTAGTTACAAGCATTTCTGCGTATATATGTGCACATACATACATACCTGTGAAATTTCCCATTCTAGAAGCCACATCTGTTTTGGCATGAAATCTCCAGAAGAGATGCGTCAGCAAGCTCACATTCAAGTGGTTAGCAAAAACTTGTATAGTCAGGACAACCATCACTCTCCGCTGCAGTATGGAGTACTTGACCATCGCATGGTGAGAACCATTTTTTTTCAAACTATTTTTGTAGAATTACTTGAACTGGTTAAAAATAAATTGGGATGACTGAAATTTACTGCTCATCCAAAATTTGTGCAAATGTATCTCTACTTGAATTGCATAGACCGTCAGTTGCAGTGACAACTACTTTCCTCGTGCTTTTGCGTGGTTCAGGAGAGTATTCTTTTGAGGCAGGAGATGAGTTCTTTCTGCCTAGTTGTTGGGAGACCCAGAGACATCCATCTGTAAAATACTATATTGTAGATTAGCGGGCTGTAGATCAGTTGCAAAAGCTATATGAGGTAATGTCACTTGTATCTGTAGGGCCTGCATGTGAAAGACGCTTTTCTTAAGGTTTGGAGTGAGCATAATGCTACTGACATGCTTCTGATGCTGGGAAAAAGGAGTAAGCACTGTGGGTCTGCTGTTGGGATAGCTGACTAGCTTAAGTTCTTATTTTCTATGTATTCAGTTGATCATAGCTAAATTTTCTTTTCTATGTCTGTTCCCCTTCTCCTAAAGGGAACCAGTGAAAAAGACCGGCCCTGTGAAACCTGTGGAAAAAATCTAGCTGATTGTTTAGGACATTATGGGTACATTGACTTAGAACTGCCCTGTTTTCATGTTGGATACTTCAAAGCTGTGATAGGTATCTTACAGGTAAACACCATCATGATTTGTCATCAGTTTCTAGTCCAGAAAAAGGAAATATCAGAAAAGATGATGCTTGAAAGAGTAATTGAGAAGACCAAAATAAGGTTGTGTTATAAGTTTTATCTTTACGCATCTTGTGTTTTGTAAAATAAATGTATTTAAATACTAGTCTTAGTGATGTAAATACATCCATTTTATTTTATATAATCTCAGACAGATTAATTTAATCCATTATTTTTTTGTAGTAGTTTGAATTAAATGTATGCAGTATAACTTGCCTTTTAGGACATCCCAGTAAATCAAAGCTCTGTTTGCTTTGTGTCTGGATTTTTAAGATCCTGCAGAGCATAGATAAGTATTTACCTCATTGACTGTATTTTTTTTTCCATGTACTTTTTTTTTCTGTATTACAGCATATGAATTGGTCTTTCAACCAAGACCGTTGTATTTCATTCAAAAAACTGTCCTCTGTTGAAGAACTTAAGTTAGTAGAAGATATTACAACTCTGTATGTGTCTGTTAAACAACTGTGTTTATATGCATTTACATTTAAGATGATTTGCAAAACCTGTTGCCGTATCCTGCTGTCAGTGGAAGAAAAAAAGCAATTTTTGGATTACCTGAAGCGACCTGGCCTTACATATCTTCAGAAGAGAGGGCTAAAAAAGAAAGTGTCTGAAAAGTGCCGAAAGAAAAACACTTGTCCTTACTGTGGTGCCTTTAATGGTGAGTGTTGGCATTAGCAGTTAGTGATAGTTATCTATTGTGATGGTTTTTACCTTGGTGGCTGTGACAGGCATCAAACTCTTGAATATCCTTGTTTGTTCCGCAGCTAACGGGTATTCTCTCTGGCCTTTATTAAGAATCACGTAATTGCATTCTTACTGCCAAGTACATGCTTGCTCACATCTCGTTTATGTGGATAGAGACATTGTCCTAGGTGCTTGTTTTGTTTCATGTGGTATCTCTTCATGGCACTAACCAATATTTGATACTTGAATAACGACAAAAAAAACCCGTTTAACATGTTTTTAAAAATATTGGGAGCTATTGTCAGTGATCAACACCTTAACTTAGAAGCATTTGTAGACTTTAATTTTGATTGAACTTCATTTTTCATCATTATATTAAATTAGATGTGTTTGTCCTCTAGGAGGTATGTTCTGCAGTTTGGCTATATTTGAGCTGTGATGATCTTGCATTATACAGGAGTTTGTTCTTCGGGGCAGAGTATCTTAATAAGATTTCACATTTGTTTTTCAAAATACTTTTTTTTTTAATGTACTCTGATCAAGTGATACTGCTGTTAAAGGACAGTGTTACAGATTCATAGTGGATGGTTAATTCATAACTTAAAATTTTACATTTTTAACTCATGAAAATTTTGGGTTGTTTGTTGTAATGATCAACAGCCTGAATAAATAGAGCGAGAGCTGCTTCATTACAAGTGTCACATATACATATAGGGGGCACAAACAATAGGCATTTACAAAATTAAGTGGTAGGTCAGCATACTTCAGTAAAAATAATTGAGTTGGAAAGCACTTGTACTAGTCTGTGGAAATTTTATGAATACCGTTTCATGACATGAAAATAGTTGTCAGATTGTTCTTACAATTCACTTCCAAAATTACTTTAGAAGATAGTGGGATGATATATAAATGGCACATCTTAGTCCTGTTTTTAGTGTGGGAACTTCTACTTTAAAAAAAAATCTGCTGTGATTGAGGGGAAGCTGAATTAAAGTGTGGGCTAAACTGCCTGCTTTCAGCTTCAGAAGCCACATCATGATCTAGCCACACCAAGCCAGCCATACAAGGTGACATGACCTGATTCTCCTCTTTATATTTTGTGAACTTAGGAAACTAGTTAATAAAGCTGATAAAGTTTTATTTCATTCTTGTGTTCACTGAAGGTTTAACTAGTTTTGGAACTGTAGCTTACTCGTTTAAAGTTTTGTTTTGGTTTTTGTATTGGTGTTTTTGTTGTTGTTTAAAAAAAACAACAACCCACATTTATTTGCTTGCAGGAACTGTGAAGAAGTGTGGTTTGTTGAAAATAATACATGAAAAGTACAAGACCAATAAGAAAGTGGTAGATCCAATAGTATCTACTTTTCTCCAGTCCTTTGAAACGGCCATAGAACATAACAAAGAAGTAGAACCCTTACTGGGAAGAGCTCAGGTGAATTTTATTACAACTTAAATTTTCTGCTAGTTTTTGTGCTTGAAATAAAACTCCTCTAAGGTTTTCAGTGTAGCAGCTTAAGCCTTGTGGTGAACCAAGATTCTCATACACTAAAAGATACTTGAAGAATGTTTGTATTTTTTGCAATAACGTTAACTTTGCAAAAATGAGAAATGTAGTTTATTGGTATGTTCTGATATGTAGCTTTCTGTCTGTAAAGAAGGGGAATATTCTTGGTGTGTGAAACTTCCATAAGCTAGAAAAGGGAGAAGAAGGGCCCATAGAAGCTCTGTATGTACGTGTAGATTTGCTGTAGCTCTGAGATTATTACAATACACAGAATTTTTTTTTTCTTCAGAAGAACTTAATGTTGAGAAGGAGAGAGGAGACATAATTATTTAACCTTTTTATTTCATTCAGCTTTGCATTGTGTGCAGTTTTGTTTTCCTTCTGCTCTTTGAAAGCTGGGAAGATCCTGGGGTACATGTTTAGAGAGAAAAAGTAACAAATGTCTGGAATTTCTTATACTGCAGCAGTAGCTGTACTAAGAAGAGAGAAATGAGTTTTTAAAAAGAAACAACTTAGAAAGTACTGTAATTCATGTTAGTTCCTACTAATAAAATGACTACAATGTACTGTAAGTTTGTTGTAAGAGGTTTATTGAGTTGGTTTGTCAAGTAACTATGAAATACTCTCAGTTAACTGTTTTAAAAAAAAAAAGAGAGTGGCACGATGAGAAGTAAACACTGATGTATAAGGAAAAAAAGAAAGGGAAGAAAATAGCAAGTTAGTACCCGAGACGCTAAAAGCACTGGTTCAGAATGAAACAGTTTTGTTTGCATTAATAGTTCTTCTCTATTTGTCCTTTTAAAATACTTTATTTTTGAACAACCAGTAAATGAGGGGAGGGGGAAAGCATTGAAACTGTTACATGATGGCTTGTTCTCCCCTTTCTCCAATGGATTTTGTAGGAAAACTTAAATCCTTTAGTAGTGTTGAACCTCTTCAAAAGAATCCCAGCAGAAGATATCCCTCTGCTTCTAATGAACCCAGAAGCAGGTAAACCTTCAGATTTGATCCTCACACGACTCTTAGTGCCTCCACTGTGTATCAGACCCTCTGTGGTGAGTGACTTGAAGTCTGGCACCAATGAAGATGACTTAACAATGAAACTGACAGAGATAATTTTCCTCAATGATGTAATAAAAAAGGTGAGTCATCCTTCAAGCTCTCAGAGACTGTTGGCTTCAAAAAGAGTTGTTTAGAATTGAATATAGCAAGTGGTTTTCCTTGTCTTACTGCTTACAATCTAGCAAGCAGTCTGTGCTGTACTGCTATGTTGCTTGGGATTTTGTTGAAAGAAATAAAGAAACTTGCTTCAAATGGAGCTGGCTGACTGGCTGCTTGCAGTGTAGGACCTGCTGAAGATCTGCTGGTGGATCATGGGAAGTGTTTTTTCGTTTGAGGTCTGGTCCATAAACTCTTCTCTCTTCCCCACCTCCTGCCCCCATGACTATGACACTTTTTGAGTGGTCACTTACAGTGAAAACATTATATCTATTGGTTTGGGGTTTTTTTTGTTTGTTTTTTTTTTTTTTTCATGTTGGCCTTCCTCTTTTTTTACTACATCTTTGTCCTTTCTTTATTCCACCATCTGTTCTTAAGAAATCACGTTTCAGTTAGCATGGTTATCAAATTGAGACTAGAAGTAAATCAGACAACTTATCATTTGTTTAAAAGAATAATTCTACCAGACTAATACTTTTCAGGCTTTCCAAAACTGGTCTTTTGTCAGGAAAACAAAATCAAGTGAACAATAACTCCCGTGATTGAAAAATTATTAAGTACTGGAGATTTTCCTGGCTATGAAGTTATATTAGCTTAACTTCAGCGGCTTAGGAAGAATACAATTTAAATAAATACATAGTTTGTGAGCATTTGTCCAAAGTCAGTGCTAGTCAAAAGAAATTTTTTGCTGGGTTCTCTTGTGAATGGCCTTATGCTATATCAATATACATCCTGTTATAAAGTTATCTGGCCTTTTTCATTCCAATGTATGAAGACTTTTTAACATTCTTTTCAAAAGAAGTGTTGTACTCGTATCAGAAAAATTCTTTGCTACTTTATGTGTTGTTATATTTATTTGCTGAACTGGATGGCTATTTTATTTAGCATAGGATATCAGGAGCGAAAACACAGATGATTATGGAAGACTGGGACTTTCTTCAACTGCAGTGTGCCCTGTACATTAATAGTGAGCTCTCGGGGATTCCTCTCAACATGGCACCTAAGAAATGGACAAGAGGTTTTGTTCAGAGACTTAAGGGAAAGCAAGGTTTGTGTAAAAAGTTGTTTATAATTATATTGTTTTAATTAAGCCACAAATATTTGCTATTCCAAAGCATCTCTCTGCTACTACTGTCCTGTGCTTCAGTGATGTACCTTGAAAGATTTTCTAATGTGCTGTCTTAACAGATAACATTTTGAAAACAGCTTTTGTATAGAAGACTTTTCACTTGCTTATTTTGTTAGGTCGGTTTAGAGGCAATCTGTCTGGAAAACGAGTGGATTTCTCTGGCAGAACAGTCATTTCACCTGATCCTAACTTAAGAATAGATGAAGTAGCAGTGCCTATTCATGTTGCTAAAATACTAACCTTTCCTGAAAAGGTAAGTAGTGTAGAACCAAAACCTTTTCTATGCTTTTTTTTTTTTTTTTTTTTTAAACCAGACATCAGTGTTGTCCTCCTTTTATAGCCTCACTATAAAAGGGAGTGAATGTTATTGCTTTTATGTTCAAAATGTCATTCAGTGATGCTTTTGCCAGTTTTGTTGCTGCTGGTAAATGAAGTCTGTACTATCAGATATATGCAAGTACTGTGAAGGCATATGGTGTCAGGAGTGACATATCAAGAGAGGAGAGTTTTGTTTGATATTTTTTGAACTCATACATAGCTTCACATGTTTGGTGTATGTGTCTAAGGAGTGGTTGGGTATTTTTATTTCTGAATTTACTTCGCAGATTTTTAATTTAATTTCACTCTGATGTTCTGCTCTAAGATTGGCTTACATTTTCCTCCTCTATTCTCTCCTGCCTGTTCCCTTCAGCAGCTGGATGCTGTGAGGGGGATTGTCAGTTGAGCGTAAAATTTGAAAACACAAAAGCCACCACCAATAACAAGAGGTCCTGAAACGTGTTTCATTTGTTTCTGATTGAAGTCTTTATGCAACAGGTGAACAAAGCGAATATAAATTTTATGAGGAAACTTGTCCGTAATGGTCCTGATGTTCATCCTGGAGCCAACTTCATACAGCAAAGGCACACACAGATGAAAAGGTATCATGCTTATCTGTAATGATTCACTTTTTATCTCTCCCCATCAACTTGTTCTTACTGCTGTGTGAAAACAGTTATACCTACAGGCACTGAAGTTTATTTTTAGAATCTTTCATAAGGGGCAGTAACAAAAAAATTGTCATTATCTCCTCAGGTTTAGTTACAATTTCTTTCTAGATAATCTGTTGGATTTAAACTTAACTGTACAGACTAATGATAGTGAACTGCAATTAGATTTTTTTTTTTTTTTTTTAATGACTGAGTCTCTCTTATTTGGAATAGAGGGTGTAGTATGGAGACAAATGAAAACAAGCAGTTTTGGGCACATTGTACTGGCTGTTTTCATTGGAGAGCTAATCTGCCGTGAGTTTATGGGTAGTAAAAAGTGATAGTGTATGAGTGAAACTCCCTATACTCCCTGATACAACTGAAGCAACTTCTTTATTTTTATAAATAGACTTTTTTCTTACTTGTTTTACTAATAACTGTAGCTTTGTTAACTGATGTCACAAATACATTGATTATTTAAAATAGCAGCAGGGCTGATGTTTAATGAAGCAATCCACACCAGTTTTGTCTTCTAGTTATTGTAACACACATACTCCAACATTTAATGGAAGAACTTGCATTATAAACACAGAATTTATTTTCAATTGTCTTTACATCTTTATGACTTTATTTCTTCTAACTCCATTGTTATGTGTTACGATAAGGTTTTTGAAATATGGAAATCGAGAAAAGATGGCCCAGGAGCTGAAGTTTGGTGATATCGTGGAGCGACATCTTATAGATGGTGACATAGTCCTGTTTAATCGCCAACCCTCTCTTCATAAGCTGAGCATCATGGCTCACATTGTAAGTGCACACACAGCCTAATGTACAGGAAGTGCATCCCTGAATATTAGGTGGTTTATCTTTGCTGGTGTTTCTCTTGCACACACAAAAATAAACAGCTTCTTCTGAAACACTGCATGGGGATGAGCATGAATACGGTGCAGTGGTGCTTTTGCATGGGAACTGATGTGTAACTGGGCAGTGTGCTGTCTGGACAATTCTGTTAATAGCCGTAATTGACCTTGGTATCTGTTCTTGCATAAGCGTTTCATTTCGGTAGAGTTGGTGTGATCTCTACAAAGCATTCTGTTTTCTGTGCTTCATATAAGTTCTTAATAGCGGAAGTTATTAGCTACATTTGTATAATATAACCTGAGTACAATTTCTGTCAGTTCCTGGTTGAGTTAAAACCTGTAATCAGAAATTTTGACTCATGTCTGTAATAAAAAGAAAGGATAAAGCCGAAAAGTAAGCACTCGGACATGGCGATTCATCTTATAGCATGCTTGACTGCATATGCATTTTTCTTTTTTTTTTTCTTTTTCAGGCTAGAGTAAAACCTCATAGGACATTCAGATTTAATGAATGTGTCTGTACACCATACAATGCAGACTTTGATGGAGATGAGATGAACCTTCACCTTCCTCAGACAGAAGAAGCAAAAGCAGAAGCACTTGTTTTAATGGGTGTATGTAGATAATGTTCGGGTTGGGATTTTGCTAGTGACAGATGGTCTGAGCCCCATATTTCTTAACTTGCATGTGAAATCTGAAATATTATCAAGATTCCTGGGTATGGATAATGTGCAACTGTGAAGCTGCCTGAAAACTCTACAACAAGGAATTTAGATAAATTAGGACTGTTATGCAATGGTAGTCTAATAGACTTATATTTAGAATCTGTGGAAAATTCAGCGGTTTTAAGTAGATGTCATTAGTATGTTTCTGCCTGACTGTCCTTAGTGATTGCTACCAAAATATGGTGGCTCTGTTACCAAACAGACACATTGCTTTCTGGTTTGACAGCCCAGCAACTGCAGGAGGTCAGACCAAGTGGAAATGAGGCAGCAGCAGTGTGTTTGTACTGGAGAAGACAGCTTACCAGCGAAGGCAGGAAACAGTAGGCTCTTAGGGCAGGGAAAAAAGGGGGAAGGGAGGGTAGATAAAGAGGGATCTGATGATTGCAGACATTGATCTGTGGTGTGAAAGTAGCGTCAGTAGCAACAATCTGAGGATTTTCCAGTACATTGCTCCTTTAGAGTGACTGAACACCACTGCTACTGCAGATGTACCAATGCAACTGTTGGCTGCAGCATGTATCGGCTTGCTGAACTGGTCTGGGAGCTTAAAAAGAACACACACACACATTTCCCCCCCAAGTGTGTGATTTAGGTTTGTGTGGGCCTGTGAACAATTCAGGCAAAACTGTGCTGCATAGGTGGGGGTGATTAACTGGAGCAGTAGTCTGAGTAAGGCATAAGAAAATGGGGCTAGTGGAAGTGGCTAGTTTGATTATTACATATCAGTAGGGACCACACAAATTGCAGTATTTCACTAGCTCCCTGCAGTGAGCCTAACCTCTTTTGTCCCTTCTCAGGTTCTCAAAGCTAGCTTATCTTCCCTTCCCTGTCCCATTCAAACAGTAATCTACCAAACACACCAGGTTCATTGCAACTTCCGCTTTGGAAATAGAATATGTAATTTCCAGTAACTATTCTCAAATTATTTCTTAACTGTCATAGATTTGCCTAGACTGTAGTGAACTGAAACTTCTAATTTTTTTTTTCTATCTTTTTGAAGACAGCTGTACTTTGATTTAGAATAAGTTTTTACCATTTTTGCTAAAATAACTGTCTTAAATGGTAAGTTTCCTTCTGAATAACAAATAAAGTATCAGTGTCTTCAAATGCATAATTTTTTGTTTCTTGTATCATACAGACTAAAGCAAACTTGGTAACACCAAGAAATGGAGAACCTCTCATTGCTGCTATCCAAGATTTCCTCACAGGTGTGTATATAAGCTTATTTTAGAGCTGTATGATTTAACAGTTGTTCCTTCAGAATCACTTCTCTCTTCCAGAATTTTTCTGTATTAATTAAAAAATTTCTTCTTTCACAAGTCAAAGTGACATTAGGAAAGTAAAGCCATTGTTAGTCTGAAATATAATGATGTCCTCAGAATCTCTTCTGATACTGTCTACTGTTGTAGGTGCAATTCTTATTACCTTTGCATATGTTTTGCAGTGTTTCTCTGGCAAAGAAAATGAATGTTTGGGATCTTTGTATGCATTAGGTAGACAATGTAAACAGCTTATGATTATGGTAGAGAAGCTGAATTCATTAGTCAAAAATTAGTTTTAACCTACAGTAAGTACCTTCAAGTTTCCTTGATTCTTTGGGAAATGTCCGATGGATGTAAGGAAGAAAGCATACAAAAATTAATGCCAGGGCCTTATTTTTACCTATGGGATAGAGTCTGAGAGGGAGAATAGATCATAGAAATGCACTGGTTTTAATTTTTAGAAATTTGAGTGTGGAGCAATTAAAAAAAAAAAAATTCGGGAAAGGATTTACAACTGAAGCTGTCTAAACTATTGTCATTTTGCATAGTAAGTAGGTACCTAGTATTAGAATGAAATCATTGATACTGAATGTGCAATAGCTTTTAAAAGTTAATCTTATTTTAGTCTGTCACATTAATAATTTTTTTACATTCTAGGTGCCTATCTTCTTACATTAAAAGATACCTTTTTTGATCGAGCCAAAGCCTGTCAAATTATTGCTTCTATCCTCGTTGGCAAGGATGAGAAGATTAAAGTTCGTCTTCCACCTCCAGCAATTCTGAAGGTGTGTCAAACTATTTTTTTTTTAATGTTACTAAGACTTTCTCTGTTGTGTCTTCTTGACCCATGGCGATGCTCTCAGCAGAGACAGTTCTTGTTTTCTCTGACGTTATTTTTGTATGAGATTTTGTATTTGTAAAGTGCAAGGATCAGATTTCAGGGTCAAAGATAGGCAGAAGTTGTTTGATGGTTCCTGATACTGAACAGAGTCAACCTTGGATGGTGCAGGCCAGATGCAGGGTTCAAACATAGCTTTGCTACTATCCTGCTACTGTGAGACAGACCACTTGGTTACTGATGGTCAGTAGAAGATATATCAATCTTCATAATGTCACTGTTACTGGCTGTGCAGACTAATATGGTGCTAAGTGGAGAAACTATGTTATTCCTTGGATGACCTCAATTAATATCCTGAAAGGCTCATCAGTTCTAGGTTTCAGTATCCCAAATTTAGGAGATGTTAAATCTGGGAAATAGTATGCTTTAGGTGTTAACCTGGCAATGTGTTAAAGATTAAAGAGGATGAGTGCTATGTGATTTTTTTGTTTGTTTTATTTTTTGTTTGGGGCTTGGGTTTTTTTGTTGTTACATCATGTACACAAAATATTTATTATGAAGGGCAGAGTATTTGTGTATTTGTCACAAACTTTGAGGAGAGCTATGGTATCATTTATTAGATTAGGGTCTGTTAGGCCTTCATTCACATCCTTTTAAGGGTGTTTGTATTTGATTAATTTTGTATTTGAGGCAAACAGTATTCTTTGAGGAGAGTTTGGTACATTTTCAAATTTGTTAAATACTAAGTATTAGTGTATATATTTTTTTTTAATACCCTTTATTTAATTTCAAAACAATAAGTGTAATATTAAGGAAATTCAGCAAGTGAAATTGAAATACCAGTGAATAATACTAATTTAAGGCAAGGTCAGAGCATTTATAGGCAGTATCTAATGTGAATTTTACAAATTTATATGAACTTTCGCTAATAGCTAAGAGCAGTGATTCTTTGACTGCTTCTGTCACTCCAAATGAATAATTTTAGCACTAGCTGTGACAGTTACCTTTAACTACAGCTGAGTGGAGTACATAATTATATGAATCTTTAACCTCCTAAAAATTTAAACCAAAGGCACTCTATAAAGAAGGAATTATAAATGTTGCGACCTCTTTGGGAAGTGAAATCACAGCAGCATCTTTTTTTTTTTTTTTTTTTCTAATCAGAAAGGGAAACATGACAGTAAGAGGGAGCAATAGAGCATGTTTCTCTAAATGCATGCACATACCCTTATGTAAAAGATAACCATTCAGCTGTTGGTGTTTTTGTATCTATAAAAGTGCATAATACTTCCCTATTCAAAGGAATGCTATTACGCACTTCTACAAGTATAGTTCGGTATAGAAAGCTTCTGTATAGAAAACAATTTTACAGTTAAATTCTTGCTTGCTGTTTTACTGTAGTTCTAGCATAAACTCTGTAATCCTAATTCTTCTTTTTTATTTCTCTAAGCCTGTAACACTCTGGACAGGAAAACAGGTTTTCAGCCTCATTCTCAAACCCAGCGATGATTGTCCTGTAAAAGCCAATCTACGAACCAAGGGCAAACAGTATTGTGGCAAAGGGGAAGACCTGTGTTACAATGATTCTTGTGAGTGACAGTCCTAAGCTGTGTTTTGGAAGTCTTCAAAGAAATTGTAGCTATTGTTTTGTTGAGTTTGTTGCTGTTGAGCTCACTGTAGGAGTTAAAGCAGTATTTCACATAAGTATTCTTGAAATGAAAAATAAAATTATGCATTTTTTCTCAAAAGTTGAAGTCATGCTGAACACCAAAGAAAAGACTTGAGTGTATTCTTGTGATAAAATTTCCTTTGTATGATGCTAGGCTTGTCGTGATACTAACGTAGTATTTGAAGGTGAGAGAGATAAAAGCAAAGAAGCTTAGAAAGTGGTTGTGCAGATGACAAATGGAAAAATTTAATATCTTGAGTGGTAGTAGTGATACAGGGATTAGAAGTTAACCAGTGAAAGGAGTTAAGATATGTAGGGAAGATAGGAAACCCTAGGATATCAAACTGCCTGTATCCTTCCAGTTAGGGAAGTCAGAGTGGCAGATGGAATGCAAAGCATCAGGGTTGAAGAGGCTGTAGGAGATGAGCAACGCTTTGCTTGTTATTAATTTAACATTCATGTGGTAACACCTGGAAAAGAACTTGAGCAGGCAGGATAAGCTTGGCTCCTTGCTGCTGAGAAGTGTGAGTTAAGGAACCTAGGGAGGAACAATTGATTTACAGTAATTCTGTCATGTAATGTTGATGTGAGAAAGAATTTACTAATTAGGACTCAAATGCACTCTACACCAGACTCTGAGCGATTTCATTAGAAGGTATGACCACTCTGTGGTTATGAAGTTGGTTATAAACATGGTGGCACAATTTTTTTCAGCCTCTGAGGAATGTGGAGTGAAAGGCAACAAAGCAATCCTGTTCACACTCATGTGAACATAGGCCATCTGCTTTGCTCTGCAGTCTTTTCATTTAAGGAAGTATGACAATAATTTCCATTTTCTGAGTTCAACAGTAGCAGATGATGCAGAAAACTTTGGGATTTCATTGGTGGCTCTGTTCAGTTCTCTGAAAAAAACTTAATTTCTGAAGCAACACTAATTCTCTTCAGAAAGTTCTCTGCAAATTCTCCAAAGTCTCAAGAAATCCTGGTATAATATTTTGATTGTATATAATAAGTAATAGAGCAGTGAATTCTGGTTCAAGAAGTTGATTACCTAAATTCACATTGAAAATATTGAGCATAAAGTACCACGTGCAAACATCTACAGAGTTCTGCATAAAATGATTCAAATTGGATCCATCTACATATGCCAGTTCTTTGAAAGATGTGTAATGAAGTTGAGGATGAACATATATTGTACTGCTGTCATAGAAAATATGTCTAAAGTTCATGTACAGAACATACTTTTTAACTGCTTAAGGGCTAAAGCTTATAAGGACGATTCAGTGCCTGAAATGGAAGGTCCCTGATGAAGCAAAAGGAAGTAATCTAAAAGAGGAAACATGTATAGGCCTACAGGCAAGATGGATGTCTTCATGATATGCTTGTAATTAGAGAGACATCTGAGTCCAGTGTGTCTTTTAAATTTAATTTGTGCCTCCAGAGGTGATTGAGTTGAACTGAATATCACAATCTTTGAATAAGAGAACTGTAACTTCACTTCTGAAATTTTGTTGCTCTACTTCATAAATAAATAAATAATTTTGGTTTATTACGCATGATCGAGGACTTTATTTCTGGACAGATAAGATTGATTGAAGACTTTATTCTGATTAATGAAGCAAAGTTTATTTTTAGATTTTTAATAAAAAGGATTATTCACAGTGTTTCTCACAAGTCTTAAATTGGATACAGTTGCCTTTCTAAGGAGGAAGGGAAATAAATTTTAACTTAAGTTGGTAAGGTGAGGTTGTAGACTGTTCCCCTTACTCATGTACTTCTACAGATACATTAAATTTATGTCTTTGGGTTTTGTTCTTTTCATGAATAGAGCTTTTGTTTAAAAACCTACTCGATAACTGATTACTAGAGTTTAGGTAATGTTTTAGAAAAACAATTAATTCTTTTGCCTTTTTATATTTAGATGTCACAATTCAAAACAGTGAGTTAATGAGTGGCAGTATGGACAAAGGAACCTTAGGTTCAGGATCCAAGAACAACATCTTCTACATCTTGCTGAGAGACTGGGGACAGGTGGAAGCTGCAGATGCCATGTCACGACTAGCCAGACTTGCTCCTGTCTATCTTTGTAAGTAATGGGGGAAGTACATTTCCTTGTAGAATAGTCTCTTAAAGCAGAAATATAGAGCAATCAAGCAAGATTTTTTGCTTCAAATACGATGTACTATGTTTAAAAAAATAAGCTGGTTGTGAAGCTGACAGAAACAGTGAAACAAGTAATTGTACTTATGAAGTGCTTATGATGGTCACATGATGGGAGGAAAAAATAAAGTTCCTGATGATAATATTTCCTGGTTTTAATTTGTTTTCTCTATATGAGATTGAGCTATCAATTTTTTTCTTTTTTCTTTTTTCTTTTTTTTTTTAATAATAGCTAATCGCGGCTTTTCAATTGGAATTGGTGATGTAACCCCTGGGCAGGGCCTGCTAAAAGCTAAGTACGAGCTCCTGAATGCTGGCTATAAGAAATGTGATGAGTATATTGAAGCTCTGAACACTGGCAAGTTACAGCAGCAGCCTGGTTGTACTGCAGAAGAGACACTAGAGGTAAAATTTTTAAATCACTATAAATTTAGAGTAGAGACTTCATGAATATATTCATGTAAATTGTGAAGTTCAAAGTTGTCTTCTGAAACCTAAAAATACAAGCAAATAGGGCCCCTAGGTACTCAACTTTAGCTGAGTCTATCTAGGCTTAACGTTTAGATGCTTGTATGCATCTAAAAATGTTGGCTAAATACTAAACAACTGAGATCCTTCCTCCCTCCTGGCTGGATGTATTGGGGTGACATACAAGAGGATAAAATTACATGGGTAATTAGAATGGGGTTAATTACATTTATCAATATTTGCTAAGTTAATAAAGAACAGTAACAGCAAAGGACCTAATCCAAGAAGCAAAACATTCTTTTAGTTACAGTTCTGTTTATATGCAAGTGTTTTCTTGCCCCTTATTAGGGCAAAAGCTAAGTGGACTTTAGTTATGTTGGGTTTTTTCTTTTTTCTGTAGAAATTTTGATGAAGAGCAATGAATGTTACCCAAAAGCTTACAGACAGGGACTTAATAAAGTCAGCTGAAGAACACTGTTTTCATTGTCTTCAATGGCTTTATACATTTGTCTTATTGGCTAGTCAATATCTAGTTTTTACCTTTAAAAGAAAAAAGTAGAAAGAAAAAAAAACACCAGCAAAAAAAAACAACCAGAAAACCCCACTTTGTGATGAAGTACTGTCGCAGTTGTCCAGTTTGAAGTGGCACTCTGGCTGAAAGAAGCGTCTTGCAGTCTTTTCCACTTTTCGTCTTTTCAGACACCTGTGTAAGTCCTAGAATTTTTTTTTTTTGATACATTTGTTATGTTCTTAACAATTGGAGATATCAGCATTGTACTCTCTGAAAGCAGTCCAAAAATACCTTTTTTTTTTTTTTTTTTTTTTTTTTTTGTGGTAATCTTTCATGTAGCGCAGTGAGACTTAGAGCTTAGTTCAATGCTCAGTTTAGCTTAAGCTGGTGCTGCTCACAAAAGAGGTTGTCATGTCCCTGGCTACCCCTGTCTTATCCCAACAAAGACTTCTTGTGCAGCAAACTGGAAAGTTATGCAAGTTAAAAGTTACACTTGTTTTACCCAAAGCAACATCTAGGTTTCTTTCTCTTTATTGTACTTTGAATTCCCTTTGACTACTGAAGGTATTGCTGGCAAGTGATAGAGTACTGTTTGTATTTTTAACGAATGCTCAGTCTCTGAAATCTTGGATTTCAGGCCTTAATCCTGAAAGAACTCTCTGTTATCAGAGATCACGCTGGCAGTGCCTGTCTCAGAGAACTGGACAAGAGCAACAGTCCCCTTATCATGGCTCTCTGTGGTTCTAAAGGTAGGGATAGCTTAACCCTGGAAGTAGATTACTCACTCCATCACTGTTCTCAAAATTACTTATTTTGTCTTTATAGCTTGTTTTATACAGTCAGTTGTTCAAGTATTAAATTCATGTCGTATAGATTTGAAGTGACTCTTCTCAGTAAGTACAGGTTGGGTACAGTTAATTAAAAACAAGCTGATGGGCTAGTTTTTGTATCTTTAAATTTTTAGCACAAGTTGAAAAACATCCTATTGGAACTTTAGATGTTCTTAAGACTTGAATTAATTCATCAGTAAAAATCAGTTGCATTTCTGACTTCAAGTATCTATATCACATACAAAACTCAACTGGAAATGATATATTAAGAATTGGAACTAATATTTCAGCCATCTTCACTGCTTTGTTTCTGAAGGACCAGCTGTGTAGTAAATACTTGTTTTATACTCAAATTCTTATCTCAGCTTTCCTTTGTTTCCTATGAGAATTTGAAGAAATCATTCAACAGTTTGCCTTTATTTGTCTGTCTCTAATAAATTGTAGAAAGCCTCAGGGTGGCATTTTGTATTTCTAAAGAAATACTGAAATCTAAGAAGAAGGATATATTAAGTGTATGATGGGGGGGGGCATTGTTTGCAAACATGTTCAGCAAATAAAACTTCTGAGTTAGGCTTAATTTGTTCTAGGAATCTTGGTAGACACTGAACCCTTCATGAAAAATATTGTTAAAATATGTTTCTTGAAGAAATTGTGAATCAAAATATGTAGGTTAGGATCATGGGTTGTATAAAACACAATCCATACTACAAAACAGGATAATATAAGGACTGTAGATAGATAGTGGTGGCATGAATGTCTATGACCCAAAGAAAAAAATTTTAAAAGGAGTTGTTAGCTATATCATAGACTTAGTTGTCAGTCTCTGCATACATGCCGAAATAAACAGGATGAGTAAGAGAAAAGCTTCTTTATCTGTTGCAATTCTAAGTGTTTTTTTGAAGAGTTACGAAGCTAAATAATAGATCTTCACAGAAGTGAAGATAGCTCATCAGAGGAGCAGTGATATTCCTCATTTGTGAGTGAGATTTTTTTTTTTTCTTTTCAGGCTCCTTCATTAATATATCCCAGATGATTGCTTGTGTAGGTCAGCAGGCTATCAGTGGGTCCCGAGTTCCTGATGGGTTTGAGAACAGATCCTTGCCTCACTTTGAGAAGCATTCTAAGGTAATTCTGTACATTTACAATATACTGTAAAGAAAAGTGAAACAAGTTGCCTTAAACCATTTTAAGAAAGATACATGATAGGATGTGTTGTCGTGACATGGTGAAGGAAAAGGATCACATATGGTGAATGTAAAATGTTTTGAATGTGATTTGGGAGTTAACAGTAGTGTTGTGAATTGCCACAGGGTGTCTAGTTAGCTTTAATTTTTACAGCTAAGCCTTGCTTAGACCTTTCTAAGTTAGTAGCATTAAACTAAGTCTGATAATACATTTTTGGTTCTGTTCAGAGTCCTGAAAATAATTTGTTAAAAGTTTCTCTCTTACGTTCTGTTTCACTGCACTAAGACTTTTCAGGACAACTGCTGGGTGTGTGTTGGTATCTTCAGACAGGTGAAACATGCCAGATAAACCATCCTGGAGGCTGGGTTTTTCTTTTTCCACTAAGAGATATCATGGGCTACTCTGAATGTTCCATGTTTGAGTTTTGGTCTGCATGAAGCAATAAGGAGTCTCATGCACTTGTTAATACAATTCAGTGAGATTCAATTTTTTTTAAACTGCTATCTGAAATCTAATGATCAGTAGAGAAGGTTCTAGGTACCAGCCATCAATCTCATTAGCGTGTTAGTCAGGTAACTCAACTATCAGTTGGTAGCCATGACACATGCATTTGTCACTGAATGTCCAAATTTCAACTTCTGAGTTCTGTAATGTAAAATATTTTCTTCTTGGAATAAATTAAAGAAGAAAAAATACTCTGTGGATTAGATGAGAAGGTAAAAGTTAAATTTTAACTCTAGCTTTTTTACTGATTTAGAAAGCACTACCTGTTAAATAACATCAAAAAGTGATCTTCTAAGATGAACCTCTTTGTAGCCTATACATTGTTCTGTGTGATCATGGAGGCCGTTTGGTGTTACTTGACTTAAAGGAATGCTTGCATAAAGTTCATTGGCAAGAACGCTTCTCAGAGGTGAGAGCAAACCATTCGAAAGAATTAGTTACGTACATACCTCCAGTCATATTTTTTTCTGGATTCCTTGATCTTCAGCACTGCAAATATATTTGCTATACTATTGCAAAATGAACCTTCTTATCGCCTTTTCAGTTTTTGCAACTTTAAGGGAGGCCAAAGTGGTAGAAGTTGGTGTAGTCTTTGCAAGGAATGGCTAGAAGCATGACAAGGCTTGTAGGAGGAGGAAGGAAGTCTATTAGATTAGTTTGGAAGAACTAGGCAAGGGTTTTGAAGCCTTTATTCAGATCTAAAATACAAACATTGAACTTCAAAGATAAATGCAGCTGAGGCGATTGCTCTGTGTTTGTGTATGTATTGGCTAACTATCTGAAAGAATTTAGATAACATGCAACATGTTTTTCTGTAACGTGCATACAGAATGTACATTGCATTTTAACCGTTTTTTCTGCTCTTCTCTGTAGCTCCCAGCAGCAAAAGGCTTTGTTGCTAATAGCTTCTATTCTGGGTTGACTCCTACTGAATTTTTTTTTCATACAATGGCTGGTCGAGAAGGCCTGGTCGACACAGCTGTAAAAACAGCTGAAACTGGATATATGCAGGTAACTGTCAGTGGAGTGGGGTTTTTAGCAGTCTTAAAAAAGGAGAATATTTCTTATGTGCATGTTGAAGTGAGGGGTGGGGGAGAAGTGCATACGTGTGTGTGTGTGTTTGTTTTTAATGTAACAGAGTAATTTATAGTGTGAAATACATGACTGCTCTATTCTCCTGTAGATGTGCGGTTTGTAAAGCAGACCTCAGGCAATGGTACAGTAATGTGCTTGTATTAAGCTGTTTCCTCTTGAATATGGGTGGTAAAAGCCCTTGTTCTATGGAATTACTGAGAACTACTTTCTATGTAGCGTGTGTTCCCAAAACCCATGTGAATGATGGAAGTTTTGTCCATAGATTATAACATAGATTTGAGTTGTGAGTGTTTTTTCAGATATGGTATTTCAACAATGAGAAACAGAAAACAGAAATCCTTGGTTTGGGTTATTTAAAAAAACATTGTCTGGATCACAGAAATACGGCTAAAGTTCCCTTTCAGTACCTGTCCTCTTGAGGTAGCAGGCACCTTGGCCATATAGACTTGGACTTAAAGTTCTGTAAGGTGTTAGTGGTTTTGGCTATATCCCCTGTGAAAATAAATGTCCCTCCAACAAAGCTTCTTGCTATTATGAGCAGTCTTAAGACTTTAGTGAAAATATTTAAGTAGTGTTTGAAGTATAGTCCCCTTCCCAGAGCAACAGGCAGTAGAAAAGCCAAGATCATTTGGGGCTGGGGACACGTTCAGAGATAGGCAAACTCTACAAAGACTGAAATCAGTTCCTTTCGGGGTGGGTGACTAATTAGACCATTTGTCTCCCAAACTACTGGAATAATGTTTGCATGTGTGTAAGCATATACAAATATATATAAACATAATAACTAACCTGGAAAATATTTTTCCTCATCAACTTTCACCCTACATGAATAAATTGTAGTACTTGGACTTTGGAATTTAAAAAAAAAAAAATTAACATTTAT
This sequence comes from Theristicus caerulescens, assembly GCA_020745775.1. Classification (NCBI taxonomy): domain Eukaryota; kingdom Metazoa; phylum Chordata; class Aves; order Pelecaniformes; family Threskiornithidae; genus Theristicus; species Theristicus caerulescens. The sequence continues at coordinate 101,276,371 of CM036560.1, forward strand.
TTCATCTTACCTTTTTCCTCCTCAGTGAAAAAATTACCAGTTTATATTCTTTAGTAAGCTAATTTACTTTCATAGAACAATGAAGTCCATCTTTCAAGTAAAAATGTTTTTAAACACTAATGCTTCATAGCATGCCTTTTTGGGAGGCAGAGGAAGGAAGACTGTAGTAAAGGGATTTCCCAATACAAGGAATTAATGTAAGAAAACTACTTAACACTGGTAGAAAAATAGCACCTACTGGCTTTGACAGATGAGCTCTTTGTTTTTTGTCAGTGAAAATAATAGTTGACTGGTTTTGCTTCCATACACAAAAAGTGTTGTATCCCTTGAGAAATAAACCTGACTGGAAGAATATGACTATTCTGTCAAAAAAAAACCCCAAATTCCTCAGACTATAATAGTTTCTTGCAGCTTAGCATTAGGTTTCCTATATGATGGAATTTCTAAATGTGGAGAATTGTGTTGTTGCTTTAAATTTTGTTATTGTTAGCTTTCATGTTCTGGGAATGTACAGTAAAGCCCTAGGGATAATGTATGCCGTTAAAATAGGTTTTCATGCTTGCTAATCACTGTGTCAGATTTATTTTCTAAGTCCAGTTTCTATACTTTTTGTAATCCCAATCAATAGCTATTTTCAAAAAGATCCTATTTACTTTCCTTGCACTTTTTTTTTTCCCCTCCTTCAGAGGCGGCTGGTAAAATCACTCGAAGATCTTTGCTCACAGTATGATTTAACAGTCAGAAGTTCTACTGGTGACATTATACAGTTTATTTATGGAGGAGATGGCTTGGATCCTGCAGCCATGGAAGGGAAGGATGAACCACTAGAATTCAAGCGAGTTCTAGACAATATCAGGGTAAGGATTACTGAAATCTTTGTTGGAAGTGTGAAAAGACTATTAAGCATGTACGAAGATGATGGGGAGAATTGTTTCAGTTGAATTATTTATTTTTTAAATTGCCTTTTTGAGTGGTCCTGGTCAAAGTCCAGAGTAATTCCTTATTAAATCAAGACATGCATGTTCTTTGTGTTGAACTGCTTCCTAAGCCAGAGGCCTGATGTGGTGTTGAATAACTCTGGACATATTGTGATGTTTGAAGAACGGTATTGTTTGGTTTTGCTTTTGGTTTTGTGGTTTGTTTGTTTGTTGGTTGTTCTCCCCCCCGACCCCCCAACAAAGATAAAAGCCTTTTGCTGAAAAGACTGTTCAGATTTCTGTAATGTGAGTGTAATAAATTGATAGAATTAGAAGCGTGTGTGTGTATACCTTCAGATTTACATAAGTAAGTGGAAGTGTATGTGGAACTTCTTTTCACAATAGTCCGGTATTATGTAGTAAAAAAACCAAACCAAAACAAAAAATTCAAACCAACCAAAACTAAAGAATGCTGTTAATCATTTGTATGTATCTATATTCTGTGTCTTCACAATGAAGTTTTTGTGCGTATGTTTTATGTGAAGAAGTAATTTTTTTCCTCTTAAGGCTGTATATCCATGCCGAAGTGAACCAGCCCTTAGTAAAAATGAATTGGTGTTAACAGCTGAGTCCATCATGAAGAAGAATGAATTTCTTTGCTGCCGAGACAGTTTTCTGCAGGTAATTATCTCACTTTCTTATCACACTGTGATTAACTTTTCCTTAGAAATCAAGAAAATTAAATAAAATGGTCTTATCAATCTGTAGGAGCAATGGCTGAATTTTATGCATTAGTAGCAGGAGTAGTAGTTTGTTCAATAGTATATTTCTGTGCATTTAGAGGGCGGAGAGGTGGGACTATAGTAATTTTAATTTTTATTGTGGTAGTTGTTCACATTCACCACAGGAACATTACAAATGAGAGAAAAATCTGCTGATTTTTGAGTAGAACGTGTCACTGATCTGAGATACCTTGCTGGAATTTCTCTCCCTAGCAAGATGGTACAGTAATTATGTGCTTTCCCCTGGGATGTCAGAAATGAAATAATACTTATTGACTCTAAGAAACTACTACGACTGAGTCTCATATTCTGTTATTATGCATATGTTTTGATATTATCAACTTTCTGAATAACTGTTTTTACTCATTTGCTTGTTTTCCTGTGATAGAAATACCAGCTATACACTTTCACCTCTTTAACTTGAGTTCTTATGATACTAACCCAGCAAAAAGAGTTCTGTCACACAAAGTGCTTTGCTGGACGGGGCTTATCTTCTGGGGAGTACTTACATGTCTCTTAAGGATGAGTGAATGTTCACATGACTGCTTGCACTTTGAATTGTAGAAGTCAATTTGTTTGAAAGAGCATTAAGCAATTTTAATATTTATAAGAGCAGCCACACTTAAGACTACTTTGGAGACAGTGATAAAAGCTGTAGAATTAACCTGCCTGTGGACAAATAAAGCTGTTACCCTGATGAACCTTCTGATTACTGGCAATGATGAGAACAACATGACTTTAGTGACCTGCTTTTGAAGGGTTTCTTTTTAATAGATCAGAGTGCTTCAGAGCAGAAGGTGACGAAACTAGTAAGCAGTTGTTTATAAACCTGATTTGCAATTCTGTTGCTAGAGCAGAGTTGAAAAAATAATTATATCCATACTTGAAATATGCTGTAAATCTTAACTGCATCTCTGAAGGAAAAAAAATGCAATATACTAATATCAAAGTTTGGAGATGAAGCTGTTCTTCGAGGTGTACATCTTTTTAATCATATCAGGAAAATCTAAATAATTGCTATTAATTTCAGAAGCACGGATATGACTATATCACCTTAATGGTAATTAGTTTAACTTAAGATTTTTGAGTTTTAGATACTGTTACATTTTCTTCTTTCCTTTTCTTTTTTTTTTTCTGTTCATCCTTGAAGACATTAACTGAGACAGGTTATGAAAAATATAATGAGGTAATTGTAGCATGTGTGTGCACTGTGTGAGCATTAATGTTAGTGCTTTTTAGCTAAAAATGTGTGTATAGTGCTAAAGTAACTGATTAGCATATATACATTACTGCTTGTTAAATTATAATGCAGGCGTTCATCACAATAAGTTACCCAATTCCTTTTTAATGGTGAAAACCATGACACATGAATTAATCCCCATAGTGAAATTTTAGGATTTTGAGGAAGCTTTCTTTTAGTACGTAACTTTCCTTTCTAAAACTCATTCTTTCAACCTTTATGGATATTAGCATGTTTTTCTGATGTTTTCCTATCCCTTCCTCCACTTTTCCCTTCCAGAACAGAGATATTTCTTACAGCTGTTATTTTACCAGGAGATTCCTATAATGGGCTTATCCACTCTTGTCCAGAAGACATTATGTCTAGATAGCCTTTTTCCAACAGACTAGCGTTCATTCTGCCTATGCTCTGCCCTCACTGGAGGGAATTCAACGGATGAAAAAGCAGATTGTTGGCTGGCACAGTTTCAGTTGTGTTAATATTTTAATGTATTTTAATATTTTTCATGTATTTGGGTACAGGTGAAAGGAAATTTTTCTTTTCTACTTATTGAAATTGAGAAAATCTTTAGAAACCCTCACAATTAAAAGAAAGATCAATCATTTTTCTGTGTTTTTTTGGAGATGCTTCAGTATGAGCGCTGGGGAGTGTGGTGCAAGCACACAGCCAGTCAGTGCTGACCTAATGGGTCTGTCTGGACTTGAATGGATTATTGCTGATTCTTGTGGGATTGTCTGTACCACTCTGCATTTCAGGGGGCTTCGGAACTGTGAGGATTCTTATATTAGCTGTGCTTCACGTATATAAATGATTGCACTAGCTTAAGTGCTGGGAAGCACGATGCAAACCCCTGAGTGACTAGGCTTTATACCCTGGACTGCTATTTTAACTAAACATCGGCTCTGTAGGAGCTGACAAGGCTGATGTTGAGCCAGAGCTTACTGAGTCAGTTTGGTGCCTTTTTGTTAAACAGGTCCAGACTAAAAGACTTTATGGGTTTAGACGATGTGAAAGAACCGATGGTTTCTTGAGCTCGCTGTGGAAGTTACACAGCTGTGCTCATAGAGAACAGTGTTGCACTGAAGATAAGTCCATAGAGACAGACAGGCTCAGCAAAGAGTGAGCTACATTTTCTTTCTATTTGTACCATAAATTAGTCCATAGTTTGGATAAACTGCCAACAGTTAATTGAAAGTTGAGAGGAATGGGTCACTTCCTCTTTTAGTTCTTATACATGAATAAAACTTTTGAAAATGAAAAATAAATGTCTTCAGAGATCTATCTTCTATTTCTCACCTTTTTTGTCTCTCTTGTATGGAAATAATATATCATTTGAGTACCTTATTTTTACAATTCAGAATGATATATAAAAATTGATTTAGTATGTTGGAGGGTTTTTTTTTTTTTAAAGTATTTTGGAACTCGGGGACTGTCAAAGAGGAAAAGTTGACAATAGATAGTTTGCCAGAATCCTGTTTGCAGTCCGATGCTGTTCTGGTCTTAAATATCGTGGACTTTCTCCATATGACCACATGACCAATTTTTCAGCCAGTATGACAATTTCTTTTGACAAGCTGGTGGTGGTGTGGTTATTATTACTGTCTCCTGGTTTTATGTGAGTAGGTGAAAATTTAAAAGAACTTAGCCTTCAGTGTTCTGGGCAGTGAAGTTAGTGTTACACCTTCTGCCTTCTTCCCTTTCCATTCCTCCCTTCCTGCCCCTCCACAAAGGAAGCATCTTTCAAGATAGAATTGCTTTTAAAGTCTCTCCTTAGGTTTGTTTTTTTGTTTTTTTTTTTTTATCCCCTCTAGATCAAATGTTCTGGATGATCTTCTGCAAGTCCTGCAATATTCTTTTTTTTTTCTGCACCTGTAGTAAAAAGATTAATATTTCTAATACTATATTATTGCTTAACACTTATTTTAGGAAATAAATCAAATTATCAATTTTATGCAAAGATTTCAGGGTCAAAAACCTTTAAAATGGCAAAGTATTTCATTCATGAATTAATATGACTTGCTGCAGGGCAAAAGGGGCAGAAATGTATGAATGCATCCTGTTGTCATCCAAGTGGGGAAACAACTTGAAGCATCCATTCCAGCAGCACACTTCTGTTGTCAGTTCTTTCATTTGAATTTTGTTCTAGTATTCACAGAAAATAATGTACTGTCTGAAAATACCTTGAATACCGGTACGGATGTTGTTACTTTGAGAATCTGAGGATTCTGTTAGGATGTAATAGAAGTGTTTTGATAATGATTTATGAATTCAGTTGTAAAAAAGGCAGTCACTCAAATATTTACTCAATTTTGCAAGTAATTTTCAGTGCTTGGCTACTGCATTGGTTGGAAGGAGTGCAGCACTGAGTGAAGAAGAGGTGATATTATATAATCATCATCCTGGTTGTCAAGCAGGACTAATGGGGTGGAAAGAGTTTAAAAGGACTCTAAAAATCAAACTATTCACCTCTCCACGGAGGCTTTCTTAAATCATTGTTGAAGTAGATGGGAAGGATTTCCTCTTGCTTTTTGTTTATATTTTGGTTTTGATAACCCTGTGTTATGGTAATGACTTGCACTGACTCCTCTTTTATGGAAGAGTTTAATTGTGGACCTCATATTTCATGTCTTCTAGTGTATATATGTATATCCAAAACGTAATGGCCAAATGATGTTTCATAGAAATGTTGGATATTTTTCCAACAGTATTGTTTCAATTGATGTTCCAGTAAAGACTGCTAGAATTACTTTTGGGTAAACCTGGTAAGAGAGCGAAAGGCTTATGTACTGCTACACCTTAAGTACAATTATCTGCAAGACCTCTCCACAGCATAGAGAAGTTATTTGAACTACATTAGGTAGAGACTGATGTGTATATACCAATTTTGAGGGTTTTACCCCCCCCAAATAAAGTACATCTTTAATCTCTGAAATCTATCCAGCAGGTGTCCTTTATATACTTCCTCTCTTGCCACAGTCTTTCCACTTTGACTTATTCTGAATACTGAGAAATGAGTGAGAATGTATTTGTGTCAGTATACTCAGAAAATAAGAATTTTGAGATTTTTTGTTTTGATGGTAGAATCAGTTTCAGTAAGTGGTGGGTAGGAGGGAAGGATCAACCAAAGTCAAATCTCTTAACTTTTCAGTGTGTGCTCAGGAAGGATGCTGTTATTTAGCATGGACCATATTCCTCATGTACTGCTACTAATTTGTGGTTACACAAGAGTGAATCTGGTTTGCTAAATTCTAGTGTATGTGCGTGTCTAAGTTTCGATGTTCCTCTCTTCATATTGTGCATTGTTAATTTATTACTGTAAACACTACGTTTGGAGCTCTAAGCAAATACTTACTGCTTAAGACTTCAGTATGAAGACTGTGTCATTGCTTACTGTTGTTTTAATGTAATTTCAGGAAATTAAAAAATTCATCAAAGGTGTTTCTGAGAAGATTAAAAAAACTAGGGACAAGTATGGCATTAATGACAATGGCACAACAGAGGTAAATAGTTTCAAGGGAGTAATTATGTAGTTATTTTAAATCTTCATAAGCTATTGCTTTTCCAACTGTTCTATTCTCTTTCAGCCACGAGTTTTATATCAGTTGGATAGGATTACTCCAACACAATTAGAGAAGTTTCTAGAGACTTGTCGGGACAAATACATGAGGTAAGTGTTTAGCATGTTGTTTTCTCAATTTATTCCCCCCCCCCCCCCCCCCAATTTAGTGTTTGTTGCTTTGGTTGAAATCTAGGAGTGTTTTTTGCTGTTTTTACTGTATGAATGTTGGTTGTGTTGTGAATGCAATACAAATAAAGAACAAGAAACAGTTGGCTACAATGACATGAACATTGTAAGACAAAGGTAGAATGCAAAAAAAAAAAAAAGGCATCACCATCTACAGGTGGGTTTTTTAAGGCAGAGTTAAGTCTTGTATGACAGTTCTAGAGGTCTGACAGAGCTGAGGTTTTTACCTTTCTGTCTTGAGTCATAATCAGATTCTTCCATTAGAAGGCTCTTACTAATTTGGTTTCCTTTTACATTGTAGAAAAAATGCTTTATATTTCATTTTATATTTCTTGAACATGCAAAGCTATCTGCTTGTGTTTAGGCACCTTTATTCTGAAATAGTAGTAATCGTACCAGCAAACACAGTTTTCTTCTATAGCTACTTACTGCTTCTATCCACAGATCGTGTTTTGACAGCAGATTCTGGTAAAAGCCAAAAGTGATAGGATACAGAGAGAGGATATTGTTTAAACACTGACATTTTTACACTCACTGGCAGACATATTCCTTTCCTCCCCCTCCTGCAGGAGATTGTTCCAAACCTCCAAAGAGTCCATGCAAAATAATGCCTGAATAGATCAGTTTCAAATCCATAGGAATCTTGATGGTTATTCTTGATCTACACAGTCTGTGAAGAGTTCTGTCACGGTTCATGCTAGCATGTTCTTCAATCTGTTATGCACTTGTAGGAGCTTTTTATTTGTTGTTCTTGGTCTCTAACAAGGTAGCGATAGTGTGGATGTTTTCATCTCTTTATCCATTGAGAGTTGTTTCATTTACTTGGACTCCTTGGATTTGTTTATTGGCATACAGCCATTGTGGCCTCACACTGACCTGCACCAATTGTTTACTAGTATTTTTTCTTTTTCTAGAAAATTCATGTATATATTAAATTCTTAACTTTTTAAAGCAGTTACCAGTTTTCTGCTTTCAGTTATTAGGATTACTTGCTTACATTTGTCTTAAGTGTTCTTAAACATGAATTGCTTATTTTCCTGTAGTAAGTTGTTTTAGCATACTATATTATGCTGATCTGGCAACTGAAAGATAGTACCCTTGAAAAGGATCTAATTGCTATGATGATTGTTTTTGTTTTATAGACTGTTGTCATTTTACCAGGAGAAATCTCTCAGCTGAGATTTCAGCAATTTTGGGGTAGATATAACATGAATGTAAGGAGATCTCCAAATAATAGTGGAAACAATAACTTCTACTTAAATAATTTTGTTTTACAGTCACCCCAAATTAATTCCTTTAGATGTTACAAGCTAAATCACTATTAGACAGCAATTTTACTTGTTCAGAGTTCATCAAGGAAAATGCAAGAAGCTGCTACAAGTTAGATTGATTTAGAAAGTAGTAATGTGCCTCAAGTTCAGAGGTTATGTTTGCTCTAGAGAAGCAGATCACATTGTGCTCTGTGCAAGCTTAAGAATGCTAACTGCAGGATCAGAACAAAATTGTAGGGGCGAATGTAAACCACCCCTCATGTCTCATTTTGAGTTTGCATATTGTAGAGTAGTGGTTGTCTTCTTTTTTTTTTTTTTTTTTTTTTTTTCTTTGGTCCTGTAAGGACAACCGGTTCTCAAAGTACATAAATTTTAGAAAGGGACAAATGTGGCAATGAGCCCATTGCATGCATAACTTGAAGGGAAAGTAGGTCATCAGTATAGGGCTTTTGAATAAGATGAAAACGAGAAGGCATTAATATCTGGATTTTTCTCTGATTAAGAAATTATTATGCAGATTACTTTTTAAAGATGACTAAATAAAGGTGTCTCATGCTTAAACATATAAAGGGGAGTTTTGGAAATGTTAGCGTATGGGATTTCCCTGAATGGGGAATCCTGAATCTACTGCTTGATGCTTAGGAGAAGGAGGACAAGCATTTCATTTTCTGTTATGGATGTTATACTGGACCTGTGGAATGCCTGTATGACAGGACATCTTCTTGCCTTGCATGAGATCAGTCTTGAGTATTGGTGACCTTTTAACCTCTCTCCTGTTTGTTTATTAAACTAACATTAACAAACTTCTCATATATCTACCAGAATAGTTTCTGTCTTTGCTTCCTTAGGACTTTATGTCTTATTGAGTTCTATGTCTCTTTCTGTATTTTTTTATGAGATAATTTCTTTATCAGGGCACAGATGGAGCCTGGTTCTGCAGTAGGAGCTCTTTGTGCACAGAGTATTGGTGAGCCTGGCACACAGATGACTCTGAAGACTTTCCATTTTGCTGGTGTGGCTTCAATGAACATTACTTTGGGAGTGCCAAGAATCAAAGAAATCATTAATGCTTCAAAGGCTATTAGGTACTAACATTGTTTTGGTTTGTGGTTTTTTTTTTTTCCTGCCTTTGACTAAGTGAAACCTGATGGATAAATTTGCGATATGCAATAACATTTCCATGTTCTCAGTAATATACTAGACAACATTGGATGCATGGAATACCCAAACAAGAAAAATCTAATGTCTGTCCAACTAGGTGATACTTAGGGCCAGAGAAGAGACAAGTTTTATTTTTCTGAAAATCAAATGAGGTAACATGGTTACTTATTAAGTGTAATATTCCATTAGGTGTCTGTTATATATTGTGAAACTTTCTGGTGTTTAGCGGTAGTTGAGGCATACCTATTCCTAGGTACCCATGAAGCCATACTTAAATAATACTAGAATAGTGTACACCGTGAAAATAGTCTCTAGTTGTTGTATTATAATCTCTTGTGTGTTTGCTTGTTTTTACCAGCCTGAAGTACATGAATAATAATTTTCTTAAATGTACTTGAGGAAACTGAAGGTCTCTTTATCTTATTAAGTACTACTCTAGATATGAGTTAAGTTCCATAAGGCAAGCTGTAATTCAAATTGCCATCTTTAATCTAGCTGAGCAGTTTCCTAACTGGTTTTTTTGTGTGTTTATTCTTTGTAGCACCCCTATTATAACAGCACAGTTGGACAAAGATGATGATCCTGATTTTGCCCGTCTGGTTAAAGGAAGAATTGAGAAAACTTTACTAGGAGAGGTAGGAAAAATTGTATTATTGCTAGCACTTTAAATGTAAACATTAGCCAATTGCTATGGGGCATTTTAACCATTTTCACATGCTAACTATTTCGTCCTTATCTCTTAAAGATTTCAGAATATATCGAGGAAGTGTTTCTTCCAGATGATTGTTTCATCCTAGTGAAGCTGTCTTTAGAGCGCATTAGACTACTGAGATTAGAGGTGAGTTGTTCAGTTCTTATGCAGAATATGCCTTGGGTAAGTTTCAAAGGGTCTCTTAATCCTGTCTCAGAAACAGAAATCAGACCAGTGGAAGTTAGAAAAAGAAAATGAACAAAGGATGTGCTGTGGCTACGTTATATCTGGAATTTTTTTCTCTTTTTTTTTCCTTGTAGAGTGGATAATTTTTCTTTTATTTGGAAACGAGAGAACATACATTCATTTCTTGGTGTCTTGCTAAATAGAAGGATACCATTTCTGTGTGTTATAGGCCAGTACCCTCAGCATAGGATAGTATTTCATGCAATTTATAGGAGTAACAATTTTTGTTTATTTTTCTACATTCTGCTTTGCTATATTCTGTTGAAAGACTGCTGCACGTATTTGAGCAGATTTATTTATGTTAAGAGAGATACCCTGATGTTTGCTGGCTGACTTTTACCGCAGGTGAATGCGGAGACTGTGCGCTACTCTATTTGCATATCTAAACTCAGAGTAAAGCCTGGGGATGTTGCTGTCCATGGAGAAGCAGTTGTATGTGTGACCCCTCGTGAAAATAGCAAGAGTTCAATGTATTATGTATTGCAGTCCCTGAAGGAAGAACTACCAAAGGTAAAAACAAAGGCTGTCTCATGCTTTTGTGGGAGGTCATCAGTAATAATAATTTGGAGTTCTATGGTGGGAAGACAAAATAATTCTTGTCAGTATTGACAATGAAGATAGTCTGAGTCCATAACGCTTAGATTGTGATGCTACTGCTTCACAGCTGAAACTAAGCCTCCATTACTAATCTTTCTAAATAAAATTGAAACCTCATTACTTTCTTACAACATTTACTGAAGCATTCTGAGTGCAGAAGTTGTATGAAATAGTTATATCTTCTTCCAGCTGCATCTAGAATTGAGCCACGTGACAGTATCTGGCATTTTTGCAGCTTTCTGTGAGGAGACTGTCTACTTTGGATTTTAAAAATAGTGATAAGTGAACATTATTATTGGCAGGATGCCCTTTTCCTGGTGTGGATCTACCGCCATTCAGAGACCTAGCTCTGAGTGTGAGGATATCTGGCATAAAATATAGGTAGCGAGTAAGGTTTATAGTACAATGTGAATGTCACATTTCCACTAGTGTACTTAAGAGCAGGAAATCTTGTTTTATATGTATTTTAATTGAGCATTTACTCCAAAGACTGGAGCTTCTAAATAGGTTTGAATGCTGATAATGGTTACCCTTTCATACTGCATTACTGTACACATCAAAGTTACTAGGTTTTTTTTGTTTTGTGAAGGTTGTAGTGCAAGGTATACCAGAGGTTTCCCGAGCTGTCATTCATATTGATGAACAAAGTGGAAAGGAAAAATATAAACTTTTAGTTGAAGGTGATAATCTGCGAGCTGTTATGGCTACTCATGGAGTGAAAGGAACAAAAACGTCCTCTAACAACACTTACGAGGTAATGTTCAAATGGGTACTGTGGGTTTTTACCCATAGCATCTTTATTACAAGTGGTTGGTTGTGCTCAGATGTAGCAGTTGATATCTAATCAAGCCTGATTTTACTAATAGTTGTCAGAATGCATTAACACGCGAATAATTCGACTGGCAGCACTGCTCACTTCAAAGAAGCTTTTTCTATAAATATTTTTCAACCAGAGAAATGCAAAAGGGTAGTAATGGACATGGAGTATTACCTGACATCAGATGGTATTTGTTCCAGGAATATACTAGCTCCAAGCATTTGGTTGTTCATTAATCTAACATAATCTCTTGTGTAGGTAGAGAAGACACTAGGAATTGAAGCTGCTCGGACGACCATTATCAATGAGATACAGTATACAATGGTGAACCATGGTATGAGCATTGACAGGAGACATGTTATGTTGCTGTCTGATCTAATGACTTACAAGGTTTGTACTATGTTTTTTCTAAATAGGCCTGTTTATACAAATTAATCTTACCATGTTTGAGAAGGTCAGGTGAGCTAGGGAGATGAAAATCAGTTACAGGTTTAAAGAATTTTAAGTTGTACTGACCAAATACTGTTGTTTGTATATCAAACAAAATGCTTAATTAATCTAGTTCTTCGAGGTAGGGGGCAGAAGGTCTATTTTGACTGAAAACAAATTGATATAATGAGTAGGGAATCATAATTCTGTATTGGAAATAGGAATCCTAAAAACTGTGGTATGAAAATCAACTGTTTGGGTAACCATGCACGCAATTTAAGGCTTGCTGTGCAGAAAACCACATGGGGTGTGGTTCATAGCAGCTGCACTGTATATAAGAGTCAAAGGATACAGACATTACAAATAGAATCAGATTACATGTAGAGTATGAACAGTCTTCCAGAACTTGTTAGTAGAAAATCCTATCTGTTCTTTATTGATTGACTTTCTTTCCTTCACATCTGATATGTTTTTTAGATTTGAGTACACTTAGTGAAGTAAGATTTTCCACTTTGCCTGCCAGAGTGCAAGGGTTTAATTTGGATAAAATGGATGAAGGAGTTCTGACTTCTCCCAAAACTGTAGGGCTTTGTTGTACTGAGCTGCAGCAGTCCGCAGGGCTGGCTGTGTGGAGCTGCAACACAATAGTGGAAAAGAGCATCAGAGTGCAGTGTTTTACACTTGTTGGGCTCCTAGCATGCATTCTTTTGTCTGTACTTCTAACTTGTGCTTCTGTGCACAGTCTGTTATAATCAGGATGTTCATTAGAAACAGAGGCAGAAATAAACCAAGTTAGTTTAAAAAGCTAATTACTTTTTTTCTGGAGAGTGAAAAAATGAAGATTTAACATCTATAGTCTCCTGGCAGCTGAAGTGAGATTTATCAGTAGACAACAGGCAGTAGCTTCAGCTTAGTGCTCTCAGACCCCACTAAATTTTGTAGCTCAGCAACTAGTTTCTAATTGTGTGGTTTTTCTCATGGCCATGTTTCTTTCAATGTTTCCAATATTCTTGCTTAAAAAAAAAAAAAAACAAACAACTATTAACCATTTATAACAGCTTCTGTTGTCTATGAATAATCACTTCTGTTTTATTTAAATATTGAGTGCTACCAAACTATTAACCTTCAGGATGTTTAACTGTGAAGCAGCATATTATGACAATGCTATAGTGTAGATAGTAACCCTTTTACTTACTACTTGTTCCATGTATTTGTTAGAATAAAAACTACATTTCTGATGTTCACTTGATTTGCTTCTGTAGCAAACATAACTGACCTCCAGCCACTATTGTGATAGTCTGTCTTTGGGTTTTTCCATCAATCAAGGGTGAAGTGCTGGGCATTACTAGGTTTGGACTGGCAAAAATGAAGGAAAGTGTGTTGATGCTGGCTTCTTTTGAAAAGACTGCAGACCATCTCTTTGATGCTGCCTACTTTGGACAGAAGGATTCTGTTTGTGGTAGGTATTGCAAAATCTATTGCAGTTTGTGGTCCTTACACAGCATCTGTAAACCTCTTCAAAGCATTGGATTTTTGCCCTTGTTAAGCTTTCTGTTCAGCTTACATGTCAAAAACTTCAGGTCTGAGGCTGATCCATACTTCTTGATCCTAGAAGTTTGGTGGATGTTTCTCTACTTCTAATCTCAATCAGATATCTTGAAGTAATTTGGATATTTGTTGTATATTTCTTAAAGTAGACTTTTAGTAATTTGGTTTTACTTCTCACCACATAGCTCAGAGAAATACCAGGAAATTTGTCCCACTATCAGTAGTTCTGTTTTTTCAGTTGTGAAAGTTTGTGTATTTTCAACACCTAGCTCTGATTAAGGAATCTAGTACCCCATTCAGTATTTAGATTTCGTTTTCATTCCTACTAAGACGTAGGAAGACATTATGTATCAGGTAGCATAGGTAAATATCATACTGTGCATAATGCTTGCTTATGTGATTTGTCAGTTGTACCTAGAAATAAACAGAAAGGCAGAGTTCTTGACTTCTTCAGTTAGTTCTGATCTAAATGGATAAAAATTGTGGTTTGGTTTTTTTTTTGTTTTTGTTTTTTTTTTTAATTAGAAGCCTTGTTTATCAGTACTCCATTCATTAATAGAACAGAGAAGATCCCTGTCCTGAGAAATTTCTTTTTAAATGTATCTGTTCTTCAGTTTTAAAGTGAAGTTCATTAACATCCACTGAATCATCTTCTCACTGAATTCGTGAAAGAATCTGATAAGAGTTTAAAAATATATGTATACATGCACACAAGTGCCTGCATGCACACATGCATACAGCCAAGAGCAAAACAGAAAATTCAAATAGAAGAGTTTTGTCATTCTGTTTGTCTCTTAATTTTGCATTTCTGCCATGTCCTCTAATATTTGGAATTGAAATTATTTTTCTTTTTTTAAACTCCTTTGCCCTCATTCCTCCCGGATTTCATTCTCCTTTAAGCTACATACATTTTGGAATAATTTGTTAAAAAGTCTCTATCTAGTAGGTTAAACAGAGAAAAGGAGAAGTCAAGTGGGTTTCACCCTCTTCATCATTTGTTTATCTAAGGCCTACCATCCTGGAGCTGTAACCGCTCATTTAGAGTTTCTGGATGCTAACGAAGTATAAAAATATGAATGTATTATGTTAAAGGTTACAAGTTTATGTGTATTTCTAGGTGGTCTTAGAAAGTGTAGTCAATTTCAAACAGTGCTTTGTGGACAGTATATTTTCTGAATCTCTGGGGTCTCTTAGAAACCTTTGTAATACTAGTTTGTATTTTAAGAACTCTGCCACTTTCTGGATGTCCAGCATTCAACATGAGTGGGATTTTCTTTTTTTTTTTTATTATTATTTGCCCATGATTAAAGTAAAGATCCTATGGGAGACTGATTCTATTCCTCTGAGCTGGTGAAATCTTGTTTTGAATAATGTGGAAACCAAAGATCTTTTTGTGTTGCCTTCTATATAAATGCTTTAGTTCAAATAAGGAAATGGAATGGACAAAACAGAAAATTGTTGTCTGTCTTCCAAAACTGAAGAGATGATACTGGCTTGCTTGTATGAAAAAGTGCTGTGCAGCTGCCTGACCTGGCCATCACTAGTTATCTCTTTGAATTGCTATGAAAAGACTCTTACACACTCATGGTTTTGCATCTCCAGAGCAGGAAAAAATTATAAATGTTGCCAAGAAAAATTAGTATGTACCCAACATCAACTATAGGTGCTGAACTGAATGGCATCTCAAATCAGTGCTTCTCCTGAATGTGTGGGTGTAGTTTTAGACTGTGTGGCCTTTGAATCCCTCTGTCTTGTAAGATGCTTTTTTTTCTCCTCCGAGAACATGGGGAACAGCTGATTCCTGCTTTACCTACATAAAGACAAGCATTTTCTTTTGAGAATTCCTGATGCCACCTTTCACTGGGCAGAGTGGGTTGAAATTAGAGCAGAGGAGTACATCCAGTTCCAGCAGCATCCACTGGATGCTGGAAGAAGGATCACCAGGAAGTGCTATTATTTGCAAGCCACTGCTTAAAGATCTAGTCAGTTTACCTTTCTGTCCCCTTCCCAAAGAGTAGGAAACAGCACTCTGATTTCTAACTTGAGTGGGATCTGAGAGCTACAGATCACTGCTGTGATGTTCATTTATGAAGAGGTGGTCTGGAAGGGAAGTGTCAAAAATAAGCTCTGCAATAAGAGTAGTATGACTGGCTTCATCTCTACCTAGCTTCTTTCAGCTGGAAGTGAGAGCAGCAGTTCACAGCTGTCAGCCAGATGCGTAGATCTGCAATAGATTATAACTGGTAGTGTTACAAGACATTGCACTGGAGGAGTCTTGGGTGGTCGTTAGAGCAGAGCGTGCAGTTCTTCTGCCATCAACAACATGATCATCTTCACCTGTCCGATATGATTGTCGTTGGCCTCTAGTATACATTAGTCTGAGCAGATATATAACATACACTTGGTTGTTACAGTGGCATGATCTGTCCGAACATTTCCTGCTATACATGACTGCTCTCAGATGCTGCAAACTATTACTTTGTCCATGAGGCAAAAGAGAGGTGGGGAGGAAGGGCTTCTGGTTATATACATGGAAATATTGCAAGGGAAGAAGGATTCCCAAAAATCTAAATGCAATTTCCATGGTTGGCTCAGGTTGAAAGGTCACTGTGCAAAACCAGGTAAGTTTTATTCTGCTAGGTGTTACAAAGGTATTTCCTTTATCCATTTTAACCTGCATGCTGTAGGGGCTGTACAAAGTAGTGGGCCTAAATATACAGTAACTCCTAAGCATTCTATTTTGCACAAGATTAAGTGCACGATGTTGGAAAATATGTAGTAGAAATGCAGTAATGGTCTAAGAGCAAAAATACAGGATCTTCTTTCATATACATTTAAATTACCAATCAAATCTTGACAGAATTTGAAGCAAATGGATTTTCATCCTTTGTGCATTCAAAGGTACAGCTTTTTATTGTTATTTTTTTAAACATTTATGTGAAGGACAATGTTCTTATACTCCTGAGAATGTGTGAAAGTGTTGTTTGGATCATAACAGTATGCAGAGAAAAAAACACTGGTATCTGATAGCTTGCTTTTAATGTGGAACGTTCTTTGGAAAAGTTGTATACATCAGTAGATCTGGAATATAAATGTGTCAGCACATTGCTGTGCAAATATTATCTCTATCAAAAATAGTTGGAACAAACTAAATATTTAAATTCAAAACAAGCACTTTTTGAATCATGAAAATGCAAAAAGTGGTATAGCTAAAGTAGTGATATGCCTCTTTCACGGGGAAGTTGCAGGGGTTTCAAGGGAACTTGGCCAGATTTGACTGAAGTCTTAGCACTGAGTCAGAGAATGAACATGAAGTAACTTTGCCTTGCATCTTCTGCTATTGGCACTGAGTGGAATGTGTCTTCTCCAAAAACAAACCTTCTGAAGCTCTCTCATTGCTAGAGAAGGTGTTTAGGTGAGGTTGATTTTTTTCCTGTCTAGAATTTAAATAACAGATTAAATAACATACTGATCTGATGACCATAACATTTAACTTTAGCTAGTGAAGAGACCTTGGTCTTTATATGTGAGGCTCAAGGAGATTTGATAGGCCATGCATACAGAATGGACAAATGAAAATAGTTTTGTAAATCCTTACTCTTCAGATGTTCAGCATGTTTGTATTTTTTTTTTCCTAGGTGTTTCCGAGTGCATCATCATGGGAATTCCAATGAACATTGGAACGGGACTTTTTAAACTGTTGCACAAAGCAGACAAAGAATCAACCCCTCCAAGGAGGCCTCTGATATTTGACAATAATGAATTTCATATTCCCATTGTTACATAGCACTTGGACATAATACAAGGGAGCAAAACAAGAAATAGCAAGAAAACATTATTTAAATTAAGAAATGTGTATTATCAGTTCTGTGTGTCTCTAACTGTGAATTGGTAAGTTAAATACTATCAAAGGAATTGCCCAATTGTTACCACCTCTTGTTACTACAGACCCTGAAAGGAGAGGTTTCTCTGCACCAGAGAGTGGAAATACATTTAAAGTGGATTTCAGCTGGTAAAATTTTCTTTTTCATGTGCTAGAATTAGACCTTTGTGTTAATATTAATGGGTGGAAGTTGTTATTAACTCAGTATTACACATGTGTATTCAGATTTGGTTAAAAAAAAAAAACAAACTGCAAGAGAGTTCTGTGAGCTTGCACAGAGTGCATTTGGAAATGGCCTTTCAACAGGAGCTGCAGAGGTCAATCTATAGCTGTTAAGAACAGAGACTTCAGAAAGCTAGAACTGAGGCTGATTAATTCATGCTGAGTTAAACTTCAGGAGTGCTGTTGAAGGTGTTTGAAATATTTGCTCTTTGCTTGTGTGTTTTTAATTGTTTTTCTTTTATCCCAAGTTATTATCGAGTAAATGGTTTTTCTCCCCAGGATTCTGCTTTGGGACGTACCTGCAAGACGCTGCAGATTGTAAAGCTGCTACTAAATTCTGAGAAGTCTGTTATAAGAACATTGCAAATTATAAATAGCTTATCATATTATAGCAGCTGTTAAACTGCTGGAATATGTAATTTACAGCAGTCTTAGTTTTGGGAAAGTTTCATAATTGAACAGGATCATCCGAACAACCTAGTTTTATTTTAATATATAAAGTAGAAATAGAAAGGGAAGTTGTTTTCATTCATTGCCTTGAAATAATTTGAAAATATTTTAATCTTTAGCCCACTAGAGCAGTTTTCAGAATGAATATAGATTTTAAATTTTTTCAGTGTAGTATGTTTGAATTTACTTTGGTGCTATGGAGGGTAAGTGTCTTAGTGTTTTCTTGTTAGCAGTATTTGGATATTCAGTATGCTTATAACATGGGTCAAGGTTGGAGAGAAACAAAACAGAGAGGAAAAACTGAAGTTATGCACTCATGAAGTAAAAGCAGGCTGATGAATGATCTAGCATTTGAAAACAAATGTGTTTGTGCTGCAGTTTGTCTTCGTGTAGCAACCAAAAGAAAAGTGTAAGGCTACATTCAGGGAATGTAAATCTGTTGTTCTAAGTCTTAAGGTGCCACTGTGTTTATTTTTTAAATCATCCTCCATGCAGAGAAGGCCTGACATGAAATTCAACATAGCTATTCTCAAATTATTTTGTATTTTCAGTGCGATACTAAGACATACTTCTGCCTAGATTTTGGCAGGATGACGATTGAGAGTGTTTTAGTATCTGCTCTAGTACTGCATTTAGTGTCTGCTCTAAAAGCCATATATATTTTGCTATCTCCCTTTTAACAATAGAAATTTCAGAATAAATTAAAATTTTCTTTGTGATCTCAGTGAGATTGCCACTTACTGATTTGTCTGTATAGAAGTCTACTCTTATTTCTTTTTGAAGATGTAAGTATAAGACAGGTAGGGGCCAAATGGAGAGAAAGCCCATAAACCTTTCCTGCGGATAAGTACTTCATTTTATCATGGGAAGTTCTACTGAGAGTGCTTCATATTTTTGTGAATAAAGATTCTTCTGAAGGTGTAAAGGAGTGGAGTTTGTATTGGAATCAGTAACTGCCTCTTTTTGCTTTTTTCTTTTTTTTTGTAAATATAGTGAAATGCGGCTATTTAAATGGTGGGTTTACTCTCTTACATGTGTTAAAAGTATTCAGTAAATTACATCTGTTATCAATGACTTTAATATGACAATAAAAAAAGGCAGAGATAAAGAAAATGTAACCCTTGTGTTTGTTTATTGATGCATTATATTTGTGCATACCTAATTTATGGATGACCTAACCTCCATCTCCCTCATTTGCTTAGTTATTAAGACCATTGAGAGTTATTGAGCTTAAATCTCGGGTATTTACAACCTAAATGAATATCTAATATAAAACCTATCTTGCTTCAAGTAAATACAAATATGTCTTGCCCTCTGAGCAGGCTATGCGCTTTGTAAGTATTTCAGCCAAAAATAGATCGTTTACAAGAGCACTCTGAATTAGTAATTACTGTTTGGGCCTTCTGTACAGTCAGTAAACAAATTAGCTGTTGGATTTCACTCATAAGCAGCTTTTTTTAAGGGTCAGTTTTAATGGTCAAAGAAATGGAACTTTGGGATATTTCTTAAAATTTACATTTTTATTAATTTTCTTATCTTTACTGCACATTTCGTTTTTTAAAAATAAATACTGTTTTGCACATTTTCCTCTATCTTCTAATTAATGTGCTAATTGAAATTAAATACTAAGTTAAAATGTAAATTTTCAAGAAATAATTTCATTTCTGAAAAATTACTAGATAACAGTAGAAGCCCTAGGACAGAACATCCCAGGCAGCCAACGTGCCTTTGCATGGAACAGCATTGCCGATTCATTTATGATGTCCCAGAATTGTTTGTGTACTTACTACAGTAATAACACTTGCGAAGTTAATGCTAAAATCTCTGGCTGTTGGGTTATGTGAACAACTAGGTATTATCATTCAAATTTGATCACCAGATGCCCTTAAAATTTTAAACGTCATCCAGCTCCTGTAGAAGATAGGCATTGAACTCAGAATAGTAGGGTTGCTGAAGAATCCGAAGTATGAACTGCATAGCCAGTGGTGCAGCTGGCAGGCAGCAAGGCCAGCTGCAAGTGGGAGGCCTGAGATGGGAACCCCGATTCATTTCGGTACCGTCGATGGCATATTTTTAAGAAAGCAAGAATTGGCTGCCAAAATTCATTGTTATGAACATCCATATCTTGATTTCTAATTTTCTCCATGTTTTTCATCTGTTTTAAAACAAATGTACTTTTTCTTAATTGTCAGGCTTAGAAACTCCTTAAGAAGTCATTATTTATGAACTGATCCTTGATTTTTTTTTTTTTTTTTTTCTGTGAGGTCTACTGGAAATATTTCACTGTGCGACTTGCACTAAAACTTTGAAAACAGTTTTCTGTCTTCATCTCAAGTAAATAGCAAAGTAGATATGTTGTTCATTTGTATTCTTTCAAGATTAGTAGTTCTGAATTTTATGCCTAGTGGGTCAAAAAAACCCCTTCCATCCATCAGTAGATACTTGGAGATGGAGGGAGCTTCTGTATGTCTCTCTTTGCCCTAAAACCAACCAAATTAATACCCACCTTTGGTCCCTCCGACTGGAACATAGAAACAGAGACTGCTGCAGGAGGGTTAGGTATTTGCTGTGAAATACGTTTCCATGACAGCTGCATGGATGGCAAGATGGAGCTAAGAACATGCAGGAAAGACAAGCACGTGTCCAGGGGCCGCGGCCGTTTGCTGTGGAGCTGCTCAGGGCCCTCTGGGTAGGGAGTGTGGCTTCACTTGCCAGTGGTTAAAGTTAAGCCAGAGTGCTTTTGCAAGCCTGTGTAATATTATTCTACAGTGTATATAGCCTACATAATTTTGACAGAAGACTAGATATAGACCTGACAGGATTATAATTTTTATAGATGAGGTTTACACTAATTAGCAATCTGTGACTGCTTAACCTATGTCCTTTGACAAATTACTGTTTTCTCCCCATAGTATTTGTATTTGATGGGAAGAGTACTTAAGGTGGAAGAAGTATGCAGGCAAAAATTGTAGTTAAAATTAATTAGTAAACCAATAAGCAGAAAGCAATTTTTTTTAAAAGGCATTTCATATTAAAAAAAAAAAAGTAATAAAGTACTTTCTTGGTATGTTTATCAGGAAGGTACTTTACACGTGTCTCTTATCTGCAGAGAGATAAGAAAACGGAAGCACGTGCTATATAGGTTTCCTGTTGTGAATATGGGAAGCTGGGAATAAATCTAGAACTGTGATGCTTTGGTCCATAACTCAAAAAAAATTTAGTATGGAGGGCTATTCCTTTTTTTGCTTTATCCATGCTTTAAAAAACAAACAAACAAACAAAGAAAATAACCAAAAACAAGGAAAGCAAATGAATGCTGTATTTTATAAATTAACTACAAGTAGGATAAAATTTGGTTCCTTCAGAACAAATATTCCTTGATGTCTGACCACTTGTCACTGTTTCAGTATAAGCTGAAGGAACTGCTGCAACAGGTAACTCCTCAATTTTCTATCACTGTGCTTGCAGACAAGGATATCTTTAGAAACCCATAGCAAACAGGATAAAGATTTTCATAGTATCTGCATATTTGCCTAACTTCTTCTGTGAATGTGACTGATGAATGTTGTATCTTCAAACTGGTTAGCTAAAGCTATTGTATTCAGACCTACAAAAGCCTGTCAGTAATTAAATATGTGGAAAAAACATAAGAAAAATTAGCCTGTGTTTTTTATATTGTCTAAGAACAGAAAAACTAAAAGGGATCAAATTAGAAAATGTATTAATATTTTAATGAACAAATACTTGGCAGGTTATTTGGATGCGATTACAGTATTGATATAAATGCATAGCAAATTTATCTTGAGGAGTAAATACCGAAATCTCAGAGGACAATCTGAAAGTCCCTTGGGAGGCAGTCCTGAAGGGCAAAGGAGTCCAGGAAGGCTGGATGTTATTCAAGAGGGAAGTCTTAAAGGCACAGGAGCAGGCTGTCCCAATGTGCCACAAGTCGAGCAGGCGGGGGAGAAGACCGGCCTGGCTGAACAGAGAGCTCTGTCTGGAACTCAGGAAGAAAAGGAGAACCTACCACCTTTGGAAGAAGGGGCAGGTGACTCAGGGGGACTACAAGGATGTGGTGAGGATATGCAGGGAAAAGATTAGAAAGGCGAAGGCCCAGCTAGAACTTAAACTGGCCACTGCTGTCAAGGACAACAAAAAACGTTTCTACAAGTATATCAGCGACAAAAGGAGGGCTAAGGAGAATCTCCCTCCTTTGTTGGATGCAGAGGGAAACCTGGCCACGAAGGATGAGGAGAAGGCTGAGGTACTTAATGCCTTCTTTGCCTCAGTCTTTAATAGTCTGGCTGATCATCCTCAAGGTTTTCATGCCCCTGAGCTGGGAGATGGAGATAGGACACAGAATGAAGTCCCAGCTGTCAAAGAGGTGGCAGTCACTGACCTGCTCCTCCACCTGGATGCCCACAAGTCTATGGGGCCAGACGGGATCCACCCAAGGATACTGAGGGAGCTGGCGGAGGAGCTTGCCAAGCCACTTTCCATCATTTATCAGCAGTCCTGGTCAACCAGGGAGGTCCCAGATGACTGGAAGCTAGCTAATGTGACACCCATCTACAAGAAGGGTCAGAAGGAGGATCTGGGGAGCTACAGGTCTGTCAGCCTGACCTCGGTGCCGGGGAAGGTCATGGAACAGATCATCCTGAGTGCCATTATGCAGCATGCGCGGGACAACCGGGGGATCAGGCTCAGCCAGCATGGGTTTATGAAAGGCAGGTCCTGCTTCACTAACCTGGTCTCCTTCTATGACAAGGTGACCTGCTTAGTGGATGAGGAGAAGGCTGTGGATGTTGTCTACTTGGACTTCAGTAAGGCCTTTGACACCGTCTCCCACAGCATTCTCCTGCAGAAGCTGGCTGCTCACGGCTTGGACAAGTGCACTCTGAGCTGGGTTAAAAACTGGCTGGATGGCCGAGCCCAGAGAGTGGTGGTGAATGGAGCCAAATCCAGTTGGTGACCGGCCACGAGTGGTGTTCCCCAGGGCTCAGTGTTGGGACTGGTCCTGTTCAATATCTTTATCGATGATCTGGATGAGGGGATTGAGTGCACCCTCAGTAAGTTTGCAGATGACACCAAGTTGGGTGGGAGTGTCGATCTGCTGGAGGGTAGGAAGGCCCTGCAGAGGGACCTGGACAGGCTGGATTGTTGGGCCGGGGCCAACTGTATGAGGTTCAACAAGGCCAAGTGCCGGGTCCTGCACTTGGGTCACAACAACCCCAGGCAACGCTACCGGCTTGGGGAGGAGTGGCTGGAGAGCAGCCTGGCTGAAAAGGACCTGGGGGTGATGGTTGACAGCCGCCTAAACATGAGCCAGCAGTGTGCCCAGGTGGCCAAGAGGGCCAATGGCATCCTGGCTTGTATCAGGAATAGTGTGGCCAGCAGGACCAGGGAGGTGATAGTGCCTCTGTATTCGGCACTGGTGAGGCCGCACCTCGAGTACTGTGTCCAGTTTTGGGCCCCTCACTTCAAGAAGGACATCAAGGTGCTGGAGCGTGTCCAGAGAAGGGCAACGAGGTTGGTGAAGGGTCTAGAGCACAAGTCTTATGAGGAGCAGCTGAGGGAGCTGGGGTTGTTTAGTTTGGAGAAGAGGAGGCTGAGGGGAGACCTTATTGCTCTCTACATCTACCTGAAAGGAGGTTGTAGAGAGGTGGGGGTTGGTCTCTTCACCCCAGTAACAAGCGATAGGATGAGAGGAAATGGCCTCAAGCTGCGCCAGGGTAAGTTGAGGTTAGATATTAGGAAAAACTTCTTTACTGAAAGAGTAGTCAGGCACTGGAACAGGCTGCCCAGGGAAGTGGTTGAGTCCCCATCCCTGGAGGTATTTAAAAGACGGGTAGATGCAGTGCTTGAGGACATGGTTTAGTGGCGGACTTGGCGGTGGTAGGATAACGGTTGGACCTGATGATCTTAAGGGTCTTTTCCAACCTTAACAATTCTATGATTCTATGATTCTATGAAAGACTGAAATAAACCAAACCAGCCCTAATATGCTTGTATGTCAGTGCTTGTGAAAATGAATTAAGGTTTTCTGTAACTGATAAAATGAAAATCTTAAAACATTCCTTCTAATGAAATTAGATCATATCATCATCTTCCACTAGGGAGCAGCGTTTTATTTTGGGAAAAGATGTGTTTGGGTAGCAATTCTTTATTTTTCTATTAACAGTGTTTTTTGCAATATCAGAGCTGAAATACAACTATGAGAAGGAAGGTTACCTGTTAAAATCATATATGTGAGGCAGGAGATTAAGGGAATTCATTTTCCTAAGAAGGAGAAAGCAGAGTCCAGACATGCTTTTTCACAAATCAGTAAGGACTTGCTTATCTGTTGCCCCATCTGGCTTAAACAAACAAAGTAGCACTTAAGTGGAAGGCTGTAGTCCTTCCCAAAGGAACATAGCGAGTTGCTCCTGGCAAGCGGGAGAACAAGCGTGTCTGTACTGTGTAAGGGGATGTGTCTTTTGTCGTGGCATTTCCCATGCAGCAGTGATTGTTACAATCTGCATTCATTCTCTATAGTGAGTACTTAATTATAGCTCCGAGAGCTTCTCTGAAGCATGAAGTTCTGGCAGCTCACTGGGTAGCATCTCATGTTCTTCAGCTGCTGCAGAACCCCAAAGCAACGCTGTAGTAAAAACACTTGAAGGTGATGCTGAGAGATGCAAGACACCAATGTTCAGGACTGAAAATAATATGAAACAGGTGGTTTTCTCTGTGTACAGACAGCTGAAACCAGCAAGGTTTATGAAAGCTGACTTCTGCTTTAATGTCCGAAAGCTACAGGGATGCCTGTAGCTTTGTTAGGTCCTGTCGTATGTGTAACTCACTTCACCGTGGTCTTTTGAGCGAGAACTTGGTATCGACTGGCTGCACTTAGGGATTCTGTTGGCCATGAGCTTCCCTGAATACTGCGTTGTCTTAACCACCGCAGTCTCTTCTAGTTATATGTAAAGCCACTGCGTACATCAGATGGTGAAAGGTGTTTCTTAATCTAAAGAGTCTGTCTTGTGAGTCCAAGCCTGCAAGACCAGGAATAATTGCATGTTCCTTTTGGAAGCAATGATGGTAGGTGTGACTGACATTGCACAGGAATGTGGTGGTTTCTGCAGGGGCTGATGATAGAGGGAAGAAAGCTGAAAAGACGGGGAATGCAAAGATAAGCAGGGGGATATGGAAGCAGAGTGGAGTGGAAGTTCATATCTGTTTGGGGGGGGTGGGAACAGAAAGGTGCCAGTTAGGTAAAGTGACACACAGATATTCGGAATCTCTACAGGGAGTCCCAGTGAAGTGATGGAAATAGCTGGAAAAAGGATGTGCATTCCTGAGAACTAAGATTTCATCATTTGTACTGGAGATTGCCGTCACTGGCTGTGACAAGTGATAGTTAAATCCTCATTCAGTCATTAGATGACTATTAATAATGAATAATAATGCTGAATTATTTCCTTCAGTTATCATATCTGTTTGGTTATAATACTCTTTCAACCAACTGTGCGTAATTACATCTCCTTAACTACAGTGATATGCTACAGTTAAGTGTAAAAACTGGTGTGCATGTAGGGTTCTGGTACAGTCCACATGGAAGATCATATCTTTAATTGGGGGGCAAATGGGAATCTGGCTTTTAGTGTTGATACCTGCAGTTAGATCAGAAGCATTCCTGGAAAATCCTTATTTGAGGAGTTTTTAATAATATGTAAGTCCCGCTACTGGGCCAAAATACAGAAATTAAATTCCTAGTGTTTTGTCTCCCACTAGAAGAGAGGCTACAATATCTATGAAGATCAGATGGATAATTCACTAAAGTTTGAAAAGAAAAGCTATTCTATATAGTTTTGTTGTTGTTGTTGTTGTTAAAAAAAGACAACTCTCTGCAATGAATGTCTGCCGTCACAGTACCGTGACCTTGTTGATTTCAGAGCCGGATAGTGCTGAGGAGTTTTAGTCCATGGACAAGAGAGGACATGCAGGTGCCTCTGTGACAGTGGCTTTCATGATCCACAGAAAGCTGGGGTACCCCACAGGATTTCATACCAAGTTCCTTTCTCCTCCATGATGGCTGTGTTTTGTCAGTTGGAGACATTGTTGACCAGAAATGAAGCTGTTATGAAAGCAGCAGGAATCTGGATTATTAACCACAGGCATTTTATTCTCCTTTTTGTGAAAGTTGGTGTTGGTTGGCTAATCTTTTAACAGATGTGGCAATTTTATCTGCATGTACCCCTTTTAAATGTTAAATTGTGCAGATTTTTTAAAAGCAAAATAAAATTAATTGCCAAGAAATGCAAAAGCAATAATGAGACTGTGCCAGTAAACTCTAGGAGTCCCAGAAAATGCCAGAATTAGGTGTAAATGAGACTTAAAATTTATCTGACTTGATTTATTATTCAGGGTTTTGTTGGTTTCTGAGAAGAATTGGTTAGCAGTGTGGTCTGATTAATCCCTGTTTGTAATCCTGTGATATTATTTTCTCTTCTGTTACTTATAGGAATTGCTTCTTAAAGTCCCCTTTTCTACAGAATGAGGTCCTTCAGCCTGAGCAAGACACAGTCACAGATAGGGGATTCTTTGACTCGGACTGATTCACAGCATCTCTGTTGTAAACTGCTGATTGTCTTTGGAGTGACAAGGATGGCCTTGGCCATATCATGGTGCAGGCTTGAAGCACCGGCAGTGACATTGTGTGACTCGTTGTTGAAGGGCACAGTGGGTAGGGGATCTCTTTCATGCCCACACTGGAAAGAAGGACCCACCTCACTCCTTACTCTGCCCTGACCCCTGCCCTTTTCCAATGCAATGATGCTAAAATGTTTGCTGTACGTGTAGGTACTTTGACAAGCCCACACAACAACTCATTCCCTTTCCCATATGCCATTCTTCCAGATTTTCAGCTCATGCAGATATTTTCCAGTTACATCAGAGGCTTCCTTTAAACTTCCATTTTTAAGAAGATATTTAGTTCTTCCGACTTATGCTACTGCTGTGCATTTTCTAGTTCCCCTTCACATTTATTTCTTTCTCCTTGTCCTTGTTTCTCACACAGCTTCCTCCCTTCTGGGCCCATAGTGACTGTCACTGCTGGTGACACGGCTTCCCCACAGCAGTGCGATGTCAACCATGCTGTGCCACTGGCTGGCTTCAACTCAGCCGTGCAAGGTTACTGTGAACCTTTGCCTGGAGGATAATTAAACCACTCAAGGAAAAAACAACTCCTCAGCACATCTGGATGTGGAAATTTACTGCCATCAAAATTACAATTATGGTTAAATAACTTCTGAAAAAAATGACCTTATTATATAAGGGAATGTATTCGTACTCTAAACTGAAATGAAAGGCATCCCTGCTGCATGTGGCTCTCTGTCAGCACGGAAAACTGCATTCAGCTGTTTCTAATTACTTTTCTCTTTAGCCTGCTTCTGGTTCTTCCCTCTTACCTGACTCCAATGTTGGTTCCCTTGCTTGTGTTTGTATGTATTCTGTTGAGAATAAAATAAGGAGAAGTGATGATCAGCACAGCAGCTTGGTAGGTAGTTGGCACATGTAGAATCAGTTAACTGTTGTTGCTGCAAACTTGTGTGACCTGGGGAAATCCTTAGGCTCTCTGTACTTCAGATTCAGTCTATTAAAGACTATTAAATGTTAATAGTCTTCTTAGCAACATAGTTGTGAGAGGAGATGATAGAATCATCAAGGTGAGTGAAGGGACTGTGCTTGTGAAAACTTACACGCTACACAGAAGACTTAGTAAATGGCATGTACTTGCCTTCCTAGGTTTTTATTGCCAGGACACGTGGATTAAACATTGTGATTAGCATCTGCCATGTGTAGTTCTTATTATTCTTTCATCTTCCAAAGAAAGCGGGAAAAGGCTAGAAGTTGCTGCTCTTAGGGTCAGCTGCAAGACAGACACTGACTTCAGCAGGAAAAGGAGAGGGCAAAGCAGTGAAGCTCTTTGCTGCCATTAATATTCTTGGAGGAGGAGGGTGGCAGCTCTGAAGATGAGTTAAGGGAAAAAAATTCTAACAGTACAAATAGCCCATGGTAAAAAGGATAATATTTGGCTTGCCTTGCTGATGAAGTGTATTTATCGTTCATGGAATATCCCTAGCAGACTTGGAGACTTTTTATTTCAGTTACTCTTTTGCACAGTATTTTTATTACCAAATTGGGGCTTAATCCAAGTCCCCTGGAAACCAATTAGAGAACTCTAACTCAGCAGAACTGGATAAGCTTTGATATATGCATTATATTAAATATTTCTATCCATCAAACTCCCACCAGTTAATTCATCTTTATAAGTTTCAAACAGTTGCACAACACTTCTCGAAACATCATTGCTGCAGACTTGATCCGAAAAGAATCATTTTAACCTAAATCCTGTTTAAGGCTTCCATGCTGCTTCCAATGTTTCTGCTTATTCTGGGCCATGCTGTATATGTTCTTTTCTGTTCAGTATCAAGGTGGGGATTTTCTGTTTGTTTTGGGAGTTGTTTTTTTGTTTGTTGTTCAATTCTGACTAATCTTGGCATTTATAATAATTTAAGTTCTAAATTACTTTTATGGCATTTTTCTTTAAAACTTGAACTGTTGAATGTTTAATTTTTACAGTTGTGTTATGAGGGGAAAAAATACAGATGTGTTGAAGATTTGCAGCTCAGTTCAAACTGGATGACCAAACCTTGTGGAAGCTGGTAATGAGGCTGCCTCTGTGCCAAGCTGAGACATTATTTCATTCTGGAAGTCTCTGATGGCTTTCCCATCCCTGCCAAGGCATGTAGACTGGCGCAGAGACTGTATTCCTTTTGCCTTCTAAATTAGAGTGTAACTTAGGAGTTACTTCATTTCATGTTAGTTACTGTTTGCAGAACTGATTTTAGTTAAGTCCAGCATTTTTGTCATGTTAAACACTCCTCAGTCTTTAGCTGCATCTTGGCCCGTAGTCTGCTTTGCCTGAGCAAATTCACTATAGCAAGTTGTACAAGGGTTTCTCTTTGACTTTATTCTCACTGTAATCCCAGTCTTGTGTTTACCTCCTACAAAAATAATTTCCCCCTCCCACCCAAGGAATATCCTCAATGTTACAAGTAAAAATTCTGTTTCAAATCAGAAGCATATGGAATTTATGCAGTATTTATGTAAATGGAAATCAATGTATCACTGTCAAATAGCAGTTAAAGTCTTAGCTATGGATATGACACATAGGATCTGCCTAAAGACCAGCGTATTTTTCAACCTCTTGACCATCTACTTTGGTTGTCACAGACTTGTAAAACCATAAACAACTAATGAAAGTACACTAGAAATCCTTCTCCTATATCATAAAACAGATGAATTCAGAATGATAGAGCATTTCATTGTGAAGCAATAATAATCCCCTCCAGCTACATGTTCCCCACAATCCTGCTCATCTGCTTCCATGCATGATAAGCTTTTGGAGTCCAATCAAATCTGAGTCTCGGTCTATTCTCCTATGTAGATCTGCTGGGTACTGTTTTTTTCAGGAGCTGGGCTGCCACTTCTGTTCTCCTCTTGGCTTAAGCATTGCAACACAGAGGAGCTGTGGGACCAGCTCTTCAGGCGTGTGTGAAAAGACAAGTGTTGCACAGTATCTAGAGAAACATGGAGAACCACAGTTGCCTGCATACCTGTCTCCATTTCTTCAGGGAGCTCTTTGGGGTTGGACTAGAGATATCAAGGATTATGGGCTTCTATTTAGCATCAGGAGCCTTCTTCTTCAAGTCCAGCTGTCTCACAATTACAGCACTGTCCCATGCTCACCATCTGTAAAAGTGTGCATTTTTGTGTGTCTCAGGCAGTGTTTCCTGTGGCTCTGCAAGCATTCTGCCCCTAAGTCTTTCTAAAGCTCTGCTTTGTCATTTCTGCCTGCTAGGCATGATGAGATGGTTTTTTTTCTCTTTCTATATGCATCAGGCTAATGTCTGACAGGAATGATATTCTATCAAAACAACTTCCCCTTCTCTCTGGCTGCATTTTTTTTAACATACTACATTTTCTAATGGTAGACTAAAATGTGTATATTTTGGCAGACAACGAGCAAGACATCGGAACCAAAGCCCTTTAAAATCAATGGAAGGATCACTGTTATCTGCAGGGAGTCTTGGATTAATCCCTAGGTCCTTTCATTGACTTGGAGACCCTCAAAAACTTTGCTTGTAACTGAGATGTATTCAACTCTTAAACCCTTGCATGTCAGTGAGCAGGGGAACAACTGGCTATTAAAAGTCTGTATGTAATTCTTAGCTCATCCTAGGCTTCAAATATGAAATGGAACATAAGAAAATACCTTTTCTTCTTCAAGAGCCTTTAGATTCAAATTCAGTTTGAAAACTCTCATTGCTGACAAGAAAAACAATGAAGATGGTGAAACTGTGCTGAGGCTTACTCTGGGGTCCTTGCTATTACATTTGTCTACCTCCTTCAACTGCATTTTGGGTTTTCTTCTTAGGAATTCCCAGCTTGTGCATGGCGTGTTTATAGAAGTTACCCAGGGATGCTTAGGGCACCCATTTGCCTTTATCTCCCCGTTAGTGCTAAAAGAAGTGAAAGCAAATGATTGGTATAAATAGCCTCTCTTGGCTTGACTTGAAAACTGACCTAGAAACTAAACCAATAACAAACTGCAAGCAACAGCTTTTAAAGGGGCTGTTTAACATCTGCCCGCTTACAGAAGTTAACCACATCACAAGTCAACCCAGTCTCCCAAAGAAAATTAAATCGCCCCCCAGTTCTGTTCTAAACAGAAGGGTATTGGGATGTGCATGCAGGGTGCCTTCCCTAAAAAGCTGAAATTCTTACAGCCCTGTAGGATCACCACTAATGTGCCTCTGTAGTATTGCTGGTTTTCTTTTGCTGACTGGTTTTGGAAGCAGTTGTCTGAGAAACAGAAGTGATTGTGTGTATTCACAGCTCCAGGCGGAGCCAATTTACCTACCCTTTTCTTCTCCCCCCCTCCCAAACAAACAAACACCCTTTCTGCCAGGTATTCTGCCCCAGAGGAAGGCCTTTTCTTCCTCTTTTAACAGGCAAATCTTTAGTTGCTTAAATAAAACAACTTTTTTTTTTAATTTGCTTTTTCAACAGTCCCGGGAAATTGAAAACCTTCAGCAGACAGGGTGTTTTCTTTCTATTGAAACTGACTGAAATAATTGTCTGATCTTCTTCATTTTTAATTTGAATTACCAGTTCAGCCCCTGCCCAGAGTGGGAATGAGCCAAAATAATTACCATCTGAAAACCGCCTAGTGCAGTGCAAGATGAAATGACTGATAGGTTTTAAGGCTACAGAAAAAAAAAAAAAAAGCAATATAATCCTCTGGTCTGCTTTCCTTCATACTGTATGTCATAGGAGCTCACTTAAGAAAGAGCTAAACCATTTCCTGGAGTTCACAGTTACACATTTTTAGGAAGACAAATGATCCTTGTGCTTCTGTGAGAGTCCGACAGCAGCTCCCTTGGTCCACAGCTTCAGCAGGAGCGCGGAGGACCTCAGGATTTATGGGCATAGCCCATTCCTGGAGGTGATACTGCCAGGTGAAATATTTTGCCTGGGCAGTGCTGAGACTGCTCACATTATGTTTGGGGTTTTTTTTTCCTTTTTATGTGAAAATGAGATCTTCTGATCTGCTGGCCCATTAGACCAGCACCTTCCTATCCTGAAAATGCTAATTAATTGTCTGTCAGTTACATTAATCTGAAAAAATAAGCTTCTGTTGAGAACTGCTTAGCTGCTAGTGTTTCATGTAACGCCTATTACAAAATCTCTACAGTGCTTACTTTGTATCTAGACAGCTCTAATCTTAACTTGATGGTCACTTGTATTTGTCATATACCTGTCTTGGAGAGTGTATAATCTTCCTTCCCAGGATCCATACAGTGTTGTCAGCTTCCATTAACTTACTGTAAATCTCTCAATATTTTTCTCTAAACACTTAGTTGCTTGAATCATATGATTACATGAGAAGCTTAGCTTTCATTACAAAACCATTTCTAGCATACATGGCTGCCAATGAAGCTTGAAGACCTGTATCCTAAGGGCTCCAAAACCAAAAAGCAAATAAAATGTCTCCCATCTATTTAAAAATAATAGAAAAAAACTCCTAATCCTAAAGAAAATCCTCTGCTTCTGGCCATTAGAATTTCTGACTGGTTCAGATTGATGATATCGAGGAACGGATTTACCAGTAAAACCACATCAGCAAAAGCTGCAGCTACGACTGAGGCAGCAGTAAGCAGGTAGGTGCGGGGAAGGAGGAAGTATTTCAGAAGGAGTGACAGGTATTTTTTGCACAGAAGACTATTGTCCTGTTAAAAGTCCTATTGAAGTGGGTATAAGAAATCTGTTTTAAAGCCCAGATGTTTCTAAAGGGTGCCTTATCAGAAAATACCAAGCTGAAATAATACAATAGTGTCACTCAGTATGTGGATGACCGATGTAGAATATAAATCTCATCACTTAACAGTTTTTGCAAGCAAAGATTTTGCAAGACAGAAGAACAGTCATTGGGTGCAGTCTCTGCCATTGCAGGTGCAATGTTTTATACTATCTTATTGAAATCCATCTTGAAAGCAGGTAGGCTTTTCTTTTCTGTTTCTTTTTCTCTTCTTCCTCTTTCCTCTGCTCTCTTCTTTCCTTTTGCCACTTGATTGTCATGATGTTCAGAGTCTTCTTGGTTTCAGCCTAAAGTTCTCCAGTCTGTATGGAAGACAGACTTCTACAGTGAGAACTATGTGCTGGATTACGTGAATTGAATCTCTTTTTAGTTTCTAATGTGAATGTATAACACAACGTTATATTTCAGGAAATGTGCTGAGTTTGCATATACAAGCATGAGGATTATTGCATAATAGAAAAGGTGTATTGGCAATTATGGGAACAAAATCTCCTTTTACCAGAGGTTGAATCCTGCTCTTGCTGCTCTTGATTCTGATCTTAATATTTTCAAAGGCTTGCATGCTTGCTTTTTTTTTTTTTAATACTGTAGTTAATATTGTGGACTTTGCTGGGATTTCATATATTGCACAGAGTTATATGTACTTACAACAAAACCAATCATCAGCTGTGCAACTGTGGCTTGCTGAAACCTAATGCTTGTGCTGAGGATGATCCTGTCCTCCCAACAGAAAATTCTGTAAGACAAGGACTTAAAAGGACTTCGCTGCCCCCATCTTAAATGTACAGAAGGAGGCTTTTCAGAGGCAGATATACCAAGCAGATACCCAACTTGATTTTTCAAATTCCAATTTCTGCTTTTGAAAATCATTCCCAAGGTCTGATGCCTCTTTAAGCCTTGCATGCCTTGTCTGTATTTGAAGGACTTCATTTCTGCATGGCAACACTAGTGTTTCTCCTTTTCTTTCTGAAAACAAAATACAAAATTGAATAAATCCCAGTTTCTGCCTCCATGTCCCCATCTTGTCCCCCAAATGTTTTTCAGACTTCATAGGCATAGGTATTGCTAACCTAATATGCTCTCTCAGAAAATCAATGTGTTTTTTCTAGTGCCCAAAGCATACATCCTCACTAGCCTAGTTTCCAAATCTTAAAAAAAAAAAAAAAAAAAATTTGGAAATCTTTTCCAAAGCTTAGAAAAATCTACTGATCTTCTTTTTCTGTTGATTTGTCAAGTTGTGGTTTGACTCCAGTTTTACACAAGCATCCATGACATCCTGTGTCAGAGCTCCATATTTAATTACTTTTTTTTTAAATCCTTCCTTTTATTTGGTTTAAACAAACAAACAAACAGCCTTCCTTTTGGTACTCTGATATATACCTGGTTGATTCTTGCATAGTCTGTGCAAGTCATAGACTTTAATCCATTTCAGGGATCTGTCTTTGATTAACTTTTAGATTTTAGTTCTGAAAATTTATTCCACAGATATATTCTTTTTCTGAAAACTTGGCAGGGGAAGTAAAGGGTTTTGCCTTTTTTTTTTTTTTTCTTTTGGAGGTGGGGATGAAGGAATTAATGGAAAATTGGTTTTGATCCTTATCTTGGCAGTAAGGTGGTAGATTCTGTGGTACTGTGATGATCTGAATTTTGGTCACTTCATAAACTTTTGGCATAATAAATTTGTTTACGTTTCATAGTTTGAGTCTTCAAAGATGACATATATGCCTACATCTTATGAAGCCTTTCACTGCACTTGCTGGGGAAGGTCTATACTGAGTCAAGCAATTGAGGTAACAGCAAGGTTCCTCTCTTACACAGGCAATTGCCTGCTGGCTCAACCCATGAAAGAGAGAAACTTATCCGTGCAATGAGAAATTTATCTGAATTTATCTGAGAGCAAAGAAGACTTGCCATTTGCAAGAAAAATGGAGTGTAAGAGACTCAAATAGGATAAAAAGATAGAAACTGCATTGCCAGAAAGAAAGAAACGTGATATGATGGGGATTTACCTGCTACTTGGCACTACCTGAGCAATGGCAATGGGAGATGTGGATCTGCAAGCAAAAGGTGAGGCAAGCATTGCAGGATGAGAAGACTGATGTTTTATTTGGAAGAGAAGGCAAAGGACTAAGACACATTTGGGAAAGGCAGGAGTAAATCGAGTCCAGAGCAAACACTTGCCACGGCACACCTCCCTCTAGACTTTGGAATGGGACGCAAGATACCTGAGTTGTGCCCTGCCCGCACGATGCCGTTCCTGTGTTACTGCAACCCCTGGCGAAGAGCGCCTATCAGAGTGCTGAGTCAGGCAGAGGACGGAAACCAGGATTGTTCTTTATTATTTCAAGTAGCGGAGGACTGCTGCATGGATCTAAAGTACGGCTCTTATCATAGTGCCCCATAATGAAATTTGGTGGTTTGTTTCCTTTTCTTAACAGGAAACTATCTAAGCAAACACACAATAAAACAGTATTGTTAAAGGACTGCTGAGATTAGAAAGTCTTAAAAACTAGGAAATACTTGAAAAATTTGTGCAATCTTTGTTCCGTCTTCTTGTGCATTTGCCTTATGAAAGCTTTCAATTGCACGATTACTTGCCCTATGTTCTGTTGCAGGCACAGAAGGGGACTGCCTTGGCATGGGCTGAGAGCGGCGTCTGCTTCGGCTGTGCACTAGGTGACACGAGGCAGGTTTCACTTCTTACCGGTAGTTTTTCACTCCATTCTGTTTCAACTTTATTTTGCTGAGTTAAAGACAGCAATTCATGCATACTGGCGTTAACTAGTGTTTCTGGAATGTATGATCACTTCACTGGCTAAACTTTGCCCAACTTGTTGGAGTGAAATAGGCAAATTTTCTGATAAATTTAAATAGTCTAGAAAGAACACAGTTGGCAGGAATTTACAACACTAGTCATTAGCCAGCGAAGCTAATCGCTGTGTATTTTGTCTAGTAAAGAAAGTTGCTAAGAAAACCATGGATGCAAAATTAGAAGAAATGAATCTACGAGAGCATAAATAACAATGGACCAAATGTGAAAAAAACTTGTTTCAGAATCATGCCGTACTTTCAAGTATTGTTTTAAATAATGACTTTTAACGTTGAGAAAAATCCGTAAGTCCCTTTATTCTGTATCTGCCTCCACTAATAGAAGTAGAATGCATACCACGATTATGCACATAACCCAAGGCTGTTTTCACATATGAGAGACATCATCATCTGTTGAACCACATAATGTGACTTGAAACTCAGTTCAGTACCTGAATTCTCCAAAAGGGTGTGTTAACAGAAAATTTTAGGCAACAATTGCTTCCCCTTGTACCTCAATGAGTTCAGCTCTCTGGACGCTAAATAAAGTATGAAAGAGTTTGGACAAGAGGCTTTCAGGTAGTTTCAATTGCTACTAGACGTAACAGGGTTAACATAAATACCGGTGATGCTCTTTCTGTGCCATTACAGCCACCATTATTTTTGCAGGATATCAGAAATGCACCTACACAGCAAGACAAGAGCCTTCCATATAAAACATGAATGTAATATTATAATTGCTTGTGGTCACTCTGCAGCCTGTTCCCCTAGCTGTTTGCAAATTAAGGTACCTTTGGGTGCAAGTGATGTAGGCAAGCTGTTTACCTTCAGACAGAAGCGTTGTTATTCTCCTTTTTCTTTGCTAAACGGTTACCTCCTGCTGCTGCCGCTGCGCACAGACACACCCGTACTCCCTTGGTACATTACCTGGCCTCTGGTTATTCACAAACACTAGTGAAACTACATTTGGGGAAAAGATGAGCCAGATATTCCTAATGTTTAGGTGCTTTGTTTGAAAACTTTCATTTTTGTAAACGCTAATGGACAAAGCCCCAAATGGTCTATGTGATTTTGATGTTTTGCTTTTTTCGGCTAGGATGAAATAAATCTTGACGTTTGAAGCTGCCGCCCGGTGACGGCCCCGGCCCCCGCAGCTGCACCGCGGGCACCATCCCCCGCCGCCCGCGGCCGCCCCCGCCCTCCAGGAGAGGGCAGCGGCACGGCCCGCCCGGCTCCGGGCCGCCAGGGCGGGGGAGGCCGGCAGCCCCCGGCCCCGCCGCCGGGGAGGAGCGCCGCCCGCCGCAGCGGAGCCTTTGTCTCGCCGAGACAGCCGGGGCCGGCCAGCCCCGCTTCCCCGGAGGGCGGAGCGGGGGAAGCCTCCCGCAGGCCGCCCCGCTCCGCACCGCGGCGGCGGGGGGGGGGACGCGGGCCCTTCCTTCCCCACCGGCCCCCCCGCCCGGGTGCCGGCGCCCCGCCTCCGCGCTCCACAGGGGCCGGCGGGGAGCCCCTGACTGACGGCCGGGAGGCGGGCGGCGGCCGGGGCAGGGCAGGGCCGGGCCGGGCCGGGCCGGGGGAGAGGCTGCCGCCGCGGCGCGTCGGCGGGAGGCGAGCGGGCGGGCGGGCAATGCGCTGCCGCAGCTCCGTCTCGGCACAGGCGGCAGCCTTGTGCAACCAATATGGCTGCGTGCGCCCGCGAATGAAAGGAGGCGCTTGGAGCTGAGGCCGTCTCCCCCCACCCCCGTCTCGCCCCGCGGCCGTGTGGCCTGCAGCAAGCGGCGGCGAGAAGTTGTCTGGGCTGCCCCGCGGGGGGTGGGGGGTGCTCGGGAGGCGGCGGCGGCCCTTCCCGCAGCTCCTGCTCCCGGCTGTCCCCCTCCCTGCGGCGGGGGAGAGGAGGAGGAGGAGAAGTTGTTTCGCCGCCCGGGGGGGCGGAAAGGCGGCGAGAGGGGCGCCAGCTGGAGGAGGAAGAGGAGCGGCAGCCCCTGACGGCGGCTCGCCCCCCGTCTGCCTGAGGGGGAGCGCGGCGGCGGCTCCCGGCCCGGAGGAGGAGGAAGAGGCAAAGCTGCCCTCGGCCCAGGTCCTGCCCGAGCTCCGCGTCTCTTCCCCAGGACGAAGTTTCGCCGGGGGCCGCTGCGAGGGCGCCGGCTGCCGGAGGAGGGCGGCCGGCGGCGCCCCCCCTCGGCCCGCGCCTCCCCGGGGGCGGCGGTGGCGGAGCGGCGGGGCCGGGGGGCGGCGGCGGTGCGCGGCCCCGGCGGGCGAAGTTTGGCCGGCGGCGGCCTGCCGCGGCCATGGAGCCGAAGCACAAGGAGCTGCTCGCCCAGTGCCGCCAGAGCCTGGCGCAGGCCATGACCGAGGTGGACAAGGTGGTGGAGCTGCTGGAGGCCGCCGGCGCCCTCGGACCCCGCGACCTGCGCGACCTGGAAGCGGCGGGCGGCGGGAAGGCCGAGCTGCTCATCGCCCTGCTCCTGGCCAAGGAGCGGGACCACTTCCAGGACCTGCGGGTGGCCCTGGAGAAGACGCAGCCCCACCTGCTCTCCATCCTCTACCTGAACGGCGTGGCGGGGGCGCCGGCCGAGACGGCCGGTGAGTGGGGTCGGGGGGCGCGGGGCCCGGCGGGGGCCGGGAAAGGTGCGGAGGAGGAGGAGGAGGGCGGCAGCGGCTGCCCCCACCCACCCCCGCTGGGGCAGGGGGCAGGGGAGCGGCTGCGCAGCGCCGGCCCTCGGGGCCCCCTCCTGAGGGCGGGAAGGGAGCGGGGCGGCTACGGGCGGGGGTCCTCCTTTTCCGGGGCGGGGGGCAGCTCGCCCGCGTTCGCACTTGGGCTCTCGATTCTTGTTTGGCGCTGCCGACCTCTTCTCCTTCCTCGTCTGGCGGGCGCGCCGGTACTGGTCCCCGGGAGGCGCCGCGGATGCTGCGCGGTGCTCTTAGGAGAAGCCACCCCAGCCTGCGTCTTGCTGCTGCTCCCACCCCCTGAAGCCGGGTGCCGGTTGGGGGCCAGGGAGGACCGGACCCGAAGGGGTTTTCCTCCCTGGAGCTCCTCTGGGGCCGCCGGTGGTGTTAAACAGTCGCTTCTTGACCGGGCAAAACTGTGAAACTCCCCCCTGCAGCCAGTCTGCCGGAATCGGCTGGCTGGCAGGACTCCAGCAGATGTGCGTTTGAATAAATATTGTGACGATTTTTCTCCGGACAAACATACGTTTGTTTGAGGCTATGTTATTGTAACTCCTCTTGGTGGTTAGAACAGGAAAACAATTGATTTAACTGCACATCCAGAGGAGACGAATTTGAGTGTAAACCACCTTCTCAACTAAGTTGGGCTTTGACCCACAGGTCTTCCCCTATTCTCCTCCCTCCAAAACAAGCCACGGTCTACTTT
This sequence comes from Theristicus caerulescens, assembly GCA_020745775.1. NCBI lineage: Eukaryota > Metazoa > Chordata > Aves > Pelecaniformes > Threskiornithidae > Theristicus > Theristicus caerulescens. The sequence continues at coordinate 101,314,973 of CM036560.1, forward strand.
TATGTGGACAATACCAGGCTTTAAAATAATTTAAAAAAAAAAAAGTGTTGCTAATACACAAGGCCTTGCAAATGCAGTTGTGTTTCTAGATGAGAAATACTTCAATTGAAGTAAATGGTAATTCTGTATTATAGATTACAGATAAAGAATATGCAATTGTCTAAGTGATGTGTAAGTGTTCTCTTTCAGCATGTGTCCAAGTTGATTGATTCAGAAATGTGGGGTCTCTTTTTGGGTTTGTTTCCAAATTTGGGAATTGCAGGGTGAGTACCTGTTTACGTAAGGAACTGCATTGGGAGGGCTTTCTTGATCTTATAAACTATACCATTTCTTCAAGAAAATAAAACTCTTTAAGAGCTACTTCTGTCTGGAAAATAGTGCTTGCATGTGCAGTCACACTGTGTACTCTTGCCCTTATTTGAGTTATGCTGTTGATGCTAGGAGTTTGGTAAACACAAAGAAATGTGTGAGGGTCTTACGTGTTGTTTTATATCAGCATATTATAGTGTATGGCCTTTTCTAATGACTATATGGCAGGACCTCACAGGATGGGGAAAAATGGACTGAACAATAGACCTCAACACTTCTAACATTATGTGGTCTGACATCAATAGGAGATGAGGGCACTTGCTGCCTTTCAGAATGGGACCCATGATGTTTTTGTATGATTAGATTAATGCTCGGTCTTGTCTTGTTGAGAAGATGTATTAATGGTACTGGGCTACTAACATTCCCCAGCCTTAAAAAAAAAGGTATAAAACATGAATGGCAGGAAAAAATGAAGTAGGCGTTGGATATAGTAATACTCTTTATTTTTAAAATACAAGTCGGAATTGCAAAATGCCTCGCAACACTGAGCTCTCAAGGGAAAAGTAGTTTGGCAAAATGAACTATATCCTCCTTGACTGAATGTGTTCATGAGGCTAATCTGAGTTAAATTAACATCTGTGTGGGGAAGGATGTTCCCCTGACGTGCTGGGTTTTAAAATTTTATTGCTTTCATTTATCAGTAGTAGTAAAGAGCTAACTTTGAGAGTTATGGTTTTTTTCCCTTGCAATAAACATGTTTACAAACTAGTACACAGGAAATTGCTAACAGTGAGCTTAAGAATAAACCCTCATGCACATAGGAAGGTAAAGGACCTGAGCCTTCAAACACTGTTGTGTATGTTCCAAGTTTACTCGCCTGAGGAGGTTTCATGGTAACTAGTCATGAGGCTGCTTGTGTGCCCACTGAGCGCCTCGGAAAAATCCTGGTTGATGTGCGAGTTTGTCCTGGACGTGTTATGCAAAGAGTTAATGTTTGAGTGTAACTGTGGTAGAAAGGTTCTTGTTTGAACCTGTGTTCAGATGTAATTGGGTTTTACTCTAATATCTCCCTGTACAAAGTCTGACCACCCATCTGCTCTTCTCCTGCCATTTATGAGTTTTACTCCTTTTCACTGGGGATGTTGAAGGCTGATAGTCAAGTTGCTCTTTGTTCTTTGGGTGTAGTAGCAAACTGTAAACACGGTAGCAAGGAGAACTGTTGGACGCTGTATTTAAAATACTTAAGTGAAACAGTCCTCAGCGTATATTACATAAAACACCTCTATTCTTAAAGGCAAAAAATATATATCTTAAACATCCCTTTAATTGAACCTATCCAGCTGAATTAATTTTTAAAATTACTGTTAGTATATGAAAAAATGACAGTTCACAGTGGTACACTTAATTTTAGTGTTGTTTGGAAGAGGAGGCTAATATAAAGTACATCCCTTGAATAGTTGTTGGAGATGACAATTACTTATAGCCAATAACGTCTTGTAGTAGTGTTTGCGAATTTCTTTTTCCAGTGTGCTGTTGTTGTGAGGGAAATGGGAAGATAACCAGCACCATAATTTTGTTCAAAGTTGCAGAATTCAGCATACAGTCTGCTCACTGCGCTAGCATGAATGATTCTCCTTCCATTTTAATGTACGCAACGTGTACCATTACTTTGTGTTTTACTTTGTGGTTTTTTTTTCTTCTGATTTTAAATTCCTGTTGGACTTTGAAGGTGATATGTAAACTCGGATGGAAACTCAGGCTGTTTTACTTATATCAATGGTTCTTGTGGCTGGCTGGACAATGTAGAGCTGACACTTTTATAAGTATTTATCTACACAACACAGAGGGAAGTAAACAGCTGGTCTGGCTGCTAAAGGGAAAGAACTGGAGTCCTAGTAACTGCTGAAAGACTTCTAGTATGGATAACTCTGTCTTTACGTTAGAAGGAGCTTGCTTGTCTTTGTAGAGTTTCCCCCAGTTCGGTCCCCATTTAAATATATTTGTCTTCTATAGTAGCTTCTAACTGCTCGTTTTAAATCTAAAACTGTATAGTGGTTTGTGGATGACAGTTTCTCCAATAAAATGTGTATTTTTTTAAGTTTTGTTTTGTTTCTAATTTGAGAGTAGATGCCTAACAGTGTTAGTAAACAGAGTGCAAAATCTAACAAGAAACTACCTTCTGTCAAAGCAGAAGCTAAACCAAGTGCGATTTGCTCTGTTTCACTTAGTCATGTTCACAGACTTTAGTTCTTCCTTGAGTAAGACCTTTGATTACTACATTACACTTTTGTGTAAATGTTTCTGTGAGAAATTGGCTCTGTCCATATGAAAGTGACTGTTTGGCTGATTTAAAATCTCCCAGTACTTTGCACAGGGACTAATTCTTTAAGTAGTGTGCCAAGTGCTTTTATTTATTTATTTTGGGGTGAACGAATGGGTTATTATTAAATACTTGATTTGGCAAATTACCTCCTTCACGCATGTGAGAAATCCTGTATCCTGATAGAATAACATACCCCTTCTAATGTGGAAATAAATGACTTGTGAGCATTCAGTTATCTCTTAGGTATCTTGCTAAGCAGATAATATTTCATTATTATAGTTGATATAATGTGAGTTTTGTGACATGGAATGCGTCCAAGACAAGAATACAGTGGAAGATACTTCATTGTGACAAGTACTATTAAAGATGTATTTTCTTTTAAATGTAATTAAAGGGCTAGAACAGAAATCTAATGAAACTATGTAGTCTTTAGACTGCTTCAGGTAATGTAAAGCTTTGTACTTACATTTTTGTGATATTAAAAAAGTGAGAAAAAGGTGGGTTTGCTTGTCAATCTTGGAATTTGTTTTTGAGATGAACTTGTGGGGCTACAAAGGTGCTCCTAGCGCTTTATCCTCAAGCTGAGTAGACTGTTGAACTTAAAAAGCCTCGCTGCTGGTTTCACAACTATTAAACTTTTAGGGTTCACAGTTTCCTTTTATATTAGCAGTTAGTCTCCTACTTTTCTGTACCCATACATCTGCAATCAGTGTGTCTGTAAGCTTAACTGTAATGTAAGGGCTTTTTTACTGTAAGGATTTAGCACCATTTTGGATTTTAAAAGCAGAGCATGTTAAGCTTCAGAGGTGTTTTATTTAACAGTTTCAAGATTGGAATTTAAGTTTTAAAATTTCAAAATTTAAAATTGCAAATTGATTGCATTTTTAAAAAGGTCTTTAAGGGGTCAAGAAGGAAAGAAGGAAGATGGTTGTAGATTGAGTTTGAAAGTTTTCCTTCTATTATTTAATAATACTTATTTTTCTAACTGTGTTTGGTCAGAGATCAAGCGTTAATTTCCAGTCCAAAAAGTAAAAGTGGATGTTTATAGCAGTAGGAAAAAGTTAGAATTCAAACTTTTATAGCTTTTTAGAGTAATGATACAACCTTCCTCCCTCTGCTTTATAAAAAAAGGAGCGAGTTGTTTCAGACAATATTGGATTGGAAATCACAAAGTTTACTTTTAAATATTGCAAAGTCTTTACATGTATTTAAAAACAAACACAAAAGGCGAGCTCTGAATATATGAATTTAGGAGATGGAGAACTGGGACCCACTTCTCTTGCTGGTAGCACTGAGGGGACCCACAAGAAACGCAGTAATTCCAGGGTTGTCCCTGAGGAGCTGGGGTGTGACTGCTTGGGCTTGGGGCCTTGTGCCCCGTCTTCTGTGTCCCCCACAAAGTGTTGACCAGTCCCCACAAAATGTTGACTGGTGACTGGCGAGAGGAGCACATGAGCAGGAGTGAGAACTTGAGCTAGTGAGGAGCCGAGAGACTGTATGGAGGAAGGGTGTGAGATGTGGAGGCGGCATGTGGTGTCCTGTAGGAGCAAGTGAGAAGAAAGGGGGGCTTGGGAGGCTGTGGGTGAGGTAGGGGAACAAGACAATAGAAGTGCTTGGAGACGAGAAATAACGCTGGAAGCTTGCATTCCCTGGGAAAGGAGAGACGGGAGAATGAGGAGAAATTGTAAAAGCGTAATTTACTGACTCAAGGACTGAACTGACAATTTTGCAATTAAGTACAATTTACACTCCCTTCCGTCGCTGAAAATTGAAGAGTGGGAGAAGTAGAGCAGTATGCCTGGGTTTTTCCAGACCTGTTATTAGTTCCCAGGGTAGCTTCGCAAGCCTTGTTACAGGATTTCTTAAACTGTGCAGATGAAAAAGCAGGCAGCAGTCAGAAGTCACATTAGGAGAAGTACAGGTCTTTGGCAGTGCTGAGCAGTAATTAAACTTGATAAAATACCCAGTGCTAGTTTTGCAGTACCTGTGTCTTCTGATGATCTCAGATTTGTGGTATCTCTTGGAATTGCCAGGCTAAAAAAGTGCAGGAAGTTTCCAGCAAGTGTCCGGAGGGGTATTCCCAATGAAATGTCTAATAGTAAGTGAATAGAAGCAGACTCTCAATCCCAAAGAAGGAAATGTGCGTCTTAGTAGTTCACAAATCCTAAGGGTGGTAGTTCTCGATTACCTTTTTGCTGTGCTCAGGGAGGGGGTGGAAAGAAAGCGGGCCACAGTAAACTCATGGGGACATTGTTTTCATCAATGTAAAATGAATAATAATAATTTTTGTGGTATCAGTGCATACAGCTATCAAGTTGCTTTGGACTCACACAGGACTTGCTGTCTTACAAAATTACAGAAGAGAGGAGAGACTGATAGATTTTTCGAAGGGTTCTTTTAGCTTGTTACTTCTATGAGTATCCTGAAATAGAAGCATAAATTTCACTTTCAGACATGATCAGTAAGAAAAGCCAACAACTTCCTGTAACTTGCTCCTTATTTATTTGTTAAAGCTAAAGATTGCCTGTCTCAGATCTTTAGCTTGATTTAGCTACCATTCGCAGTCTCATTGTTGTCTCGTAGCTTTAACCAGTGTTGGTTGCTGTGAGTTTTTTTGGACCTCTGGTCTAGATAGCGAAGACCACAGCCACCACATGGGTACTGACTTCAGGCTTTCCAGTTCTGTTAGCAGCCTGCAATTTGAGCTAAGTATTCCTTCCCCCCACCCCCCCCCTTTGCTGCTTGCTTTTACTACTTTCTGTTTTTTTTTTCCTTTGTTTCTTTCAATTTACTTCTTGGCTTCCCTTGCTCCTGTTAACTCTCTTTATCTTTCTCCCTTTAGTCCTAATTGTTCTTTCAATTAGTATAGCTTTACAATTCCTTATTCAAAACCCTGGTTATTAGAAAGATACCAGTAAGTCTTGATAAATTCCTTCTACTTTTCACTTTTTTCCTAATGATTTCTTATGCTGTAAAACCTCAAGGACAGAGGTTTCATCTTTCAGAGCTGTTCAGTCCCCAGCAGGTTTTGGGTGTTACAATGTGAGGCAATTAGTTCCTGTTTGGTTTTTTTTTTTAGTATAAACAATCTTAAAATGCTGTATGTAAAGTGAAAACATTTCCTTATGTAAAATGTTCATAGTATTGATCGAGATGGAAAAACTTGTTAGTGCATATAACCTTGTATGAAGAGAGCTGTAGTAATGAAGTTGAGGCATCTAGGCTTCTGTGACTTTCCAAATTATATTGAGTAGTCAATGCTGAAACATTATTTGTGACCTTCAAGGTGCAAGTCATTGGCTGCTTTTTTGTGAACGGTGATAATTTAGAACTGAATCATTCTGACATAGGAGCTGGAAACGTCGCACCAACTGAGCTTTGGCTTGAGGCTAATCAATACTTTTCTAACGAAAGCATAAAAGAAGGATGCTGTCCCCTGAAGAGACGAGCGTTGTTAGTGCATCATGAATGTTGGAGCCTGGCTCTTCCAAAAGGGCCATATTTTTGAGTTCTCAGTGTTACTCTGGAATATGAATTCTTGTCAATGCAAGATAGAATTACTAAAATGTTGAAGGAGGCCCATAGTACTATAGCTTAGAAACCAGTTCAAAATACCTAGCATACAATGTTTGCTGTATAATTGGTATATTTGTATGCTTGCCATAGGTTGTGGTGCACTGGCAGGTGTGTTGATAGTGACAGGTGGTAATACCAGCATCCCTTGCTGTTGCAGCTGACAAATCAGGTTAAATTTGGGAACTCCTGTTGTAGGCTGTTGTGCAAGAGGAGTCTGATCTCCACAGGGCACCCTTTGCAGGCTTGAGAAGCTGGTGATAGCAGATAGGGTACCTGGAATTGATGGATCTTGAAGAAGCTGATTGCAGCACTTGGCCACTTGGAGTGAACACTTAAGGATATTTTTCTCGACGATATGTGATTACTGGGCAATACAAACTAACTTACTAGAACTGTAAGGCCCTTCTTACCCAAATGTGTCAGAGGAAGTTAAGAGAAGGTCATTTTATATATGTAACCCCACCTTCTTCTTCCTCACAACTTCTAAAGCTGCCAATTTCACAATTCCAGAGGTTGAGTTGCTCAGCAGTTTGCTTGTTCATTAATTTTTTCTGGAGAGCTGCTGTTTGTATTTTAGAAAAACCTTATTATTTTTTTTTTAATTGGCTGCTAAAGGAATTGAATTTTAAATAGGCCATATTGCCCTGATTCAGAAGCTTTCCAGGCATGCAGCTGGCTTGTAGCTGGAGAAAGAAAGCAAGTGAGAATGTGAAAACAGTAAGTGTTTCAGCTGGAGAGCTGGGGTATTGGGTAAAGAGGGGTGGTCTAAGGGTTATTTTTTGGCAGACTTTTTACGTAATTGACAATTTAGTGTGTATTCAGATGATAAACCAAGAAATTCTCTTCCTCCCCACCCCAAAACCCGCAAAGCCAACATTCTTTAAACTAATTTCTAAGTTAGCTTTCCTAAAAATCCATTAGGGAGCGTTTACTCTTATAATTATTACCATGCTTTGTGACAACTTTCTTGCCTCTCGTGCCCCCTCTTCTTTCACCTTGGCTTTTTATTCTACCTGAACATAACTGCTGATTCACGAACATGCTTATTATTCATGTACTTAACTTGCAGCATGTGAGTAATCCCCGTTTATATGCATCAGGTTAGGCATGTGCAAGTGTTGGCAGGATCCAGGCCTTGCATACTAAGCTCTTTGGATTAGACAATGTCTTCAGTAAAGTACCTCTTGTATGCTTGGGCCTCCGTACGTGAGGCTGATGGCTGTTTGCTTTTCAGTAGTGCTCAAAATGGAGTTTGTGTAGGAAAACATAGCTGTAGTATAGGTTGATATATTTTCCCTGAGGACTGGTGTAAAATGTAGTTGGAATTCTGGACTCGTTTGGTGCAAGTGAGCTATGTCCAGTTGATGTTGGTGCACCAAAATCCTTGCTTTTCAAGTATAATCTTTCTTTCTGAGACAGATAGGCCAGCAGGTGTGTTTATGTATGGTTTTCTTTAAAAACATCAGAACTTTTGGATTGGGGAAGTAAAGTTGGTGTGGTAAACAGCCGTATCAAAATTACCGAATACAGCTGCTAAGTCATGTGTATTTTAATAAGCATAGAGTTCTATTTATCTCCTTTATTGTTTCTGTTTCTTGTTTGTATTTGGTTTTCTTGTGGATAGCTTTCTCCTGTTGCAGGCTTTTGTGGAAAAATAACTCCGGAAGAGATAGTTTTGAGACTCACGTAACCACGTGCTCTTGCTCTTGGAGCACTTAAATAATTGCAGGTTGTCTTCCCCACTGATGATCTTTGTGCAGAAAGAGGGGTTGATTGAGTTGTTGGGAGCTCTTCAACTAGAAGTCGACAGGAGATTGACAGATGTGGTTTTAATGACTTCTTTCTTTCAGGAAAGCTTCTTGTTACGCAGTTTTAAAGTTCTCTTAAACACTTCATACATGATCTTGTGAACGTTTGCAATGATTTTTGAGAAGGTCTACTTTGCATTTAGATCAAGATATTCTGTTTTTCAGGTGGAGTGCAAGTGAGTGTGTGTTTAGTGGTGGTGAAATCAGATTATCTAAAGGTTTTCTTTGAGGCTATATGCATCACCACAATGAAAATATTTGGGTATTAACTTCACTTCTTAATCTTTAAAATAGTTATGAATGTCCAGTCTGGTTTTTCCCTTCTGAATGCTTTTATGAGAAAGAGTGATGTTACTTGAGAGCTCGCTTAATCTTTAATTGAAGATAGGGTGTGTTGTATTTTTAACAGATTTGCTCTTTCAGTTTGTTAAAGGCCATTTGGCTTAAGTAGGTGTGGTTAAAAATAATATAAAAAGCTTAAGCCTTAAACAAAACCAAAAAAACCCAAACAAAAAACCCCAAACAAGCCTTAAACAACAGTAGGCTTTCCATTGTAATTGATCAGTGGGCTGCTTGTTGTCATCAGCTGCTCCATCATGTAGTGCTTGAGTTGTGCTAGACTCGGAATGAGCTATGTAGGTACAACCTGAATTTTAGAAATGATAAAAATCACAAAAAGCAATACTAAACCCCCTCAAAATCAAAAAAGAGGTATTCTCAAGAGGGAATTCACTTTCAGTTTTATTGTTTTCACCTTAAAGTGTTGGTATCTTTTTTTTTCCCCGTTTTAACAGAAAGGAGTATTACAAATATAACTTTCTTGTTCAGCCTCTTTCCTGCTTTCTGTGGCAATGGTCCTTGGGATGCTCAGACTGCCTGTTTGTTTCCTCTTTATTTAGATATGCTGCAACAGCTTTCCTTTGATGCTCTGCCAGTGCACAGGCAGCCTTTGCTTTTTTTTTCTGGAGAAATGTAAGTTTCCAAGGCTTCTAGTTGCCATTAGCGCATATGAGGAAAGGACACTTTCTGTAAGATGCATTGACTACTTCTTTAGGTTAAGGGTCTGATTAGTCTGCCTTAATGGGTTAGAAAAACCCAAAACCCGTTGAGTAACATGAGGCTAACTTAGGTATAGACTGCAGATGTGAACTTTGAGATATTTAGTGAGTTATTTTTCTAAATCACTGGCCTTGAAAATGTGTAGGCCAGCACTTTAAGGTACACTACACTAGCTCATAATTCAAATACATTCATCTGTTACCCTGATTCATGAACCTTTCTTGGTTTTGTGGCATCTTTGCAGTAGTCAGGAGTATTTCTTGAGCTGTGTTGCTGCAAGTGGTAGAGCAGTGTTTTGACTGAGCAGGAGAATGTTCCTTGATAACGCTCAGAAGCAGTTTTGGATGCTGAGGTCAGAGATACTTTCTGCCTTGGGTTTCTAGGACTTGGTAGGATATCAAGATTATTGGTATTAATGTTAAAATCAGTAGATATGTGAAGGAAATCTTCATCTGGCAAGGCTGGTGACAGTCCTGTTCTGTACAGTGTTGTTTGGCTGAAACCTGTGTGTAATGTGTGCTGGACTGGAAGAAAACACAGTGTGTAAATATTAAGCTGTTTTTCTATCTCTGGCTGAGTTTATCTTCAGTGATAGGCTGTGCATACATGACTTGCGTAAAATTTCATTTGCCAGGGAGTATCACATTATATTGTCTAGAATGTCATCTCAATTTAATTTTAGAGCCAACTATAGCAAATTCATTAAGTGCTGCAAAAAGCCAGATTATTAGTATGGTTTTGGTACTGAACTTTTACTCTTTTGGGGCCCCTGATTTCCTCCTTTCCGGTGACAACTGGAAGGTAAAGGCAGACTGGTGAAACTGTAAGGATTGCAGTGTGGCTGTTACCGGGCTATGGTGATGAGCAGTTTACTACACGTACTGTGCTCTGCAGTGTGCTCCCGTGTAAGGAATTTCGGGGTGCTACACTGCATGTTACTCAGCATCTCTGGAAAGTTAAGTTCTTTTTTAATTCTTCTGCATCTCTGCATTGCAACAATACAGTGTCGAGTTTATTGGTTTTGCTCTGAATGTGTTTAGCTTTCTCACGGACACATGAGCCAGATCATATCTGAGGGTTGTAGTAGCTGACACAGGGAATCCACATAAAATGTTCTGTGAATTCATCTCATCAAATGTGTTTATATGTGTATGTTTATGCATGGAAATTTTTAATACATGCTGCTTTAATGAAAAATGCTTTGGCGGGGAGAAATTTTTATATTGAAAGTGATGAGACTTTTAAAGACCTGTTCTCTCTTATCAAAATGATTTAGCTTATTCCTACAATGTATTTAAGAGAACAGTAAAGAAAAAAAAAAAGGCCCAAAATTAAAGTTTTGCTGAAGTATGGTTGCATACATTATCATTATTGTGTAAGACATGAACCTACAGTAATCGCTAAAACCATTTTGTAACACGTGGTGGTGAAATAATAGCCTATGAAAGATAAGAAATTTTCCATGGTTAGAGCATCCGTGGTCTTTATGACAGTGAGAGGAGGTGACTTTGGATCATTGGGGCTTTAGGATTTCTGACCGTGTAGATTAGATCATGAGGCCTTGGCCTTTGACTTAATTCCAAATAATATAAGACGTTGGATAGTATCCACATTCTCTGTGCAATTCTTAGTATTAAAACCACTTTCTTTTCTAGATCTGTTTCAGGAAATTACTAAGAGTGTGCTTAATTTTCTTAATGATTTCAACAGAACTCTGTTAGCTTATGGAGGGGAGCCTCATTTGGCTGGTTAATCTCTGTTCTCTGTTTTCTGCTGTCCTCGTGTGTTTTTCAGTTCGCATGGGGTGTATTGTGAAGATAGGCTTCTCGGCTTTCCCGACTGAGCGCTTGGTATCCTTTCATGATGGTGGTGTTCGGGGACCTGTTATTTATATGCACTAATGCACACAGACAAACTTGCACATCTTAAAAGGTTATGAAATGGAATGTACTGTTTTAAGTGATTTCTTTAATCTTGTTTAATACTACAGAGTTTTAATCGAAATTTTTTTTGTGTGTTGTTCTCCCCGCCTCTCTCAACAGTGTGATCTAAATAGAGCTTATAATTATGGTAAGATATTGTATGACATTGTAAACTAAAGAGCCCAGGAGCCACTTCTGTGATCCCCACTTTTGCTTTGTAGGAGATAAACATGTAAGAAAGGGCTAGTAGGATAAATAACTCTGCATTCCCTTAAGAGATATCCTTATGTTAATGGCTTTTTCAGTGAGACTCAAAAAGAATAAAAAATGGTTACACTTTTTTCAAAATTAAATACATTCTGATTTGAAGAAATTACATAAAATGCAGATGTCCAGTGTTTATGTTCTGAAGTTATTCTGAATGGCAAAGTTGTTCTGAGCATTTGTAACTAAAGGTAATCAATAGCTGTGGCACGTTGGGAAGTTGTAACGAAGCATCTTTGTCTTTGGCTCTTGGATTGCAGGGTACACCAGTGGCTAGGCTTTTCCAGAAAGGACTTTTGAAAGTTCTTGAAGAAATAAACTTGTTCTTGAATTCTGTTATGCGGGACAAAAGTGATTTAGGGAAGTTAGTCTTTCTGCTCCAACAGTTGTTGGGCTTTTTTGGTTTTTTTTTTCCGTGTTTTTGTTGTTTTGTGTTGTGGTGATTTTTTTTTTTTTTTGTAAATAAGTGCATTATAAATAAGTACATCTGCAGCCTTCTGAACATAAAATTAGGGTTTTTCAAAATGCTTATTCATATCACAGGTCTTACCAAAATTATGTGGTTTTTTTTTTCTTCAAAGCTTCAAAGAAAGTGTTTTGTGGGTTTTTTAATGGGTTTATTAGCATAATGAATACATATATATAATTTTCCCTATAACCTTTCTCGGATCAAGAATAGAGTTTAAATAAAGTAACTGAGTCCTTGAAAGTTTCATTCTGTTGTCTCTATCAGATATAGTGCATGTCTGCATTTTAGGCTGGAAATGGCATCACAGGGAAAAGCTGTTATTGTGAGTCTTCTAGATAGCTCTGTGTTCGCTAAGAGCTTCGTTGAGAGTGAACCTGCTAATGCTTAAGCTAAGAATGCTCATTTCATGCTAGTGTAAAAACCAATTTCAGCTTCAAATAATCCTCCTAAAAAATGGCCTTTTAGAGAGCAGCTTTCTTTTACAACCGCTTTCTGTATAATTTCATTTCAGCCATTTTGTGGATGTCTTAAGCTGAACATCCAGCATTACTGATGTTAATTGCTCTGCCTTAGTTTCCTAGTGCAAAAATTAGGAATAAACATCACGGAGGTAAGTGTGAGAATGCTGTTAATGGAATGACCGCTTCTGAAGGGCTCGGGGACTTGTGCCATGGAGAAGAGGGAAAACAATGTGTACTCAGAGCAGGATGTGAATAATGTATTGTTAATAAAGTATGAGGCAACTCATCACAAGGACTCCCTTCATGATGAAAATCAGGTGGAGTTCTATAAGGGGAAAAAAATAGATCACGGGCAATTGTATGTGCTTGCTTAAGCCCTGAGCTTGTTTGCAGAGCTAGGTGACCTTTCATAGGCTTAGGTTGGGGGTAGGATTTAACAGTTTTCAACCTGCCTTGCAACTCAGGTCGTCCCAGAGCTCTGGGTCAGAGGAGAGTGCACCAGCCAGCCTGGGCTTGGGATCTCTCTGCATTGTAGCACGGATGGAGTGATGATGAGCTTCGCAGAGATTTAGGGCCGAGAGATGGAGTGGGTGACTGAGAGAAGCAAGAGCAAACTTCTTGAACTTTCTCTGCAACAGTGATTGTGAGCATTCCCTGTTTGCTTTGATACAAAGTCGACTAAGTTAGCTGAGATTATCGTCACTACTAGTTAGAGTTGGCATGAAGAATTCCCTGCCACATATAAGAAATTTTTAAAAAGCTTTTTTTACCAGTACTGTTGTAGTTGTTGCCGCTTTAGTAAAATACATCTGGTTTTGGAATATCAGTTTGAACACAAAAATTAAAGGTCAGGATGTTTGTTGAGCTGAAGTCCAGGGCTTGGGCATGGCCAGATATACAGCGATCCATAATTGAAAATGTGTATGAATACCCTTAACTCTAGTGTGTTCTTAAATATGTCAGTTCATGACCCTAAAGTTAAGAATTTGCCTCTGAACGTTTTACCAGATTTGACTTCCATTACATAAGTCTATTTTGTGATTACTTTTTCAACTACTGTGTGAAACTCATACAGAAGGCTCTCTGCAGTGCATGGGAGATGTAGTTGATCTCCCCAGCTTGGGTGGGATAACTGTGGTAAAAGGGTTAGTGCAAATTTACTGATAATCTTTGCTGCTACTTTCAGATATGCAAATGGTACACATACTATGATGGAATGCGAATTGACTGCATTATATGAAGACATAACATTCTTTTTTTTGCTGTGCTCAAATGCTACTTGCAGATCTGAAATGGGAACGTATTAGCTTTTAAAATGTGCAATCTTAATACTGTTTTCAGACACTAAGGAGAAAGCATGTTCATGGGTTTGCAGTTAGTGGAAAACATCAAATTAGATGTCATATGCCCTGCTATTGGATATTCTTCTTCAATGCTGATGCTGTAAGAAAATGGGAAATTATAGAAGTATAGTCAAGTTATAGTTGCTATACTGTGTTTAGACATGGGATTACAAAATTTGTCATCTGAGTGTAAAGATGTCAGCTCACTTTCATGTGAAAAGTTGATTCTTAGGTGGAGCAGGGTATTTTTGTCTCTTTTCTCAAAATTGGCAAAAATTGCTAATTTCCATGAATGCATGGATTATAGCAACAGTAACAAATTGAAGAATTTTGAAGAGGGTTTCTGTCATTCAGAGGAAACTAATATGTGAATATGAACACTATGGCAGAGGAGATCGTGCATTACAAAAACATAAATCGCTTGCCAAGTTACATCTTATTTTTCTTAGAATTTATGTTCAAAATGATGTTTTTTCAACAATTAATCTCACTTTACAGGTTTAGAATGATGGTAAAATGCAGTTTTACAGTTGGAGACGTTTGAAGCAGAGAAGGGAGGAGTTCATCCTGAAGGACAGAAACAAAGCTGGGAATGCAATACCCACTCCAGTGCTCTATTAGACAGTGCAGCCCACAGAAATAGGAGTGCAATTGTCATTATTTTCAAAATTAGTGCCTTAAAACACATGATGCAAACTAAAGCTAATATTAAAGTACTGTGACTATATCACAGTAGCTTTGTCTTCCTGGTATATTTTGACAAAAATAGCCTACCACCCAGTGCAAAGAAGAAATACAGGAAAGCCTGCAACCTCTCCCAGTGGCTTACTGCTGATGGACTTTGTAATTACATCTGTCTAACTCCATCTGTACCATCCTCTGCTGGAGGTTGGATTTAAGATTAATTGTATGATGGAAGATCCTGGCTTACAGCTATATCTTAATTAGAATTCACAATCCACTTTACATAAAAATATCTGAAAACTCTTTTTTGAAAGAACACTGATTATAGGGCAAATGAAAACATTTTGATCTTTCTTTTTTCATGATTTGGGAATAATTTAAGTATATATAAATATATTCCCATGCCATCTGGTTTCTTTCTCTCTTCGTCTTACTCTTGGCTTCTGTCGTCTTGCTTGTTGCTCTTTGCCTTTTTAATTAGGAGGAAAAAGCAAGTAGAAATGACTTTTCTGTGATCACAGTAACATTTCAAAGATTATTGAATGTTATGAAAACTAGTGCTTTTCCACGTTTTGAGATTTACTGCTGTTGAACACAGCTCTGATACTGATATGAACATACTAAATCCCTTTGAGTTGGGTGTATAATATTTTACTTAGTGTAATTAATCACTTTTTTTTTCTGGAAAATATCACTTTTTTCAGAAATAAGTAGTTCAGTTCTTGAACTACAATACTGAGGTTGAACTAGGATGGTAAGGTGGTCGTGTTTAATTTTTATGTTCTAGTGGTGTCCTGGCTGACATGGATCTGTTTCTAAAATATGTGATTTGGAAGTATTTAATGAAATGTGCAGGAGTTAACATTTACCGTATTCCAGGAACCCTCAGGATGCGGTCTGGTGAAGACGGACAGAAAAATTCTGTCTGTTCTAATGATTTGGGTAAGAGGAGAAAAAGAAGAATAACATATACTTATCTTTTATTTGGGTAATTTAATCTCAAGTGCTACAATGTAACTTTAGAACCGGTGGTGGTTTTTTTTGTTGTTGTTGATTTGGGGGGGGGGGTTGTGTGTGGGTTTGTTTTGTTTTTTTTTTTTGTAACTGTGAAAACAGTGTTTTGGGGCCAAGAGATTTTCTTCAGGTGACGTGAGTTTCAATAAGATAACCTCTTATGTCTGGAAAAAAAAAAGGAGGAAGTCCTAAAGACCTTCCTTAAACAGCATCACTTCAAAGGTTCAGTTCAGTTTAACACGGTGCATAAGCATATGCTCCTCTTAAGCAAGAGAACACTTCCTCTCTTGGGTTTTATAAGGATATTGCTGCTTGCATGAGTTAAGATGATTAAGTGTGACCCTAATGTTGTTAAACCAGTGCCTGAGTTCCTGATAAGATAATTTGCAAACAAAATTTGTTTTCTCATAGTGTCAGTAGCATTCCAGTTTGTTCGGCAGCATTTGGAAGTTAAATCCCCCAGCTTGGTGCTTCCTTGCTACTGTTGAAGATCCTACAGGGGAATGATCTTACATGTGAAAGAAGATGCTAGACTGAAGGAAAAGCACAAAAATATTTTTGAAACCTCAGGGTTTCTGTATTTTTACTTGAAACTTTGTATTAAGCATGTATTAATCATGGGATAATAATTTTTAAAGTTCCCTTAAAAATTAGGAAAATGAAGTTGTTTTTTACCCAAGACATAATGTAGATTTTGAAAATATGAAAACATGCAGATTTGTGTACTGATTACTACTTATGTTAACAACTTTGTTTTCCCATTTGTTTTTTTAAAATGCCATTCATAACATCAAGTTTTCATGCATTTTGCCATTTGATAGCAATCTACACAATGTCTGCATTTTGGCACAGAAGGAAAATAAAGCCAAGTACCACTGATGTTCAGGGTGTCTTACAGCTGGCCAGAGGTGGTCGCTGTGAACCCCCTAGTACAGGATTGCGTGAAGGCCTGCCATAAGACTGTGTGACTTGATTATGTGACTGTTCAGAGTAGCTGACTCGAGCTAATCTCTGATTAGCAAGTGATCTTTAGCCTTACTGGAGCCATGGTAAGAGTTAGTGAAGAAGTAAGAAATCTGATCTGACTTTTTCCAACTGGATCATGTAAGAACTTTTTTCTCTTCATTCGATTAAAAGACTGGTATGGTATAGAGGTGTCTTGAAATCTTGGCCCTATTTTTGCTTGCTTCAGGTCTGTCTTTGATAGTTCTGTATGCACATTTGGAACTGGTGGTTAAAAGGGGAAGTTGTGTCTTGGGGAGCAGCATTACTGAGAGAAGAAATAATCCTTCTGGGACAGTGCCATGGGATTTGAGCTGATGAGAAGGGCAGTGCTGTGTGGTGGGATAGATGGTGTTGACACTGGCAGTGTGGAGGTATGTCTTGAATTGTTATAGCAAATGTACAAAACTGAGAAGCTTTACTTTGTGCTGATTATACTTTCTGAAGGCAATATTGTACTTTATTGCTACAGCATGAGTGTCTTTGGCAATAGGGTATGATTTTTGTCTTTGCTAATTACTCCATAGCTGCTCACCCCCTTCCTCATCAGCATCTCAGTTAACATGGTTACCTGGATCTTTAAAAGACAGAACCGTGGTATCTATCCTTTATAAAATTATGTTATACGTATGTTAAAGCTACTTAGCTCATCTCAGGAATTGCACTTTAATTTTGCAGTAAGTTTTATACAGGAAAAAACCCCAGTGTTGCAGTTATTTCCCTAGATTTGGGGGCAATCTGAAAGCTAGTTTCGCAAAGAAGCCAATAACACTGCTTTATAAAGGGGTTGTACTGCAGTACTAAAATTCATCTGTGAGTGACCTCTTAAAACTTTGTAACTCTACAGCAACACATCCTAATTGTCTGCTCAGGTCACAGCCAGCCTTTGTTGTCCCACAGACCAACACAGGGTACTGGGCCAACTGGTTCAGCTGCCGCGCTGGTGCTGGCTTAGAACAACAGCCCTTTGTTGTGGGCCAGGCTGGTTGTGCTGCTTAAGGACCGGGGAACCTGCTGGCCAGCCTTCTGCTGACTTGTGCTTCAGTAAAGCCTACAGTTTGGGTTACGTTTCCACTAGTGGCGCAAAGTCCAGGGGATATCTACGGTGTGTTTTGTTTGGTTTTGGCTGTGAAGGTGTCTGCTCTGTGCTGTAAGCACTGCTTGTAGTGCCTGAAGTATGACAGTATTTCATGGGTGGGTTAGCAGACTTAAACTTTTCAGTCTGTGTTCTCGCAGGTATTCTGCTTATGCTTTAGCTTGTACCAGTGATGTTTCTTGTAAAAGCTGACTAGGAGGTTGGTTTGCTTGTTTGTTTCTTTTTAATTGCTTCTCTCCAGCAACTCTTAGACAAAGACTTCTACTCATTTATAGTTAAAACTAATTTTAGGATGCCTTCGCCAGACCTGTGTGGATAAATGTCCTGGCATCAAGAATAAAATTTTAAACAGAAAAATGTTGATACATGCACCCTGTCTTATGATTCCAAGGATTGCGAAAAACAATAATTTGTGTTGTTACAGAGATGTTGCTTTATAAGAATATTGCCATGCCAGGAAGCATATGAAGTATTTTGAAACTGTATCTAAACTGATTTGCATGCAAGACATGAATCGTGTTGCATTTATTCAGACATTGCCCCGAGGAGTGTTAGTGCTGATTTTATATCTTCTTGCCCCTTTAATACAAATACATTCTGCAGCTTGACTAATAGAGTACCAGTAATACTTGGTTGTTCAGTGTACATAACTATAATTTCTGTAGCTCCCCCTCTCAGCATTAACTTATATTTTTAAATCACAGGGGCTAAGCTAAATAGTTTGTTTGATACATATGCATAGAATATATGTTGGTCCACGTACAGTGCTTGGAAAAGTAGTATGGCTGCTTCCAATAACACTTCCCTTGTGCTTTTTTGGATAGCTTGTTACTGTGATTTTTTTTTTTTTTTTCCAAGCTTGCATTAACTCAAACTTAAGGCTTATTTCATTTTACGAGCGCTTGCTTGCTGGTCTCACTCATCCCAAAAGCAATGCTGAAGAGTGCAACAAATACGTTATTGCTATAACATAGTAAATGTAATGAAAACCAAGTGTTATGCAGGCAGCACCTGAAACCAGGTGATAATGACTATGGTTATTAAGCAAACTTGTCTGGCTTTAATCAGAGACCTGTTTGTGGAATATAGACTTGATGAGGAAGACAATAGCAACGTGATAATGACAAAGCTTTGCTGGGTTGGGAGGACTTGGGAGCAGCATATATGAGATACCGCCTGTATGATCAACCTGGAATCTTTGGAAGATGAGTTGGAAGAGAGCAGAAGCAGAAATGCATTACTGTAAAGCTGCACTGAAAGGTATTGGAAAGTTGAGTGGTTGCATTGGTGCTGAGTAGCTTTGTGGGCTCTTTGTTGGCTGTTCTTTTGGCTTTCTGCTTGGTTTTGGAAAGGAAATGGAAAAAGGACGTGAAAAATTTGGAGTAATGTTTCTTTTTTCCTTTTATAATTCCTTTATGCTGCTCTTCTCTCTTTCTGAGGGATTTGGTTATAGCATTGATCTGCATCTTGAACAGCAGATTGGTGTATTTCAGCTGTTCTTTGCAGTAGTTTGGCTGTAAAATACAGAAAGTTGCTGTTTACAAGCAAAAACTAATTGAAATAAATTGCCAAAGTTCCTTTAAAGAAGGAAAAACATTTTTACTGGCAAATCAAGCAGTCTGATGTCCAATCCAGCCATTAGCTTATACGGTTCCTGGTAAGAATGGTGCAGCATGAAGAAGTGAAACATTCTGAGACCAAAATCAGGCTTTTCTGGTGGTTTGATTGTGGCAGCGTCATAACCCACTTCCCTCTTTCAGTGTTCAGTAGCATGGGAGGCTCTTCAGCTGAAGTCCCAACCACGCGGGCTTCCTGTGGTTGTTTGGAGACTGATTAAAAGCCACACATGGGGGAAGAGAATTCTTTCTTCCTTCAAAGAAAAGTATTTGGGTTTTTTGTCCCCGCCCCTCCCCAGGATATATGTTATAGCCATATATGTGCTATGGAGTAATTTCTTCTTGAGCTGTATTACCTTTTTAGCTTTGTACAGAACCTGTGGCAGGCAATCCTGTTACATTTCTTTTCAGATTTTTTTTTTTGTTGGTTCCTACACAGTCAGCTTTTCTAGAAACAAACTGTTAAATGATTTCTGGTAACAGATTGGCAATAGCTAAAATGGCTTGTTGAAAAATTTCCAAGAAAATCATTGGTCTGCATGTGTCTTATACTGAGATCAGTTTGATAGAAAGGAAAGGTCCTTCTAACTGTGAGGTTGAAGTTCTGGATGTGCAAGTGTGATGTATCAATTTATACCTTCTTTATAATCATGTATAGAGAATATAGTCTTATTAGCAGCTGAGACTGAAAAAACAAGGCATTACAAACCTGGCTTTTGACAACTAGGGCTTTCTACAAGTGACTTGTATGTAAAGGGAGGTCTTGCTAGTCACCATCCTCAGACATAGTATTTTCATTTCTGTATCTCCCCCTGCACCCCCCACCCCGATTTTTTTCATTCTTTGTTATAAAGGTCTTGCGGAACTTTTCCTGGAAGTCCCACAGGAGGGTTTGTATTGGCGGTGTTGTTTGTAACGAAGTCTTGAGTTTGCGGCTGCGGAATCAAATGGAAATTGCTGTGTTTTGGACACGCCACAGCCTCTATTTTGGATGGAGCGAGGGGCATTAATGCATAGCTTTTCTTGTAGAAGTTAATTTATTGTCACAGTGTTGTTTCTGCACGGTGTGTGTTGAATGGGGCACGGCTGAAAGTGTCAATTCTGAAGCTTACCAGGCTATTCGAGAAGACCTGGTTGATTGAAAGCATAAGTGGGGCTGCAGTTTGGAGCTGTTGGTTTTTATGAAACTCTCGTTCATAATTGAGCTTATTTTTAAAAATGCTTTTAATGAGAAAAGTGAGATGTGTTGCTGGCGTTGAAACATTTTCCAGAGCCTTTTTGTACCTACACACACACGGGTTGTTAGGCATATCTGTAATGTATACCACTGCAAGACATTCAGACAAAGGAGATTATTTTTAAGCATTATTTACTGAAGGTATGAAACCTAAATAATACCCATTCTTAGTCCTTTTACTTGCGCAATAGTTAGTGTAATATTTTAGTAGTGAGAACAGATTTCAGAATGAGCAAATTGCAATAAATTAACATGGTTCTAAGTTTTGAAAAGACGAATAGCATTTCATCCTACATACCAGCTTCTTATTCCACACAAAAAAAGAAGTCACTAAGAATGAAAATAGAGTTAGGTGGTGCACAGCAGTTATCTTCTGCTGAGATGGTGGTATGCCTCCTGCAGATCATAAAGAGATCTTCTGGCTGTTTTGAGGAAAAATAAGCAGAATGGGGACCACAGTCATGTTTGTGTGAAGGCTGATTTGAACAGTCAGCAGCTTCTTTTTCAGTCCACAGGCAAATGTAGGGACAGAGTCCTGGGACAGCATGAAGAACGCTTGGCTTTACTGTTCGCTTCACTGATGTGGCACTTCAAATATGGGAGATGTGCATCTTATGGGGGAAATAAACTTTGCTTTTGCTGTATTTTAGATTACTGTGTTCATGGATTTGGTAAAAGATTAAATGTTAGAATATGCATCTGTCTTTTAGTCTAATAAATGGCAATTGCACCCCCTCCGGTGGTACTGTTTGCTGTCTGAGCAGACACAGGAATATCAAGACAAATGAACATTGGCTCCAGCTGTAGCTCAGGTTTTTCCAGGTTCTCAATTTCATCCTCTTCTCCAGCAGTATAAAAGCACTCTCAAAGCTTTTTTTCGTATAAAATTTTTGCTACATCCATTCCTCTGGATGTAGTATTTTTATTCAGACAATAAGCACAATTTTCTAGGCCTGCCTTTTTAACAGCCATAATAGAGCCATATTGGAGCTTCTGTCTTGGTAGCAGAGTGGGCTTTATCATCCCAGTTTTCTTTTTCGATGTATGTATACAAGCCATGCTGACAGCTTTCCTGCCATTCACAGCTAAATACAAAGGCAACAGGACTTTTTAAAAAAACAAAAGTTGTGGTTTGTTCTTTAGGACTTCCAGTTCACGCATCTTATTCCTCTTAAAACATGCTGTTAAGAGCTTTGATGTTGCTTGACTACACCTGTGGAAAGCATACGCATGCTAAATTGCAATTGTAGGCTGTATTATCCAGGATTTTTTTGCTTTGTAGGCTGTATTATCCAGGATTTTTTTGCTTTGAGGTTGCTGAAAGTTTTTTAGTGAAAAAAAAGCCCATGTACTAACATTAATTTTTAGTTTTCAAATTGGTGGTTTACTGTCTAGGTTTTAACTTAGCATGTGTTAGCATAATGCATGGAAAAGATGTCACCCATTTAGAGATTTATTGTGCCTTACATGGCTGTGATTTATATTCTGGATTTTTCTTGTACTGTACCTGTTTCTTGTTGTGGATATGTGAAGTTGAGAGAGCTGTGTTTCAGGCTGGGCTGTCACGATGAGATCAGTGGTCACAGTGGTAGGAGAGCTCTTGTGTCATAACACGGTTCAGAGTGCATAGTTGAGAAAACTTCTCTGCTTGTCCCTCTTACCCTCGTTCTTTGCACTAGTTTCATGACACTTGAGGCTATCTGTGCTTATACCTTCTAGTCACAGGGACACAAGAGATTCCTTCAATTGCCCTGGAAGTTTGGCTCCCTAGAGCACAACACTGAAGAATGTGTTAGCATTGACGTTGCTCCTTGATAGGTGAGCATTTCCTATCACACCACAGGATTTTCTCCAGACCTATTCTTGCTGTTAATTAGCATGCTACGTTGCAAATAGTCTTTTCCTCGTTCTTTTTTTATCCTCTTCTTCCATGCCTGCATCGCTCACAACGATGCAATGTTTTATGGATATTTCTGGTCTTTCAAAGCTTTACCATTGGTGAACAGACTGAGCCACTGTGAGTGATATTACTATGCTGGCAGTTTCTCAGAAAGCTTTCTGCTTCCCATTAACTTTGGAGAAAATGCCGAGTAATTTAACAGTTCTTAAGGTTGATTTCTGTTTTTTTCATGTTGAATATTGCTGGCTAAAACTTCTGGCTGTCTAAAACCATGTTATCTTTCTTCTTTATTTTCATTGTTTGTGAGAAGAACAATAGATGCATAGTGTACAATGAACGGACATACTGTGTTCTAACAGAAATTTTCATCTGAAATTTTAAAAACAATAATAATGCTTTCAGTCATCACTAGATGCGTATTCACGTTCTTCTAAATGTAGGCTACTGTATTTGGCTTAACATACTGTTGATCTTGCAACTATAGAGGTTTGGAATAGGGAAATTATAGTTTTTTGACAGCTTATAGTTTTGGGAAAGTAAGCCTAAACGTAACCTTGCTTCTGTGTGTCAGCAGTGACATTGTAATTTTTAATTTTTTTTTTTTTATTTTTTAAGAAATTAATCCAGCCACTCTTATTGTCCTGTGCTAAGACTTGCAACAGAAAAATGATATAATTTGTTCCAAATGACATCTGTTTGTTTAACTCATAATGCAAAAACCACTTTGGCAAATTGAATCAAATAATGAGTCCACCTTTCTTACTAATTATGTGTTGCCACTTGTTGACTTCAATTTTTCCACTTTATGAACATACGTTCTCCAGATATTGTATTATATTTAAAAAGAAAATAAAGTGTGCAAGTGTTTTCCTTCCCTCATTTCTTGGAAAGTAAAAGATATAGATGTGTTCTCTAGTTTTGAAAACAGAATACTAGATTTCTAGGTAGGAAACAGGAATATTGATGAGATGATGGATGTTTTGAAAGATTATCATGTGTGTGTTTGGAGCCAAGGGCCATGGCAGGAACTTTCTGGTCCTATAAAAACTGGTCTGTTTGCTTTCCGAACACAGCTTTTCTTTCTCTTCTCCAAAAATACTAATCATAAGAGCTCCCCCTCCCCACAATGATGAAAATTCTTACCTTTTTCTTGCTAAGACAGACAAAAATTAAAAAGTAGGAAAATTAAAGAGGTTGCCTTCAGTAGGAAGATAAGGAAGTCTCGGAAAGAAGATGAAAGATGATGATTAAGAGCTAGGACTAGATCTGTTTCTACAGTGTGGTATTAGGAGGAGACAGGAGCCACCTCCACTTAGGAGGGATGAGAATAGTACAGGGCCAGCAGGTCCCTGAAGGCTCTGATTTCTACTGGTGGGGGAACATGAAGGAGCATGGTTGCCTCTTTCCATTGTATTCCAGTGTCTTAATGGACCAAGAATAACTTTGCTGATGCCAGCGTGGATTTCCTTATCCTGTTTCTACTAGTTCTACTAGTTGTTTTTCTTCCCTGTCTGATGGGAGGGGAATGGTTCACAAGATCCGCTGTATTTTTGACAACACAAAGCAAATTCCAGTGCCTCTCTACATGTGCCAGTAAAACATGATGGCCCGGTTGTTTGATCTGTAGTCTTTCTGCTTGAATGTTTATCTTCAGCATTTCTTTGAAATATGGAGTCTTCTGTTCTCTTTAGCTGCCCATTATTGCTGCTACTTATTTGCTGGATGTTGCTTTTATTGTATCTGCTGTTAATTTGTGTAGGTGATAAACATGCAATTATGTGTGTATGTGGGAGAAATCATCCCAAATTGAAATCTACCAACATGTTGTTTCTGATGAATTCTGAACCTCTCTGGCCAGAGGGCACATACTTGCCATGCAGGCATGAATCAGTGGGCGATCGTTTAATCTGTGCAAATATTCTCCCTTCTTATGGCGAGCTGAGGAACCAGAGAGGTTACATTTTAAAAGCCTGTAAGTTGTGACTAGAATCCTCTCATCTTGAAAGCAAGATGATGCTGATCTACTGTGTCCAAACGTGAAGTGACTAATAGTAGTTGTTAGTATTTGCTCTTTTGGGAATGTTTACAGGGGTGCAGCCTAAAAGTAGCAGGAGGGAGGTAAGTGCGATCACCAGGCAGGACACTTTCTTTGTCTTGTTTAATAAAACATACTTGACTAATGCAGGGTTGTTGCTCGCCTATCCAAAGGGTCACGGTAGCTCAGATATTCACGGCTTCATTTTTCAAAACTTTCCTGATGGCTCCCCTTTCCATGTGGTAATTGCTTCCGCATGGCATCACCAAAAAGCACTTGAGGCTGCGCTTTTTGCTGGGGAAACTTCTGATGTTTTTAAAATGAAACAGGTTCCAGATCTTCTTGGATGCAACTTGAGCTCAGTTTGGAATTGTAAAGCCTCTCCTGTGTGCCTGGGACAACGCTTCTGCTCAATTTATCTTGGATAGTTGCAACACTGAATGATCAGCTCCTGTGTTTTATATGTGTGGAGCTGGTGGCAAATCACCAGCTTCATTTTCTGGTGAAGTGGTTGGGTAGCACAGGGAGTTTGCCTAGGCAGGGCAGAGGCATTAGCAACTCTGACTGAATTTACACTCTTCTTTCTCCTAATAGTCTACCTGAAGGTAGCAACTTTATTGTATTATTTATTATATTATAGGACTCTGATGCTTGCACTTGTTTATAGGGCAGGGGACTGTGATAGGCAACTCTAATTAGGTGGGTGGAGAGGGTTTGTGTGGGGTTTTGTTTGTTTGTTTTCCCAAGTGTTAATTTACATTTGTGCATGGAGTCCCTTCCCTCTGATAATTTGTCTAGGGAATGGAGAAAAGCATGCTTTATGAAACTGAAAAACAAATTAATATGACCAACCTCACACCTGTCAGGATACATTACTGGATGCATACGGACAATGTGCTAAAAAATAAGAGTGCTCTCCGGATTACATCTCGGTGTTTTATCCATTGTCCTCATACTGAAGATAGTAGCACGTAGGTTATCTGACTTTGCCCTTGATCAAAAAAGTCTGGACCTATCTGAAGGTGTATAAAGACTTAAATATTTCCTCTGGTTGGAAACAAATTTTCATTTTTTTCCTTTCAGGGATCTCTACAGTAGCTTGGATTTCTTTTCCCTCATTTTTTTCAATTATCTCCATTCTGTGCAGTTAATTTTTTTTAAGTACTGATTTATTAAATATTTCTGGAAGGTTCTCTGCATTTTAAGTAAAACAGTATCAACCTAAGCATCACTAATTACAAAGGAAATTTAGCCCTTCAAGTGAGAAGTTGCAGGATTTGTTTTCCCAGCAGGATAAAGTGTAGCGCAGGAAGGGAAAGCAATGATTTAAAGAGCTACATGCTATCAACCTTCTTTACAGTTGAAGAATTTAAGTTTTCTCTGAAGTTTTCCACTGACGTTATTTATGAAAGAAAAGAGGTGGTTATATGCTTTCATACAAATTAAAACCCTTCTGGGATTTGTTGCATTGTGGATTTTGAAATGTGAACCGCTTTCTAATGAATCAAAACTAATATTCACACTTGCTTCTGACAAATCTTCTAATGTACTCAGTGTGTCAATTTTTGGAAGATATTACCTAAGCAGAGAGAAGATGTAGTATTTCCCTTGAGGAACTTGGGGTTTACAGCATGATTAGAAAAGTTGGAACTGTTGATTTGAGCTCCGATTGTCTATTTGCTTTTACATACTTAAGTTTACATAATTAAACTTACTATTTTTTTCAACCATGTATTCTTAACATTAAAATCCTGCAGCAACATAAGAACAGATGGATGTAAAAAAATTGTAATTGAATGTAACCTAGTTGTTTGTAATTTAAATATCTTGAATATGCTTGATTTATCTAATGGAAATATAGAATAAAAATACTTCTGTATCAAAAGGAGATGATGCAGTACTATGCGAGAATAAATTAAAAAATGGTGAAAATGTCTTGTAGAAAAGAGTTGCAGTATCAAAGATTGCTGTAAATCATGACTGGGTAGATTTTAATCCTGTGCTTTTAAACAGTGATCCATCTCAACCTGTGTTTGTATAGCCATTTCCTAAGCACTTTTTCATATTACAGACTAGTTGAATTTGGCCTTTGTTGTAATGTGTTTCAAACATTTGGTGGTTATGTGTACAGTAGCATGCTAATTCATCCCAGTTTGAGTCTTTTTAGGTTTTTTTTGGGGGGAAGCCTTTTCTTACTGTATAGGAATTGCATGGTTTTAATTATGATGTAATCAGTGCTTAACTGTATGTCAGTGTTTCATACTGAAAGCAGAGTGTATGTGAGGAAAACAATGGATGCAATAGATATTTCTCCCCTCTTTCTTTCTTTTTTTCTAACCCCACTGCCCTTGACCTCACTACTGCTCTCATGGCTACTGCTGAAATGCAAAACAAAACGAAACACTTGATCCTGATAGCAGCTGCTCTCAGTGACACCATCTTCTTTAGGAACATCCCCAGCATCTTCAAGACTTGTTCAGGGAGGAAGACGTAAAGAAGGCTGGTTCACTGGAGGCTTAAAGTGGAGAAGAGATGTCGAAGCCTGCCGTTAAGCCTACACAACAAAGCCTGTTTCAAGGCTACCTATGGAGGCACAATTTTTACTGCCTCTTCTGTTGCTGATATGGGAACAGTAAAATATGGATGTTTATATGGTTAAATGAAGAGGTTGCAAAGTGTTACACAGTCTATCTGCTACAACAGACCACCTGGCATGCTTATTTAAGGCACGTCTGTGCTGTCACTGGTAGCTGAACGTGAATGTTAAAGCTGTCCTCACTCAACTTTCACGCCTGACAAGTGGTGCTGATGGGGAGGCAGCATCCTCATCTGCTCCTCTACTCAGAGAGATGTAGGTGAGGGAAGGTGGAGGGGAAACCACAGCTCTGTGACAGGCAGGTGACTTTCCAAGCGGGACAGGTCTTGACTCATTTATTGGCTCAGTCACCCCTCTCAGGTGGGAGGCCACTCTTTCTCCCCTCAACAGCTCTGACTTGTGCCGTCCAATATGCCATGTTCTACTTCTTCAGTGTTGTAGTGTTGTTTTCTTTTGTTTTCTCTCCTGTCACTGTCTTAGTGGACCAGGGCATTGTATTTGCATTTGGAGTAGCATGGTGGACATTGAGTGCATTTGCTGAATTTTTAGCCTGCGCCTCTTCTGCAGACTCCAGGGAGGTCTGCTGCACTCCATTAAGCTCAGTGTGTGCTGTCGTGTAATGCTATTGCTACTGCTTCCTGGCAAGAGTGTGATTTCAGTCTTTTGTAGATACATCGTCAGTGCAGTAAGCTTTAAAACTTTTTCCAGGATTGATGGAGCTGATAGCATTTGGCTGCCTGTATTGCAGGCATTTTTTTCTTCCTTATAATTTATCTTATGGTGAATATTTGGCTTATAAAAATCCTCCCATTACTAAGATCTGCCTGGCTGTCACTAGTACCTCAAGTTCCCAGTTATTCTTTGTATGCTCACTGAAGTCGCTTGCTTGGTAACCCAGACTTATTGGCTTAAAAGGTCATAGCTAAGCCATTTTAAAGTCATTAGCCACTCTGTGACTTGCAGCAGTTGCTTTCTCCCAAAATAATAATCTCAAAAAGGCTAAAAGACCCATCTAGCATGTTGATACCCTTGCTATGTAGGAAAAATCCTCTCTAAACTCTAAAATTCATTGAGTCTCCAAACAGGGCCTGTCATCAAGGCATTGTGTCAAAGATGAAGCTGGAAGAAGGAGCCCCTAGGAATATCTATGCCTAAGCAAGCGAACTCCTTCAGCAGCGCAAAACACTATGTGGCCATGCAGGGCTGCCTTGCTGCACTGTCCTCAGCAAAGGCTGAGGACACTGTCTCCTCCTTGCCCTGCCATGACTGTGAGAGAAGGAAAAGTAGCAGCAGTCGTGTCCTGCAGGGAAGAGGCAAAAAGGGGGAGAGAGGAATGCATGCCATAATTGCTTCCAGATGAGTTCCTTTTTTCCCAGCAATCTCTGGTCTTAGCTCCCAGGTGGAGTGAGCATTTGTATGCACAAGCACCCTGGTACATGGGGGAATATGGCTTTTTGTTGTATTTAGTTACATGTGTTACTTTTGCCATTAGGAAGCTCAAGCAACATTTTCCTGTGTTATTCCCTGCATGTGTCAGGGAGAGGTCTGCTCACGTAGGCTCTGGCGGTGCCTGTGCCAGTGGAGGAGGTTATCAGCCTGTTGCTGCCACCATCACAGCTGAAGGTTACCTCTGGTGAAGGATGAAAAGTTCCTGTGGGTGGTGCAGCTGTAACCAGAAGAGGCATGAAGTTTACCCCTGGGGATTTCTGCAACAAATTATTTTTGTAAATAGTTCATAGATAATAGACTTCTGTAATAATCACTCTACAGCAGAGCACTTAAGGACATTCTTAATTGCATTGTTTGAATGAGGGCGTAGGTGCGGTATCTTTTTTTGTATCTGTGTGTTTGCCTTCTGAAAAAGTACAGTCTATGGTTCAAATATACTTTTAATTGATATTGTTACCTTCTCCACCCCCTCTTCTGAGGTCATATTGGTGCTTGGCACTTTCAAAAGTTGTCTGGTTAAGCTATTACCTTTGTGAAAACTTGTACATTTCTGGAAAGATTCTGTATAGACGCACGCAGAATATTTGCTCCCATTTGTCTGGTTTTAGAGAGGGGTCTCAGTCACTTTGCCATGGATTCAACATTTCTTTTGTCTGCAGCACTTGCTGTGTGCTAGTAGCATGCATGCAGTTCTGATGACCTTCCTGTAATTGCAAATGTCCTGAAGAGGACTTAGGCCTGAAGCCTGTAGGTAACAGGGACTTACATCTCTTTTACTGAGCAGAGCCTTGGACTCTGTGCTTATAGAATAAATATGTATATATTTAAGATGGCATCACTGCTGGCAGCAGGATTTCCTGCTTTACAGCTCTAGGAGGGGGAAAAAAAGCTGTATCTTTTATTCTTCCTTACTTTTGCTTTCTTAAATGAAGTAGAGTGTTGGGGAAAAAAATAAACTTGCCAAGGAGACAAGAAATCTTTAGATTAAACGATTTAGCTTAGATATATCTTTTCTATTACCATTTGAAGTAATAATTGCTGTAAACAGAAGGACAGAAGAAACCCTGTTTTGTATGAAAGTGCGTGTAGTTTTTTCCATTGTAATGACACAAGAAAGGTGAATTTAAAACCCTTCTCTGACATACCTTAGTGAAACCATCTCGGGATGTTTTTTCTGTTGTTTTTCCTGAAGGGGGGATACTTAGAGGCTGAATATTGAAGCACGCTACGAAGAGCAATATAAGGAGAATTCATTTTTTAGGGCTTAGTTTGGGAATATGCATCTCCTTTCAAGGTTGAAAGGAGGTTACTTGAACATTATGCCAGGTTTCATACCAAGTAACATGAATCACTTTTTCTAGAGGTGCGTGGTTTGAAAAAGTCAAATCTCATAATGCCACTTGAATTTCAAAGGAGGTGTGTGGTGTATTGTCTCCCACATAGTCCGAGTTTGGATGATTGTATTGATACAGCTCTTGCAATCCTTACAAGCAGTAGACCTGAGCTGGTTTGTAAGCTGCAGAAAAATGGGGAAATCAGGCTAAAAACAACAGGCTCGTAAGTTTTCCTCATTAGTTATTATTTATAGCATTGGATATGGAGAGCAACATATGAGGAGATATTGTGTAACCATAACTTCTTCAATCAGTTGTTGGTTTAGTTCTTGAATAGTAACAGGGGCTGCTTTTTGAGAAGTGTTCCAACTACTTAGTTCTGTTTCTTGTTAGAAAGAGAAGTTTGGTCCTTGTCAGTATGCTAGGGCTGTAGAAATCAGAAGAATATTCAGAGAAGATAGCTTTACGAGATTAAATTGTACACGGGTGAGTTTAGATAAGGTAGATAGTATGGGGAGAGGGGAGAGAGCCTTTGGACTTTGATATGTTACTCCTCTGCTTGGAATCACAAAGCACTGGCCTAAACGCGGCCTTTTTCTTTCCTGAGCTGTAAATAGCACAACCCCTTGGTGTGATTGTGGTTATGTTTGCGTTGAGGTGCTTTCTTCCTTGTGTGCCTAATTCTCCTGCTGTACAGGAGTAAGCTAGAACTATGCTAAACCCCTTTGTCCTTGTTTAAAAGTCTCTGCAGAGTGAGGCGGCTATGTGGCTTTAACTGTACCATTATCATCGAAGCAGATCAGTTCTTATTTAGACTACGTTCATGGATGGGTGTAGGTACATGTGTGTTCTTGATGACTTGTCCTAAAAAAACAGTTTGAACCATAATGCTTGTTTGTTATGGGCAAAGTTTGAATTGCTAGAAAAAAGCTCAGGTTGGGCACGTGATGTACGCTCTCATCACCTGTGGTTCCAGGCATGCCCCCAGCTGCTTCTTCAGAGGAAATACCCGGTTGCAAGATACAGTGAGTTAATGAAAGGACTGGATGCGTTAAGAGGCTAATCTTGCAGAATTAATGCTTGCTATCCTTGTTACCTGGTAGATTTCTAGTCTTTTGAATGTTAGTGTCTGCAGTTTTAAATACCTGTAGTTGCTTTTTCCTTTGTTCTTCCATGTAGGTTTTTTTTATGGCGTGGCCTCTTTACAAACATAATTAGGTGGTTACTTTGATTTAATTCCAAAATTTAAATTAAATTTTAAATATAGCATTTAGTTGTAGGGTTAATAATGCTATTTTTTAAATTTTATTTTGCCATTTGTATTACTTGAGTGTACAATTATTTGATGAAATAATATGCTACAAAGCTCTGTGTATATCTGTGCAAACTAAATGAAGTTTGAATTTCTTAATTGTCCCCATTGCAAATTTAGTAAGACAACTATTGCTGATTGAGAATGCATTTGTAGGAACCTAGTATTTACCACCTTCATCCCACTACAGTTTCTTGCTTTTGACTGCATAGCGTGTGGGTATTTTCTGAACATAATTTCCTTTCACTTAAATCTTCTAGGGTCAGTTGCAAATGGCAGATGGTGTCATCCTTCAGAATCTGTCAGATTACTTGCAAAGCTTCTGGAATGTATCTTGATGTAAAGAATTGCCTCCAGATATGGAAATAACTTTGCAAAGTGAGCTTTTCCTGGAAGGAATGCTGCATAATAAAATGGACAACCAACAAGTCTGTCTTCAAACTTTTTAAGAACTGGTTAGTGTGCTAGGAAAATTAGATGTCAATATATTATTATTTGTGGTTAAAAGAAGCTAGCAAGGAGATTTGAAGGTATTCAGGAATACTATTTCTGTCAAAGCTTAATGAAAAGGAAGGATATTCTAAGAGGTGTCTATTCCCAGCCCGAATAATGACATGTGACTTGGTGCATCATCTGTCTATCCCTTTTTCCTCCAGAATAAAAATGGATGCATAAATATCTCCTTATTTTTAAGAATTGTCACTCAACTTCCAACTTGATGTTCTTAAACATGTTGTACCCCAGCATTAGATGGGGTTGGGGTGGACTTTTCTGGATAACTTGTCATATTTCCCAATTCACCTTCTTTTTTCCAGTTGTCGTGAGCAATACCACCCTTCAGTCATGACCTAGGAGGAATCCAGATTGCATCTCTGCTTCTTCAGTGTTGGTGTCTGGAGCTGCCCAGTTAGCTCTTCACATACCGTGCATTTACAGCCCAGAAGAGCTTTAGTAGTCAGTATCGGGTTCAGCAGGTTTGAAGTGTGAGTTCCTGTGGATAGAGACCATTTGTAGCAAAAACAATGTATTTGGACAATTCCTTAACTTCTTATTTGCCCTGTACTTGGCAGTAAAACTCAGAAAATGGACGAGAGAGACTGAATAGTGGCCTTGAAAATGACATTTTCTAAATGTCTGACAGATGACATTATCTAGATACAGGGCAGGTGAGAAACTTTTTAGAAATAGATGGGTCTGAGTTACCACAATCTATTCAGAGAGTGTTGAGGAATAGGCAGCTGGGACCAAAGGCTAGGTGTGAGGGTAGGCAGAGTTGGGATGCACTTTGAGCACTGATACAGAGAACAAAAAAGTGAAGTTTGCAGATGCTCCCTGGGTGGAGTAGATGGGTGGTATGCCAGTGCCCTCTCATTGCCATGTGTGTACTGGAAGAGGAATCTGTAGCTGCTGCCTGTTGGAGATGGCATCTCATCGATGGCTGTAGGGACAAAGAGCACGGTACTCAAGATGATATGGGTCCATGAGGGCCTGCTGCTTCCTGGTGACTGCCATCACTGCACTGCCCAACTGAAGAAGCCTTAGGCCCGTCAGGAATACCTGGCATATCCAGTGAATGGTCAGCATGCCGTTTTGCTGGACACGGTGCAGATGGAGTACTGAAGGAGCACGTGCTTGCCAAGGGGATTTAGGCCCTAGGTTATCCGATTTCCTTTCCTAAAGGGAAAGGGATTGGTGAACATCCTCTACTGCATTTTAGTAATGTGGCAGGTTTAATGAAAATTTATATCTCTCTACCTTAATAAACATAATTAATTATATCGTCTTATGTATAATTTAGTGAGTAATCTAGATTAAGAAGATAACTGTAAGAGAAACAGAGTTTGAGATTGCAGGAAGCTTGTTAAAAAAATAAAATGCTATTATGTTTTCTCTTTTTTTTTTTTTTGTTTGTTTTGTTGTTGCCTTTGGCTTATCATACATAATCCAGCAAACAAATGTAATGTTCCTGGTGGCTAGAAACAAGAAAAAATTAATGGATACACTGGGCTTTTTAGCAGTGGAACAGAGATGGGTTTTCCCAGAATAGGTTAACTGGCATTGTTAAAGCAGCTATATTAAAAATAAGTAATAAAAATGATTTCTGTATTTGATAAGGTAGTCAGCTATAATACCACATCATGCTTGTAGAACAGAAGACAGCACTGCTGCATTGATAATAACGCAAGGCCCATCTGTATAATCCACATGAGCTGAAATATGTGACAATTTCTGTCACCTCCGTGCACTGCAGTTTTACTGCGACTTGACTTTAAATGCAGCTTTTTCCTATCCGTACTAAATACTGAGGTTAAATAATCTGGAGCTAATTATTCTTTTCTCTGCCTTTTGACTGTCAGCCTACAAAAACACACATTTCTCTTGTAAGAAAGTTAGCAGTGAAGGCAGTGCGTGCAGCTCTACAAACTGAAAGTTGTTCTTTTGCCAGAATCTGAGTAATATAAGTTTGCATGCCAATATTTTAATGGTAGCTAGGTATGTTGCTGTTAGCCTTAAAATAACTGTTGAAAAGTCATCACCCATCTTGCTGCACTGCCTAATGGAAATTCAGGGCTGTAAGAGAAGGGCATGGTCATTTGCTGTTGCAGTTCTTGGCTGAAATGGAGTGTTGGAGACAAATGACTTGTCAAGACAAAATGCACTCACTAAAGTAGAGTTAAAAGCCATCCCAGTCAAAAAGCAAGAAGACAAAGGTTAAAGCAGTTGTTTCTGGTTCGGAACCTGAATTGCTGCAGGACTTTTTGAATAAGTAATAGCAGCAGCAATTATGATTGCATCTTTGGTCCTACTGCTCCAGCAGATATATTTAATCACTTCTGATGTGGTTTCACAGAGTGCAAGAGATTAAATTAGTCATTTTATAAATTGTGAAGAAAGAAATGAAAGATTGGAAGGTAGCATGGGACATTATTTCTAGCTGACCTGATATACTTGGGTGTGGTTTTGTTCATTTTTTAAGCAGTGATAAGTTTTTGTACCTCTTTGCTTCCAGTTACTAGTTGGTAATAGCTGCTATCCTGCTATAAAATTTCATGGTAATTTGGCTCTTAAAAATTGCTTCTGTCCCACCTCTTTAAGGCATTATAGAGCATCATGCCACAGGAAGATAGCTCGAATGCTCTCAGCTGAAGCACTGTCATCATATGTGTTTTGTGAATCAAGCTATGCAAATTCAGATCTGTAAAGATTTTTAATCTTTTCTGTGCTCCTTTATGTGAAAAGAGGATGATTTCACCCAGTGCTCAGAATGCAGTAAACAAAAACAAAGAACGCTCATAAAGTACATGGACAGCAGCAAGTGTATCCTAATGATAAAGTAATAATGTAGAAAAATGAGCTATCTTGTTTTCTTGTCTCTTGCTCTTTCCTCTTATCTTTCTCACTACCACTCTTCCGCTTGTTTTATTGAAGGCACCACTGTCTGCTTCCTTTCATAATTCACATTGTAGTAAGATGCACAACAATGGTCCAGTGACTTAGATTTCTCTTAAAGATAGGTTGTAAATTCTTTTCAGTATAACTCACTGTATTGCTTCCTGGCTAAAGAAAAAAATATCTATAGCAATGAGTGTAGATGTTGCTAGAGAGCGTGCACTTAGGAATGCATATTTAGAAATATCAGTCTGTGGGTTTATTCTACTATGAAGTGTTTTGAACAGATGTTGCTAAGAAAATAGGAATTTTACAGATATTTATGTCTAGTGTTGTTTTTATCAACTGAAGATCAAATGCTGTACTTGACTTGTATGACTGACAACTAGGAACTTAAGCATCTGAACTCAGGGCTTCTTTACTGATGTCTCTGGCAGGTGACTTAACTTTTCTGAATCTAAACCTACAGAGAAATTGTCATATTAAATCAGAATCAGCCTGACTTGTTATTCTGTCACCAGTGCTGGTTTTCACTAAATGTTACAGACAATGGTGCCAAAGTCCTTGTTCATGTGTGAAGTGTTCTGTCCTTAAGAGTTACTTAAAATTGAAAGACGGCTTAAGCACTGAAGTATCTATCTTTTCCAAAACCACACTTTTAATATTAATATCTTAATATTTCATAAATAGGTTGTTGTAAAATGTTTTCTCCATTGTAAAAGGAAAGTAAACTTTTTGACCCTCACTCTCTCTGTGAAACTGTTATAGACTGAGGCATTTGGGAAATAAAAATTGTAAATTTTTAGCTGCTTGATTATTTAAAAGGCTGTTTAATGTTCATTTCGTTTTCATGGCGTCCTAAAAGTAAGGGTATTTTATGCTGCAGAGCACAGTATTGAGGAACTGTGGGTGTGCAGAATAAGTAGTAAAGCCATGTTTAAAAGCAGATGGGGAAGAGACAGCAAAGTTTTGCTGATATGACCTCTACTACTGTTTTACCTTTACTGCTGAGTTTGTACCTTTTTTCTTGGAGTTACTCATATCCTTAAAGGTAAATGACTGTGAAACATCTGAAATAAGTATGACATGGATAGAAGCAAATACCCAATTGAAGGTTTTGTGTGAGGTCAGAATTTAGTGTCTGAACATCACACAACTTGCAAGAAATGACTATGGTTTCTGATAAACCTGGCTGCACAGGCTGCCAAGAAAAGAATAGCCTCAGAGATAGAGCATGGCAGATCCACGTGATCTTAAGCTCCTTGGCCAGTTTTGTTTGTTGTAAAGGCAATGGGAACGTTTTAATCTGGGTCACTTCCAGTTTCAATCAAACTTTGTCGCTCCCCCACAGCAAGTAGGACTCCTGCCAAAGTCAGTTGTGTTTGGTGCACGGAGATGTGGATAAACAAATGTTTGTCATGCTTGCCCCCTCATCCGGTGCGTTGGACCTCCATCAGAAAAATCATTTGCTGACAAGAAGTTGAACCAGCCGGCAGCCACTGCGCTGGTAAGGGAGGGGGGAGGAAGAGCAGAGTTTAATTAACAATGGAAATTCACAGCAGGGGAGCAGTGAGAGTTGTTTCATGTCATCCTTAAAAGCAGAGGTGTAGCAAAAGAAATTCGTGCTGGCAAAGTGGGCTCAGTTCTACAATGAGCTAAGTGTTCCTAGTTAGGAAACATGCTTAATTTAGGAGTCATCTATACTGCAGATCATAATGCAATCCTTAAAGATGGGTGACGTGCCAAGAGCTGTGCAGCTAAGACCAGGGCACTCCCCATCTTGTGGGATGAAACACCTAATGCTCCTTGAATTAAACCCTGGTTCTTCACACACTGAAACAGGTTCAATATACCTGCCTCTTTGGCCCTGTGCTGAAGGTGTGTATTTGAGGGAGTAATTCTTATTCCTACACGGTCATTTAGTTAATATAGCAAATTTGGGAAGATGAAATAGCCTTCTTTCAGTTGGATTATAAATATAATTTTGTAAATATTTGAGAATAAAATATATTTTGGAAAAAAAAAAGAAATTAAGGAATTGAAAGCATATGTGCAATGAATTTTGGAAAGCTGAGTCCCTGTATCTTATTTTGCCACTGCAGTCCCCTTGCATATACTGTGCTTTAGAGCTATGAGCAGAGCCTGTGTATGTATGTGTATGGAGGAGGATGAGAAGGTTCTATGCAGCCATGGCAATCCTGACATTCAGCTTATCTCCACATAATGAAATTGGAACACAATGTGTTTTTCTCAGAAGTAATTAAATAATTTAGCATTTAGACCTAGCAGAAATTTTACTTGATCCTTTGTGCTGCTTTCTTACAGAAGGTACCAAGTGCAAGCTTGGTTTGGAGGCTTTACTTTGAGATTAGCTGGCTTGTCTTTTTTTCGTCTTTCCTTGAAGTACAGGTGATGCCGTGTTACGTGGTGTTTCACAATTCAAAAGTTAGAAAGACAGAAGAGAGAACATTCTGTTTTAATTTTGTGCTAATAATTTAATTTAATTTAATTCGATCAGTCTAGATTTGGCATTGCTGATGAGGAAGTTGCTTGGTTAGACACTTGATGTCTTCTTAGTACATGTAACTCTTTTGTTTTGTTTTTTTTTCTTCTTTCCCCTCCACCATCATTGCCTTTCTTAACAAAGAAAATATATATCACTGTTTCTTTGTGGACATTGTGCAAAATATGGGCACAAATCAGAATCCAGTTCCTCTGCTGTCCCTAGAGGTGGCTTCCACATTAAGCAACTAGTTCCTTTCCTGAATTTACAAGTTTTCAAGTGGCCTTCCTGTCATCTGACAAATAAAGGCAGTAATAACTTAAGGAAATTTGATTTGCTATAATTGTTGAAAAGAGAAGGAAATGGGATTCTTAAGATTCTCAAGTATATACCATAGTAGTTTGTAAAACTCTCTGCTCTGCCAAAGCTGTTTAATACAGCCAGGAACTGATCCAAAGCTTAAATCTGGATGAGCAAAAAAGAAGTGCCCCAAAAGCAAGTCTGCCATGCAAAGACAGGATGGTTATGCTCTTTTTCCTCTCTGTATGAATGTGAGGTCATTTTTTTTTTTTAAATTGAGTAGTATCTACTGTGTTTCTCAGAATCCTGTCATTTCAAGTTGTAATTTTGAACTTAAAGAATATGTCAGCAATTGTGAGTCAGTGAATTAAAATCGAATGTAGCAAGTTTTTGTACTGGGGGACTTTGGCATGTGAGGTGAATACTAGTGGAAAAATATAATAGACAAATATTTGGAAAATTGTGGTGAAAGGCATGTGAACCCCTAGGTGTGAAGCACTGTCAACGTTAGCCTGAAAAAGTAGTCATGGCTTCTTGTTGGGTTTAGCGTTCTGATCTTATTTTTTGTGTAATTCGGCAAGATGGACAGTCAGAAAGTTTTAAGAATTTGAAATAAAGTGGAAAATTGCTTAGCAAGGTGTGGGGGGGATGGTTTTGCAACAAATTTCTTAAAATACCATGGTTGTGTAGCTCATGAATAAACAAGGGTGTTCTAGTGCCTTTGGTTATGGCAACTAGTTTGTGCCTTTTTCCTTGCCTTTTTGCCTGTATGTGAATTCCTGTTGGGATGGTTTTGAGTGTTTTCATTTATGTGAAGAGGCATCCTATAGAGTGGACGAATGCTGTCTTGGAGCATTTTCAGGTACTACTGAGGTATTGCTAGTTTGATCCAGCAGAGTACGCCAAGTACGATGCAACTCCAGGGAGCTGGGGTTGTTTAGCCTGGAGAAAAGGAGGCTGAGGGGAGACCTTATCGCTCTCTACAACTACCTGAAAGGAGGCTGTAGTGAGGTGGGGGTTGGTCTCTTCTCCCAAGTAACAAGCAATAGGATGAGAGGAGATGGCCTCAAGTTGAGCCAGGGAAGGTTTAGATTGGATATTAGGAAAAACTTCTTCACTGAAAGGGTAGTCAGGCACTGGAACAGGCTGCCCAGGGAAGTGGTTGAGTCCCCATCCCTGGAGGTATTTAAAAGATGGGTAGATGTGACGCTCAGGGACATGGTTTAGTGGGGGACTTGGCAGTGCTAGGTTAACGGTTGGACTTGATGATCTTAAAGGTCTTTTCCAGCCTAAATGATTCTATGATACTTTAGCCTGAATTGAATACATGGATGTGTGTCAGTTCAGTACCTAAAGATGAATTTTAATATTATGAAAGCTATGTAGAGTCCTCTGGTTGTTGTTTCTGATGCTTACTAATACTGCTTCTGATGACAAAAGTGGCTTGTGTTACAGCTAAGGGACTCACATCCTGTGTAGTTTAAAAACAAACCAAAACCAAACATACCCACAAACAGCCTTGGAAGCCAAACAAATGCCACTAGATTTTTTTTTTTTTGTTAGAAGTGAGGAATTATGAATGGGTCAGATGATTCCTCCCCTCTTCACAATTGTACATTTTCTTGTGATAACATGCCACGCATACTGGATCTTGCATTTACAAATCTGAGCTAGTGTTTTAAGAACATCGCTAGGGAGACTCATATGTCTCCATTGATGAAGTCTGCTTCACAAAACTTTATCTATTCCAGAGAGTAGAATTTAACTCATTTTAAGACCTGTTTCTGGCTTGTAACACAGGAAGAGAGGACAGAGAGGATCAGTGCTTCTTGAAGATAAATAAAAGCAAGATCAGCTAAGATGATGAGATTTTGAGATTTTCTTTCTCCACTCTTAAAAAGAACTGAAAGCAGCTAACAATCAGTAAAAGTTTGTTTAGGTATGAGACTCCTATGCAATCTTTTAGAGGAACTTGGCAATTTTGCCTCAAATTGCCGAGTATAATGAAGTGTCACTTCATGGCACAAGATTGTATTGTGCTTGAGTCCCATGCAGTTTTGATACAATCTTGGTACACATTGTCTGTCATAAAGATATCCTGCTTTGTTTAATGTATTGATATGCTTTTTTCAGCTTCCCCTGTGATTCTAATCCTTCTAGTCCAGACTACAAGAAACACTGCAAGTCATACGAGTTTAGAATATGCAAGAGGATGATTTTAATTAATGCAGAAATTATTTTGCTTTTAATAAGCTTTAATGAAATAGGAACACAGGTTAAATTGTTATGTGAAGATGTTTGAAATGGAAGCAAAAGTATGCAGCAGTTTTTTTTTTTTCTCCTGAAGCCAGTGTGTCAGTGACATGCTTGTCGTGTTTTATTTAAAAATCAGAACAAAACAAAAAACTTACATCCCATACAATCAACTAGAATTATTTGTAACCAATGTATTTTGAATAATTTTTCACAGGGATTTGTCAGGTTAAACAGTCTACTTCAAAATTCAGTTCCTCTCCTGGTACTTCTTTTCTGCAGTGTCTGCTAATAAAACTGGAGGATTTGCTTGGAGGGAGTTTTCCTTACATTCAAATACTTGTTTAAGTTTGCTTTTGCCTAGACATCACTCCTTGTATCAAATGTAGGAGCCTCATTCTTTGTCAAGATAAACAAACACATCCCATTAAACCTGGGGTCCTTGTCACTTTTACTAGCTGAAGATCAGGCCCTAAGTGTGTTTGCTTTTTTTTAATTCACTTTGCTGATATTGCTTGTGTTGTTAGTAAACTTATTTTATCACATCTTGTCTTTCCTTCATCTAACACCATGGTAGTTGCAGATGTCATGTCTTTTCCTAGTAAGAAGCAGAGGAGATGAGCAAAAACTAGTATTTCTTTCTTATTTTCCAGCCTGTCCTTTCTTTAATCTGTTTCAAAGGTAGATCCATGCATTTGATCTCATGCTGCTTCTCAGCTTTTATTTCTTAATTTCAAAGAGACTGGAAGAAACAAATATTGAAAGACAAGAAGGAGGACTACAGGAAAGGCAGCTCCTAAAAGTATTGAAACTGTCTTTGAGCTTGGCTGTTGTGAAGAGAGGTCTCAGATCCTGGCTAGTGTTGAAAATGGACCAGATTTCCAATCGCTTTTGCACATAATCACTCCCAGTCTTTACTGTGACATGTTTATCCTGTTTGTGAGGGATGGTGGAGCTGTTTAGTTTGTAAGGTTTTGAAGTAGGACCTGTTTTTCTAGTTCTTCTGGTAAGTAAAATGTAGCATACTTCTAAAATAACTAAAACAAAACGCGCTTCTGTCTATTGATCTATTAATAAGTGAAAAAACTTGCTATCGCTGTCGTCAGTAACAGATGGTTTTGTAGGTCCTTGCTTTTAAGGTCGGATATTGAAAGTTGCAAATGGATGCAAGCAAAATGTATTTACCAATGAAATGAAATTTCTAAGTCTGAAGGAAGTTTGAGGATAAAAATACATATCAGTTACACAATGAAATAGGAGCTGGTACATGTAAAAAGATGAGAAACCAAAATAGATTCTGACTGTTGTCACAGGTATCACTCATAATCTTCATAATGCAGAGATGAAACTCTATTTTCAGTGTATCTGAAATAACCATTGTATTATTTCAGTATTTTACTGAACTCGTTTTTACCATTTCATCCAAAATGATTTCCCACTCAGCGCACAGTGTAATGTTCATTTACAAATTACACTTTTCCTATTAGATTTTTATGCATTAGTGACATGTTGTCTCTAATTTAGTGTGTTTGGCATCTACAGTATCAAGAAAACGAATGGTTAGCTTGATTTGGGGAGAGGAAAAGAAAAAAAAGTAATACCGTCTTTATTTTTCTAATTTTAGGGTCTACTTACAGTGTGCTGTCCATAATGCCTTCTGATTCTGAAAGCAGCAGTTCTCTGAGTAGCATTGGTGAGTAAAGTATTCATCTAACAACTTGATGAGCGTGTCTTTTGGGAACTGGGAGTACAAGTTTTTAAGGTTGCCTGTGGGCAGGGTAGAGAGATTCCAGTCATAAAATCAAAGAAGTTGAACTATATGATGTAACCATGCATCTTCACCAGGAAAAAGTATACACATTTTGTGTAGCCAAGTTAAGCCTTTTCATGGCTGTATGCAGTTGTTGCCAATAAAATCTGTTACATTTGGATACATTTGGATAAGCTTTGAGCTACTTAGTAAAATGATGTAAAAATGGCAATGTTTGGCTTATACAGGTCTGTGCATATAAAAATATAGCTAGGCATGCATATATGTGTATGTATATATTTATGTAGATATGAAAATTGTAGTCAGTCAAAAACATCATAGAAATTAAAAATATTATTAGCCAAGGTCATAGCCTTTTAAACTTGCAGAAGTGGCTGCAAGCTTTAACCCTTTTTTCCCCTGCATGGAATGAATTGCTTCATTTTCTCTGTTTTTAACATCATTGGGAAAGACAACATAATAAAAACTAGAGGAAAAAGAAATGTGGACGAAAGACCTCTAACAACAAGATGATCTTGGAATAGCCGTATTAGCTGTCAGTTTCCCACTTCTTTACTTACACAAATACTTTCATTGTGAAATGTCTGTAAAAGTCACTTGCCTTGCATTGGAATGTAGGCTCTTGTATATTTAAAGTTCCAGTGTTGTGTCAGGCATCTGTAGACTTCCATGGCAGCACCAGGCAAGTCAGTTGTCTGTGTAAGGATGTGGGTAGACATCTGTTGCAGTCATTGAGTTGAACTTTTAACTCCAGCATGCAGGAACAAGATTTTAGGGTTGACTGAACTATTTGGT
This sequence comes from Theristicus caerulescens, assembly GCA_020745775.1. Taxonomy (NCBI): domain Eukaryota; kingdom Metazoa; phylum Chordata; class Aves; order Pelecaniformes; family Threskiornithidae; genus Theristicus; species Theristicus caerulescens. Next base: position 101,356,794 of record CM036560.1, read on the forward strand.
GAAAATACGGGAAGCTGTGACATGTTGATTTGATTTTTATCAAGATCACAGTTGTATGCTATTACCTGAAGGAAGGGTATGATTTAATCTGCTACGAATAAATTGGGGCTGGAAATAGGAAGAAGAAAGTTTTTAAATTTTTAGGACAATCAGACTCAGAAAAAGGAGCCTTCAAAAGAAGGAAGTTCTTCTAAGGTGAAATCCATTAAGTTTGTGGAATAATTGGATGAAGTGATGCCTGAGATAGAAGATGCAAGTAGTCCTTTCTAGTCCCATGATCCTGATTTTAAAAAGGAAAGGTACACTTAACACCCTCTCCCTTTTTCTTTTTTTTTTTCAATTTTTTTAACTTTGTGATTGCACAAACTCAATTCTTTTTACCTGACCTTTTATAATTTTGGAAGTAAAGGTGGGTAGATGAACAGCTAGTGTTCACCATTATGAGAGAACGTTTGCTTTAGCAAGTGACCACTTGCAAGCTACAGATACCTGGCCTCTATTTTATTACTTTTCTGTGCCATAGTACCTTATGGGATTCCTGTTTCTGAACACTTATTTAGAATTTGGCATGTTACTTCTGAGACATCCATTATTCCCATATATGAGTCAGAACTGAATTCTTTCCAAACTATGTTTTGTTCCATGTTTTAAAATATTGAAGTTCATACTGAATCCTGATCTGTGTATTTTACCTAAAGGGCTGTCCTTGGAAGTGTTTTATGCCTTTGGTGTGTGCAGTGATTAAAGTTATTAATAACCTAAAAATTAAGTGACCTGCTATTAAAATTTGTGCTCTAGTATTCTCCATAGTTTTGTTTTATTTAAATGATTAAAGTGAGATAGGTGTTTAATATTTAGTACGTTAACAGCCAAGGGAATTCTTTGTTTGAAGCTGGCATGTTTGTTTTATAGTCTGGTTATAGACTTGTTATTCATGAGTATAATTTTTTTTCCCAATTATTTTCTCTCCCTCACATCTTGTTCTGCAAGAGATAATATTTTTAATGTGACCTGGTATCAATAGCAAAATTTCTTTGCTTAATAACCAACATATCCTAATAGACATGTTTGCAAGCCACTTCAAAGCTGTAGTCAGATTATTTTAATACTGACTGATTTGTTGAATGACAAACCATTATAACTGAAACTGTTTGCATGCCAGCTCCCCAAAGGCTTCATATGACTTCTTTGAATGGAATTTCAACAAATACTGAGTTGCTATAGTGTTTCAGGAATTTTACATACATCTTCCCCCACCCCGTCCCCGTCTTACTGGAATACGTTTTCACAAGGATAGTTCTGTGCAGTGGAAATTATAAATTTTGCTGTGAAATGAATGTGTCAAGGAAAAAAGGTTAATAGCTCATGGTTCAATTTGACATTGACAGTTATATGTGCACACACATGCATGTAAAGGAATATTTTCATTTCCCCACTCACATGTGCCTTCCTCATGGGGCAGAAAAGGGATCTGTTTTATTATTCCTGAGATCAAAACACTGGTTTTCATTAATTTTTATTTCTGGTCTGCCTTGCTTCTGTTTGTCAAGCAGCTCAGAAACACATTTACACATTTGACATTTCAGAATAAATGAGAAAGGTATTGGGGCCACTAATTAAGCCCAGATAAAGAAGCAGAGAGTGCATCTTAGCATCTTCTAATTAGGAGAGATAATACAATCTTTCAGGTGTAGTCTTTGGACTCCATAGTTCATAAAAGTAACTAGAGAAGGGTATGTCCATGTGCTTTATCTTTTCTTTCCAGCCTTAATCACCCTAGCTATTGTTGGAGGTGGTTTCTGCTGCCAGCATTCTTAATTAAACGATCTTTTTCTGAAATACTTCCAAGTAAGCCAGGATGTTGTGAAATTGAGATGATTCTATATGTTTTACAGCTACCCTGGGTTTCAGAGTTAATTTAAGAAGGTGATGTATATAACAATGGGCTTATTTTCCAGAAAAAGACCCTGATCTCAGAACTAAACTTAAATAGTACTAGGACAACTGTTCTTAAAAGGTAGTTCTAAGAAAACATGGGCTCAGTCTCAGTGAAATAAATGAAACATGGTGTTAGGATTTGGAAAGGAAGAGGGAAAGATGTGAGAGAACATCGTTTCATCACTGTATAAACCCATGGTGTGCCCATGTCTTGGGTATATTTGCAGTTCTGATTCTCCCATTGAAAGAGAAGAGGGCAGCAAGCACGGAGAGCAGCAGCAGGGATGAACAGTTATGGAGCAGCTTCTGTATGGGGAATAACTGGGTACGCTGGGCTTCTCTCAGTCTTCAGTAATGTCATAGTCCTAATAGAACAGGAGAGCAAGGAGTGATGTAACTTGTATAATGTGACTTAGAGAAGAGTTTAGGGCTAGTCTATCCTGAGTACTGTGTTGTCATCCAAGCTTTTTTTCCTCTTTCCCTGCCTAGATGGGCTTGCAGGGCATGAGGGATGCAGAAAGAATGAACTTCCAGCCTCATGTGCTTGTGGTAGAATAAGCAATTGAGTAGAAGCCAGTTTTCCCACCTGTGTAGCAGCAGGGTAGCAGCTTTGGAGAAGAAACTGCTCTTTGTAGGTTTATCTGCCTTGACCATAGCTGTATCTGCCTTTTTTCTTTTGTATCTGTACGTAAATAAAAATAGAGTGACAGATCATTGCTCTTTACAGGTTTTTCTTGTGTATTTTCCTCGTCACACAAAATTGGTTTAGTTGACAATATTTTCTTTTTTCCCTTGTGCTTCCTTCCTTTTTTTTCCCATGTATTAATAAAGTTCATGCTGTGCATGTAAAGTAGGTAGTTTTGATGGAACTGAGGGCAAATATTTACTGTTAATTTCCAAAAGAGGTACGATATAAACTGCTGTAATCCCTGCATCCCACCATTGTGCTCCAGCCCCACCTTCTTCCCCCCAAAGGAACAAATCCTCATTAAATTGTCACGCTGTCTCTGTATTTCCTTTCTCTCTGCTCTTGGCTAATCACAAAGATTTTTGTGTGTAAATAGAAAGATCCTTCATCTGCCCGCTCCCTGTGCCCGGCAGACTCTCTGAATGAAGCTACAATCCTGCATTTCTGACATCAGAATAATTATTTATGGAGATTCAGTGCCTGGTGTGCCAAGCACGGAACAACACTGTTACTTAGGAATTGGATAGAAACCAGTAACAGAGCTATACGTGACAGTCGCTGGCTAGTCTCCCACTTGACTGGTCGTGATAACGGAGAGCAAAAGAACACGGAATAAAGACCCCCTTTTTAAAAAAAAGAAAAAAAAAAAGCACCAGTTTGTGTAGTGCACTCGGTCTTTTGACATTTATAATTTTGAAGATAAATGGTCACCAAGAACGGAATTGAACTTAAGTGACATATTCCTGGACAAATGCCTCTTAGGTGGTCCTGCTTGAACAGGGGGTTGGACCAGATATTCTTTCTGTATTCGAGCAGATAATTTTCTGGACCTGTAAGGAAAGATGGAAGGCCTGTGTTCTGAAAGATTATCTGTAGATGATATAATATCAGCCAAATATCACCCTACTTATATGATACTTCAGCCTGAAATCATCAAATTTGTTTCCTATGTGAAGTAGTAACACAGTGTCCTTATTAATTTCTGTGCATCTCTTATCTACTCTACTTCCAATTTCCATATTTTTTTACTTAACTTGCTCTCCCCCCGCCCCCCCCCCCCCAATCGGGCTGCTTTCTTGCTTTTTACAATAGCGAGGTAAGTTCTTGTTCTGGCCCGTGTCGCCTAAAAAAAGCCTCTCTGAATTGACTTAAAGGGTATGTTTCAAGACTTTTGATACCCAGTACTACTTTTACAGCCTCCAGTAACACATTACTGATCAGAGCAATATGATGCCATGACAAGATCATAGTTTCTGGTATCGAGCCATTTTTTACTAACCGTAGTACCTTAATGAAATGTCAGTGCTTTCCTTTAGTGCTTTAAAAATGTGATTCTTCCTTCCCTCCTCAATGCATAGGGTTTTTGTTTGGTTTTGGTTTTAGTTTTTTTTTTCCTTAAGAAATGTTTAAAAGAAACCATCAGCTTGCATGCAGGAGTCAGGCTATGGCTCTGAGGATAGCCTGCATTGTGCTTTTTTTTCGTGATGAGTTTTTAACAGAAAGGAATTGCATACTCTTCCATTCTTTGAAAATATACTGAGATCCTGAGAGGATTTTTGGAATGGAAAAGGCCTTTCGTCTTTCCACGTGTATAATTTCCTTCTTTCCACAGCCAGATCTCTTTGCATTGTTGTGATTACAGCTGTCAATCTCGTATCCTCTTCATTCCACGTTGCACATTATCACCTTTATTGTTTAACTTTTAACAGACTATTATTGTTCCAGCTGTTCAGTTCTTTGCAAATGGTATCACTTTTTTAGTCATAAGGGGTTTTTCTTGCTCTTCACTGTTCATATCACTGTACTGCCTTTTCCTGTGGGAATTTACGTACCAACCTGTAACAAACACCACCATTTGCACTACAATTTTGTGACTTTTTCTTGCAGCCATCAGGTGGTCATATACCTGATGCCACCAAGCTTGTCCAACTCTGACTTCAGCTGACAGTATTTCCTTACTTAACGCTTTGTTAGCTTATCAGCCTGACAGGCTATTTACAGATAGTTTTTCGCTAATTGCAATTCAAGTTACTTGATCTGAGGACCTTAATTCTTACTCCAAAGCAAACATTACCTCACTCCCATCAGATGATAATTCCTTCCCAACAATGTGTAGTCTTTCATTCCCCGTTTTCATGTTGGCCATTCTGACAACTGTCCTTTTATGTTGTTGTGATTTCATTTTATTGCTTCACACTTTCTACAGTTGTATATAACAAAGTAACTGTTTTTGCTATTCATAGGAAGTCTTCAGTTGCAGGTGTGCTCTATGATACTCTTTCAGTCAAAGGTAAAACACTTGTTCCTTGTCTGAAAAAGTGATTTATTTATCCCCCCCACACACCCCGACAGCCTATAGGAATCTCTTGTTGTCTTTCTTGCCTTTTTTACTAACACAAACACAAAATTTATATTTGGTAAAGATACCTCAACAGTTAACACATTCTGACAAAGGAACAAGTGGCAATATTACAGCTGCTAAATGGCCACAAATGAACGAGAAAAGGTGCTAGGACCACTACCAGTATACCACATCACAATCTTTTTCTGTACTGCAGTAATTGCTTTCGACATTCCACCTCCTTGCCAATCAGTCTCTTTATTCAGAAGTCATTTTCCTGTAAAATTTGGCCTCAATGATTGTATTAAACCTCTTTTTGTAGATTTATTTCCTATGTAATTTTCTTGTCCTTTGATCTGAAGAGTAATTTAGTTTGCTGGAAGCAAGATTTTTAACTTAAGAAATAAACACCCTCTTCCACAAACTTAAAGTTACTTCACTCTCCTTCTATTTTACTCTGTTCATGAATCATGTAGATGTCTTTAGGATTGATCCTTAATCTCTCTACCTAATTTTTGGTGTGTTTGTTAATAAACATCTTCTCTTAAGTAATAAGCACTTTGAATAGTTTTATTGTATGATCACTGACTTCTATGGCATCCATTTTCAGGCAGCTATGGGTTGACATGTAGTCATGCACAGTGTTCTCTCAACTTCTGTTGCTTCAGAAGTACCCAAGAAATACTCAATGGATGTGATGTCCTGTTTTAAAAAAATGCAACAGTAACAACAAAAAAGTTAGCTTTGCTGGTGTATACTGATGCAGTCTTGGAGGAGGAGGGTTGGGGGTTTTTTTGCTTTTGTTTGGGGTTTTTTGTTTGTTTGGGTTGGGAGGCTTTTTGGTTTTTTTTTGTTTGTTTGTTTTTCTTTTTAACATTTCCTGTAACGAGTCAGTTTGAGTTAATTCTTAGTCTCTTAAGGGTTCTGCATAGGTAGGGCTTGAGAACCACTGATGAATAGCTGACCACTTCATGGCATGGCATTTTGTTTGCTATGATATCTTCTTAACATTTGGCAGCTCCCTGGAGGAATTTCTGAAGATTTGGTTGGTCTGTAATGATTTGAATGGAAATACAGTGTGTGTGAATACCCATCTCCTGTGCTCCAGACAGCATGTCGGGAACACAAGTGTCTTTCACTACTCCCTGAGGCCCTGTGTCAGTCTATGCATTCAGGAAATCCTTTTGGTGTCAGTAGTTTTCCTCTGGGTCTGTAAAACAGTATGGTGAGATGATGCTCACAAGTCCTGCAGGAGATGATGTGAAGGAACGAGTGCTGGTGGAGTCTCATCCCCTTGGTCGGTATGCAGTGGTTGACCCTAGTCATTGTTCCCATTGGGTTCAGATTGGACACTTTTGTCTAGGTTATGCTTTCAGTGTGTGGTTGTGAGCCTGGCAAATGTAGGGTTTGAGATTTCCAACCAGGGAGCTCCTGAATATTCAAACCCAGAAGCTTCAGCTGTATTTTCCTTGGTCGTGGTAACAGATTTTACTCTGCTGTTTTAGCTGAGCAAAGCTCTGCAAGGACTTTTTGAATTGACATATCTGCCCTTTTTTCCCCCTCCTTGCTATTTTTGAGTATTAGGTTGTAGCTTTTCTTTCATATTCATCTTTCTAGAACCACTGTTCAGTTCTTTCTAAAGCCTTAAACTTACTGAAGTTGAAAGTTTGTTTTACATGCTGGTGGGTTTGTTTAGCTTGTTATATTCTGCATTAAAACAAATAACCTATTCTTTTGTTCTTGCATGTTACATGATCCTCACTGCTTTCATAACCTATTAGGTTTTCTGTCTGTCAAATGAAACTGTTTCCGTAGTTCATTATTTTAGCTTTCAGTTTTCTTTCCTCAATATCCTGTTGCTTGTTTTTACAATGTTTTATTTCACCTACATGCAGTTGTGTTCTGTGCTCTGCACTATTTCAAGACCACTTCAAAAGATAAATCTGAAGAAATGTATCTAAATGATGACTTCGGATATGTAATCCTGTTCTAGTCCTCATAAATTATTGAAAGAAAGTAAATATTTTAGTGTGCATTTTCCTACAGCAGGCATACGTCTTTACTCCCCACCCCTTCCTGAGCTTGAGGAGAAACCCTGTTCATCATGCTTTGCAATATATCTTGCAAGTCTTTTTAAACGTTTTCTGTCGTGATTTACAAGGCCATAAAGAAATAATATTCTGAACATCCCTGTTGATTTTATTTTTTTATGAAAGCAAGCAATGAAAAAGGCTTGACTGTACAATGAATAGTCTCCTGTTTGCAAGCAAGAATTGGCACAAATTTATGAGTTTAAAAAATCATCAAAAATTCAGGAATTCTGTTAGCTTGTGACAGATTGCCTTTTGAATTAGTTGAACCTGTCATACAAGTGTATTTCTCAGAGAGTAATGAGTTTTTATCATTCCAAATATGTTAATGGTATTTCTTAAAAGTGGCTGTTTATGCATTGGTACCCATTTTCCCACCTCAGCATTATATTGATTTGGCATTATGGTGCATCTTGGTCAGTTTAACAAGTTTCCCAGCCCTGTTTTTCTTAAAGTGTTCTTTTTTTCTTCAAAAAGGCTGCTACCCCATCCCCAAATATGAAGCTAACTCAGCAGTGGTTTCTGTGTGGATGTATTATCTCTTCAATCAGTGATGATTAGAGTAATTATCAAGAATTGTATTTGGTATGTACTACAATAATAGATCTTTCTGGTTTCTGAGAAGTCCAGCATTTGGACATTTATAATTATGGAAGATATGATTACTCCAGCTTCTGTTTTTAAGGCTTTTCTTTTATAAAATGTATGATGGAAATCCTGCAAAATCTTGCTTCAGATTAAGTCAGTGCATACTCGGGATTTAATGCACGTACGATACATGCGACACGTCCCCGCTGTTAGGCTTTTTCAGGCGTTGGTGGAGCACTGCTTACCTGGAGGCTGTCCAGGGAGGTGACTACCATACGGTTGGGTTCTCAGAGCCCAAGTGCAGCTCATGTGAAAAAATGTCGTGAGGCTTACTGAAGCAGATGAATGAGTTGCACTTGGCAGGAGGACGTGCAGTAAATACATTTTCACAAATCCAGGTTGCCTGAGAAAGCAGGTGAGTTACTGAAAGGTGGCATAATTTGGATAATGGAGATTTAGCCTTTAGGCTTGTACATTTTAAGACCAGTTTGACTGGTTAAAGTGCAGAAAGGAAGTACTGTTGTGTAAAATAAGCAGTCAGATGGAAAAAGAATACAAAGCTGGAAGCACAGGTCATTTTCCTTCTACTGCATCAGGATGTCAGATGCAATAAAAGGCTTTTAGTATTCAGCTATAAAAGCCCCTTTAAAGGAAATGGAGAGTATTGAATTTTTCTGATGAAAGAGGAGTTTAGTTTTGTTTATTTTTGAGCATCCACAAACCTGATTTAACATTTATGAGACCTTTTGTACAACTATTGAAAATGTAAGGTTGTTAGTAAACCAAGCAAAGGTAAACTTTTTGGACTTCTTTTAAGGATAAGAGGAGGAATATCTGGCTCATATTGATCTGTGTTTTTACAGCACTTAAAAGGCTTACATCTCTTGGCTGGTATTATGCGTTGACAACAACATCATTGCATTTGAGATGAAAGTATTTGTTGATGTACTTGTAAAAAGTGACAAGTTAATGAAAAATAACCTTTTCTGGTACTAAGATGAGTGGCTTCATATTAGTCAAGAAAGCTTCTTTCCTGAGGCTAATTAGCCTGTCTTTATTAAAGCAGTCTTGTCTTGCTTGGCACAGTTTTGGGACTGTGTGCACAAATGTTCTTCTCGTCTGAAGAAGATTGTCACTAGGATGTTGTCAAAGCTGGGAGGGGGGAAAGAGGTGGAGGAGCAGAGGTTGCTTCCTCTTACCTCCTTTTACTGTGTTTTAGATTCCCAGAGCAGCTGTTGCATGCTTGTGTAGGACTTGTGTAGTGGATGTTGTGCATGGGACTGCTGCTCAGATTAACACTGGTATTAGTGGAGGATTATTGTTAATCTAATGCCCTTTCCTCCATGTAAAGCACACCAGCCTTCCTGATTTTCCTCCTCCTTCCTCTTGTGCCCCTTGCATCCTGTTCATCCGTTTTGCTCGCAAGTAGCCCCAGGATGACAGATAAGCTTTTGAACTTCTCTGTAGGGATGAGAAGGGGACTTTTTCAGTGTTACGCGTATTCTGATGTGTCAGCTCAAGTGAGAGGATGTGCAGGTTACCACTGAATTTACCCAAAACCATGCAGCCTGTCAGTACCTGAATTAGGTTTGTCTGCCTTTACCTTTTCATTTGTTTATGAAATTCCCTGCTCATTAATGTGTGCAAACTATTCCAAAGGAATACATACTCTGACTTTTTTTTATCTATCCATTTGGTTTTTTCCTTATTTATTCCCTATATCATGAGCCTAGGATAGCGCATTTGTATTATTACTGGTTTCTGTATAATGTTGCCTTAAAAATTATGTAGAATGGTTCTTATTTTAGAAAAAGAAAGGATAACTGCATTTAAAAGTGTGAGATCCTTAGCCCTTATGGATGAAGGGGCTCCATCTGGATGGAGGGGTGAAACAAAGTAGTAGCAGAAAGCCCAAATGCAGCCTCCATTGAGAATTCTTTTGAGCGATGTGAGTTTGTGTCTTTCTACAGAATGCAGGCTGTTCCTGCAATTTTTTATTTCTTCAGTTTGCTATTAGAGCATTTACATACATTATTATGCAATAGTTAGATTAAAAGAACAGACTGTGCTCATAAATTCTCATTATAGAATTACAGTAACAGCTGAAAAGGAATAAGAACAAGGATCCTATTATTCTAGAAGCTGTATGTATGATAGACCTGACCCTGCAGTTATTTTGGTGTGGGAAATTTAAAGCACACGTAGTTCTACTTAAAAGTTGGAGGGAGTTTTTGTATTTTGCAATACCTTCCTGAATTGGGTTTAGAGATAAAAAGCCAGTCCTTGCAACTCATTAGCATTTGATCAGATGAAATTACTTTGTTTGAAATTCTTTCTTGGAAAAGACAGTGATCAGAGAACATTATTTTACTATGTAGCTTTTGTTTCTCCATTTTAAAAAAAGGCATAATAAAGGTACATCCTAACAAGTTAATACATATGTCAGCAACTTGTTTCAGGTGTATAATTATGCAAACTATTTCTAGAATTTCTCTTTTGGGTAGAAAATAGTAATCTCTTGTATACATTTAGGCCTTTAACTTTCATATCTGTGACCTATATGTTTGAGTTTGCTGTCATGTGTCTAGGATTAAAATGGGCAGAACTAAAATTACACTTGAATTAATTGTGAGCATATTGTGAAACATAATATACCACACTCATCTCTCAAGTGGAAGAAGACCTCTTTGTATTGGTATAGCTGTCTGAGAAGACAGTAGGTGTCATCGTTCATCTCTGATATTAAGAAAGCTGAGAATTAAAAGATCTCACAAAACTCTCTAATGTATGACTGCCCCTTAGAGGAAATTTGATGTGTAGTCCAGTTGCAGTGATTGTAATGTGCTCATTTTAGCCAACGTTGTTAAAAATGAAGCTCGTTTTTCATGATTTGTTGGCAAGTCAAATGTTTAACTTCACATACTGGACTGATAAACTGCGACATGTGAAAGCATAGAATTGCGTTAAAAATAAATGTTGGCAGTAGCAGATAGCAGAATAGTATGTCTGTGCGCTAGATAAAGGAACAGGAAAAGAACCCCTGTGCTTGTAACAGCTTCTCTGCTGTTGCTGGGGTAAGTTGATGTGGTATTGACTTTTTTTGTAGAAGCAAGAACATGGTTCATTATTGGAAATAACTTTGTAGCTACAACTTCTATCACTATGGTAGTTTCTGAGGTCTTTGCAATTGTGACTGCAAACTTGCCTTGCCTTTTAGGCAACTTGTAAGTTCTTGAGTAAGCAAGGAACCTACTCATGCAAACTAACTTGCAATGCAGATAGGGCCTTTCTGCTAGCATAGGGTCTGACTGAATTGGAGTTATTCTTGTGTCCACTCACTGATAAAAACTTCCATGACTTGTTTCATTTTTGAACAGGATTCTGCAACCAAAAATATAGGATTTTTAAAATTAGTGTTAACTTCTTTAGTGAAGTTGTATTGTTCTTTCGAGGAGTTCTCTGACTGCCAATTATTTATCTCTTGGTCAGGTACGACTGGTAAAGCATCGTCTCCACCACCTGTAATAGACACGAGACAGATGAGTGAGAAGCTGGAGACGATATTATATCAGCTCCGTCAGGTAACTCGTGAGAGGGATGAGCTGCGCAAGCGACTTGCACTTTCATCTCCTGGATCAACTTTTGATGACTGCAGGTAAAAACAAAGGAAATGTACCATTTTAATTTAGTCCTCAGTAGTGTTTTCAAGTGTCTTGACTCCTGCTTGCCTGTAAAGCAGTAAGGATATTACAATGTATATATGTTGCTTGTAACCTACCTGCATCCTGGTGATGTGTGTGTATGTAGGTGACCACATCCAGGTTTCAGAGCTGCCTGTTGAATGCCTATTCCGGTTTCTCCAGCAATTTTGCTGTGGGAATGAGGGGAGTAGGGCTTATCTCTATGTTGAGAGAAGGAAGCAAACAAATTGTTTAGGCTTCCTGGGTTATGTTGTGGGCAGAGAAAGAAGACAGTGACTGAAGCATTTGCTGTTTTGAAAGCAAGAGAGAAGAAAGGGAAATAGCTCTGAATACTTGGCTGGAGGACAGAAATTAGGAGAGGAGGAAAAAAGTCTCAGCTATTCCTGTTCTTCTGGAAGGAGAGAGAGGTTTGGACTTCTGTTGAGGGGAATAAGTGTTTTTTAGGAGATATGCTTTCTGGTATACATATATTGAGGGACTGTGTAGCATTAACATGTTGACAGTAAGGAACTCTTCTCCACTGAGAAGTTATGGGTGCTGCCAAATTAAAATAACGTGTTCAAAGTCAGTTAATGGCCAGCAGCCTTATGCAACTCATTCTAATTTGAGGGTTGGTAAGTTATGAGGAAGATAGTACTCAGGGATTGTATGAGTTAATTGTAGATAAGAGTTTTCTTGGGTAGGAAACAGAATTAGTTTATTTTAGAGGGTTAAAGATCTGCTAATGCTTATATATGTGACTTTGGGCACACTGAGCAGGTACTTTTTGCCTGCAGTCAGCACACGTAAGAGATTTTTTGAACCTTGGAAAAAATTGTCTGTCACCGAATCTGAAATAAGAGCAAAGAACAGATTTTCTGGGAGGTGTTGCTATGATTCATAGCTTCTCTGAACTTTAATGTTTTATTTGTTGTTGTTTGTATCTGTTACTTCATCAGCTCTATCTGTACATGGTCAGGTGGTTAATTAAAATTTTTGTCTTTATGAGATAAGGTCAAGATTTGAACCAGTGAACTGGAATTGAGAGGATCTGGGCATTTTATTCACTCCTTAGCTACCCATCTTAATGCCCCCTTCCTCCCCCCATGAGTTCTTGAGGGCTACTTTAAGAGCATTGTGTTCTATCTCAGGGTCTCCAAATGTTGTGGGAATGGGAAAGGAAAAGGTTGTCAAACGTCAACATCTTTTGCAAAGCTTCCAGTTACTTATTTATACGGAGGGATTTCTTATTTGAAGTCACTAGAGCTTAGGCATTAAGGATTTTATAGCTTACAATAATGTTCTCCATAATCCAGGATGCTATTAATAAAGTTCTGATGAGCTGTCCTCTGGGCTGCCCTAGTTTTTGCTCTTTAATTGTCAAATCAATCTTCTGCTGCAAGTGTAGGATTTGTATGTTGTGGAAAACATAAATGTTTACACCTTAGAGAACAACTCATCAAAATAAATATTGCATTTGGTCAGTGCTTGGACAGTGTATGTTAGATGGAGGATGCTGCCTTCCAAACAATTAAATATTTGAAGAGTGGGAAATGACTGAAGATTATTAGTTGACTTTTTTTTTCCTTCAGTATAAAAGCAACTACTCCTCTCATCCACATAAAGCTTGCTGGTAATTTTTTTTTTTACTTTGTTTTGCATTCTTTCCTCCTATAAAACTAATATTCAGCCTTCCAGGAGTCAAAGCCCAGACATTGCAAACTATTACACTGAAGTATGAAAGCTAAAAGATCATTATTTAGATGGTGACTTTTATGACCCAAAAAGGGCTTTTGCTTTCCTGGCTGTGTATGCCTGTACCAAATACAGGTGGTGTAGAGGCAAATCTTGACAGGTCATGATGGCGTGCTTCAAAACAGTTGCAGCTTGCAACACATTCATAGGCTGAGCTGCGCTGGCTGTGAAGGCTGGCAGTTGCAAAACCGAGAGCTGTTTTCCAAAGCAAGTGTTGACTAAGTCTAGAGCAGTGGAAGAGGAGACACAGAAGTGGATTGTGATGTGCTGAATCAGATGAACATGTGTCATCCTTCTGGACAGGAGTAGGATTGCTCATGCCGTGTGCTTGTGTCACTTGACAGTGACTGTATGTGTGCACGTGTTGTGGTGATGAAGCAAAGATTTGATCAGATAATTTAGTGTGCTCGAGGTGCATTTTATAGACTTAAACTTGCTATACTTACTACTTATGTAGTAGTAGAAGAGAACTGCAATACAAATAAAACCCTGAAAACTGCCTTTGAGAAAAGACTGTTTTATCTGTAATCTGTAATTGTTGTTGTTGGTGGTGGAATTGCAATAGCAAATGAAAACATTTTCGAGTTGTTGGGTAGTTATTGCCCACAAAGTTGGATCTGCCGTTGGCATTAGCTTTTATGTCAGCATCAGATACGTGTAAATGTCAGTCTCACTGTGGCCTTGATTTATGCTCAGGCTGATTCCACTGGAATACAAAGGATTTTTAGAGTTGTTATATGAGTATCAGAAAAATAGTTGACCTTTGACACAAGCATTTTAAATTTTGTTAATGTTTGAACCAATGCTTCCAAAATAGTAACTGACACCTCTCCTTTATTGAAATCATGTTTTTCTGTATTTTGTGAGGCATTTTGGCATCAAACTGTGGTGGTCTTACTTAAACGTTTAAGAGTCAACCACTACATGCATTTGAATGGACTCCCAACAGTTTTGATTTTTGACTTCTGACCAATATTCCTCCTGTGCATATCCCCGTTCTTCTTGCTGAGACATAAACCCTTGGAACAGCACTGCAGAACATATGGCCTTGGCTATCCAGCTGTTTTTTATTTCATGTCGATGAGCTAGAATGCAGGATGTTACTGGTGGCATTGTTGTTCCTTCCTCATTGTGTAGGTAGGCTAATTTCTGTAGTTACCTACATGGTATCAATATGCTCATAGGATTTTTTTTTTTTTTTAAAGAATAATGCTAGCATTACTTCAGCAATATATGAAATACATGTGATGGATGTTAGACTGTAGAACAAGTTCTCACCATAGCTTTGAGACTGACCTGAAAGATATCCTTTAGTAAAAATTCATACACTGAACTATTTTGCACGAGTATGAATTTATGATTACAACCTTAATATGAACGTGTGTTTATGGGTCTCAGTAAACTTAACGCTTTAACTGAGAGTTAAACTGTGCTTCAATTAATGTAGTCATTTTAATGACTGTGGTGGACAGATGGTGTCTACTTTCAATAATTTCACCCTAAAGTCTAATTTAAATCAGTACTTGGGGTTTTAGTGATTCTGTCAAGGGTGTGAACATTTCAAATTCGGTTTTACTTACGCTAACTAGGGTTGTATTTTAAAAGAATAACACTGCAGTAGTTGCGGTAATATGTCTGTAATGCTGCATGAATAACATACTACTTCTTTCGGCACCCCTAATCAGTGAATTAAAAAAAAAAAACAAAACCTTGAAGACAACCCTGTAGATGTGACTTGAAGATTTGGTTACTTTGTATGAATTTGGCTTTTAATTGTTGCTAAAGTCTGCCAGTCAAGGAAAGGGTTTTTTTGGTTTTGTTTTCCCCAGGAGCACTTCTCTGGAGAAAGGAGAAAAAGAGGAATTACAATTGAAGGCCTTACTGCTGAGCAACCCAAATGCAACTGGGTTGCTAAAAAGCACCTTCATGTCTTACACGCCCTCCCTAAAAGTCTGTGAATCAGAGGTGGCTGGGATTTTTTTTTTTTTTAACAACTCTCACCACTGCAGCAGTGTGAAATCATTTTCATTTTGATTCAATTGCCAGCTGCATTTCAGTTCCAGAATCCGTGTTGCTGGTTTTGTATGAAGCAAAGACAATTCTGATTGCTTTTCAGGCTGCGCTTACAGCGAAGCCGTTTGGGAGAGTGTGAGGTGGGAGGGAGAAAGGGTGTTCTGTGCAGCAATGGAGCAAATTTGATATGAGAATAAACAGAGTCAAATTAGAAAGCAATTGGGTGGGGTTTTTTGGGGGTTTTTTGTTTGTTTTGTTTTTTTTTTTTTCCATTGCCTGTGGAGTTATAGGAGACCCAGGAGATGACACAGGGACAGCTGTCAGAAGCTTCATTTCGAAACTAGAAAATTCAATGGTGCAAAAATTTTATGACTGTGTAGAGGAGGAACAGTTCAATTTAGAGTCTCTATTAGAAGCTTAGTGCTTCAAAACAAGAAGGCATAATCCTGCTAATTTAGTTTCTAGCATGACTTATGATTCTTCTAATAAATAAATAAAGGTATCATGTGCAATGACCACACATTCTAGACATAATCTATGTTGGTCAATTGCTTGACAAGGTAGATTAATTTAGAAAATTTCTCCTCTCCCAATCATCCTGATATACTAAAAAAAAATTTTAGTCAAAAATTTTCTTTTCACTGACTTTGGCTTTCACTTTGTTCAGCTTACTGAAAATTGCTTATTGGGGATTATATTGTATTGGAGATTCATAATAACTATTTGAACAAAATTTGGGTTATCTTATGGAAATGCGAGGTAGATTCTGACATGTTTTCTCATTCATTTATAGTAGTTTAAAAGAACATGGTAACTCTCAATCAGATATGTAATTCAGCAGAATGACTTGGTGAAATTAGTTAAATTCAATTCTTGATTAGTCAAACTGGTCAAATTCTGCCGGCACAGATGCATGTGTTTGGTGTCCCATTGAAATTCCTGTTCTCCACCCTAATGCTGATTTTCCTAGGGAGCTGTAGAGCAGGTTCTCTAGCTGCTGTCTAGATGAGAAGTTTTTCCGAGCCCAGGTCTCCATGCAGCCCCCACTTGACTTTGGCAGCCTCTTTTCAGCCCCGCTCTCACTGCAGCTCTGTGCTTTTTCTTTGAGAGTTTTGACATGGTAACACAGGAAAGCTGAGCATACTGTGATTGACTTGTATCAAGTGACAGTTCTGCTCTGTGATATGGCTGCTCAGAAGAGAAGGTATGTGCACACTCAGGACTATTTTTGGCTGTGTTAGTGTTAGACAGAATTATCTCATTATTAGATGTTACATCTCAGTAAAAAATTAATACAGGTTAAAGTTAGTGAATTTTTATTTGTGCTTGCATCTTAATGTGAAGTGGTCAGTATTTAAATTAAAGCGTAATATAACCTAAGTATCAACAGTTGTGTGATACTATTTACTTATTGGATAGTAATTTCCCAGACTTTTCATTCTCTTTAGTAGATGATGTTCGACTTCATATTCTTTTTCCATGCTAGGCCTAGTCCAAAACCAAATCATGATTATGAAAGACTGAAGATTCAGTGCATGAAGGCCATGTCAGACCTACAATCTCTGCAGAATCAACACACCAAGACACTAAAAAGATGTGAAGAAGCAGCAAAAGAGGCAGACTTTTATCAGTAAGTATTAGTAAAGCTGTATGAGGTAAGAGTTTACCAGTCTGTGCTAGATCATAAAGTATTAGAACATGGTCATCAATTTTTTTTTTTTTAAATTCTGTTTTTCCACTTTAGGTGAAAGATTAACGTTTGCATGCATCAGATAAACATTTCTGGCCTATTTGAAATGATAAAGTATGGATTGCTTGTTTTCTGTTGAAGAATTTGAGACAGAAATCCCTGATGTCTTGATGGGACATGGACAAGGAAAGCCTAGTTACTGACTTGCAGTTACAATCCAGTAGCCTTACTGTCAGGCTGGAGAGCGGAATATAATTTGAGAGAACATAATTTGCTACTGTTCTTTTAATAGGTTGTGATAGCTCTCGCGCTGACTTGTGTAAGTTTTAACACAGGCTTAGACCAATTGTAGGCGTTTATGAAAATGCAATAAAATAGGGAGAAATTGGTGAATATTTCTAGCATTTATTTCTGTTTAAAAAATAGTCATTGATGCAAGTAATAACGTTTTCTTCACTTGAAAGGAAGACGGCTCAGAAATAGAAATGCAGATACATTCTTGGTTTGAAGTTTATTTCACTTAAATCTACACTATAAAATATGACTAGTATTTAATGACAGCATTTGTTTTCATTGGGGGCTGCTGGTTCTTACATAGCACTTTCACCCACAACTCTTCAAGCCTTTAAAGATAGGCATCATTTCCTTACATTCTTCTTCTAAAACCTGAAAGTAGTATTAAAGATTGTCAACAGGTACAGATGTAGCAAGTTGTGTGACTTCTTTACAAAGAGCTTTGTTCCTAGTTTCATTTGAGGATTTTCAAATTCTTTAATTTGCTATTGAATTCTGTGCAAAGCATTAGTGTTCTGTACATTGTAGATGGATTTTTTTTCAGAGCTGAATACCTATGTCCATCCAATGCTGGTGTGAAACACTTGTATTCTTTATCCTAAAAAATAAGTGTTTTGCTTACCTTATTTAGGAGTTCTGTAGTCCCTGAAACCATACTGTTACACTCCATTTATTTCAGTATTTTCATGATAGTATAAAAGGACCTACCCTCTCATCCTGAGAGAAAAACTTTGAGTTTTAAAAGATAGTGTGATTGATTGAAATACTCCAGTATACCAAGAATATAGCCATATTTCTCAGAGACCAACAATTTAGGCTTCTGCAAAATGATGCGTATATAAAAGTACAAGCTTTCACATTTACACTTGGTACAGACTAAGATTATCTGGTCAGAAGAAAGTATAGCATGTTTTAATTGACTTGGAGGTAATTTTTTTTTTTTTTTTGTTATAAGAACTTATTTACTTGGATTTGAATAATTCAGTTTCCTACTTAAAACTTTAGGGAGGCTGAAACTCACTGTTGGAGTTTAGGTGCCCAAAACATGACAACACATCTTGAAATCCATGCATGTAATTCCTGTTCATCCTATGAGTAATTCTCAGGGTAAAGAAAGGAAATGAGTAGAATATGCTATTCAAATGTTATTTTCTCCTGCAGTAATTCTTAGAACCCTACGCTTTAAAAAAAAAAAAGTTACCATTCCAAAGAATTTATAGTTTCCAACAAAATCTGAATAACAGATAACAGATTAATAACCTACGTGTAAAAATTACATGTATTTAATTGAGTGAATATAATTTGTCAAAGGCTTTTTTTTAGCAGGTTGTCCTAATTTTAAGGAAGACTTTTTTTTTTTTTTAAAATGCTGTGGGTCATTCTGTGCAGGAAATGTTGATATTTCACTTCATAAGGAAGGAATACAAAGTATCTTAAAATGTAAATTGATTCTATTCATTGCTGTGTGTTATGTGGGGTTTTTTTTATAAATATGGACTTTAAACACTTTACCAGCAGGTGTGAGAGTTCAGTTTGAATCATTCTGTTCCAACAACAACTTGTCAGTATCCAAATGTCACTCTTTGTTTCATCTGTGGTAGTAAAATACATTCAATTGACTTTTTGCTCTTTTTCAGCAGTGGTCTGGTCTAATTTTGGACTGCTACCTTGAATTATAATCTGAATGATAGCCTCATCATGTGGCTGTTGAAACATATGTAGTGTGTTTGTGTTGGTTGTGGGTTTTTTGGTTTGTTTGGGTTTTTTGTTTGTTTATTTTTAAAACAACAACATACATTGAGATTTTTGTAGTTTTCATCTGTATTTTGGTTAGCTGCTGCTCAGTGGAGGGGCCCAAGAGAAAGTGGAGGTGATTAGTGGGATAATTCCCATTATCTCCAGGATCATCTTATGCTTGCATTATACCATTTCTGTTTGTCTGTCTGCTTGCTTTTAAAATGGCTATGAAATGGCATTGATAGGTGGCATAAATCCATCATCTCTTCTGATGCTGTTTAAGAGTACTGTGTATTTTCATGTATTTTCATATATATGTCCCTGTTTGTTTCTGATTCTGCCCCCCCCCCGCCCCCCCCCCCCCCCCCCCCCCCGTGCTCGGAATACTCAAATATGCAGAATTGAGTTAGTCTGACCTGCTTTCTTGGTAGGAAACTCATGCTTGAAATGAATTAGTCCAGGACTTTGTCCTGGCAAGTTGGCCTCTGAGATCATTTTTTGTGTGCCATGACAGCACGTTGCACAGTCGGCTGCTGAGTGACCAGTCACAGCTGAAGGAGGACATGGATACCTTGAAGAGGAAAAACACACAGTTGGTGCGAGAACATAATCATCTCCAGCAGTCATGTGAGGAAATGAAGAGACTTCATGATGAGGATCAGAAAGAGATAACGGACCTGCGCAGCCAGCAGC
The DNA here is from genome assembly GCA_020745775.1 of Theristicus caerulescens. Lineage (NCBI taxonomy): Eukaryota > Metazoa > Chordata > Aves > Pelecaniformes > Threskiornithidae > Theristicus > Theristicus caerulescens. Next base: position 101,376,301 of record CM036560.1, read on the forward strand.
AGCAGGTGAGCTACAGCTTGTACTGTAAGTGCTAGAAAAGATTGTGAATTGCTCCTTTCATAAATAAGTCAGTAAAACTGCATATGCAGCATTGCTGCCTGTTGTCTTACTCATTCTAGAAAATCTGCCTTACATTTTACAGCACTAGGGGAGAAAATGAGATTTTGGATAGTAAATTATTTTCTTTCTTTAGCTGGAAAAAAGAATGAGGGATAGAGAATATTAGCTGGTATTAAGAAATTTCGATGCAGAGATGAAAAAAATGTACATGAGGAAGACTGTATATGCGTGATATTTTTTAAGTGGGTGGAGAGGCATCAAAATCCTGTCTTGAAGCTGCGAAGTGATTAAAAAGCTGACTATTTTCCTAGGGTATTTTATGGGACAGCTTTAAACTTGCATGCTATGTTTGTTTTTTGGGTAGTATCACAATAAAAAAAGAGTGACAGATATGTTTTTTGATTTTTTTTTTTTTTTAATTATTCTAGTGACACTGTAATGGTTTGGGGAATGATTGAGCTAAGTTTGGTTATTGAGGTTTGCACATGCTTCAGTTAGAACAAAGCTACAGGTTGATTAATGTTTTTGAACTTAAACCAAAACAAGACAAGCTTTTCAGGAAGAGGTGGACATTTCAGAGCTGTATATAACAGGCTGTTTCTAGGACAGAGTTGTTCACACATTCTGAAGAAAGAAAAGTAATAGTAAGGAGCAACTGGTCATATCAGGTCCACGGTTCACCTATGGAAAAGTCTGATAATTTAGTTAGAATAGTTACAGTAACATGTGGAATGGTTAAACAGAGTATCTGGGTTAACTGTGTGTAGGCTGATTCACAGGGCAAACTTGCAAGTCAAACATTAGGCTTCAGAAGCAAAACCTATGCAAACAAAAATAATTATTTGCTAGGGTAGGAGGGGCAAAGGTCAAAGCAAGCTGGATGTGCCGAATGGCGCTTTAGGAGGTGCTTGAGGGCTAGTGCAAAGAGGAGTGAAGATTCGTATTTCCTTTTGATCCCTTTCCTCTAATGTTACCTTGAGAGTTCTGCTGTGAAATGGTGTAGTGGCTTGGTGCAGAAGATGGCTGATGCTCTGTGTAGCAGAAATAGTTTGCTGTGTAAACCTGGGCAAATCGCTTAATTGTTCTGTGCCTCAGTTTCCCAGTCTGCAAAGCAGGGATGTAAAACCTCCAAGGGAAGGTTATTGTATTTTGAGGTTCTGTCCTGAAGTTTGAAGTTATCGGGCGGCACAGAAGGAGGCTGAAGTATCATTGTCAGTATTTATTTAATGAAATTCAGTCTTGTGTCAACATCACAATTAAACCTTTAAAGAAAACGATGTATGTGACTCTAATGAGAAAGTTGTGTAACTCCGTTTCTCAGCATGTCAGAGTGAATCATGGTGTCTTGAAGGGGCGCCAAGAGTCTTATCTTGTCTGTGTCGTTTCTCATCTGCATTAGTCTAACACTATTTATGTTGATCCCTCTGACGTGTTGTTTCGTTGTCAGGCCGTAGCAAAACACATCATCTCAGTGGCCTCAGAGAGCAAAAACTTTTGATCGGGTTACTCTTCGTGTGGGATTGTCATGGATTTGCTCTGTAGCAGCTGACCAGGTTAAGTTTCTGCTGCTTGCATATAAAGTTTCTTGTTGCCATGGCTGTCTTCCTCGGTCCAGCTGGGACTATTTACTTTTTCTCAGACTGGGATTTTGAATGGGAGACCTTCCTTATTACACTGCTTCCTGTTTATGGTGTTTCTGCTTTCCTCCATCAAATCTGTGTTAGCAGGTTTATGCTGAATTCATCCAATTTCTAGTATTTTCGTCCTTCTTTTCTTTAATTATTTAGTGTGTTTTCAGCAAAAAGACATTCCATATATGCTTTAGACAGTGAGAAGTGGTTTGTTTCCATTTGGATTCTCAAATAGTTAGTTCTCAAACCTGTTCTCAGAATACTTTGGGAAGTAGGCTTTAGGAAAATGGCACTCTCAAGTGCGTTTAAATCAACACGTATTTACACTTTACATATGCCTACAGTTTATCACGTTCAGCGTATCTGAAATGGTTCACTGAAGCATGCTAGCTAATCATGGGTCCAACTCTGTGCGGGTTATGCATCTGCTGAGAATAGGGATGTATGTGGAAACAGCCATGCCAATGAGACTCTCACCAAAGTGCAGCCTTGTTCCAGGACTGCTTTATGAACAGTAACTCACTGCTTTTACATACCTTGGTTAGTTAAAGGAGAGAAGTGTCAGGCTGAAGAAACTTGTCTCTCTTACCTTGCCTGTGGTTTCCTGACAATGGCGGTTGTTATCCGCTACCTGTGGGCAGTGAGTACTGGGCAAAGAGCAGGCAGTTTCTTTCGGTCTCCTTTCCTTTTGGTCTGCAGGCATCCAGGTTCTTCCATGTTCAGGAACTGGTCCTTACTCTGAATATAAGACACAAAAGACGATGAGGAGCCAATTTGTGCGTATAGGGTAGTTGCCATGTGTTTGGTTTCAACTTTTTATAGAGCTCATGTTTTCTGTCTTTTTTTTCCTTCTAATTTTTTAATACTTTTTATTTTCAGATAGTTAGGGACATACCATTGTAGGCTAATATTAAGATTATATAAATTCCTGGCGTCTCTCTATATAGAGCACTTCTGTTATTTGCACTGCTCCATCAAGGCCAAATTTCAATTTAAAAGACAGAAACAGAAAAAATGAGTGTAGCATTTAAAAAAAAAAAAAAGTAAGGCCTCATTTCAGGCACTTTTTTTTGCCTTTTGAGGAGGAAGAAGGACTAGATTTGCTGAAGCTCATTAGAGGATTTCTGTTGTTGATAGTCATTTATCATCAACGTTGCTATTTACAACAAGATTCTTATGTTAATGGAAATTAATTTGAAACTAAGATTCAGGTCAGACTTTGTTCGTGTTTAAATGGATCTTTCTCTTCCTGTTCATATTTTATGGATAGCTTTTGAAACACAAACCTCTGTGGGTAGTTGTCAGATGAAAAATTGTATGAATATTAAAATATATGCCTATGTGTATAACGTATTTAGGGTAGACTTTATTCTCTTGAAGTTTTAAATTATTTAATTTGTTCATGGAGAATACAGGCAACCTGTCATGAATGCCACCTCGTGGTCATTTCCTAAATTACAGCTATCCTCTTGGTCATCAAATGGTGATTACCTCTTGCTAAAACTAGAAAGTACTTTGAAAAAACCGTGAGTTTAATAACTGTTGGTAACAGTTACAAGTAGAGAGAGATTTTTCATGAACTTGTGCACTCTAAGTTCTGATAAAGCAGATTTTTTTTCCCAGTTGACATTAAGCAGATATAGTAATGCTTACAGTAACAGTAATGCTTAGAAGAGGCTCAGTGTTTCCTTAGATTATTATTAAAATTGGTTAATATATTTTTGTTCCAATATTGTTTCTTATATATATATTTTAAATCAAATTTATTGGACTGATTAAAAATGAGTTTATTAATACAGTTTCTGGCATTTTTTTTAGGTTATGAAGCAAAATGGGTCATCAGAGATATTAAATAAACTTTATGATACAGCAATGGACAAGCTAGAGGGTGTGAAGAAGGATTACGATGCCCTAAGGAAACGGTACAATGAGAAGATCGCAAGTCACAATACGGATCTGAGTCGCCTAGAACAGGCTGAGGAGGAGAACAGACGTCTTCAGAAACAGATTGACATGTTGATGAAGCAAAGGGACACAGCGATACATTTTCAGCAGCAATATTCGACCTCTCTTAGAAGGTATAATCAGGTTTTGATACCTTCAGATACGCTGTGAAAGCAGTAACAATTCTAATGTAGCATTTTATTTTCTCTGTGGTAGAATCACAAATACTTTTCTAACTTTTTTTTTCCCTAAGATTTTTCTCTAGTGTATGTTATCTTGGTGTGATGAGTGAGCATGTGTTTCTATATAAGATTTTCTGGAAGCTCCTAGAAGGTGTGATGGGGATGTTTATTTGGAGAAATGGTGCTTTTTCTTGAGAAAAGGATTTCCCAGTTAGGGTTTTGGAATTGTATGAGGAATTTTGACCACTGTTTAGCTCATGTGAGAAAGGGGTAGTCTGCCTTTCAAGCTGTGTTTATTCTTAGATGTAGACATGGGAGTCAAATACAACCAAGGTTTCGTTAAACCTCAGACTTAGTGTTCCAAACAAACTACTCAATGGGTGATGAGTCCATCAACACATATATCTTTCTTTAAATAAAGAAAACAAGTCAGTAGGAGGATATAATTTCTAAAAGGTGTTTAGCAAATGAAGATGTTCTTAAGCATAAGTTAAGTTTTCATGACATTAAAATTGCAGACTGTGTGGGACTCCGAGACAGGCTGGCAGCAGAGTTCACTGGATACAAACTTCTGGGAGTCTCGCTTCTCTGGGAAGGTGCTGCTGCTATGAGCAGCACAAGTGCCAAAATGGAAGGGCACAGACACTATGTCATGCCACACTTAACCTCTCTCTGCTCCTCCTTGATACTAAGCCTACACAGATACCCATACGGGGTCAGAAGAATGCTGATATACATAAGGACTCCAAAAAGCATCTGTGGGCATGTTGAGAATGTTTTCGCTAACATAAGTTAGGGATAATACACAACTCCCACAGACTAATGCCAAAAAATGTTGTTTTCCACATTCGTAGACTTTTAGTATTTCAAAAAAGTGAGATTGAGCTATGTAATAACGTACACACGAATAGCTTGTACAGAGTTGTAATACATCTAATTAAGTTATAGGAGAATATGAGTAATAAGAGAATAAGTTATGTAACTTAGACTGCCATGGATTCCTGAAAGTGAGGGAAAGCCTAACATACGCTACAAGAAACACTGCAACCATGCTGATACATGCAGAAGCTCAGCATATTTGTATTATGGCCTTGTGATTTAGGTCTCCTTCTTGAGAGGAAGGTGTGGTTTGACACTGGGCAGAGGTTGGTTTTAAGAATTTTATGAGAGATATTCATGTTCCTGTGAACCAGTGATCCAGCTAAATTAATATAACTGAAATTCAGGAATTTTTGCCTTTTATTCAGTTGGCTTTGGGTCTAGACTTCTTTTTTACTCGTTTCTATTTATAGAAACCTTTATTTGTCTTATATTTATACCCTTTCTTCTTAACCAAAACTGTATTTCTCTGGGTGACTGACCAAAAATTTTTAAAATGCATTTCAGGTGAGTATAGTTTTCAGAATATAGGACTTAACAAACTTGTAGTTTGTAGGATGAATGGGTCATAAATTGCAGCACTAATTTTTTTTTTTATTAATACCAAGTGTAAACACAGTAAAAATAGGTTTTAAAGGGAGCAGGAAGAGTAAGACTCCAGTGGTGGCCCAGGTCTCATTTTGAATGTGCCATTGGCCTTATATCAGAGAAGTGTTCAACCTTTTTTCTTTTATCTGTAATGTTGTCACAATAATACACAGCATATGAATGCTATCAAGATGATTTAGTTGATGAATAGTTTGCAGATTACAAATTAGCTATACCAGCTATCTAATTCCTATGTGCTAAACCTTACCCTACGTGTGTGTGTCTGCATTTTGAATGTGGGCTATAGCACTTGGACAGACTTGCCTGTAGTTTGCAATTGTGTTGAAGATGAAGCAGGTAGTCCTGGTGAGGGTTCTTTTCAGAATTGGTTGCTGCTTATAAACCCATGCTTACTGCTGTTGACCCATGTAATGCTGCTACTTGCAATCCATTCACAACAGTTGCTAGAAATAGGCTTTCTCTACAGGAGATATGTATGACAATGTGATCCAGCTGCCTGTATTTCCTCATTAGGAGGCAATGCAAGGTCAAGCAGGACCAAGGTGTTTCAGCTGGAACTTTGCTTTCAGGTTTTTATGCAGGTTTTTATCACTATTTAATATGAATGTCCCTTTATGGCAGAGACATTCCTTTCTTATCAATTCCCCATGCTAGTATGCTTGTCATGGTTTGGTTGGGGTTTGGTGGGTTTTTTTTCTTTGTTGTGTTCCCCCCACCCCCCCCTTCCTTACTGATGACATTTTTTTTGTTTGGCAAACATTACCTTCTATCTTTTCTCCAACCCTCTCTCCTGTATCTTCGCAGTGTTGTCCTTGATTTGACCCCCAAATACTTTTCAAATGTACTGTGGGTTCTCACATGGCAGTGAGGTTGTTTGGCTTAGTCTCTCTCTTAGATTTCTGATATATCCTTGTACTTCTCCTGTAGCATATTCTTCTTAACTTCATGCTCACAGTTCTGAAAAGACAAATCCAGGTGGTAACATGTTACGGTCTTCTGTACAGCCAGCCCTATGATCTCTTAAACTGAAGAATTTCCCGAAAGGAGCAGGGTGATGGTTTTGAAATTACTGGCAGATATCTCAGTAATGCTATGGCAATGCTTTGAATACACTGAGGCTTTCAAGGAAATACTTGAAATTGGGTTTACAGCTCTCTCTTGGGAAAGGTGAGGCAACATGCTGGATTAGACAAGAAATTGTACTTTTAAACAGTGAGAGAGAGAGAGAGAGAGAGAGCAAAGTCTGCTAGAGGTTTGTGGGCACCTGAAATTTGGATAACCCTAAAAGTCCATCAGGTTAGGTACAGTGTTTCCATCAATGGCATTTACCTGGCAGCTTTGGAAAAAACATGCAAGGAAATCTTAGTGTCCAGTTGTGGTAAAACACTGCTCTCGGGAGAAGTTCCTTTTCAAACCTAACTATGAACTTGTCTGTGGAATTATATTCCTACTTTTAAGAATGCTTTGTCAATATAAACATAAAAGTTACTACTTTTAAATTAAACTTTTAATGTCCTTTTTTTGATTGTGCCATACTTCAGTAGGTTGTAGTGATAAAGTGCATATGTTTTTGTCGATGTTAAATTTTAAAATTTTGACTTTTGACAGTTTAAGATATTTTGCATTTCAGTTTTACTGGATGACCTACTGATGAAAACAAATGGTAATGTCTTTTTTAGTTCCATTGTCTGCATTTTTACTGTAAACCCACTTTTTTTTTTCTCCTCTAAATTGTCCATTACCCAACCTTGTGGCATATTTGGGCGTGTGGAAGTTGTTCTGTTTTTTCCAATTTCTACATTTGTTTCCCTTCTTCCCTCATGCCTGGGACTATGTGTTGGGAGAAGGAATTAACTTCTAAGATGAGCAGAGCTCAACGCAATAAATAAGGTTAAACTTGTGCTATTAAACAATGGCACTGTTTTGCATTCCTTTTAGAATAATTTGATAGAAATTTACTTTTAATAACTAAACTAATTTCAAATTATTTCTAACAAATTTTATGTTTGTTTCTTAAAGAGGTTCTCTAATAATCCTAAAGGTTCACTAATATTCCTAAAGCAGTTATTAGTCTAACTTTCATTTTGCAGCACTGAGAGTACACGGTCGAAGATATCCTCTGCAGTTGTGTTTTACCAATGCATACATTTGTTTATCCAGCCAAATCCTTAATGTATGAAAACAGGAAAATGAGGAACAAGTATCTTATGGGCATTTCTGCTTGTTTTTAGATTTGAATCAGTACAGCAGGAACTAAGCAACACCACAGCACAAAACAAAGAGTTGCAGAGAGAGATGGAGCGATTACAGTCGGAAGTGACAAGGTTCAAAACAATGCAGCTGAAAGCAGCAAAGGATGCAGAAAAATACAAGGAAGAAAGGGATTCAGTTTTCAACGAATACCGCCTCATAATGAGTGAGAGAGATCAAGTAATTAAAGAGGTAGATAAGCTTCAGACAGAGCTGGAGCTTGCAGAATCCAAACTGAAGAACACTTCTTCTGAGAAGCGAGTGGCTAATGAAGAGATGGAAGCTTTAAGACAGGTACTAACCTGTTGTTTCGATGGAGAAAGGGAAATGAGTATACATTCTTGATGCTAGAATCAGAAATGTATGACTGATTAAGGGAAAATAGGAATGCACTGCAAAGAAGAAATTCCGTGCTGATGTTTCCCTATAGCAGTCCTTTTTACTATCATTTTATTAAGACTGCATGTTTGAATAGAGTACCGGTCAGTTGAAATTTGCTATTCACTTGACTTAATTCTGTTCTGCTGACTATAAATCTTTCCTTTACTGCATTAGTCTTCTATGCCTTTTCAAGTAATGCTCTCTGTAACAATATAGCTCTAAATATTCATTATTTTTAACTTCTAACCTCTACAGGAACCACTGGATACTCTCTACTCTGACTTAAGACGGTACATGATAAAGTAGTCTCAAATATTTCTGCAAAGCCTGTGCTGACATGCATGTTCTTACTCATTTGCCCTCCTTCTGCCTTTAAGTTAAAGAGGACATTTTGAAGATTTTTTCAGTAGAACTCAGGCATGCCTTAAAGTGTGTGAAACCAGAACTTTGTATTTTTCAGCACTATGTTCTTGAAATGCTTATATCACAACCATGTTATAATGATGCTGTTAAGATTTCCAAAACACAGTTTACTGCTCGGTTTCATTTCAGCTGACATGCATTGACTTGACCCTTTGGTTTACACATACTTAATTTAGCATGAAATAGATACAAGAAAATGTATTCCTTTGCCTATAAATCTCATTTTACTTTTTTCACAGCATTACATCTGAACAAAATGCCCTTTATGAAAAATTAAGGTGTGGAGCTTTTTTTAAATCACACCATTGTTGAGGGACATAATGTGGATTGTGACATATGGCATCAGAACTTTTAAAAATAACTAACTTCTGGGTTTAAGTATACATAGCTTACAACCCTGCATATTTGCTAGCTAAGTAATTTTGCTTCTACAGTGAGTGAGGTTTTTAATACGTTTCATATCTGTTCTACTTTCATCAAAGACATTAAGCCCATAGAAATGTCTGTTGTTGATTTCAGTGGCATCAGGATAGCTAGTAGGAATACTGATGAAAATAGCCACAATTAGTTGTTCTGCTCCCATTTGTTATATCTGTCATTGTGGCACTATGAGTAATTTGCCAAAGTGCTTTAAGGGGCAGGAAATTAAAATTCTAAATACATGGGTGTTCCCTCCTACCTAGATGACTTGAAGGGGTGTTTGTATAAGAACAGGAAAGAGCCTAGGACTGGTGAGTGAGATACTGGCAGGGTACAGACATGCATTTTTCTTCACCCCCAGAACTGGCCCATCAGAAAGCAGAAATAACTGCTTCTATAATGTACTAAAAGGTGTAAAATAGCAGTACTGTGAGTTTTCTTTTTGTTCCTGTTTTCCTTTCCTGTAGCTATGACTCTTCTGCTTGTGAGCAGGTATGTTCCTGTGTCCCATAGTACTGGATCGATGCAGCTGCATTCAGTGCATAAGGGATTTTCTAGTTCTGCCAAGGCAAATGTTTGAAAGGTTGAAAAAATTTGTTGATCAAGTGATACATTCACTTGAAATAGTATCCTGAAAAATGCCCCTACATAAGTGAGAATATCCTGTCAGTGATTAGTTGGTCTGGTGCTTGCCAAAATGTAACTTTATGTGCCCTGTTACATAGCACACCTTGACTGATTGAAACTGACTGAATCCATTTAGGTCATTTTAAATGTAGTTTCTTCCATGAAACTTGTGTTTGCTACTGTACCTTTTGTGTCCCAAAGAAATGCAAAAGCAACTGAAACAGAGAAGAGGTTGATTGAGGTTGAAGAGGCATTAGATCATGAGCAGTTACTGATGAGGTCAGTCAGTCAATTTCCTAGTTAGATATTTAAGCTTTATTGGTCACATGTGCCCAAACATAATGGGTTAATTTACATCCAAAATGTAATAATTGTCTATCATTTTTAGATGATAGAAGAAATCTCAGGATTTTGCACTATGGACAGTTTTGGATTAATTTCTCATGAGTTTGGCCACTCAAAGCTAGGGATTAGATGTTACAAATTTCCCCCTTTACTGTCCCAGTGGTGTTTTTGTTTGGCATAATCTTTTGCTCCAGCAAATACTTAGAATGTCGTGTTTCATCTCAGTGGTAGTCAGCTTTCCCCTCTGTTTAATAGACCTGTTGTATTTTACCCTGTATGAGGTTATTGCACTACATCCAGATGTGAGAACTTCCTTCAAACATAAGAATTCTTCACAAATTCGGAACTGTTCTTCAAACCAAACCACTCTAATGTTTCCAAACAGAAGCTGTTCTCATTGGCACAAAATGGCACATTGCTCTGTGCTGTCATGTTGGAATTTTGTGCAAGTGTCACAGGAAGAAGACAGAGGTGAAATTTTACTACTGACCACTGGAGGCAATGGCTGCTTGTATTCAGATAGTTTATATTGAGCATGCTGGAATAAACTGTGGCAATGTCTATTTTTTCCAATCACCTTAAAGTACTATAAATTCCTGTTTAATGAAGGGCTTTCTGGGAACTTGCCCTCTGCCTTGATAGTTGATGACTTTCATTTCTACTGCATGCTGGAAAAGACTTAATACTTTTGTGTAAGTTTTATACACACATTTGAATGCACATTTTGTAGTTAAGCTGTGCAAAACGTTGCTTTCAGTACTAAAACTTGTCTGCACCAGCATATGGGTCAGGGATTTCTCTCTTCAGAGGTGTTGAGCAACAGAAGCTCTTACTAGTGCTGAAAAAACTTGAGTGCTCTGGTAATTGTGATTCACTGATATGTTAAAGTTCACAGAGTGAGTCATTAATTCTAGTGCTTGCCTGTTACTCCACAGCAAAAATATCTGTTTTACTACTGTCACAGAAACGTTTTAACAGCCTGACTAGCCTTAATTAGATGCCATATCTCAAAAAAAATTATATTAATAGAGCAAAATGCAATTGTCATCCATGCTTTAAATACTCAATCCTATTCCTTGCAAATTGTAGAGGAAAATAGAATGGAAGTCAGTATATGACATGGTGTCTTTCCATCCTTAAGTATTTGGACCCTTTCCTTCTTTTGCTTTTCAGATGTCAGCTGTCTCTGGTAATCTTTCTGAGATGAAAACATCAGTAGTTTCCAGCTAGGAGTGCCTATATGTAGAATGACTTCTTTGTAGCCATAGGCTGAATGCTTCTAGAGAGCTGGACCATCTAAAAATTTAGTGGCATGAAATTCAACTGTTTCAATGCCTCATTCTTCCAATAGGAAGTCTAGTTTAAACTATTTTAAAAGGACAGATTTTTATTTTTGAGCTACATTTTACTCATCTGTTTATTATGATGCATTTGAATTCCACATTTAATAAGATGTGCTGTCATTCTGCTTTAAGGCATACTGTAGTTTTGTCTTTGAACATTCTGTAGTTCACACATTGGTGTCTTACTGGCATGTGACTTTAATGTCCCTTTAAAACTTATGACGAAGCTATAAGATACTTATGTAGCTGGGTTGTTTAAATTATTTAGTCCTATAAAATCGAGGCAGTTGCTTAAAAGTATTTGCAATATATTCTTACCCTTTGCCATATTTAAAGCCTTTTTTTAAAACACCAAGTCTGGCTGGTTAATAACCTTCCCTCATTTAGGTTCCTCAAAACTGTGAGTGCTCCAGATTCTTGCTTACTTTTGACATATCACACCATCACATTAGCACAGTGCTACATTTAATATTCTTTGCTAGTACTTACTTGTATGTAATGTGAGTACAGTCTGTTCTGCTCCCATTTTTGAGAACATTAGTGGTAAACTCTCTAGGCTTTTAAGGTGTCACTGTGTATCCAGTTGGAAAGATGAACTGTTTCCTTCTGTACTTAACCTACTGCAAACAATGGATCTTGTTTTAGGAGCTAAACTCAGCTCTAGTGGAAAGAGATCGAGCAATTTGTGAGAGGAATGAGTTGCTGGAAAAATACTGTCATGAAGTGAAGGACAAAGCTGAGGCCCAGAAGGAACTTGACCAAGCTTGCAAGGATATAGAGACAGTGAAGGAAGAAAGAGATGTTGCCAGGAAAGAGAGAACAGAAGCTATCATCCAGAGAGACCATCTACTAAGGGAATATTATCAAGCTCGTCAGGTATTGCAAGTCTTCACAGATGACTTTCTTTCCTAGCTTCAAAGGGTCAGTAATTTTCAAGAGATTAGAGATGTACGCACATTGGGTGTCTTCCCCCTTTTCCCCGAGTCACTCTAAAATACCTATGTATAAACACATGTACGTTCTTCAAGACATAGTGACAGAACTTCTTGTTTAAAGAAACACAGTCATGCTTCATATTGAGTTTCTGTTTGTAAAAATCAATGGCAAATAAAATACTGTGATCCAGCAGGTGGTTAGGCAGTTTATTACCTACTGGTAGGCTTGTTGCCATCTATAATGTGTGTTGTTCGTGCCTGTGACCTGCTCAGGATGTTAGCTATTTCTAATACTTCATAAAGGAAGTTAATTGAAGTGTGATTTTAAGTTTTCTAATCTGTACACGTTCTTAGTATAAATAGGCTATTCTGACAATTTATGTCTCTGTGTGGGTAGTAACATTTTAAAAATTCTGCACGCTTACTGATGCTCTTGTCTTGTGTGCAATGCTAAACGTTAATCCACATACAACTATAAATGCTTGCATATGATGTAGTACGAAAATGCATAGTATCATAACTTTTATGCTCATGAAATAACTAAGGAATACAAAATCATTTTAATATTAAACTAGCTATTTTGGATTGTTTTCATTAAACTTGTTTTCTCTTTTCATTGAATACCAACCTTTTACCAGTACAAAAAAAGTTTCTAGTCTTGCCTGTCACACTGATTTGCCAATCCTGAATGAATGTGTGGGGAAGCAATTAAACTATGTTTTCAGTTGTACCGGAAATAAATCTTTCATTGTGTTTGGTTCTTCATGGCCAAACCAGTGGGATTTTGGAAACTTGTGCTTTTCTCAGGGAAGCCGAGTAAGCTTGGGTGAACTTTGATGTGACTTAGCAATGGACCCGCCCAGATGCTCACCTTTGGCAGATTCCAAATCAGAACTGACATTTCAAATATAAACGTCTGTTTGTTGATCTGAGTGGGTTTTTTGATAGTCTTTTTCCTGACAGTGGACTGAAAGAGGAGAAAGTGATCAAAGTGACAATCAAATGGCCAGGCATGACTCTTCATAGCCTCTGTTTGGTCTGATTTGTTGCAATTTTTATTTTTTATTGTTGAGGTGAGAAAGTAAACCTGGGATTAAAGTTCAGTGCTCTCTTATAATTCTATTAAAAAAGAACTCCTTTAGAGAAAAAAAAAAAGAGCCTTTAAAGTGTATCAGTTGTGACTTAGTAGTCTCTCTTTGATATACATGCATTCAGGTCTTAAAAATATTCCTCCAAAGTTTAATCTTTAATCAAATGACAAGTCTAGTCAGATTCATTAGATTTATTTATGTTCTTGAAATTAACCACAGTTGTTTGCGAGCCCATGGCCTTCAGTGTTCGTGGTGGGCTGTACCATTGTAGTCGGCTTGTGTTTATTGTGCTGCAAGCTTGGAGTATTCTCTGTGTACCTGTCTTACTACTGTCACCATGTCTCCTGTTCAAAATAGAGAACATTAGAGGAAGAAGTTAATTTAAGAAGAACGTAATTCTTATCTAAACCAAGAAACATTCAAACAAAACTTGTTTTGGAATTCCACTGCACTGCTTTGGAGTTAAGGGACCTGTGTGAATCACAAGTCTGTGTTGTGAACGTGTACATCTAGTTGTCCCAGGGTAAACAACAGACATTAATGCAGGAAATCTATGTTGTAACTGCTTATAATAGGGTATCTGATTTATAAATATCCTTGAAGTTTTTTTCTGTCTGCTGAGCAGAACAAGGTAGAAGCATGGAATGTCATCTTTGAAGTACAAAGTGTTCACTGATGTTAGTTTGAAGTGAGGATTCTTATTCATGTCGATTGTATTCGCACAAATTTGTGTGCCACTGAATGAAATACATTACAACAGTTTTTATCTTTTTTTTTTCCCAAAGTTGCCATTAAGATAAATGAACATTTTTCACGAAACAATGAAAATTGAATACACCAGGTAACACGCATATAGTAAAAGCTGTTTGTGTATACCTACCTAAAAATTGTGCCTATAATACTTTTCTATGTTTCTTAATTCCTAGATACAAGATTCTGCTACCCTAGACATAGAAAGAGCAAACAAAGAAATTGAAATGCTTCGGAAACAATATGAGGCAATGTCACAAGAACTAAAGGAAGCTGTCCAGGAAGCAGAAGTAGCCAAGTGTAGGAGAGATTGGGCCTTTCAAGAGCGGGATAAGATTGTGGCAGAAAGGGAAAGTATACGGTAAATGAATGCTAGATGGTACATGAGTGATACTTGTAACATCTTGTGTGCAGTTGATGCAATTCTAGGACTTGCTGGGTTTTGCTAGCACTTTCTTCAGCTTGTTGGAACTTCTGCATTAGCTGTCACAGGGTGATTTTTTTTTTTTTTTTTTTTTAAAGTTGAGGGCACCTTACAAGATACTTTGCTTTGTCTGTGCTTTCATACCCATAATATGTCTCTAGTAAATACTGTAGAGCCTAACAGCACTGCTATATAGGAACAACAAAGTATGCATTCTTTTAGGCATGATAGACCTAATCCTGCTATAGCTATAGTCCTGCAAATAATGTCCTGTGAGGACATTTCACAAAAAGTACCCAACATATGTGCTACTAAACACATGTAAGGAACTAAGGGAAAATACTTCAATCAGAATTTTTTTTCTGCTAGTTTAAAGAAGATAAGCAGAAATAAAGTTTTGAAAGGGATGAAGAAAGTTTCTGTTACCTTGACAAAGTTTTCCTTAAGACCTAGCATATGTATTTTTTTTCTTCCTTTTAAGTTGGTTTTTTTTTTTTTTTGAGAGAGAGATGTCTTTTGAAACTGCTTTTTCAAATTTTGCAGTAACTATACAATGTGGTAAAACTACTTTGTTACTTAGATAGGGTTTTAAGTAACTAAATGGAAACTTCTTTGCTTTTGAAAGGACTTTGTGTGACAACTTAAGGAGGGAGAGAGACCGGGCTGTGAGTGACTTGGCTGAAGCTCTTCGCAATCTGGATGACATGAGAAAGCAGAAAAATGATGCTGTGCGTGAACTGAAAGAACTAAAGTATGTTAGAGAAATGATCAAACTGCATGGAAGTTTGTGATAAAAACTTTGGTTTGTTATCTGTGTTCGCAAGTGAATCATATACTGTTATAGCTGTGGGGCAGCAGGTATTCATGATATTGTATGTGTGTACTGCCTATATTTTTAGTTATCGTGAAAATTATTATGATGGGCCAGATTCTAAGTCTTATTTTAACCATTTTATCTTACTAATGAGACATGTATTCTAAGCTTGCTACTGTGGAGATACACTTAAGCAATATGGGATTCTTTCACTGAAGTCAGCTTAACTGGAATTTAGTTCCTTCCAACTATATTCTCACTGGTTTATGAATGCAAGGAAGATGTGCATCATGTGCCATCTCAACGGGTTGTGAAAGAGTTTTTTTTCTGTCAGTATTTATCATGCCTCACTTGTCGTAAGCATACTGATGCAGCTCATCTGAGGGTAAATTAAATGCATTTTGGGAGATGTTAGAAACCTAGCTGTGCACTTCAATCATGTAAAAATAATGCAAAAAAAGTAAGACTATGTTAGGACAATATATAGAAAAGGAAAGTCAGTTCGATAGCAGCCCAAGAATATTGGAAAGAGGGAAGCAAGGGGCAAATTTCTGGGACAGCTTGGATTTTTGATTTAGAAAACAAAATAGAAGGTATCTCATGATGATAACATAATGTATCAGTTTATTTAAAAGGGTTGCCTGTGTCTATAAATAATTTTTTCTTTGCTTAGGGAGAAGATGGAGAATCAGTTGGAAAAGGAGGCCAGATTCCGTCAATTGATGGCCCATAGTTCCCATGACTCAGCCATAGACACAGATTCTCTGGAATGGGAAACAGAAGTGGTAGAATTTGAAAAAGACAGAGTAAGTAAAAAACACGAACTGTGTTGTCTTATATATTGGATAGCTTTGAAGTCAATTATAACATCTTGATACTAGGTATGATTAAAAATAACTCTAATCTGTATTTTTTTTTCAGTTCTTTATTGTTGTTGTGCTAGGAACTACACACACATATGCAGCAAGTGCAGTAACATTTAGATGAAAGTAGTTGACAAAACCAAGCTGTTGTATACAAGCCTTGTATTTTTCTTCATATGAATTATAAATAAAAATGATTACTCTGATCTTGCAGGGTACCCAGGTCCACATACTATAAAAAATGTTTCAAGTTAAACATTTAGTGTTTTTCAAGTTAGTGATTCATTGCAGAAATGGCAGTGCTAAGGCAGCCAAAACTTAAGGTGTGATTGAAACACTGACATCAGAGAGCTCAGTCCCCTACTCTTACAGGCAACGTCACTTATAATCTGTGTATAAAATAGTTAAGCTTTTACATGAAGTTATTTCTGCTACTTTTGCTCAGATTTGATGATTAGACATTTTAAAATATTAAAAATATTTATTCAGGATGAATGTATATTTTAGGACAACATTGCCCTTCAGCTTAAAAATCTGGGATGAAAGGAGATGCTAATCTCCCTTGCTTGTCTGTAGAGGGAGTTAAATCCCTTTTCCATTTTGGCATATTAAATAAATAAAGTTCTTATGTTTAGCTTTCCAGATAACCTCTACATCCTTTCATTACCTAGTAGTGCTTTTCTCCATTTAATTTTATTTTTCTTCATTGTAGTCTAGAATTTTTATTTCACTGCTTTATATGCAAGTCTTGAATGCTGTTCTATTTGAAATTTTTGCTGGCACATCACATTGTTTGCTAATAGTAATTTTTTTGACCACATAGAATACACAGGTGGTCTTCCAGATTGTGTTTCATTTATAACAGCTTCTGCATATACCAGAATTTCTTTCTCATTCCTGAATGACAAGGTTTGTCATTTAATGCTGTCAAATTAAATCCCTTTTATTTTACTGCAATATTTGGGGTCATCTTTTTTATGCTCTTCCAATCTGTCTGTGTTCTGGCAGTGCATCCCAACAGATTCACTGAGACAATCCTTTTTTGATACTAAAAATATTATTTAGTAGTATTATATGTTGAAATATATAGATTGAAAAGACTATATGAACTGAGTACCAATGCTGATCCATCAGGACCACAGTCTGTAAATTCTTTCTGGGATAACAATTCCCCTTTTGCCATTTCTTTTTCATCTCTTTTGACCAGCTCCTTCATCATTGAATTTTGTGCATTGCCATCTTCTCCATTTTGACTGATAACTAATAATTTCCCTTTTCCATTGTCTGGAAAATTAGTTAGCAAGTCTAGCATATGCTGTACCTGTGGTAAACAACATTGCAGCCTGATGAATTTTCCATTCATATGCAGTTATTTAGTTATTCTTTACTTCAAAGATTGTTCTAAGAGTTTGCATTACTGAGATCAAATGTGCAGACTTTGTCATTTGAATATACATTTCCTTTTCCTAAACATAGGGATTACACTTGCTGCTATTAAATTATAGTAATAATATTGTGCCAACCTTGATTAGATATATGGGAAAATCCTTGCTGACCTACCAGCATTTGAATTCCAGGATGGAGATTAGAGAGTTGAATACATTTGAATGCTTTTATTTTTGCTTCAACTTGACCTGTCTGCTTAAGCTCATGTTCTGTATAATCACTCAGCTCAAAACTGAGAGAAATAATATTCACTTTTCAGCTCTGAGGCTGGGCAATGCCACTGTGATCTCTACTCAGTCTTTATTTTATGGCAATCCCATGCTCTTCCCTATGAACTTTTTTCTTATAGAGAGCATTTAGAAGAATCATAAGGATTTTAGTATTTTTTTGGCAGGTTTAGCTCAATTAATTTCTGGTAAATATTAATATTTTTGCATGTTTTGTCTTCAGCTTCCCTGAACACTTTCTGCTTTTCTGATTTTAAGGGGATTAGTCATTGAACCATATCTAGAACCATGCCTTACACGTCTGATTTAAGCTCTATTTAATTTTTGCATGTTGGATTTTAAATTTCAAGTATCATCTCCCTTCAATATGCTGAGATGGTTGGTCCAGCTGATTTCAATTAGAGTTCTCTAATTTTTATAAGTGTACTATTTAACACTGAAAATAGCAATAATAAATCAGTTTGTGATCAGTTGGTCCCAGTTTATTTTCTTTAACCATTTTTTTTACAGTGAACTTGCCATTTACCAAAGCAAACACTAAATTAAAATTTCCCTATTTGGGTCAATGACTGATTTGTTAAAGATGTTTGTCACTTTTCACATCAAGGATGATCTGTTTTGGGCCAGGGCTGGTAGAATATCGCCTCTAATACGTGTTTAGAAATGGTCCCCCATAACGGGGGGACAGCTTTCATTCCTGTTTAATTCTGGTCTTTAGTCATATCAAAGCAGATGTGTCTGAGTTCATCACTAAGACACAATGCTGTTTCCTTACCTTTACAATTGTTTTTTCCCTGAGCAATGCCCATTCTTGGGGAACATGTCCTCATTACACATCCATCGTCACACCTTAAAACAGGTTATATGTGTCTGAACGTGCTTTCTTGCATGCTGTTCTGCTTTCCTGTTTCTCTTTGGTGAAATTCCCCTTCTGCATTATTTCAGCCTTAATCTGAGAGAGAGAAGCATCATTCTAATGCCAGAGGATGCCTAATAAGTAATGGAATTAGGAGCTTATATATTGAAGTACAAAAATATAAAAACTTGACTAGAACAGGTACCTGTAAATACAAGTGCATGGTACAAATGTGCAGTAATGCCTCTTGCTAACAGACAGTGGCACAATGGTTTCCAGGGCAGTTGAGTCACTTTTTAATATTTGTTAGGACGATATGGACTTGAAAGCACTTGGTTTTGATGTGGCAGAAGGCGTGAATGAACCATACCTCCCTGGAGACTGTGGGATCTTCGTTACCAAAGTAGACAAAGGAAGTATTGCTGATGGTCGATTAAGGTAGGGTTTGAATTTGGAATATACTTGTCTTTTGTTGATCATAATAAAATATGAGCATATGGAAAATTGTCTTCAGTTTTTCCCATTTTTTAAAGTTCTTTTTTATCATTGGCTTTGTATATTATTAATGTTGGTTGGGAAATTGCACTGAAAAGACCAATGCCTAAAAGCATTACAGAAATTAAACGCTATTTGACTCATCCCTTAAAACTCACCAGGATTTGAAATGTTCTTTTGTTTCTCTGTGTCTCACCTACTCTGTTTATTATCTCCTCAAACTGTGATCTATTTATTTAAATTTTGGGAAAGACATGAGAGTGAGCTATTGGGGGAGTGCAGGGGGAAAGGAGAGTCGAGCAAGGGATAATTTGAAACTTGCTCCTATTCTTCATGTCGATAGGAGTTTTTAAACACTCTGTCCAAAGAGTTGCTTTTAAATAAGGAGTAGTCATTACTGTTTTGAGGATATACTTTTGCTAGTGAAGTGCAGACTAGAAGTCCTGGTTTTCATTTAGCTGCTATTTAATACTTTTTCAGGAACGGAGAACTCCAGATAATTGAGGATTAGCATATTGAATCAGCCCTTTTGCATCCCTTTTCATGAATGTTATTCATGTGCTGTGTGTCCAGTAAAGTATGCTTGTGACACTGACCTGCTTATTTCTGTTTATCTGCCAGAGTGAATGATTGGTTACTGAAGATAAATGATGTAGATCTTACTAATAAGGATAAGAAGCAAGTTATAAAAGCTGTTCTAAATGGAGGAGGTGTTATTAACATGGTGGTTCGAAGAAGGAAGTCCTTAGGTGGGCGAGTGATAACACCTCTTCACATCAATGTTTCTGGACATAAAGGTAATGTTCATGGCTATAAAGGCTGCATATAAATGGTATGTGTTTGTTCAGCCAAAAATGGCTTGACATAAAGGTACATGTTCTGAGCCTCTGCTTAAATCCCAGTTAAACTGTTACTACCTCCTAGATAGGGATTGTTTTTAGCAGACTAAGATGCTCATATTGATGATAGCTTTATTCTGTAAGTACAGGGTTTCTTTTTTGTTCTTGGGTGGGTTTTGGTTTTTGGTTGTTTTTTTTTTTTTAATATTTAGTTCTCGTTAGCTGCCTGTCTGGAGTGTTACCAGGAGTCTAAACAAGACTCTTAAACCCATCAGTCACCCTGGCTTTGTATGATTATATTAAATTTTGGCATATATCCCTATTTTCCCCTACTGTGCTCTTATTTCTTTAAAAGGGTTTTCAGAAATTGAAATTCAACTGGTTTGGTAGTTATATTTCTTTCTTGTGTAGGCAGGACAGACATGCTGTTTGAGCAAGGTATTTGAATTGCAAGAGTAAACTCATGTTTATTTTGTGTATTTCAGATAGTGGGATCAGTCTAGAAAATGGAGTATTTGTTGCTGCTGTTGTGCCTGGAAGCCCAGCTGCCAAAGAGGGTTCCCTTACTGTGGGAGACAGAATAATTGCTGTAAGTCTTAAGAATGCATTCTCCTTTTTTTATTTTCTATTTATTTTAAAGTGTTATCGTTGATGCTACTCTTTAAGATTTCAAACTTTCCAATTAATTTTTTACTTTTACTGTATTATAAGCTTTTTGTATGTTTACTAAATATTTATTATAAATGAATGTGTTTGTAGGCTGAGTGATTAATATAATGTGCAGGTTATTTGCTACACTTAGTTCATATGAGAATTTTTGACAGAGACACTGACTTACTCTTCACCCTTGGCTTATATATAATGATACTTGTGATTTCTATACTGAATAGGAAAGGTCAGTTCTAAAAGGACATCCCTTGGCTGGAGGAAATGTTTCTTGTCTTTTAAATTATGATATCACAGATGTTGTCCTTTTGGAGAGGAAGTTTTTCCCTGTGTGCATTTGCAGCCTTAAACGACCTGTCTGATTTATGAACTCCTGTGAAACGGAAGGTGATTACTGTCAATGTACAAATGCATAGAGGCTAATCTGCTGAAATAAGTGTTGTTACACTGTATGTCTAGTAGGAATAGCAAAACTGTAGTTAAGAGGCTTGTATTTTTAGTGGAGAATGGAAAAAGACAGGACAAGGTCAACCAGACTTCAGTCATGTATACATAGAAAACTAGTGTTTTCCCTGTCTCAGAGGTGCTGCCTTAAGATGCTCCCCACCTGCTACCTTTGATTTATGGATGGCTGTTTTGGTTTTTTTTGTGTTTAGATCAATGGTATTGCACTAGATAATAAGTCGCTTACTGAATGTGAAGCTTTGCTACGAAACTGTAGGGATTCCCTTACCCTATCACTGATGAAGGTGAGTAGGAGAAGCAAAATTTGCAGAATTTTCTTGAACTTATACAGAATTATTTTAGTTGTTCAGGGAAGAGTATATGAAAAAATGAATATATCATCATGGGAAAGTCTCTGCTAAAAATAAGACCATCTGGATGCATTTCACTGGTGGTACACTCAACAGTTATTTCCAAAGTAAGGCTATTGCAGCATCTGGTAGGAAATGAAACTTACTTATTGTTCTTACTTCTTTCCTATTTGTTTGCTGGTCATGTGAAATGACTTCCAGCACAATTGCTCCTTTCTTCTTGGTTTCTGCTTCAAACCTGCAGCAGTTTTGTACATGAAAGATAAACTGCCTCCTGACTACAGAAAGGTTTGCTTTTAGTCAGGAGAGAGTTGCGCAGAAAACTGAACTCTGGCTAGCATGAGGATTAAGTAAGAGGCTTTCTTTTTCAGGCTTATTGCTATAAAAATATTATTCTGTTTTTCTTATTGAGGATAGAATCCCATTATGCTGGGCCTGTCACATGGGCTTTGTGAGTGATAATTCCAGCTCCAGAGAGCTTGAGGTTTTAAGAAAGTAAAAAGATTAAATGTTTGAGGGAAAATGGATAATGAAAGTTGACTTATTAGCATCACTTAACAGAGGCAGAAGTAGAATGCAGGTCCCTTCACTGTCAGTACAGTGCTTCTGCCACAGTGTGGGGTTGCCCTTCTGGAATTGTTCTGAAAATGTTTCAAAAAATTTTCTAGCTTCGTTTTATCTGATGTTCTGTGCTTTACATCTGCAAGATTTTATTAAACCTTTCCCAACCATATCTATACATGTGTTGGTGTATATTCAGGTATAGGTAAATCAAGGAGGCTAGAATATGCCTTACACTAAACAGAAATCAGCCATAATAATAAGGTGATTACTTGTTTGGGTTTGGTTTTTTTTTTTGTTCTAGGTTTTTCCTCAGAGTTCATCGTGGAGTGGCCAAAATATATTTGAAAATCTGAAGGATTCAGAAAAAATATCAAACTGTAGGGTTCATGCATCAGAGATACAAGCCCAAAATAAAAGAAATCTGAAACTCAACAGCTCAACACAGACTGACATTTTCAATCCAGACATCATGGATGGCAAGAAGGACCAGAGTGATCAGGGCAGCACTTCATTTTGCGATCACAAACCTTTCCCTAATAACACATTACGAGTAGACTCTCATAGGAACACTGTGCACAGTTGCCACAGTAATTCAGAACACAGTCTCAGCTCATTCAGTGCAGAGACATATGGGGACCGAGGGTTTGGAGCTGTTGACTTGGATAACAGGAGGCTACCTTATGAACCTACAGGAGCTGATTGTATGATGGTTGAGACCACATTTGACAAGGCACATGGAACTAAGCATAGTGGTGGTACCTGGCCAAAAGTCATGGTTAATATATCAGCAACAGAAACAGAAAAGTTCTCTGTGTACAAAAAGCCAAAACAAAGGAAATCTATCTTTGATCCTGATACTTTCAAAAGACCACCAACTCCTCCCAAGCTGGAATACCTTTCCCCTAATCAGGTGACGGGCCATTCACCTCAGCCATCAAAAGCTGAAGTGGCTTCAACTCCTCCAACTCCTCCTAAGAGAAGTGACTCTATCAAGTTTAAACATAAACAGCAGACAAGCTCTGCATCAGAGTCTACAGTAACAACTGGATCACCACCCACCAGCCCAGCCACTGCCCAAGCTCCAGTTTCCTTGGCACTTAAACAGGATTCTGCTACTCTCAAGGGGCGCAGCAGGAACGCTGGGCATTATTATCGGGAGGAGGGTATTGACTGCACTCATCTCTCTTCAAGGAAATCCTGTGAAGATGACATTGGCTTTCAGAGAGTTGAAGAGCCAGAGATTAAACGACCGAGGCCAAAATCAGCTCCTGCACTGAGGCATAAAATGACCCATATGCCCATTCCTAATCCTGCGCTTCAGGTAGAAACTCGGTATATTGAAGCACAAAACTAGAAATGTTAAAGTGTATTTTCAGTGTGATTTTGGGTGCCTGGTTACATACCATAACAGGAGAAGCATAGCCTGTTCTCTGAGAAGCTACCCCAGACTATGCAGTATCGCAAAATACAAAACCAATTCATGGAGTTGCAATGTTTAACAGGCAATGGTGACCACCAAACAGGATAATAGGGTTCGACTTAGTAGCCATATCTTGGCTTTTAATGCTCCTTGATGGAAGATTAGGGCTCTTTCCTGTAGGTTTTTGACAACCTGAAAAAAAATTAAAAATAAATAAAAATGCAAAGAGGTAGCTTTAGAAAAGCTGAAAATAGGGCTTCCTAAGTTTTACAAAAATCAGATTGGTTGCACAGCTCAGTGTAGAAATTAATGGAAAAAGGTATGCCATTCACAGTGTTGGTTCTTGTAAATCTTTCTATGTGTCTAAGTAATTTTGTAAATCTAATCTGAAATTCATAGGGTGTTAGGCACGTTACACTGTAAAGATGGACTGTTTATGAGAATATGGTTTAATAATATAGTTCAAAATGAGAATATAATTTGTTAGAATAAACAACCTCTCTGTGGAGATTGTGAGTCATGTCTTACCAATGTAGGTGGAAGAAACATTTTATGTGATCTAGGAAGACAAACCTATTTAGATGAGTGCATTATATAAAGTGGCATAATCCCACCCTCTTCACAAAGTTTTAGAAGCAATAGAGACAGCAGAGCTGAATTGGAAATAGTAGAAGGTTTGGAGCCATGTTCTGCAAAAATACTGGTATAAGAGAACAACTGGCAATTTTGCTTGCCTTTTTTTGGCTTCTTCCATTGTATTCCTTCCACATTCCCTAACATTTTTGGGGAAAAATAGTTACGGAGAGCTTTAAACCTTTTTTATAAAAGTGTCTAGCAAATTCTGCATTATCAATGCAGAAAAGCATAAGGGTTTAATTTTGTAGCTGGAATTAGCAAATTTATTCTGAACAGGTCTGAAGAGCAGTATAGCTAAGAGAAAGGTCATGGTTTTTCATCAAGAATTGTGCCACAAGAAACGAAGGAAGGCATATTTTAATTTCATCTTGTGGCACATAAATAACAAAACAAGATCACTCTATTGAACACATTTGAATACGGGATGTTTGCTTTATGTAGAGTATCAAGTTGATGCATTAGCACTGATACTCCCATGCTCCGTTA
This sequence comes from Theristicus caerulescens, assembly GCA_020745775.1. Lineage (NCBI taxonomy): Eukaryota > Metazoa > Chordata > Aves > Pelecaniformes > Threskiornithidae > Theristicus > Theristicus caerulescens. Next base: position 101,400,722 of record CM036560.1, read on the forward strand.
TGGTGCATTGTCACGAGCATATATGTTGTCCTAGTTATATTACTATAGCAAGTGAAGAATTTCCAGCTGTTAAAAGGACACATGTAGGTGGGGACTTACGTGTAAGAAATTTGTTAGCTGGAACAGAGGGGGTGGTTTTGGCACCCATTACTTAAAAGACCAGAAAGGATTGACAAGGACATGTGATATTGCAGATATAATACAGGTGTTGGTTTGAGGTGAAGAAGAAAATTGTATAATAAAATTGTAGTCATAATTTCTGTTTTTAAGGTTATTTGATGTATTAGTTAATTTACGTTGCTAGGGTTAAATTAGGACTAGGTTCTGTGATTCTTTTGGGTTTGTTTTGGTTTTTTTTTTCCCCTTCCTTCATTTCTCCCCTGTCCTCCCAGAAAATAGGCAGAACTTTGTAACTCTAAAGTTGGTGTTGACTAGAGAGCAGAAGTTATATTGTGCCTCAAAAAGTAGACACCATTCACTCTGAAAATTTCTCCCTGGTGGAATCATCTTTGTGCACTACAACTACATCGGGCTGTGTAACAGTAGTGTCCAGTCTGCATGTATTCATTGCTGAATTAGTGTTGATAATATCAGAAATATATATATAGAATATTCAGTGTAGTTGAATTTGTAGCTATATTGGCTGGTATCAATTTCCTTAGCTGTGTATATACACAGTTAAGTTTGTGTACTTTGATAAATCGATAAAGTTAAGAGAACTTTCATCCCTGAATAGTAGGTAGTACAACTACTAATACACCTGTGGTAGTGATCAAGTATTGGTTCTAAGAAGGTGCCTCTGCATTTTGTAGTCTTTGTGCTCTAACTCTTCATTTAATTAAAATACTGCTATCATAGAAAGTGTAAGTACTTTTTCAGTAATTATTTTTCACTTATTACATACTTCAATCTCATGTTTTGTGTTGTACATTTTGAGCGTGTAAACTCTGCATGCTGAGCCCTGAACTTGTAGCTCTGTAGCACTGCTGTCAGTATCTGAACTACTCTCGTGTTTCTTAACTCACCAGTGTCTACTCGTTATGTACAGAACAGAAGTTGTGATGGTTCCAAAACCTGAATTGCTCTGTTGAAGAGAGGTTGCTCCACATGTATCTGAAAATAAAGGCTTAGAGGAAAAAACTTTCTGGCTTGTTAGCCAGGTCTTCCTTAGGAAACACTTGCAATAGTGGCTGAAATAACAGTTGAAATGTCCTGTGAAAGCAGTATTTTAAAGGAGAAACATAATTAAATGCTGGGTGGTTTGTTGTGAAGAAAAGTATACCAGTTAAGTTGCAAACATTGGCCTAAAAAGATTACAGAACGATAAAAAGAAATAATAGAGCAGGATTGGAGGAAGGAAGGGGTCGAAGTGAATAGTCTCATTGAAAGATAAAGGTGTAAGAAGCACTGTGATGTTGAGCATGTTCTGGAATAGATACTAGAAAGTTTGAAGTTGCTTGCTGCCTACAAAGTTTGGCTATTTTATTTTTTTCTTCTGAATCTCCAACTTCCTGTAATCAAATGTTTTTGTAGGTGCAGAAGTATACTCCAGCTAGTGAGGAGCATCTGTCTCCAGAGCTACAGGAATGGGCACCATATTCACCAAAACGGTCTGCTAGGCACAGTGATGGCTTTGTGCCTGCCGCCTTATACGCTGGCGGCATGTCAGCAGGTGAGTGACAGAACTCGTAGGAATGCCCCAAGGAATTTGTCCATATTGGACAATATTGGGGATTAGTTGTGATAAGTGCAGAACAAACATGACTCACAAAACATATTTCCATCATCTGTTGTAATCTGGACATGGTCTGCTCAGCTTTTGGACTGTAAAGAAGTGAAAGCTCTTTAAGAACCATTAAGGAAACTGAGCAACTCCTGGCTGAAGGATTTGTGTTTCATCAGTTTCTGTGCAGAGGAGTTTCGAACACATTAGTGGTGAACAAGGTGTAGCCTATACATTAGGGAGACAAGTAAGATTTCCAATATTTTTGAAAATGAACAGTAAATGGAGGTATCCCAAGCTTTAGATGCTTAACTTCTGAAATACTTCCAAGGAAAAATATCTGATGCTCAGAAAGTACAACATATTAAGTTCTGCCTATTGGAAATCAAATGCTTGGAGTATCTCAAGTTGAGTGCCCAAACTGGTTGTGATCTTAATCTAAATTAAAGATTAAATACCAGTGTGTTTGAGATACTAAGCTGCTGAAGAGGGGACTCACAAGCAGCTCACACAGAAATCTGTATAATCAGGTAGAACAGAAAACAACTAGCATGTTGTCTCAGTTGATCAAACAGTTGTTGGGTATTGAGATGCATGTTATCAGGTTTTAAATTGGCACAGACTAAATGGAGTTCTTCAGGAGCTACTTAGGGTAACCCCAACTGTCTCAGCCTTTCCTCATGGGAGAGGTGTTCCATCCCTCTGATCATTTTTGTGACCCCTGAGTTGATCATTTTTGAACCACCAAGTCCTTCTCCTCAGGGCTGCTCTCAATTGCTTGAGTACTGAAGGATGAGACAAGCTGGAGAAGTGGGCCCATATGAACTGGGTGAGGTTCAACAAGCCCAAGTGTAAGGTCTTGCACCTGGGTTGAGGCAATCCCAGACATGAGTAGACTTGGAGAAGAACTCATTGAGAGCAGCCACGCAGAGAAGGACTTGGGGGTCCTGGTGGATGAAAAGCTGGATATGAGCCAGCAATGTGCACTAGCAGCCCAGAAAGCCAACGGTATCCTGGGCTGCATCAGAAGAGGTGTGGCCAGCAGGTCAAGGGAGGTGATTCTGCCCCTCCACTCTGCCTTCGTAAGACCCCACCTAGAGTACTGCATCCAGATCTGGAGCCCTTAGCACAAGAAAGATGTGGAACTTTTACAACAGATCCAGAGGAGGGCCACAAAGATAATCAGAGGGCTGGAGCACCTCTGCTATGAAGACAGGCTGAGAGAGTTGGGGTTGTTCAGCCTGGAGAAGAGAAGGCTCTGGGGAGACCTTATAGTGGCCTTCCAATACTTAATGGGGGCTTATATAAAAGAGGGGGAGAGACTCTTTATAAGGGCAGATAGCAATAGGACAAGGGGGAAACAGTTTCAAACTGGAAGAGAGGACATTTAGATTAGATGTTAGGAAAAAATTCTTTACTCAGAGGGTGGTGAGGCACTGGAACAGGTTGCCCAGAGAGTCTGTGGATGCTCCATCCCTGGCAGTGTTCAAGGCCAGGTTGGATGGGGCCCTGAGCAACCTGGTCCTAGTGGGTGGCATCCCTGCCCATGGCAGGGGGGTTGGAGTTAGATGATCTTTAAGGTCCCTTCCAGCCCAAGCCATTCTATGATTCTATGAGTGTACTTAAAAGAACAGCTTGAGTGATAAGTTTCATAAATAAATATTGAAATACTATAATTTAAAGTCATAGGACACACTAGAAGTGGGAGTCTTTGAGGCAACAGAAGAGGATCAAGAATCATTTTAGCTGTGCTCAATTCAAGTACCAAATAAAAACTTTGTGTTCCTGTCAGATGACTATTCAGAGAGAAATACAGAATTTTTGTTGCTGTATAAAAAAGTTTGATACTTGAAAACAGAGAAAATCTTTTAGTTACCAGTGCATGCTGTGAATGACTTCATTTTTTGGTAATCTAATCCACTTTATTACTGACTCATTACAAAACTACAATCCAGATTTTAAATGTGCCTGTAAAAAAAAAAAAGTGTCACATGGTGCTTAATAATGTATTTGTCTGTATGCTAATAATTTTTATTTATAGATACATGTTCATACATGCAAATGTTATAATAAGTAATTATATAAATATTTAAATATATTTAAAATCTGTAGTTTATATGCTAATAATGGTAAGAATGTGTTTTTATCATCTTAAGCAGGTACTGTACCAAGAAGCTTAGCACCGTGCCCTGCAGTAACTGCTGTCATGAGAAATCCAATCTATACTGCCTGGAGCCACAGAGTTCACACCAGCAATTGCCCATCAGTTGCCAGCCAAATATGCCATCAGCATCTGCATCCCAGGTGTTTTGAAATTTATATCTCCTTAAATTTTTGTTTTCATTAGGATGAAATTGCTTCTGGTAGTTGTTTTATACACTGCAGAGCGAAACGCACTGCTGTTGTGTGTTATTTTTGACCCAGGGTTCTCAAAACCATTATTGCATAGAAGTGATGTGCCAGTTGCTTTCATGTCTTTCAGTAACTGATGGATTAGGTTTCCCTCTGCTCCACTGACTGATATTGACAAAGAAATTTATTTTTTTTAATGAACTAATTTCTAATGTTTTTACTTGTCCTTGCCAAAACAAATAAAGCTTTCCCCTTTTTTTATAGTGCTTTACGCTGTTTTTCTTCTGAGTTCTCATAATTCATAAATTGATGGGACAGTTGGGAAGTGGGAAGGAGAGGAGCATTCATTTTATTCAGTAACTCAGGGATAACCAAAATTTTTTGTTGGCCAATTTGCTATTTGCTGCGGTGTTTTGCCCAGTTCTAACTGTTGCCCTTTTCTCCTTTTCTTTTGATGTAGTTCCCAGCATCAAGGTCGCCTGAGTTTGGACCTAAGTCATAAACACTCCAATGACTACTCTGAAAATTCACGTACAAGAGCATCTCATGGCTCAAATTCATTACCATCCAGTGCAAGACTTGGTAACTAGCTTCTCTGATTTATTTCCTGTGGGACTCCTATATATTAGAGACAAAGAATAAATAGAAAATGGCTTATGTACATGTATTATGGGATTGTCACAGCTAGCAAAGCCTAAAGGTTTCCTGTGTTCCTTTGCTTCATTTTTTTTGTGGTTTTATGACTAACGGTGTTCCCTGGAAGTAACTGTGTTTAATTCATTCTTTACAGTCTCTTTAAAATTGTGTGTGTGTGTGAGTGAGTGAGTGTGATTCTCCTTTCTGTGCCTGTTACTGTTTGAAAGTACCCTTATAAAGATGGGAGGCCCAGCCAAAGTATTTTTAAGGTTCAGTGAGGTGGAGAGAAGAAGAGAAAAGGAGAAAGCCCCCAGAACAAAAAATGAAGGATGACTAATGGCCTAGCATAAATTGTATTGTTGGCAGATAAGTTACACATATGTTTATTTGATTAACATGAAAGGTTGTTTATGCCTATCCTAGTAATACAAAGCAAATGCATCCTTTGTTGCGATGACATTTTAACATTTCAGAATTTTTTAAATTTTAAATTATGTAATAACTTTTTTTGTTCATGTTTGTGTTTCTGTGTTCCATCAATGATTGGCAGTTGCATCTCAATAGAGCATGGCAGCTTTGTAACCACAGCAAAAAACACCCTAACAGTTTGCAACCAGTGTCAAAAAATTATGTATTCATCCAAGCAGAGTGTAATCAGAATATTTTAAGTGCCTTTTGGAAAATCCCAGGGATTCTTAGTAAACAGATGTTAGATTCTTGCTTGGACTTCAAGTTAAGTTTCATTTGATTGAAAAATATTCAAAACATTTTTCATACAAGAATGAACAGTGCATATATACTGTATAGCTGCGTTGTGCTCTGTTTATACTGACTGTGTAATCAAGAAAATTTACTAGAAATATGATATACACAATAAATACAAGGATGACCATCAAGGCTGGTGCATAAATTCAGAGGCCATTTTAATGCTTATTGAAGAAGTGGAATCTAAATATACTTTTTTGTTCAATGTGTTTGCTTTTATTTTTGTCACTGTAATGTTTTTTTGTTGTAAAAATAGGTTCTTCAAGTAACTTGCAATACAGAACAGAACGAATTAAGATCCCTTTAACACCAAGATATCCAAGGTCCATGATGGGCTCTGACAGAGGTGAATTATTTCATAAATAATTTTAGTCTTACTATTTTCAGTATTACCAATCCAACGCCTTTGCAGTTGTTAAATCAGGTTGCACCAAAATCTAAATATGACAGTTTTATTAAGGTTACAAAATTTGCATTTTGCCACAGAAAGGTAAAAAAAAGAAACTTTCTAATGAAAGTTGATTTTTCTGTTAGTCGACTCTAGGATGTGGCACACTAAGAAAAAGTGCACCAAAAAATGTAAGAATAAGCATTGCTGTATGTTTTACAGTTGTAATTTTCTTCTAGAATGGTGTCTTAAAAGTTTTAACAGTGAGATGACCTGTGGGTTTTTTTTGACTCTTTAAGTATATTATTTTGCAGATTATTGTACTACTGATTGTAAATTATATTTTGAAATGCAGTGAAAATATTTTAGTGTTTCACTCAAAATTGCTTGGTAGAGGATATTTAAAGACATGATACAAATACCAGTTGGAGTGTTAGAGAGCTGTAGAATTCAGAGTTTGATGACAGTAAAGGGCAACTCTTCACTGCCATCATTGCTCAAATGTTCTGTAGCCTTAATGGATTGTATGCAGTGGTTTTCCTAACCAGACAAATAGAATTCTTACAAATGGCTTTCATTTGTGATTAGTAATTTGAGATTTATTTTCTGTAGCTTTTTCAGAGGAACAAAACTGAATGTTTCTGTCAGGGCATGTGTTCAGTAAATTACTCAGGGATGGTACATTGAGGGAAGAGACGCAAACAAAAGTCATGTCAAGCTTGGTTGAAATTGCAGAGCTTTCCTGTCTCTGTGTATGATTCATGCTGGGGTTTTGTTGGTGTTTTCAGGTGTTTCATAATGTATCTCCTACCCAAAGGAAAGGACTGTACATAAATATTTTAGTTGAAAATGAACCTATATATTAAATTTTTATTTTACTTCTCCTTTCCTGTTTTTTATTATTTCTCTTTAATTTGCATTGCTAAGTGTTTTCAGACACGCATATGGTGTAGCTTGTCTGTAACCTCTCCTTGTTGAGAATGGCAGTAGTTGTATGCACTTACAGAGGACAGATTTGACATACAGTCATTAAGGACAGTACGTTTGCACTGTCTGAAATTAGTGACCTGGTCTCCCCAAGCTCCTTACATGGTTAATAGAGTGCTAGTGAACAGTCGGTCCTCTTTCTTGTCTCAGATGTGTATGGTGTCTTTCACTATGTCTGTGTAGATCTCCAAACTATGGCAGATGCAGGATACTAATACTCAACTGTTGATTTTTCCATAGGCTCCTTGTCACACTCTGAATGTAGCAGTCCCAGCTTGATAACTCCTCCACAGTCACCTCTTAACTTGGAAACATCTTCCTTTGCCAGCAGCCAGTCTCAGAACTCCCTTTCTACGTTACCTAGGATTTCCATTAGCCCAGTATCTATTGGAGAACGTAGAAAAGATAGGTAAGGTCCCCACGTTATTTGCTTTTGATACAAATGTGTCTGAGGAAATTTTGTACGTTTGTTTATTGGGCTGAAGGAATGTGAATATTTAATTTAAATGACACATATGTAGGTGCAGAGGTGCATCTCAGGTCCTGTTATTTGATGTTTTTATTTTCTTTACAAAGTATGTAAGAGATCCTTGTGTGGATTTTTTTTCTTCAAAAGCGAAGAGTAGATTCTTGAGTTTAGAAAATTAAGGAATTCATCAGGGTTTTATTTCTTCCATGTTAGATTAATAGCCACACCAAATAAGAGCGGTCTAAATTAGAATACACCCCTTCAGCTGAACTACCTCAGATGCTTGTTTATGATAGGCTTGTTCTGTACTCTGGAAAACAAAATAAAATGAAGCCCTAGTAACATCTGATAGCTATAAATCAAGTGCCTTAGCACTGTAGAATATGTGCTCTAACCACTGTGCCTTGGTTCAGTTTAGCCAGATAACATGAAAAATTCAGGGCATAACTGTGCAAGAACGTATTCATATGTACAGATGCAATTTTACTACTGTGACTGATTTCTTTGGCTGTACCTGGATGGCTGCTAGCAATAGCGTTAAGCATATGTGTAGCTGCTTGCAGAGTTTGAACCTGACCTGATAGCTTCCTTAAAAGCGTGAGCTTTGTGTTTTAATGACTTTCTGTATCTCATGATAAATATTTTCAAGATACATTGCTTATAGTATCAGTCTTGGACATCTGTTTCATTTTACCATGATCTGGCTAGACTGAATATATCAAAAAGTTTGCATGAATTCAAAGCATTGAACAGTAATACACAAATCTGAATCAGGCTTTTATTTACAGTAAGGCAGCCAAATGCCATTCTGGCAGTGTAAAGGAGCTATGATGTGTTGTAATACATTACATTTATGTGGACTTCAAGACCCCTTTGTATTGCTTGATTTATGTAAAAGGACTGACCATAGAAAATGTGAATGATAAAGTAATAAGTAATAAGGTTATTCTGTATTCTAAGTTTTCTGGTAGTAATAAAAAGTTATTCATAAAATGTTATATGAAACTTTTGTCTCGTTTAAAGAATTGGTAACCAAGTTTTTTGTAGTAACTCTAGAATGTATATTGTCTACAAAGGACAGTGTTACTTTGAAAGGGAATGTATAGAGGTTTTTGTGAATTTTCTTTCTTTCTTACTTCAGTGTGACTTTTATACTACGTGTACTCAATTTGTGTTCTCATATAAATGTTCCTCTAATTGTCACTTGCAAATTCAAAGTCAAAATTTCTTTTCTCTTTCACATGACTAATGATGTATACTGTTCAGCTGAAAAAGCTAGGTTTTTGACACCCATATAACTTTGTATCTCTGAGCACAAGATACGTGTTCTGATCTCTGGGAAATAACAACTTCTGTTAATGTTGATCAGATGATTGAGGTACAGTCAGGGTCCAGCCTCATCACACTTGTTGTGCATATGTATAAAGTCTGAATTGACCTTCTAAAAAGAACATAATTCTAAGCAGTTTTGTTTTGTTTTAAAAAGCAAAACAAGAACCTAACAAACAGAAATGGTTCTTAATTTAGGAAAGTAGCTAATTTGAGTCTACCCTAAGAAAATGTTTGAAGATGCCTAGATAGCATTTTAAATGGTTATTTTGTCTTATAATTCTTTCTGTTCCCCACAAAATACAAGTAGCTTGCTTTGCCTTTCCCCAGATAAAAATAATAATAATACAGATGAAAAAAAAAATCAATGTTTGTTTGTTCTGTTGATTTTAATTTAAATGAAAATTAAAAGATCTGATCAATTAAGACTTTTTTCTAATCAGTGTTTAGTGATTCTGGCAGGCAGTCTGAATGTTATAGAAGAGTGCGCTTCACTTGATTTTAATAACACTGCTTATCAAGTAAGACACCTTTTTAATGTTATCATTCTGTTTTACTTTATTATTGATTCTCTACTACATGCATTACTAGTAATCTTTCACTTTGTATTTGCTAGAATTCTGAGATATGATCCTGTGCAATTTGTATGGGTTTGATTCTTTCTTATTCCAATCCAAAACAAACGAACAAAACAAATTTAAAAATGCATGTGGTAGATGGAAAAGCAGAAAGGTACAGTAAACAAAGTTCAGAAAGGTGTAATTTTAGTTTTTAATGAGGTAGTATGCCGTGATAAATTTTGTGATATTAAGAAGTTTGATATAATGTCATGGTTTACATGTTCAAAATGATTAAAAAAAAATAAAAGAAAAGTTCATAAGTTGCAGTTTTCTGGGAGTTAGCACGGTTTAGTTAAGATATGCTACATACAAAAAATGTGGGCTTCAGTTTAAGTTTGCTGGTAGTAAACCTACCTTATCTTCATTACATCAATAGGCAAGCTCTGAAGGCATTACCTCTAACAGTGATGTTGATGTTATAAGATTACTGGGTTCCAGAGTTGCATCCATATCAGCAGCCAGTTTTTATCTTTTATGCATTAATAAGCTGGCAAACTATTATGCCCCTGCTGCAGAAGGCTACCAAATAATTACCTTCAGACTGTGGCAATAAGCATAATTTATGAAGTGATGTCCTCTGCCCTCAGCCCCAAATCCTACTCTTTCCAAAAATACCTTTCCTCAGCCTGGCTCACATTAGTAGCAGTGAGTGAAGTCCAGTTAACTCATCTGGTCTCTGAACAGCACAATTAAAATAGTTGAAGCAGTTGGTGCAATTTAGAGAATGTCTATCTGATATAATGAAGTGTTAGGAAACAAAACGTTCAAATTGATGCATGTCAAATGTAGTATAATGCTATTAAAATAAAACTTACACCACACCTGGTACCCAAGCTGTTCCATTCAGAACGAGCTCAACTGTTAATATCTGGTGATGCCTTTTGCTATGTAGACATTATTAAGTTCATAGTAATATGAACCAGCACTTTTTAGGAGGCTACTCTTTGTTTATACAGACCATGAAGGGACCAGCCCTGTTTGTTCAGGTGGCTACATCCTAACTATGGGGGGAGGAAAGGGGAATGTATCAGGGTTTTCTTTTGTATAAGCTATTCTCTCGTTATACTTACTAGTGTCTTACTCCTGTGTGTCTTTTTTCTAAGTGTACTTTTCTTCTCAAATCTTCTACGTCTTTCAGATATCTGTTCCGTAATAGGTCTTTTCTGAGAATCCCTGTGGCTCCTAGGCCTAGGTTCTCATCACTAAGGAGTTTGAGGTTGGCCTGATATAAGGTTGTCCTTCTCGAGCAGTATTGCGCACTTTGTGCTACTTTACATGTTTGGATAATTGCCCTGAGGAGAATTTGCATGGTAATTGTAATGCTACCATGCAAACTGCTGTCTTAATGGCTTGAGTTTGCAACTGCTTAATTTTCATTACTAATTTATGTTTCCCTGCATACAAATATGAAATCTGATATTTGTTCATTGTTGTGCTTTGGTTTACCACCTTATTATTTATGATGTTTATTTTTACTGGCAATAAAGACTCCCAGCATTTATATTTGTAACATACCTTTCCGGAATATGGTTTTGTAAATTACATATTATATACAGTGGTTCAGTTACTTTTATATAATACGCATCTGGACGCTTCTTTCCTACCAACTTCACCACCATACTATTTATAATTCATATTTACCATAATGTTTTAGAGCAGTCATGTACCTGGTATACATTTACTTCTGCCACTGTGTGTTGCATGGTGTTAAAGGAATGCACTTAAGACAGTTGACAGTAAATTTTTTTAAAGTAACTGTTTAAACCTATTTTATTATTACAGTTCAGACAGACATAAAGTATTGCATGTAACTTTGACATTGTGATGGTTCAAGTGCAATTTTGTCCAAATCAGTTTTAACTATCTCCTCTAAAAGGCCCTACATGGAAGAGCCACGTCATGTTAAAGTGCAGAAGGGTTCTGAGCCACTAGGGATTTCCATTGTGAGCGGAGAAAATGGTGGAATATTTGTCTCTAAAGTAACAGGTGGGAGCATTGCCCATCAAGCTGGCCTTGAGTATGGTGATCAGTTACTAGAGGTAATTGTTTGCTTACTATTCCTATGGCTTAATGAATCGGTTCATATGACTCCAGCCGTAACTGCCTTTGCCCAAAGGAGCATCTTGTGAAAGCTTGTGTGCTGTGAGATGTAGCAAAGGGTATTCTGTATTGTAATATTCCAGTAATTGTGATTGTTGTGACTTTTTGTCAGGCTTTATCATAAAATAATGTCTTTTGATGGTAGATCTGCATTGCATCTTATATAGATATAATTAAATTTTAAGCTAGCTAGTGTCGGTACTTTTAAAACCATATAGTCCCAACACCATACTCTGCTTGATAAGGTGAGTAAATATTCAAGCAGCTGGCTTGTATCAAGTTTCATGCTGCTGTTGCTGTGTCATATCCTTACCTGAGATACCTGGTGTAAAAAATACTCAGGTAGGCTTTAGGTTAGCTACAGTCATGTTTTTGCCTACAGTATTAAACACGTGGAGGAGCATTTTGTAAAGCACAGAGCTGCTTTGTAAGCATTAGATCTGTTCATGCTTGTGTATGCTAAAGCATCTTCTGTTGCACAGCGTGTGGATGATACTACAATGGACCTGAATGGATCATGGATCTGAATTTATCTTTAAATCCTGAATTTATTCAGATCGGTGATCTGAACCAACTTGTATTTAATCAGTGATACCAAATCATAACACAGCTCAGAATACATATGTCTTTCAATAGTAAAAAGATTTTTTAAACTCATGGTCAGGTTACCAAATAGTTTAAAATTCCAATGATTCCTTCCAACGAGTAAACACTAGGAATCGCTGTATAGCAGCATTTCCATCCTCCTATTTACCCCAGTGGAAATAAGTCAGCCTTTAGACATTAAACTAATTAGGAGACTGAAAGAATGGTTTTGCTAGTTTCCATCTGAAAACTTGACATCCTGGTTTGTGCATTTTTTTCTGTAGTTTAATGGAATAAATTTGAGAAATGCTACAGAGCAACAGGCTCGACTAATCATTGGACAGCAGTGCGACACCATAACTATTCTGGCTCAGTATAACCCACATATGTATCAGCTTGGCAATCATTCACGATCAAGGTAAGGCTGGCTAGACTTCGAAAAAACTACTCTCTGGTCCATGCAGTTATTTAGCTAGTAGATAACTTCTGTACAGGTAATGTGTTTGCAAACTTCAGCACATTTGTACTGATAAGAAGTTTGCTTAGAAAAGAAATGTGTGAATACATGCTTGTCAAAAAGAAAAGAAAAATGCTTGATGCACCTACTATATTTTTTTTTCTTATTTGGACATAATCCTTAGATACGTTAAACTAAAACCAAAGATGACTTCTTCCTAAGATCATGAGATGATAGTACTTCAAATCAATTTTAAATTTTTTTAATAGTTGGAGTTTCCAAAAACTAATTAGAGAAGGCATATGACGTAGTGAAATTATCCATCCCATTTTGATGCATGATCACATTTCAAAACTGAGCTTTATCTTTCTCTTAGACTTATGGTGAACATATGTTATTTGGCATGCTGTTTTAGGGTTTTTTTCCTTACTTTATACTTGATTTACAGCCAAATTAAAAACCTTGTCTGCATGGAAACACTAACCCACCAGTCTTTTATTCTTTTCTTCTTAGTTCTCGCCTAGAACCTGTGAGTAATCATTCCACCCCTCAAGGCAGTGGAGCTGTAACGCCTGACAATCATTCCGTAATTGATACTGTTAGTGAACAGGATGAAGGAACAATGACACCCCCATCCAAACAAACTACACCAACTACAAGTCCCCGGAATTCCTTGAGGTAGAGAGTAAAATTTTTGCCTTAAGAAAAAAAAAAAATGGTCAGGGTGGATGTGAAGGGTATTAAAAGCAAAGTGTATTTCTGTGAATGCTGTGTCTGGTCGAAATAAGTCAGCAGATAAGTGAAGTGGAGCCCAGGATAGAAGTACATGTTTTCAGACTGTTTTTGAAAGATGGGGTCTGCAAGGAGTGAAGAACGTTTACTACAAGGTTGGTTTAGTTAAGAAGGTCTGCAAAGAACATGATGATTGTCTTACAAGACTGTATCTGTAAGTGACCTGTTTTGAATTATAGTTATGTAAATGTATATTCTTCAGATGGCTAGTTGATTGTATGTAACGCAAGTTTTTAAATTGAAGTACATGTGTTATTTCTCCCTGTCAAAAGGGGCCCTGTGGACACAAACAAAAGGACCCCTGAACCTAGAACTGTTGTTGTTAAAAAATCCCAAGTGGATCTTGGGATCCAGATATGTGGTGGAAACCTGTATGGAATATTTGTCTCAGATGTAGATGATGATAGCCCAGCAAAAGGACCTGATGGACTAGTCTTGGGTGACATGATACTTGAGGTAAGCTATAAAGAACAGTCTGCAGCATACTGACAAAATGTCTAGGATGGTATAAAGAGGGAGTTGTACAAAGAATCGTGCTGTCTCGCAATGGGAGATGTTCTGTGAATCTTGAGTTCCTGCCACAAAACCCAGGTAAGAATGGTGAGAATGTATAACCTTCATTCTGGCTGCAACACATAAAGAATTGGATGATGTGGACCTGGAGAGCCGCCACTGTTGAGAGCACAAGTTGCCCACAAGTTCGAAGGACTAATATATGTCCACTTGGAGTTATGAACACCTGCTCTCTTCATCTAAATAGGAAGCCTTGAATCCAATTGCTGTGCATAGGAGAAAGGCAAGGATATGAAAGATATTGCAAAACAGAGAACAATATTGATCTTATCACTATGAAATTCTAATGAGAGTTTAGGGAAAGCCGTGCAATATGTCTTTGACTCTGCTTTCTATATCTGAAATGAGAATATTTGTCTACTTGGCAGGACTGTTAAGGTGATAAACACATATGTGTTCATGAGCTTTTCAGATACAACCGAGCATTGAGACTGTCTGAGCACTGAGACTTTCCCATTGCACCTCTAGTATCCAGACGGAGATTTTGCTTTGTAATTGTGTTTCTGACTTCCCTCAGACCACGCGCTTTCCCTAAAGATATTAAATTCTTTCCAGTGTGAATTTTATGATTCTCAGCTGACACTTTGAAAACTATTTAAAGAAGTGCAGACTCTCTCTCACGGTGCACGTCTGCTGTATTCACTTGGGTATTTTGTTTTCCACCCCCACGTCTCAATCCTCCTGCTAGACTTCTTGAGGTGCAAACTGTACTAGAGTTATGTGGCAAGATTTACTTGTATATATTTTGCATGTTTTTCAAGCTCACCTAAGTCTGTTGCCTATTAAGATACAATTTCACATCTAAGGGTTTCTGTGTTTTCTGTTTTGCAGTATGGATCCATTGATATGCGAAATAAAACAGCTGAGGAAGCTTATCTTGAAATGTTGAAACCTGGAGAAAACATAAAAATAAAGACTCAATACAGAATAGAAGAGTTTAATAAGATAAAAGAGCTTCCTGGAGATGGATTCTATATCAGGTATTTGAGTGTGACTGGTAATGACAGCATAAGGCTGTTAGGATAATGTGCTGGCCATCATGAGAGAGATAGTACATCAGTTTTGCCATATTTTTTAAATTGAAAGTTTATTTATTTATCCCAGCTAGTCTCTGACAGTGGGTACACAGTCTGTAGCATAGTAAGTCTGCATGTTTCACTGTAAACTTTTGTGCTCTTGAAATGTAGAGTGTGCCATTAATCTGTTAAATTATCTTTTCAAAATAAGTATGGATGTTCTTCCCTTGAGTTGATGGAGATCAGTTGCAGAGCCTGTTTATGTCTTCCTTTCCAGAGCACTTTATGACCGTCTGGCAGAAGTGGAACAGGATTTAAGCTTTAAGAAGGATGACATTTTGTATGTTGATGACACTCTACCACAGGGAAACTTTGGTTGCTGGATGGCTTGGCAGCTAGACGAGAATGCTCAGAAGCTGGAAAGAGGACAGATTCCAAGTAAATATATGTGAGTGACCTCAGTTACAGTATTTATCTTACAGTCTTTAAAAGTCTGACTAGTGAGCTGTGGTATAAGAGACTTGTTTGCTTCTGTTCTTCCTGGGAGATATTAATTCTTAGATGTATCATTTTAGGGATGACATGTTCTAATAACATTGAATTAAATATATTGCTCTATCAAGTTGGTTTTAATGCTACTAAATAGTAAACTAGAAATGGAAAGGATACATAGGCCAGTGTTGTGATAAATAATTCAATAACAAAAGTGAGAGTAACCACAGCAAAAATGTCCTTGAATCCAAGGTTATCACAGTCGTTCTTGGGAAGCATCAGTGGTTTTAGTTATCTGTGGACCGCAATGTTATTGTAAGACTGTGTATCCACCACAGTCTTGTAATGTTGATAGAGCAGTTAAGAGGAATATGCAGGAAATAAAATTTTTGCATTGTTACTGAAATCACATTAGTTATCACTCAGTGATTAAAATATTTTTTTCATTTTAAGATTACTGTTTTTCTGGCTTCCTTCTTCTAATAGTCTTCTCTCCATGTCATAACTCAAAATTTATCCTGGCAGTGGGACAACGGTACTATGTGGAATGTGTGGAAGTACAATATATACATACAGACCCATACACATCATTGATAGGCTTGTTACTGAAAGATGGATAGTAAAACCAACTACACTTTACATGTGTTACGTGGCCAAAATATTTGTCCTTATATAAAATAAAACTGTTACTTTGGATTGCTAATAAGTTACTTGTAAGGATGAGTATAACATGCAGCTTCATAGAAAGAATGGGACCTTCACTTCTGTGCGAGGCTGACTTTACTGGCCAGTAGGTGCATACTGCTGCTTCTGCCTTGGAGAATTTTGCCCTGCCTGTCAGAGTGGTCACCCTCTGTGCCAGGCTGCTCTTTATATTATAAGAATCCTGAGGAAGTGATGGTACTGTGAGGTGTTCAGATGCTTATTATTTGATTTATGTTAATGTTTGTTTCTGATTAATTTTCTGTGATGAAGATACTCAGGCTAAGGCTTGAGACAAGCATTTCCAGTGTGTTCCAGAAGCAGCAGTGATACTGTTTGTCGAAAAAATTTAAAAAGATAAGTTTAAATACCAACCATTTAGTCTGTTTCGTTATAGGATGGATCAGGAGTTCTACAGGAGACACAGCATGTCTGAGGCTAAAGATGAAAACAGCTCATCTAAGACATTGTCAGCAGCAGCACGGAGGTCATTCTTCAGAAGAAAGCATAAACACAAGCGAAGTGGTTCCAAAGATGGAAAGGATTTACTGGCTCTTGATACAATCAGTACAGACTCAATTCCTTTCTTGGATGGCAAGTACCTTTGTTATACTTGGGAAGGGGTTGCTTTTCCTCCTCTTTCATTTTTAAACAGCTGCAGCATGACACAATGAATAATGTTTCTTTCTGGTTGGTCTGGATACAAATGGTGATCATATGTCCCTTCATGTATATTACTTTTAATAACAAAATGGTTTTGTATTAAATAACAAGCCAGGATGTTTCAAATGAATTTTTTTTGGTAGTTTATTCCCAGATCTATTAGCATTAGTGTTTCTTTTTCAGAGTGAGATTGCTTTTTGATGCATGGTTTTGATCTTCCTTTCAACTGTTTAACTTATGTCCAGGTCACTTAGTCTAGACAGAAATCCTGGGCACCACTCAAAAATCTTCACTTCTATTTCTTCACTCGTCTACAAAAATCATGTTGGTTACAATGCTTACTTCCTTGAAGAGCTCAACAAACCAAACCAGAGAAACCAAATATTGTGTCTTGTTTACACTTTTAGGAAAAAATCAGAATGATTGGTTTTAAAGTTTTGGTGAGGGTGGCAGGGAGAAGCACCAGGTTCAATTAGAAAAACATGTATTTTAAGATGTCAGCTGGAGAAAATTGCAATAATGGCTAGTGAGCATTTTTTGTACTTGTCAAGGCCCTTATCCCTTGCAAGGGAGTTGTTTTCATAATTACTGTTAGGGTGCTTCTGCTTATGTGAGGAATGCCAGGAAAATAATTTATACTCTCATGAGTAAATCTTCTGTGTGTGTAGATTCTGCAAGTCTGGCATATCAGCGTGTACAGAAAGTGGACTGTACCTCTCCTAGGCCTGTGCTTATTCTAGGACCTTTACTTGATGCTGTGAAAGACATGCTGGTCAAAGAATCCCCTGGAAGATTTTGCAGATGTCCTCTTGGTAAGCATGCAAATATAATCAATTTATACTTGTTTAGAATACATGATGGTAACATCTATGTAAGTGAACTAAATGGTTGCACAAACATGAAAAAAACCCAAGAATCTGAATTTGCAGACATTGTCTTGTTAGCCTTGTTTTGTGCCTAAGGAATAGTAATGAAAGTGGATTTCTTCTGGTTCTATGAAACAGAGGTTATGAAAGCTTCCCAACAAGCCATTGAACGGGGTGTGAAGGATTGTCTGTTTATTGATTATAAACGGAGGAGTGGGCATTTTGATGTGACAACTGTAGCTTCAATAAAAGAGATAACAGAAAAGGTGAGTCACTTTTAATGCTGTAGTTCTTTGTACAATTTGCAATATATGTTCATACTATGTTGGGGGGGTGGAAATTATGTTAGTGTTGTCCTCCCTTAAGGCATTCAGGAAATTGTTCCCCAGGCTGCTGAGTAAAGTAAAAGTTACCTCACTTTGGCATGTAAATGTTTAAGAATCATTTTATAAAAGCTCACCTTTGTAGAAAAAACTAGGAATGTCCATATTCTTTTACAGTATTATTAAATAAAGTTAGAAATTATTTTCTTAGATTCCACAGAGTCCATCCCCTGCCCCCCCCCCCCAACAAGGATTTGGGTTTTTTAACTATTCCATTTAATGCAGTCATATAGAACATAAACATCATAATAATCCTGGAGACAGATGTTAATTAAAATCCGTACATTGTTTATAGTTTTCTGTCAAACCACACAGAAAGTCTTATTACTTTAACGCTTGGGTTTGCTTATGACTTCTGAAAGAGAAAATGAATATGAATATTTACATTTGGAAAAAATGTATTGCATATATTTCAATCTGAGTTTTCATTTCATTAGTTTTTCAAATACTTTTATTTCTATCAATGCATGCTTTTGGTACTATGAATGGAATTTCCTGCAGTTTTTCATCTTCTGTCTTCTGTTATAAATCCTTTGGGTACAAATTGCTCAGTAGGCCCAAAATGCTAAATGTGTAGCAAAATTCTGTTGGGTTGCTATGATTTAAGTAGGGGAAGAAATGGGGGATGTGCATGTGTGCTTGTGCTCTTTAACTGAATGAGTGTTTTGCATTTACATTTGATCTTAGGATTGTCATTGTCTGCTTGACATCGCTCCTCATGCCATCGAACGGCTCCACAGTGTTCATATCTACCCTATTGTAATTTTTATTCGCTACAAAAATGCTAAACAAATCAAGTAAGTCTGTGAGGGGTATAGTTCAGGGATGTTTATTTTAGCTTAAAATAAGCTTGTTACCTTTATTGTTTCTTTCATCCTAGTAATCTTAAATCTCTTTAAAATGTGGAAATTAATCCTCATAGAAACCGCTGTGAGGTAAATGGTCTTAACTTCTTTTTGGTTGCATGACAATTCAGTGAGTCTTTCAAAGAAATCAAACAATGTAGACAAAACTGTATGTACTCCAGGAGGCACTCAGATCTTTCCTGCTCACCTTTGTGTTAAACTGTAAGACAGATATGGGTGAGATCCATTGAGGATATGGTGGTGACCATGACAAAGAGCTATTCTTCATCTTCTCAGTGGGGCCAGCTGTGTCAATACAGTGCCAACTGATTCATAACTTCAGCTTTCCCACCTTCATTCTCCAGTGAAAAGAGCAAGGGAAGTCCCCTTTTGCCATGGCACGTGTATGTACTGTGGTCTTTTGGGCCATGCTCTTTCAGTAATTGGGAATTTTCTGCTCGAATATAGCCAGGAACAGAACACGGGAGTTACAAACCCCAGTCCCTCCCCTAATGTTTGAGTAAACCTTCACACATTTTGATAGATTGATTTGGCAAGAAGTCACATAACCTCCCAACATAAGTATTAAGAAACAGTTTTGTTGAGAAATCTTATACTTGTGCTATCTTTATTTTGAAAGTTGAAGAATTCTTGTATTCTTGATCTGTAGGTAACTTTGATGACTATCTATTTAATAAAGAAGATAAGTATCACCACTTTCAGGTAGAAGCAAGACATAAAGCAATATGGTGTATTTCATTACCACTGTAGGATCATGCACTTGAATGATAAATGGAACTGTCATGTCTTGAGCCCCTTTGGAAATGGAATGGTGACCATTACAGCTATTTCCTTTTCTTGGAAAGTGACAGAGAGCGATTGAACTCGACATGCAAAGATTTCTAGCAGTCATCAAAATAAGACGCAGTGGCGCATTGTCTCTGTCTGTTATGAGCACCAAAGGTTTTTCCAAACAGCCTTTTTGATATAGCGCAGGTTCTTTTGGCATTCTCTGAAATGCTACACGGCAGAGATAGATTAGTTTAGTAATGATTTTTTTTTTAATAAAATAAAATTGTGCTTTTTTCTCACTGCTATAAGAAACTACACTTACATTGTTTCAGTACCTATCTATATGACCTTACTAGTTGGTTATAAATTCTGCTTCCTTTTAAACTGAATCCCCTACTGGGGACCCTAAGTCAGATTTGGAGGAGAGCGTTACAAGCCTTGATCAGAATTAATTTTTTTTTTACCATTTGTATTTCTCTAGACTTTTTCTTATTTCCAACAGCTTGTGTAATAGAAAAACAGTCATCTCAAAAATGTGCCATGTATAAGATGACATAGAAATATTCTGTCTGCTCAGTGCTTGAAACTTCAGGCCCTTAAAAGAGCAGTACTTGAGCCCAGCTTTGTGTAGGGAGTACTGGAGTGTATATGAGGTGATGATCTGATTTACATGAACTGGAAAAAATTATATTCTTTCTGCCTCAACCCCCTCCCAGTCTCTGAGACTTTAAAGGAATACTGCTTGGTCTGATAGAAAATAAATTTGTTAGCACAGAAAGGATACTGATGACTATGCTGATACTGCTGAAACACAGTAGATGGCACTCTAGGCACAGGATTCTGCTTGCAAAGTAATTAGCCTTTCACATTCACCCAACTGGAGGTAATAATTTCAAGTCCATTTAAAAAAAAAAAATTACTCTTATACAAGGTTTTTCTTTTTTCTTTCTTTTTTTGCAGAGAACAAAAAGACCCAATCTTCCTGAGGGACAAAGTTACACAAAAACATTCCAAAGAACAGTTTGAGACAGCTCAAAAGATAGAACAAGAGTATAGCAAGTACTTTACAGGTTAGTATTTAATCAACTTTTCACTAGGAACACAGTGGCAATTTAATCCATTTATACTGTAATTCAAAAGCTCCTATGTTTCTTCAAAGAGCACTACTTTTTTTTTTTTTTTTTTGTTCTACCTTCCCTTTTGGCAAACTCATGCTCTGGTGTTTCATTTTACCAGGAGAGGAAATCTCAAGGTATAAGTACTATGCCCTGCTTTTACATGTTTTTGTTTTAGCACCTTATGAATCTTATGACCTGAGGAGATTCTGAAAATGTTTTATTACAAGCCAGTAGTATTGGAAATATGGTCAAGATAATTTAACAGTGTTGTCAGTTTTATACCATGTAGGGAATATAAGTTGGTTTGTAATTGTAAAAATCAAACAAAACAACAACAAAACCCACCTGTAGTGTAAATAATGAATGATTTGTGAAACATACTTTAAATCTTTCAAGAAAAGAAAAAGTTGTCAAAGGTTTCTTGAGCATGCATTGTAATTTGGAATAATTAAATTCAACTTCAGAGGCCTTTTTAACATCATAAAGTATATTATATGAATCTTGGATTGTAGTTAATACTTATTTTTACCAGAGAAAGAAAACTGTGTTTGAAGATTGTCTCTGCTTATTTCAAGAGTATATTTCCATGTGGTTCCAGATATATTCAAAGAGTGGGGATAAAATTCTCGCCATCTTGATGTGAATGGCAACAAAACTTAAAAAAGAAAAAAACAAACTAAACCCAAAAAAACCCCACCACTAAATCAGCCAAACCCCAATTTTTCGTCTCCTGAACAATGGGGTTATTACAGAAATATTTTGAGACATACCTGCCAAGTGCAGCGGAAGGAAGGGGGTTGTATTTAGTATAGAGCTATTTCAGCTCACCCTGAGAGAAGCTGCACATCCTCAACAGAATCAGTTACCTGGTATGTAATAGCCATACGAATGTTCATTTAAATGGTACGCACTAAACCTTTGCAGAACTTGACATGCACATGGCCAGATTGCATCACCATGTGGTATCTTCTACTCCTTGTTAAGTCATTTGTTGCATTTTAATTTCACCCTGATATTGAAAGTAGCACTCAGTCCAAGAGAGTCCTACGTGTATCTTCTCACATGCCCTGTGGGAAGGGCCTCCCTCTGTTTGTGCCAAGAACAGTGGACTCCAGCTGTCATCAACATTTCCAGATGCTGGTAGTCAGAGAGGATTGGTGTTCAAAATGCACTGACATTTAAGCTTGTTAAAATTATAATGTTGGGCATAAAATAAGCCTGTAGATAGGCATGTTGGACATGGTAGCTTCCTCATGAAGGTATATGACACGTGCTCTCAGACCTGAGCTCTGTGACTACTTAATGAAGTGCATTTTTTGACTAATGACTCTTTCAAGTTGGCTTTGTTTCCTGTACCAAGTTGTGAGCACAGGGTGTAATCTGAATCACTTCCTCGCTGCCATTTGTCACCTTTCATAGACCTTGTTGGTTACTGCGTTCTCTATCCAAACTCACTTGACATCGTTAGCTGTTGTATATACTGCAGAGTCAAGTAATATTTTACGTGAGATCAAATTCTCTCTTTTCATAAATGGAAATTATACCTTATGAGACTTTTCATAAATGGAAATTATACCTTATGAGACTTTCCATATTTTTCCAGTGTTAGTGGTAGCTAAGGCCAGAGGCTTTGCTGACACAGTTCTCAAGTCATGAAGTTCCTCACTTTTTAAGTCATAAAGCTAATACATTCTCCTCTCCTGTGTCAGTGTTGGCATTTCGCTTTTTATGACTGTTACGTTTAGCAAGGGTAGAATGCAAGGTATGCATTTATCTTTTGAATTGATTTTCAGGGATTTGCTTGCTGTTGGCCTTTTGTTCCTTGAATGTAGTAGACAATACGAATTGGAGTAGCAACTGCTGTTGTTTTATTTAGCTCAAGGATGTGTGAGCTGCCTCATAATTTGCTTCTAATATTTGTAAATAGTGTCTAGTTGCTACAGCTATAGTCTCTATGTATATTACCACATAAATATAAAACTCAACACCACATGCTGAACAGGGAAAGTTTATTATAGCAGGTTCTGACCATCTTTAGACTTAAACTTTGCCACCTGATGCCTCTGAAAATAGTACACGGAGGCCTCTAACAAAACAGTTGTCTTAGTAGATTATAGCCATCAGTTCTGTGACTTCCCTGGGCTGTTTCAAGAGCTAGCAGAAGAAACTGTATGTTGAATGCTTGACCTCTTTGCTCTGTTTATTCTTTTTCTTGTTTTAATAGAGTCATGCATCTGGCAAATATTGAATTGGGTAGATTAATTCTGATCTGTTGATAAACACTTTGCAGAAAAATGCAGAAGACTGCTCTTTGTAATTAGTCATAACTGTTTGCTCCAGTCTCATTCGTGGTGGGGGTGGTTTTTTTTCTCCAGGCATTGTCCAGGGAGGAGCCCTTTCAAGCATTTGCACTCAGATTATGACAACTGTCGATCAAGAACAAAACAAAGTCCTGTGGATCCCAGCTGGCCCGCTGTAGATTTATTTCGCTGTGAAACTACTCTGCAGATGTAAATAACCAACTAACTTTCTATCCAATGGACTCTGTCCATTTCTGTCTTTATAAAGATATCTGTAAGTGATTTCTGTTTCATGAAGGGGAATGATAACACTGAACACACAAGGACCTGCCGAGGCATGTGGGAAGGCCTAGATCACTTCACCGAGCTTGTCTCTTACGTTGTACGTGTACACATGACAGGTTGTCATGAGGGGTTGCGACCTGCGTGTACTTGTCCATGCGTAATGAATTTAACTATGCTGCAAAACCCTGTAGAAAGACAAGTTTACAAAAACCTTTTCAAAGTATTTGGTTGTTGCTGTTTACTTGAATGTCTTGTTTTGTTTTGTTTTTTTAAACTCTCTGTCCTTTCACTTAGTGAGGTAACTCTCCAAAATGGAGTGAAATTTCTGAATATGAGTGAATGGTTTATGCACAATGTGACTCTTAGTTGCAATTTTGACCATTTCTAAGCACATTGTTGACTTGACAACCAGGTAATAACGTGGGATTGAACCGGTACGTCTTGGGAGTAAGCTCAGAAGGAAGTACACTCCTTTACAGGGCAGACCACTGTTGTATCCTGTCAACACTTGTCTGTCAAAGATATTGTTTCTTGTTTTATGCATGATTCTAATATTTAAACGTCATAATATATCTGAACAATCCAACGTGTGTTGAGAAATAATAATTTTTTGTTGTTGGGCCTGGATTAAGTACTGGTGGGGAAGAGTCATACGCTAGGCGTAGCATGCTGTGTTCTGTCACTTTTAGATACTGTAAATATGGAAAGCTTACGTCGGTGCAATTTTGCAGGGTAATTCTTAAGCTTTTTACTTCAGTGTGTAGCATTCACATAGATTGTTTTTATTTAAGAGCAGCCACAGTTTTAGGGCTTTGATTAAAAGCCTTTAGAAAGGTACTAAATTGTTAGTGTTTTCACTGTCAAAAAATAAGTGATCATTTAGTTTTGGTTGCAATACTTATTTACCTATTGTACCAAACTCCATTGTATCAGTTCTCTTTTTGTTTTTTTGCACTTCTGACTCTGTGTTCCTAACACAGGTTTTGTACCTGTCTCTTCTGTCTCTTGTTTCTTGGGTACTGTATTTTAATTGTTTTTAAAATATCATTTGAGTAGAACTGCTTCTCGGTCACTGATCCTAACATTTCATTATGTAGGGTTTCTAGTTTTACACTACAGGCTGTAGTTTTGCTTCTGTTTGCAGCTTTTTTAATTAAAAAAGGGATTCTTCTTGCACACTTCTTCAAAGAAAGATCTGGTCCTAAATTTAAATTCTGTTTTACAGATCCTATTTTATAGTTCAAAATACTTTATATAGTATTTATATAGTTATATACTATATACAGAGAGTATTTTGAACTATAATACATAAATATATATAGTATTTTATATAGTATTAGACCATACTATCATAATACTGTATATATATAAATTAAAAAATAGGAAATGGTATGGATGTAGTAGTCAAAGTACTTCTCATGGTGAGGGACAGCAGGTTTTTTTTTGTTTGTTTGTTTATCTCATTTTTTGTTTGTTTGTTTTTTAAAGTTTGAGGTCAGAGTAGACTCCAGTGGTACAACTGAAACAGACAGGTACTGTTCTGACACAGATTTTCTGTACTAAAATGAAAATGTCACTTTGTATCAAAAAAAAAAAAAGTTAAAGAAACTGATTACTAAATAAAGGTCAATTTCTATAACTTGACTTGTGTGTAAAAGGTGCATATAGCTAATGTTCTCCTTGACTGTATTTAGTTGAGTCCTCCTATAAGGTTTTATTTTCTGACTAAAATTGGCACATACAGGTTCAAGTGCCCACCTTGAGAGGAACAAGTTTTGGTTTTGTGTTTTTGCCCAGCCTTGCATATGTAAATCCAAAGACGTTCAAAAACTGCAGGACACAAGAAGTCACATGTTGATTTGTGTTAACATATTTTTAACATTCTGGCCCAGTGGTGTTAAGGATTTGAAGTGGAAATGCAATTGATTGTATGGAGGCTTTAACTGGAGAACGAGTCTATCACTGTTATTTTCAAGAGAGTGTCACTGGAAACCAGGGAAAACCTAATAGGCAAAAATGTGAATCATTAGCTTAAAGGCACATTGTAGAATTCTGTGCCTCAGTTTTTACACATCAGACAGACCAGCCTCTTCTGTTCATTGAGTTATCTGAAAGGTTAGGGAACGTAATTATTGTGTATTAGCAACTGATGAAGCAAAAAGTTTTCTTTTCAGATGCCAAATGGTTGACTTCAGCATGAACCAGATTGGTGGATGGTCCGTCTTCTTGTAATCTGCATACCTAGTAATAGCCTTCAGTCATAAGACAGGACTTGCACCTTATCTGCTTTTCTTGAAAAAACCCATCATGGTGCCATCTTCTAATAGAGGACAAAGAAAATGAGAATAGGCAGGTTCTGCCAGGTCAGTAACAGCCATACCTTGCATATTTTCTGATTACAAGGAAGTAGAATTGAAGTCTTGGTTAAGCACTAGAAAGATTCCTTTAGCTCAGATCAAGAGTTTCCTGATACACCATTTTATTTTCTAATACTACATGCTG
The DNA here is from genome assembly GCA_020745775.1 of Theristicus caerulescens. NCBI lineage: Eukaryota > Metazoa > Chordata > Aves > Pelecaniformes > Threskiornithidae > Theristicus > Theristicus caerulescens. Next base: position 101,426,462 of record CM036560.1, read on the forward strand.
GAGTTAGATTTGGCCATCATTCTGAAAGAGTAACTTTGTCTACGTGTTTAAATAAAGAATATAGTTCTGTGGGTATTTTAAAAATAGTTTAAAAGTAATATAGCTAGATAACAAAAGTCTGAAAATTTCACCCTTATGCTCATCAGCCACCATGCAGCATGTATGGCTGCAGGTAAGGAATTAGGTAGAAATCAGCATCTTTTTAACTTGATTTCTCCATAGCCAAACTGATATAAAATGGCTGAAGATAGTGCAGCCCATATGTATGATCTGTTGTTAATACATTGACAAGCATCTACTTGCTTTCAAACCTTTGCATTCTGTTCCCATTGTCCTGAATTGCAGGGCAAGTGTTTGCCAGATCCAGAATTACACTCTGACAGCTACCAACCTCTCCACCTCAAGACAAAGGTCCTTTTTCAGTATCTGGTAAACTTGGAGGCCATATCATAATCCCTTTCAGTGAATGCAAACATGGCCTTAAGCAGTCTTGAACAGCTTTCCTAGATGCATCTTAGATGGATGTATTCATGGTTGAAGTACAGTCTTGTGATCTTTTCCAGACACATTTAAGGCTTCCATGTAATTTTTAAGATTCTACATCTCCATTTCACAATGGACAGTTTCTTTTAAAATACACTGATATTGGAAAAATGTGCAGTGGCTTGGAAACTAAAGAGACTTCTGTGAAAAATACAGATACCCAACAAGGCAGACTTTGGTCTTGTGCAACAACTAGTAAAGGTCCCAGATGTGCAGTAGAAACTGAACAGTATAAAAAGGGTGCTTGGCCTCTTCCTGTGAATTTTTTTGTGGTTGCTGTGTCAGTGAGTTAAGGGTTTCTTATTCATTTGGTTGCTTTTAAAGAGATTTTTTTTTTCCCCAACCTTAATTCTGTGTCATCTTGCTTAGAAAATGTCTTTCTGTTCTTCACTGAAAAAGTACATTTTCGATGAACATTTGGTAGCAAACTTTTTAACTATTCAGTTTGACTTCTTTCTTAGTAGTCAAAGAGATGCTTTTGCTAGCACAACCTAAATGATGCGAGCATGAATCCAAAAACCACGTGAATAGAGGATCATATTACTTAAGTGTAAACATACTAGCTTAACTTGGGGTTGTTCATTTCTATTTTAACAAACAATTCTTTACAAGCTTTTGTAAGAATGGTTGTTTATTACATTATAAATAATTTTAGATGAATGTCATAACTTTATATTTAAAAGTTGTCTAGATGGATCCTTTTGAAGTAAACTGTGCATAAAAAGCATACTGTGACTAAAAAAAATCAAAACATTTTCACTACTGGAAGTTATCTTGTAGACCTCCAGTACGGAAAATGTTTTGAATTTTTTTTATATTTTATATTTATTTCATCTTATAACTTAGTTTAAAAAAACAGTGAGGAGTATTAAAGGTATTCTGATTTCAGTAGATCTTATTCAAGTAAACATTTGTAATTAATTTTCCTCTGCAAAACGCACCTGTTAAAGGTGCAGTGAGATTTTTTTCCCCTATGTGTAAAGTATGAAATTCCAGATGATTTTTTTAACAACACACAAGTTTTTAAAATACCAGTCTTTTTGCCTAAAAATGTAGGAGGGAAAGTGGCAGAGATCTAAGCGTTTTTTTAAGAAGCAAATCACCAAAAATTTTGTACAATGTAACCTAGTCACTTCATATTATGGTGAATTATCTGTCATTGCTGTGGTTTATTAACAGTACATTATATGCTCAATGTGTGTTCACTGGATTTTTTTCTGTGTCCATCATATTGAAGGAAATAACACCAGTGGCTGAGGAAGCTTTCAGAGATGGTATCTTGATTTATGACCCTTTCCTTTGCTTGTTCACAGTATAAAGAGAACGTCCAAGAGCTAGAATACTACTTCTGCTAGTTAAGAAAAACAAACAACCCAAAACAGAAACAACATCCTCCGCCCCCCAACCCCAATGCACAAAAGAAACCCAACCCCATCCCCCCCCAAACCCCACTATCTAAGTGTCCAATTTAGCCTTTCTTATGATTTTGGGTCCTTCACATCTTCCTAAAGATCTATTAAAAGTTCAGAAAACAAAGCAAGCAGTTTAATCTTAATCCACATACATACAGCATATTGAACAATACACTGATGTCTCCAGAATTGGAAACAAGTCTATCAAAATGTTAAATACTGTCAACAGCTTGGGAAAAAATGTGTCTGTTTCTTGATAAAATTTCACTTATATTTGCAATGGCTTTTTACTCTAGAGTTTTTTCAGTGCAAATGTGAATGACATCGCTTATATAATCTTCCCTATGCCCTTCCTCTGAAGGCAGGGGATGATCAACTTTCTCAAGATGGTGACTTTGATCTTCAGAGGAAGTGACCCGTTTCCCACAACTTTTGCATCTGCTTTTGCTGCAGATTCATCTTATCTCATTAGCAATAATGCCAATCAATTAAAATAATCATAATTCCTTCATTTGCCAAATCTGCCTGCTCCACAAATGCTTAGCATTTGAGCTTAGCATTTAGATGCTCAAATCATCTAATTGTTTAACCTAATTAAGACTATTTGTTGCCCACCTGTGACGAACCTAAGGTTTTAGGTTTCAGGCTTGTCTGATATTTGGCTAGTATAAGCAATAAAAGGCTGAAAATGCAGTGTTTCATCTAAATACGTGCAAGGGGTCTAAATGCAGTGGTAAGTTTTGTAGTTCTATGATGAAAATAACTGTTAGAGTATTTTGAAAGGATAATTCCAGTGGAATCAGCCAAAAGATCCTAAGGTAAGAGCTAGAAACTTGTTCTTTGCTGCGAAGATATGATTTGAGCGTGCTAGCAATTGCTTGCATCATTATAGTAACAAGTAGGTTTGTGATGCAAAAGTGAGTAAGTGCAATTACTGAAGAAACCAAACACATGGAGCTGAATTCCAGGATGGCGATACAAGCTGTGTGTCCGCAGGAACACTTAAGGTTGGTCCCGTGGTGGCAAGTGCACATCACTTGTATCTGGGGTTGAACTGTGTGGCCTTGCAGAGCTTCTGGCTGCAAATGTGTTCCTAACATGCAAATGAATACTTATACTTTCATACCCTGACTTGTACTGTAGTAAAAAATGTGTGTTTAATAGCTGCAATTATAGTGTGATCTGTTGAGACCTGCTCTGACTGATTTGCAGTTCAATTATTTAGAATTCATTTTTCAGGGTGGTACCACATATTTTGTGCCAGAGTGACTATTTTAAAGCTGCAAAATAATTCAAATGAAGTTGTAAAAATCAATTGCATATCCTCCCCCTCCTCCTGGCCTTACATGGGCAGAATTTCTCTCAGAGCTGCAAGATTTGAACTCCAAGAGACACCTGAATTCCTATCCGATGCTGATGCTGCCCTATTGTCCTGTACAGAACATGATCAGAGCTGTCTCCTGGAAGCATGGAGTAAGGAAGTGTTGGGGCTGCACTGGCTTCAGTCCACAGCTATGCTCCTCCATGGGGTACTTCATAACGCTTCAGTCTTTGCATGAGTTAACCCTAGCGAGATGCCTCCAGTCCTGGCTCCACAGTGGCAGTTCTGTGCCTTCTGAAGCTTCCAAACCTGAAATGGGGTTTCTGATCAGCAATTGCTGCTGCAATTTTCCTTTCGGTTGTCCCTTTTCTGCTATGTACCCATGCACAGACATATAGTTTTGGCAATTGCTCCATGAATTTTTTCTCAGAATAGGACTAAGCTTCTAGTTTATGTGAGAACTATATTATGGATACACCCCAAGCCTTCCCCTTCTTTTACTGTTAAATTCAGCTTTAGTTTCCCAGTGCAGCCTTCCTGTTTGCCCCATTTCCTTGCTTAATGCTTCGCTTGTGTCATTGCTCCTCAACTCCTCGCACATCTAAACTCTCAAAGATATTTTTTCCATTGCTGATGCAACCTAATCTCTCTCTTCCTTGCCCTGTTACCTAATACTAAAGTATTTTAGGATGTTATATAAAGTTTGTTTGTTTCATGAAGCGTACTGTGCGGTTGTGTATTAATTACTGATTTGATTCTAGACGCTTGTTATGCTCACTGTTGATGATCTTGTGAACAGCAGCGGCTGATCCACTCCAGCGTTCAGCAGCCTGCAATTTCAGATAATGTTTTAGCAAGGATTCCATGTCTGCAGTTTCTGAAAGTGATGCCTTACTATGTTTCCAGCAGTGTCAGCAGTACATTCGTAAAAGAACCTACTCGGTAAGCAACAGAAGACAACTTGAGAAAGTCCACACACCTGCCTTAGGATTTTATGACCTCTGCTAGCTTACAGAGGCTGCAGTCTTTGAATTAATTTGGATTTCCCTGTTGCACTGTTCTGATTCTGTAATACCACAGCGCTGGCAAGGTATGCAGAAGTATAGCTGAACTGACTTGCTACAAATTACTGACATCCACAAATGGTGCTTGACGTTCACTAGAAATAAACTATCATTAGTCTAATTTTAACCTTTTTTTTGCTATAACTTAGGATGTTACTGAAGTTATAAGAGGTCAGTTTATAAAGAGTTCTGAAATGCTGGAACTCACCAAAAGTAGCCATATTTCTCTTGTTTCTTTCCCACCCTACTCTTGCACTAAAGCCCAATTTTTATTTTACACACTCTGTCCTGTCAGTCAGTTGAAGATGTAGGCAGTCTGTAATACACAATATGATGGAGGGAACAAAAACAGCAACAAACCAGTTTTGGATGTTGGAAGTCATGGGCCCTTAAGATCCTTTTCAGTTCTCTTACCTGCAGCAAGAGCTACTCAGAAACAGAAATTCTGTTGTGAAACAATTAAGCCAGAGTTTAAAAGTAATTTTATTTCTTGCTCTCACTGCTATGACAAGGAGACTTTCAGAATCTAACTCCTTTATTTTTAGAAATCATCTTGTGTCCAGACCAAATGCATTTGTGGCACCTTAATACTTTTTTAACTTTTCTGCCTCAGTATATGTACTTCATGATGCAGAGCACTTTCAGCTTCTGTTTTACTAGGCTAAACAAACTTACGTCTTAGACTCTTAAATGGTAGGTTCTTCATTCCTGCTACCTATTCTCTGTACCTTTTCTAGATTGAATGAAGCTACTTTGACTAGCCAAAGTTTACTATCACACAAACAAATGGAGATGTTGCTTTCCAGGCATTAACAATAGCATTGGTAAAGGAACAGAGCTTCTTTCTTTTAGCACCGAACAATGAAATTTATTGGAGCAAGGAAGAGTCTATTTACAGAAAGTTCCTAGCTCTGTTACAGTCTTATCTTGCCCTTTAAAACAGAGATGGTTTGTTATTTTTCCATTGAATTCTTAAAGGAGGTCTTTAATCCAGAGACAACTTCCAAGTATGCCACATGTAAACCTGATCCATTTCAATGATTTGGTTTTTATGGCTTTTTGTTACCCCCCTGCTAGTTATCGAATGTATTTTTTGTTTAAATAAGGGTTTGTTCCATCATAACCCATTGAGTCATCTGGTTTGATGGTGTGAATTCATGGTTCTATAGTCACTCCAAAGCACAAGCGTCCTGTTCCTCAATGGGGGAAAAAAATAAGTTAGGTCTGCTAACCTATCCAATGTGGGATTCCCCTTTGAATATACATTCCTGTGCTTTCTGAGTGTGGTGTTTTGGGGTTTTTTTGTTTTTTGTTTTTTTTTTTAAAATCTAATTTTGCAAATGCCACACACACCAGGAACAAGTCCTGAAAATCAGTGGTACTACAGATAAATAAATGACCAATATATGGCTTGTTAGTCAATGTGAATCATAAAAATGGCAAAATTGTTTAGAATTAAGCTGATGGGTTACAATAAAAAAAAAAAAACCAACCAAACCAAAAAACACCAAAACTGATGTTCTGGTTTTGAATTATTTAGCCAGTTGTTTGATTTTTAACATACCTACCTTAAAAAGGTGTTTTGAGTCTGAAAGTTATATTTGGAAAATGTAAATGAATTGGAATGGAATATTTCATTTGATGAGCATTGAAATGAGGCATTAAGTTTCAGGAAAGGAAGACTGCTGTTCTATTTAATGAAATTTCTTGGTATTCACTATTTTCAGGAAAATGTTCAGTATTTTGTGAAAAAGAAAGGACCCTTTAAAAGGTGTCTCAAGCCAGCTACTCAAAATGGGAGTTATACTATATAATTACTCATCATTAAAAGTTTTGTTTGGGGATTTTTACTGTGTGTAGTACAGAATGTAACAATTGGAGAAAAAAAAATATTTCTGGTATGTGAGAGAGACTACATCTTTCTTTTCCCACTATGTTAATATGGCCAGTACAAAAACTACAAGAGATGAAAAAAAGACATTAAAAATTATTTCTCCAGCAGAAACAATAATACATGGAAGATGACTTGCATTTATCAAATTGTACTTTTAAAATTCAAGAAACTCTCTCTTGATGCAAACTGACACATCAAACATTATCTCTGACACTCTATTTATTTTTATAGTTACAACATCTCGTTTACAGTCATTTTATGCTGTATATAGCACTGATGATTGTTTTTTCTTGCAAGATTAAGAGCAGAGTTTTAAACTGTCGTCCTCAAGGTCACAAGCCTGGCAGAAAATTCTTGTCTTGGTTTTTGTAAATCATAAAGTACCTCCATAACCAAAAAACTAAACCAAACAAGCGTGTTTAGGTTTAAGGAAATAAAATAATATGTATTCTATGACTATTTCTTCCATAAGACACAAAGTATTAGCAAAATCAGTAAGATTGATTTGAAGGAACTTGCAGTCTTAGTGATGACTGTAAATCAATGGCTGCCACACATCACATGAAAAAACAAAGTGACTGAATCTTAAAATAATGTATGCTGCAGTCTATAATGCACAATTAATGGGAGTTCAAATAATGGTGGTTCTGAAGGGATGGAAAAATATTGCATGTTTCTTATCTGTAAATCCAACATTTCTAGTGTGTTAAATCCAAACACCTATTATGGGCTATTTTGTAACAATCACTCTAAATTGATGAAGGCATACTAAGCCTTGTATGGCCACAGACCTTTAGTTGAGACCAGACAATAATAATCTAGTCTCTAAAGTATGCAAAAAGCATGAGAGAGCATCAGGCTGACTGGCTCAGTGTCAAGTCCTACTTATAAAAGGTATGACTTAAAATGGAAAGCCTTTGTGACAGTTTATGCTGACTAACTCAATGTGTATAGCCTGTGCAGAGAGTTATTTTCCACCTATTCGTGAATACACAAGCAAGGAAATGGCTTTAAACACAGAAGGGTGCAGACAGTTCTTTTGTTTAGTCAAATAAATATTTTCCGATGGACATTTAACCAGTTCTAATTTATGGGCAGCAGATGATTTTTCTTCATTAGTAATTGTTTTTCCAGAAGATAACTCTGCATTAAAATTTGTGAGTGTTCATAGGCTCTTTTATCATAGGTAAAGCTCTTTCTTGAAACCACTTTTTTAAAAATGAAAAACCAAAGCCACTTCCTCAAACCTCCAAAGCCTATTACTTTATTATATTCTGTTTTTTCTTAGAGGCAAAGGCCATTAAACATGTTGTTGCACTCTTCTCTGGAAGGAAAATCCTTAAGTGTTTATAGGATGCAGGCATAATAGAAGTTTACTAAAACTGCCTCTGCTTTTAACTCAGGTAAGATGCAATGGCATCAGATCAAGATGTCAGATGTAAGTCCTGAAAACTCTTGAATCCACCTGTGTTCAAAACTAAGTGTTCAGAATTTCCTGATAATGCAAAAGTTTTATTCTTGTTTTGGGACTAGTGAACAACCAGTTTGATTTTATGTCTTGTCCCACTGAAATAGACATTTTATCCCTTGCTGTAGGAACAAGAACAGGAACTGAGGCCTCTCACATTATAAATGCTCCTGCCAGAAGCATATTGTTAAGTTCTATTTAAAGCATATTAAGTATTTTGAGTAATCGGAGCAATACCAGGAAGTTTTAACCTTAGTAACTGATAATGCTGGTTTGACAAGGCTTCTACAGCAGAAGTCACTGTTGTATAAGCCTTCACAGATACAACGCTTGTCTCATTATGGAAACATATGTACTGCTTGAGTAGCATTTTTCTTTTATGACATATTCAGAGCTCTCTACAATCCTTTAAGGTATATTCATACAAATTTGTGGAGGAAGCCCTCTAAGACACAAGTATTTGAAATACCAGTGTCTAGTTATGTTGACTTTGAGCTTTACATTTTAAAGGTCCAGAATTCAGTGATAACAGCATTTTTTCCCACTGACAGATGCACATTTTTAGATACCAGCTTCCAAAGTTAGATGTACAGAACTTCCTCTTACTTGAAAAAAAAAAGATTTGCATCTTTATTTTGTTTAGGCACCAATGTAAGCAATACAGTCATTAACTTGTCAACAAACTCCACTGCCATGTGTTGCTGTCTTGTACGCAGCATATGCAAATTGTCCCAGTGCCTCATGAGAAGTTGCTACATGTCTTTCCTTTTGCAATCCATGCATTGGGGCGTGACCTTTCCCTTCTAAATTTCTTTATTCAAGTTACAGACACCTCTGTGTACAGGTTTTGAAGTAATCTGTGCCCTGTTGCCAGTGCTAAGCATCAAAGGGCACAAGAAACAGTCTCGCTCTGGCGCGAGTAGGAGCATGGCTGTGGTCCAGCTCTGCCTGCTGTGTGCTTGCTCTGTATGGTTCGGGTTGCTGGTTTTTAAGGGACTGAGACGCTGGCTGTGTTTCTTGCTTCTCTCCTCACCCTGCTGGAGGCCCCAGAGGCCCTATTTGCTAACCTTTATTTTTTCATTTACTTTGAGACCATGGACGTACTATAAAGCTGTTTTAATTACATGGATTTTACAGGTGGCTTACCTGTTTGTACAAAATCTAGCAATATCGAGAGGGAATGGAGCAGGAGGGTTAGCTGTTACTTCAAACAGGAAAATAATTAAAACAAACCCTTCAACAGTGAAGTGATCTGTGAGAGGCAGAGCACCACGTTACCAGATGTGATTGCAAGGGCAATTTTTTTTTTTTGAGTGCTTTTGGTTCGTGGAAGAGCTTGTGTTTTATCCCAGAAGATTATAGATTCCTTTTTATGCAGCTTAACATCTTTTTACAGATAGGAAACTATCCTGTTTTACAGATAGGAAGCAGAGAGGCAAATAGACCAATTTTTAAGAAATCATAAGAGATTTTTAAAAAGTGACTAATACAATACTCTAAATGATGCCATAAAGAGGAGAGGCATGTTACTCTTAAATATGTAGCTTAACAGAACTGTGCTACACGATGCTGCGTAAAGTGGCAAACTACCTTAGTGTTGCTGATTTCCGTGCACTCACTGAGGCAAATAATTACTGCAGGAAATAACATTGCAGTATCTCACAATCAGCATTTCTCTGAGTTTACTCCTCACATCATTCTGTCCCTATTTCTTCTGGTCCTCCAGAACAGACTTTGAGCTCTTGCTCTAGTGCCATTCACTGAAGGCAATAGAGTTTCTCCTGCAGCTCAAAGGCAAAACTTATTGCAGCCTTTTGTCATTGTTTAGCAGTCTGACAATTCTCACCATTGAGGAATGAGGGGGTAGGGGCACAAACATGAATTTTTTTAAAATTTTTTTTTAAATGCAAAGAGACTGATGAAAGATAAATTTGGTGCCCTTGGGTTTGTGGTTTTTTTTTTTTTTCCTTTCTTTATTTTTTGAGGTAAAGCTGAGTTCATACAAGTACAAAGCCAGTCAGTCCACATAATGGATATTGCTATGGCCTCCAGCCAGAGTTGGAGGAGTCATCAGTCAGTTTTAACCTGATGAAGGGTGGAGATGGACATAAATCCCCCTCTCCAACAAGATGTAAACATTTTTCTTTTAGACTGCTTGCTTTTTCCTTTTGTGAAACTTGTAGAACAAAGGAAGTAATTTGAAGGAGAAAGGTCTGGACCACATGAGTGCTTAGTTTGTTAATTGAGTTTGTTCTGACCTACCACTGTTTGGTACTAGAAGATAAGTCTTTGTTATGCAGCCTCTTGGTAGCTCTAGTTTTACATACAGGAGAGCTGAAATGCAGTGAAATTACAGCCTTGATTTCCAACAAGTACTAAGTAACGATATCCCACCCCTTTCATTAATGACAGAAGGGAGTCCATGACTAGGAGCTGCATGAGCTATGCAGGTCACTATAGGGTCAACTCTCCAGTGCTCTCCTCACTGTGCTTGAAAATGGGGTGTGCACCCCATTGAACTTCTGTGGTCAGTCCTTTGTGACTAGAAAGGAGAAGTGCCGGCTGCCCAGCTGCTGGTGTGCAGCAGCCTTAAGCACAGACTCGACCTGTGGCACCTGTGACAATACAAAGCATGTTAGAGTGCCTGTACTTACTGACATTCCCTACAAAGTCATTGCCCCCTAATACAAGGGTATTAATTACAGCTAGAGAGAAACATGGTGACTCCAAGGTCAAGAGATGAGAGCATGTAATCTGGAGTTTCCATCACAACTGATTATGCTTATGCTTCAGCTATTAAAAGTTACAAGGTTGCATTTATTATGTGGATGCTTGCTTCTAATTAAAGAAAATGTGTGTGCTTTAAGAACTCAAGAATAAATAGATTCCAATTTTTATCTTTAACTTAATTTCTTAATACCTTTTTCATGTGAATGCTAGCTTATTCATTTTCTGTGCAAATGTGGTTTGTGCATTTGTTGGATGAATTTGAGACTGCATTTTTACTTACCTGATACCTTTAGAGGCAAGCCTTGCCAGCAGCACAGCACAAAATGAGCCTTACAGCCTTGTCTTATTCTTTTCTTCATCTTTGGTGCATCTCTTTCCCCTTTCTCATTTGCTGCCTGTCTGTATGGAGATGCTTGAGACAGTTAATCTAGTCAGGTGAATTTAACATTGATTACTCAAACCAAACTGGACAGTATGGATACGCTCATTCAAGAACAGAGGCATTTTGAAGTGAGTTACACTGCAGAAACAAAAGCTCCTTGAATTCTGATGAGAGCATTCACAATGCAATGTGAGATGTGCAAGTACTTCAATTAAAAATAAATTCAAATTAGTTTTCCCAAGTGACTCTTTGTAAACACAAAGGAATCCGTTCTCTTAACTCCAGCATCTTGATAAAAGAATGAATCCATGCACTTTACTCTTCACCTCAGTACTAATCTGTCTTGTAGCAGAAAGATATGCACAATTTCGCTTTTAGAAAATACCCTCTGTTTTCACCAGTAACCTTGCTGCTTTATTTGTGTTTCAATGATATCATTTGTACTCCCTGCCTGCCTTCCTTATTGCTCTCCTATTTATGTTTTCATTATTTACTATGGTTTGCGTATACTGGTAGATGGAGTACTATTTCTTGACGCAAGTCTTTTATGATGTTTATTGATGAGACATTCGTGAGAACAGTCTCATTGTATCCTGTTAAGTTACCATTTGTGTTTTGTGTTAATGTGCTGCTTTTCAGAAGCCTTTCTGTAAGCAGCATAAAATGAGACTCCCAGCTGAGAGCAGTTCAGAACATCTCCTTTTGGCATGGTAGCTGCCTTTCTATTTTAACTAAGTGAGATTCAGTGAATGTACTGAAACTTACATGAATAAGTGCATCTGAAGCTACACTAGCTTAGAATGAAGACCGCAAGGGATGTCAGGTGTAGCTTCCAAAGAAATGCTCACCTATAGCTGTACATATATAGCATATTTATATAATGGGAGATTCTCCTGTCAGCCACGTGGTTTTGAAATAGTGGTGTGGTTTAACCCCAGCTGGCAACTAGGCCCTACACAGCCGCTCGCTCACTCTCCCGTGGTGGGATGGGGGAGAGAATCGGAAAAGTGAGAAAACTCATGGGTTGAGATAAAGACAGTTTAACAGGTAAAGCAAAAGCTGCTCATGCAAGCAAAGCAAACCAAGGAATTCATTCACTACTTCCCATGGGCAGGCAGGTGTTCTGCCATCTCCAGGAAAGCAGGGCTCCATCACGCGTAACAGTTACTTGGCAAGACAAACGCCATCACTCCGAACGTCCCCCCCTTCCTTCTTCTTCCCCCAGCTTTATATGCTGAGCATGATGTCATATGGTGTGGGATATCCTTTGGCCAGTTGGGGTCAGCTGTCCCAGCTGTGTCCCCTCCCAGCTCAGTGTGCACCCCCAGCCTGCTCGCTGGTGGGGTGGTGTGAGAAGCAGGAAAGGCCTTGACTGTGTAAGCACTGCTCAGCAGTAACTAAAACATCCCTGAGTTATGAACACTGTGTTCAGCACAAATCCAAACCATAGCCCCATACCAGCTACTATGAAGAAAATTAACTCTGTCCCAGCCAAAACCAGCACAAATAGTTACTTTTCTTCCATCCTTTTTGAAGCTCTTGATGTGTATCATGACTAGAAGGAGGGAGGATAGTAGCTTTCAGACTGCTGTTCCCTCTGTATATAACTGATATATTTCTATTCAAAGCTGAGGTTGCATTCAATGTACTGTGGTATTGGAAGATGCAGAAATAAGGAAGGAAGTGATGATAAGCTACTAGGTGGGGACTCAGAAAATTGTTTCCCATTTCTGGGAAATGATGACTTTCTTTTATAATCCTAGGCAAGTCAGTCTGGTTTGATATTAGATATCCCATGAAAATCTTGGCAGACATGAAGGGAAAAGAGGAAAATATTACAGTCATAACATCCTTGAACTGGCATAAATTCCCCCAACTTGAGAAACTTTGCCCTAAGTTGTATACATCATCTTTATCTTCTTTAATGCATTTTCTTCCTGGGCCATCTAGACTGTGTAGACTGACCCCAAAGGAGTGACCTTCTCTGTCTCACTTGGGTGAAGAATAATACCACTTATCTTTCCTTGCCAGTCTTGTTGACTTCAGGCTGTAGCTTTTGATCTATCATTTTGTATAACACCTTGTAGAAAAAGGCTGTGATCTCATTTGTGGCCCCTGTACAGCCCAAATAGGAAAATTTATAGAACTGCTGTGCATGGAAGAAAATTTTAATGTACCAACTTTTAGACAGCATGTCTGTGGTGAAAGGGGATGGTCTTGAGCTGCCAAAACAGCAATTGAGACACAAAATAGAGAGGGTTCTTTGCCAGTCACAGAATGTTTGGTGCTTTGCAGCACCCAGCTGACTCTCAATGGCGAAGTGACATGAGAGAAGCAGCGGTTCCCCCTGCTCTCCTTCCTGCCCTGCCTCGCTGGTTTGGGTTCTTTGGGAGCCTATAAGAATGGTCAAATGCATTTTCATCGCTTGTGAAAATGCTTTACTATCAGTCTGCGCCCACCATCTGTCAAGAAATTTCAGTGAATAAAAATACCACATTTGGCAAACAGACTTTAAAAGCAGGGAAAAACAAAGGGCACAAGTGCCACGATGCAATTTCTGATTTATAGGGTATAAAACTTTGCATTTTGCAGACACATTATAACAATTTCAAATAGCTAAGCTGCAGAAAAATGGCTAATGGAATAGATATAAATGTATTTAGTGCAAATTTTTAAGCACTTAGGGCAATTAGCTGTGTGTCCATCTACCCAAAGTTTTGCCTCTAAAGAGAAATTTAGTGATTGCGGAGCAAATGTGTGCCCCTTCAGTCTTTCCCAGGAAAGAAAATAGCATTTTGTGACATAGGAGAAAGTGGGAGTTGATTTTCGAAGAGTACCCAAAGCAGTGAAGGCTGAGGTCAGGTCTGCAGTGGTTAAGCTTTCCTGCCAACCGCTGTCAAGTGACAATATTGACAGCTGTAGCATCACCGGAATACACATCTTTTGGCTGTTTCTGCCAGCACCATGAACTTCTCACAAAGATGTTTTATATCTGCAGAAGATGTAGGCATGCACTGGAAAGAGCACAGGGCTTTCACCTGTTGACATCGCTATTGTGCTGGCACTTTGCCTGCAGAAGTCTGGCTATCAAAGAGCTGTGGTGTCCAGGGAAGAAATCCAAGTGGTAGAAAAGTGAGCATTGCTGCTTGAGTAAGGAAAAACCTACAGTAAATGAAGACCATCCATGTTACAAGAAGTTTGTAAGACAAATCACTGCATGCCTTGGGCATCTTGCATGTAACTTTGGACAGGACATATTTATTTCAGGGGATGCTTCCACACCAGAAAACCCAAGACATTGCAGGAAGGAGCACCAAAAGTGCTGTACACAGGTCGCTCCTGAGCTCAGGCTCCAGGCTGGCCGTAGGTGCAGATGTCTCTTTGGAGGGCTCCTATTGCTTATTTACTTATATTACTGACAGCTGTTCTCTTCTGCAAGTATGATATTCTGGCCAAATTCTAACTATAATCCTTACAGCCTGCTTGACTTAAAATAGCCCATATACTAAAATATGTCATTTCTCTTCTAACTGATGGTGGTGTTTTTAAACAATTTCCATTTTTCACCCCAAATACGGCTCTTTCAGCTTTGAATGTTTCTCTATTTCTAGCTTCTTAAAGTACTTGGAAGGCATTATGCCTTGCATGCATAAGACAAGTTATTATAAATATTTAGCTAGTTAAAGCATTTGTGATTTTTTAACTTCAAAGTTAGAAGTAAATGGGATACTTGTAAAGACTCTTGCATTTTTTTACAGGAAGTTATCTACGTAAATCTTTCATAATAATTTGGGACTTTTCATGGTGTGCTGAAATACATCCTATCTCAGTACCACTGGGATTCAGAAACTAGACAAAGTGTCAGAGAGAATGAAACAAAGACTCGTGCCTGGAATACTCCTAAAGGACTGACAGCATCAGTGCTCTCTGAGTGCCATTCAAAATGCTGTTGCTTGTCCGTTCCTTTCTGCAGACCCTTCTCAGCTATTATCCTGTAACCTCCCAGGGGAGTTGCAGCTTTGACCCCCCCGCCCTCTCCTGTTGGATCCTTACAGGACCTAGGTTTCCTATTTTCAGGATGGGAATCCTTAATGGCTGTGGCACAGGAAACACGACTTCCTCTTCCACCTTAGCAGCCTTGTTTTCATGGGAAAACAGCAACGCCTGCTCAGTTCTTTCAAAGGACCGTTAAAGAGTTTACCTGGGGCGTGGGGATGACAATGCTTTAGGCTTGTGCTGAAGCTGAGTAAGCAGGACCCTGCAGAACAGAAGGACTTAACTCCAACAGGGTGTTTAGTTCAAGGAGTCACCCAGACATTTAGCATTTTTCCTTTTTTGCTGACTAGCTTCAAACAGCTCCTTTTCTCCTGTTTGGACACCCCTTTTGAAGCATCTGCCTTTCCTAAAGCACTGTGTCCTATCTGGGTTTTGTTTTCCACTCTGGGCAGTTGTCACCCAGAGGCCCACAGCATCTGTGCCTGATTATATCTAGCCATCAGACTTCTGAAGTGTCAGGAGGGTGTTCCTGGCTCCTTCTATTAGTCCATTCAAGTATTTGTATATATTGAATGTAGGACACTATATTCTGTGTTTAACAGTTTTGACCCAACTTTAAAATATAGAGTATGACATAGTAATCTGTTTTTTTAGTCACTTCCATTTTGATGATTTTGACCCAAGATGGGTTAAGTCTGGCTGGGTCCCTATTTAGTACTTGAATTGTATGTTTCCTTTCAGTCTGTGATTTTTGAAATACCACACCAGCCTCACTACTGGTAGTTTACCATTTGCGCTCTGTTTATATGGCTATTTTTTTGACAAAAAAAAAAGAAAAGAAAAAATAAATAGTTGAGTGGTGCTGGTTGGAGAGGATCAATCAGTAAAATAGTTTTCCTTTTTTCTCAGGAAAGAAGAGATATTCCAGTGAAGTCCATGGTTGTGTGTTCCTTTCTGTCAAAAGCTCTAGGCAATCCCTAGAAGGCTGTATAGCCTCTCCAGGCCTTGCTCTTAGGCTATAAAACAGGAGCATTGGTACATCTTTTCCTCATAGAAACATTTTCTGGATAAAATTGCAAGGTACTTAAATGAAACAGTACTGGAGTCTGCACAATGACTGGATAAATGTCTCTTAATTGTTTGATTAATATCCTATTAGCACAGCTGGACAAATAACTGAAAGTACATTTTGTCTCTGTTTTAAGGAAATGGAGAATTTTATCTATGAGCAGTATTCTTGTCTCAGAGTATTTTAGCAAAGAAAGAGGTTTGAAGAAATCTGTGGCAAAGAATGTTTGTGAAACAGCTAATCTTAGACAAATAAAAGTAAAGTATTTAAAGAAGGCAAATGTTGAACTCAAAGACACAACTATTTGCAAAAGGAGCCTGGTTTCACTCAAAGTAATGGAAACAGCTCACATGAGTTATTTATCAAGTGCTCTGCAAGGCTAGGGTTTCAAAAAATTTAAATTGCTTTAGGCCAAAAACTTATTGCAGAAATTACTTAGAGAATATTAGTAAATGTGAGAATCGTAAAATGTTCAATGGCAATTCATAAACAAAATATTTTTTGTAGTACGTTTATCTCCTGGATCGTTAGTCCCATGTCTAAATGTTACTTTTTCCTTGTAGTCAGGCACAAAGAGAGGGGGAATGGAACTCTGAAAAGGAAAGTGTTCAAGACTATCTTTATCTTACGAATATGGAAAGGTTCCACCATAAAAGTCTTCCCCTCTTTTCAGACCAGGTTTAGACCATAACCAACATACCCAGGATGGCATGAGCACTTCTCAGTCTCAAAGCCGTCTGCTTCCCCCTTTGTGCTAAAGGCACCACAAACCACTGGAGAGAGCATTACACATTTTCATAATGTGTTTTTATTTTAATTGGACTGGATTTAAGCTATGTCTAGATATGCTTTCAAGAAGCTGTGGCTTTCATATTTTTTCATTGAGCCTGGCCAGAACTGATAATTTATAGCTTGTAGAGCTGATAACTTAGTAGTTTCCAAGTTTGATCTGGAGCCAAGCACTGCGGTAATTACTTTGCAGTTGATTTCTAATGGACGTTTGAAAGCTGAGCTTGGGGATGGGTGAGGCTCAGAGGCAGTGCAGCAGAAGCTCTGACAAAATGGCAAAGGGGGTCGCTAGCAGTTCATGCAAACTCCAAAAATCTCACTGTTGCCCTTCTTTTCCAAAAGAAGCTTCCAGTCTGTGATGAAAGTGACTACTGTTCCTCTGTAGAAAACAGAGCAAAACTATAGCACGTATATATAGTTTACTGAAAAAAATCTACTAAAATCATTGTAACTTAATCAATTACATTTTGTTGCCCTTTCCAACAACTGAAGATCCATAATCATGTTATTCAACAGCTTGAGGATCTCTAAATCTGCTTTTCACTTTTAAGTGTCACTTCTTGATTATTTTATTAAGCTCAAAAGGCAAACAGATGAAATTTATTTCAGAAAAGAACAAAGGTGAAATGGACAAGGGAGTCAAGATACTGCCCAGACTCAGGGGGTGTATGGAAACTGCATGTAAGTGTGATGTTTATCTCTGTCTAGATTTTCCCTGGAACTCTGTATAGCCCTTTTCTGGTTGGGAGAAGATGTAAACAAGGGAGAAGCAGTTTCTAGCCATACGTGCATATAAGATATAGTTGCCTGCCTTTCTGCCTCTGCTGTTTGCATTATATTCCATAGTAGTTCTGCCAGTTTAATTTGCCCCATAGGTCTCTCTAGTCATTTCATGGGAATGTTATTTCTTTTATAACCTGACAGCTTTCAAAGTAACAGTTAAAAGAAAACTTTTCTCTAATTAGACAGAATGTGAGCCACTGCCCTCCCTCCTCTTTCTTCAAGTCACTTAAAAGTCAGCCCCCATACTGAGTTAATGCCCCACTGACCTGTGTGCAGCTACCCCTGGAGTATGCTATCATTCAGTATGAACAACAGTTTCAAAGTACTGTGTATGTACTACTTAGCATGTCATCATGACTGGTGGAGTTTTTCAAGTGTTCTTAAAAGCTCCAGTCTTCCACAGCTGTTCAAACTTCACAGAGGTTACCTACCGTAGAGCCATGGTAGGAAACCAGGTATCGACAGGAGATCATAACTTGCCACAGTACCTGCAAAAAAAATCCAAGATGCACATTAATGTCATAAATTATATTGAGAAGGCTTAGAGGAACAGCTTCACATATACTCTAAAACAGTATATGTATATGCACTATATATACACAGCAAGACTGAAATACTCTTTGGCAGAGCCTTGGCGTAAGGATCTATCCACTGGGTCTTGAGCTGCATGAAATGCTCTGAGAAGCTGATAGTGTCTGTTACTTTTGAAACAGATCTTTCAAAATGTCAGGTACAATTTCATGCATTTTAGGGTAATGCAGGGACTGCAAATCAAGCTGTGATTGAAAAAGTCTTGAACTGCCTCTTTCCATGGAAGCCTGTATTAAAGTAGTCCAACTAAAAATGGGGGGGGGGGGAAGCCATATTGTGTTGTAATTTCAAAGCCACCTCATCTCAGGTGTATATCCCCTTTCTTATGCACAGCCAGAATCAAGAAATGAAAGTTGCCATCACAAAACCCAACTTTTTTTGCCATATCTAGCAGAATACTCTTTACTTCTCTCTCACCAATGCATCGCTTCACTTCCCCTGCTTCCAGTGTCTGAACACTGTCTATAAAGTCTGGCTTCTAGTGATACATATAGATTGTGTGTCTTGCTTGGAGGTGTCTGGGCATAGAACTTTTACTGAAACAACACAATTTATACACAGTTGGATTTAATGGCTGCTTTTCATTACTGTGTTGTTTTTTCCACTGAAGTATTTTAGGTTTTTTGTTTGTTTGTTTTTAAGTCTATCCTTGCCACCTGGATTGCTTGCTTCTGTTTTTCCAATATTCTGGAAAATGCACTGTCTCATTCATCTGCTACAGTTGACTCTTATTTCCATCCCTCCATGCCAAACATTGACTCTGCCTATAATTCCTCTTTTCTTGATTTTTCTGTACTGCCCTCCTTGTCTTTATCCTGGGAAAATCTGCTGATTTGTTAGTCTTCACTCCTGTTCTTGTCGGGGCAGTCAAGTGCAGGGAGGGGTTAGTCTTTTTTTCAGTCTAGGACAGTCCTAAAGGGTCTTTGTAGATATTGCAGCAACCAAAGACTTCCTAAAGAGTGTAACTGCATCCTTTAACCCTATTCATTCTGGAAGTATTACATTTTGATTCTTCTTGTAGCAGAGATTTCCCTATACAGGGATACGCTTTTGGAGATGATGCCGCTTACTGTAAGTGACTGCAAGCTAACTGAGGGCTGGATATATTCTCCTCAGGTTTTCCTTTCATTTGGGCTTGGTTCAAGGCCCGCTGTATAATTTTTTTCTGACCCTCATGTTGCGGACTGTTTCCTTGCTTCCTTTCTTGGCAGTCTCTTTTCTTGCATTGTAGCTCCCACAGCTTCTGTTGGTCAGTACCCCTGAAATCTCCCCAGCTCAGAGATGGTCTCTGCGGCTGCCGTCTCTGTCACCCATGGCAGAAAGCTGTGAATGTGAATGAAGGCCCTTCTTTAACTCCTCCTAGGCCACTGCTTCCTGTGGACACAGATACCCCATCTTACCATCTCCTGGTTAGCAAGGCTACTCCCAAGCTCTCTGCAGAGACAGAGTACTGCTTTTTTCAGTGCACAGCAGGACTTTATTTTCTACACCTGTTCTCTGACAAACATGGAAGTGTGCTTAGACTTACTAGTGACCTACCCATTATAGCTCTTTATGCCCTTTATTATGGCACTTTAATGACTTCCATCTATCAAAATATAGCTGAGAATTCCTACTCTTCCATATGCGCTTGGACTTGATGGGAGGGGGAATATCACGCGCAGGCAATGAGCCTGCCTTGCTTAGTGAGCCGAATAATTAGTAATTTACAAATTCAGTAAACAGTAAATGCGCTCTTGACCTTCCACTTGCACCAGCTGCCTGATGAGGCACCCAGCTGACACGTCCAGCTGCCTAATGCCTCCTCTCTGTGTAAAGCCCCCACCGAAGCTCCCGCTTGCTCTGTGCTGGTGTTTCAGAAGGCAGTGTGGTACTGCCTACGCTGCATTGTGCTTTCTGATTCATACTAATCCCCTCATCTTCCTATGGAACATTAAACATAATCACGATATTGAAAATGAAGGCGTTGCAGATTTAAAAGTGGGATCTGCTTAACTAAAAATAGCATTAAAGCAAACCCTGTCCTTCTGTGCTGAAGGACTGGCTGGTATTTACAGTGCTGTACAGTCATCAGACTCGAGCATAGGAATAGGAAAGAATGCCAGCCAAGAGGGACCAGGAATTATAGGCTTGTCCTAGTTTATTCCAAGATCTGCTCCTCCTTTGCTGTGTGACCTTGAGCTTGTCACATGGTATGCCCAAACCACCATTTATTCTTCCATAATGTAGGTATAAGGCTGGTTTTGCAACTCCTGGGTGTGATTGAAAGAATTCATATTTGCAGAGTGCTTGAGGATCCTTAGAGCTGTAGTAGTGATCAGCAGGAGACACATATATATTTGCTACTCATTTCTCTGAATTCTAAAAGAAAAAGATTTTTACAATAGAAAAGTTCAAATCATTCCTTGGGAAGAACACATCTTTGTCTTGACATAGAAGATCAAGACACAGCTACAATGCACCCTCCAATCTCTAGCCCCAGCTACCATGATTTCTAGATTCGCTTTGGACAACACTATGTAATTTGAAGCTAGCTTTTAAACACTGTGTACCAAGGCAACTACAATGGAAGGAAAATGCTGTATTTTCTTATCTTATTCCCATTTAGCCTTCTGCTTTCCACAGCCTTGCTGGTTCGCTTTATACTTCCATGTGATTCTGTCAAAGTAGTACTGACTCTCAAAACAAGACCTTATTTACAATAAGGAAGTTTTAGCTTTCAATAACTAAATTGTATAAATGACATGTCTCCTGAACTCTCTTCTCCCTCTCTAAAGGATTCACTATTTTCATTAAACTGATGTGTAAGTTCAGAGAGGCTGTTACAAATCTGATGTTGAAATGACCTGGTCAAGAGCTAGAAATATTTTAATATTAAATTAAATCAATATCTCTCCTTAGTCCCTTAATTCTAAAAGCTGAGGCTCTAAGGAAAACACCAACTGTCACAAGTCTTGCCAATCTGCTTATGCATCTCACTATATCAGTTTTCCTTCCCTTCACTCTCCCTATTCTCTGCAGTTGACTCAGGCTTTTTTCTGGGTCTTAAAGCCTATTTAAAACTCTACAGCTTGCCTCCCACGCTGTCCTCTCTATAGTAACAAGCAGCTACAGTCTGCATTCAGATGTCCTGTGCTCTGCTTAGGGCCAAGGTCTGCAAGCTGGATATTGTACATATGTTCAAAATGGAAGTACAATCTAATCTAAACACGCCAACATTTTTATTCAAATCCAGTGACAGTGTATTGAGTAAGCTAATTACTGCAGGTGTTATTAGCACTGGTGAGCCAATTAAAGCCCTATTCCATTAGTTCTTTTTCCTCTTCTCATTCTTTAAAGTAACTAAAAGAGCTTAAGAAGGAGTTGTCTTTCCCTTTTATCAGAGCTAACCAGTCTTTGATAGACATCAGTGATTCTAGGGCTTTCGGAGTATTTAAGATACTAGCTCGTTGGCTCAGCTTAGGCAAGACTCATGATCGCCTGTGTCATCTTAAGCCAACAGGCTACCTCTTGCACACTTCTCTCTCAGCTTCCTGTGATGGATGCACTCGACCCCTTGACCACACTGGTGGTGGTTTGGTGCAGAATAGGTAAAGGCCTGAGCTGTAGCTGGGCCGTGAACTCCTCTAGTGCCAATCTGTTCTCTGAAAACCCACAAAGGAGCAGAGTGGCGCAGTGAACATCGATTCACATGAGCTTGGAACACCAATCATGTGATTGACACATGAATAGCGAGTGGCTTTTCCAAGACTCATTTATCAAGGAACAAAGAAAGTTGTGTGTACAAGGAGCCTTTCCTATCGCGTGTTATTTGACTACAAGCCAACTGCTTTATCCTATAAATACTGACAGCCTAAGTGAGCCTTCTTTGAGCTCTCCCTGCTCGGCTGCATGGCTGCGTGGCGTGGTGATCTCCCCTTGAGCTGGCACACCTCTCAAGGTTGCTCCTCGAGGCAAAGAGACCTTCTACCAATGACAGATCTTTGGTAAGCGCATAACCTTGTAGTAAGGTAACTTTGCATGCTGAATTGATGCTAAGGAAACGTTACATAAACTTTGCATAGACAATCCCTTAGACATAAACCATTGACGAAGTCTGAGACTAAGACTGGACCTAGCCACACCTAAGCTTCATCAGGAGTTTAGAAAGCAAGGAGGTCTACTCTGAACCTCGTGACTCAACAGGAGGGTCTTCCTTACTCTTTGCATCCCTGGTCTCTCTGTGAATCATTCTAACTTGAGTGTGACTCAATTTTCCTTCGTGTGATTCTTCCATGCAGTAATTAATAGAGTGAACCTTGCCATCAAACTTTAAGTCGCGCTTTTACAATATCATATTAAAACCACCTTTGCTAATACCTTTGTAGGTGATTCCTTAAGCATTCTAAATCAGCCATTTGTGACACTTCCAACTGAGACTTTAAACAGGGAAAAGTTAAAACATTAGGATATTTCCACCTTTAGAAATGCTCGGTGAACAGGATGCAACTTTGGGCAGTCAAAACAACGTAGAAGATAAGAATTGTCTTAACTGTGTTGTCACTGACAACCCTGCACTGTGAAGGAATAAAAATGCTACAGTTAACTTCTAGCTTAGGTGGAGGCAAAAGGAGTTAAGGTCCAGTCCATGTTTTTTGTTGTGACTTCCTGGTTATTATTTTTGGGATGGCTGCCCAAACCTCAAGAGACAGTATTGTAAACAAGGCCGTGCTTTTCCCATCTCATTCTTGCTATCCACATTTAGACATGGAATGACCTGTGCTGATCATATGGGTTTGGTTTCTTTGTGTGTATGAAGTTGTCATCTGCAATGTTGTGCTATTGTATTTTTGTTGTTGTAAAATTAAAATTTTTGAGAGGTCATATTTCATTTTGTGTTCTCTGCTGAGATTTATTCTGGCTTAGGTATTTTCTAGGCATCTATCACTGCTGTCATGGCTATAAAAGCAAGAGAAGGATAAGCAGACTACAGGAGATGTTTTTGAACTCAATGGAATTAATATTTTTCCTTCTATCAGGCTGGATCTGCTCTCTTGGTAACACACCCATAGTAATAAATCTTGTTCTATATATAGTCGTAGATGGCAACAGCCAACTAAACTGCATATAGATGGCACTGGGGATAGAATCCAGGATCCTCTGTTTAAAAAGCTACAGGTCTTGACCACTGATGTTAAAGAATAGCTCACGCTGTTTTATTGACTAGTAGTCCCTCCTCTGTGAAGGGGAGACTGTCACAGCCACATGGAGATGCACGTGTTAACCGATCTGATGCCGTCTAGCAGATGTATACATAAGCAGACATTTACATAACAGAAGGTGGTAGAACTCATGTAAAGTTTGTGGTTTATCTCCAATACAGACAAGCGTACTCTTGGGTGTTGCTAGCTGAAACTCAGATTTTCTGCTTCTAATTAAAAGAGCATCTGTTTTCAATATCCTAGAAAAATGATTCCAGGCTAAGAGACATATCCAGAAAATAGCTGCTCCTCTAATTAGTATGCTGAATGCTTATCTGTTTTTCTTCTTTCCTAGTATTAAATGGTTTCATTGTATTTGCTGTTCATTTGTATCACAAGCTATCCAATAAATCAGATAAGAGATGTCAATCTGTATCACATAATGGCTAGTCTTAGTCTTTTTGATAAAATAAAATGTTTTATGTATTAAAAATAAAACAATGCACTATTTCTTGCCACATTATGACATTTTACATAAATGGCATGATGAGCATAATGCAGGATATGGCATTCCATACTATGCTGTGACTTGCCATTTTGAAGTGAGATGTACTAGTTCAAGATCTAACAGTAGCAGAGATACTCTATAAAGAACAGCATTTCTTTTAAGGAGGAATGTTGAAACAAATCCATTGCAATAGCATTTTATTTTATTTTAATGACCTTCAAAAGCCAACATGATTTCACAGCAGTGTAAAGGAAGTAATTAAGAAATTTAAAAAAAAAAAAAAATCTTTCAAAGTAGAAATTATTTCCAAGAAAGCAACCATGAATAAGCCTAACCTTTTGCTAGTTAAAGATAAAACTGGAGCATCCTGTTAGAGATATGAAAACTAGTAACAAAATCTGGTTTTATCACATCAGAACCTAGGAAGATTTTGAGAGGGTTGTTTGGAGCAGTGTTGATCCAGGTATAAAAGGAGCAGTCAGGGAAGATAAAAGCCATTGCTGAAAAACTAAATGTATTGGTTCCATCAATATTCAGGGAGAAAGTGATCAAAGAAGTTCTTCCAGCAGTACTTTTTTTTAAAACAGGCATTAATCAGAGAAATCTTAACCTGAAGAAGCCATAAAAGAGGTGTTTTTTTACAGAAAACTGCCAGTCTCGGTAGTAAAAAGTGCCAGGATCTGCGATTATTTACCTTCATGTTCAAAAAGACATTAAATATGAAAATGCTTATGTAGTAATGTGGTATGTTACCTGTTCCTCAAAATGTTATCAGAGGCACAGAGGCTGGGATGTCTACAGCTTGGATCCAGGGATGACTGCAGATTGACTGTATATCTGACTGGCATACTAGGAAAATTAGTAGAAACTGTAGTAAAGAATTCAATTAGTAGACACACAGGTAGCTATAATATACTAGAGAAGAGGTGAGAGAACCTTTGTAAAACAGATGTCAGTACCTCACACCTCTGTGTTTGTTAACACTGTCAAAGACCTCATGAGGTAAGGATGCTAAATTATTAGTGCATACTGGGTTTTCAGAAAGCATTGAAGAAGGTCCTTTGTGAGATCTATAAGGGCAGTTTAGTAACCCTGGGATAAGAGGAATAGTCCACTTCCTAATTAAGAGCCAAATAACAGAAAACAAAGGGGAGGACTAAGTGTTTGGTTTTCCACCAGAAGCAGGTTGCCAGTAGATATTCCTATGTTATCTATAAAAGAGAGAAAAAGTGGGGTGACCAAATTATTTAAGGTGATCAACTCAAGAGCTGACTACAGGGAGTTGTGGAATGGCAAATGCAAATTAATATACACAGGGAAAAGAAATATATGTGTGTGTAGCTAATGGGATTGATAGCTAACAGTTTAACTGTGTGTGTGTGTGTGTAGACTCTTTATTAGCTATCACCACCTTTCTGAATACTTTTTGAACAGTCAGTGTGACGTTTATTGTAGTTAAAAAGGTAAATAAGATGTTGGGAATTCTTGGAAAAGAAATAGGAAATGAAATAGAAACCATTTACTGTACAAATCCATGGAACAGTCTTCAGTACTGTGTGCCTTGTCAGAGGCACTCAGCCTCATGAAAGGATATATAAAAGTTTTCTAGTTCCAATAAGGATGATCAGAGGTATGTAACTACTGAGATGCAAAATGGTCAAGAGAAATCTGTAGGGGAATACTGAGCTCCCTGAATTCATGAATGATGTAGAGAAGGTGAATAGCAATAAATTATCCCATGTCTCAAAATAAAAGAGATAAGAGCCATCCTATGAGATTTTTGTGTTTCAAGCAAACAAAGGAATTTTCTTTTTAATACAGCAAGTATACATTTATTTTTTCATTGCTACAGGATTTGTGGGGATGAAGAGCATGCTTGGTTTTGCAAATGAATCTTTGGAGCAGGAGCCCCTAAGTGATTGTTGAATGTGAACTGCATGCACCTCGAAATCAAGCAGATCTTAAGCTATTAGTTCTTGGCAAGAAATACATGGGGAAGGAAGCCCCTTTCTGGGCAGTGTTCTTTCATAAGCACCCACTAGTTGCCCCTATGGGAGGGAGGATACTGTCTAGAGAGTATGGCTACTGCTCTCATCCAGTATAGCCACTCTCAGGTTAATACTTCTGCAGCAAATGTAATGAAATAACATAAAATACCAGAACACATTAAAAATTAAAATACACATTCCACTGTGAAACGAGACATTAACCATTGTTTTCTGGAGTAATTTAGTTCTTTAACTTTTTTTTTTGTGTCAGGAACTGATGTGGATTTATCGCGTTAACCACTTCTCAAAGCAACTTTTCTGACAGGAAAACTGCTTTTGTGACAAACTTTCATCCCTCTGGTTCTGGTCACAGAATTCTTCTCCTACCAATTTCATACACGCCCATGTCAGTACATGCTAACATTACTGCCATCCCTGCGGAACTAGTAAACTCCACAAGTGGCCTTCCTGTATCATGTATCCCCAAGGCTTCTTGCTCTTATTTCAATGAGACAACAGATAACTGGGCACAGTTTTCCAGGTTCTGCAGAAATACCTAATGGAATGGGAAGAAAACAAGGCAGGTATACGAGTTTGTAGAAAGTATATCTGTTAATAATAACAAAACACTGTGAGTTCAGCCCATTGCAAAGTGAATCCAACAAGTTTATATGCTGCTCTGCATGGTTAATGATAATACTAATGAGAATTACATATGGGCCTCAAAAAGAAAAGAGCATCAATCATGTTTAAATACTATATGTGAGAAATATAGTCATCAATGTACTAACATAATTCCCTGCATACTTTATGTCAGCAGCCTTGTCAATTTGATAATAGCTTCAACTCTTCATCCAGTTACAACATAAAAAAAATCTTTGTACCATGTACATTGTTATTACAGACTTCATTGGTAAAGCTGTGAATGTCTCTGTTAATGATAATAGATTCTTTCCAAGGTAGCTGAAGTTTGTTGATATTACTTGTTCTGCCTTGGCACACTGAACACATACCTTCTCAAAACAGACTGAATAATAATAATAACAAATGTATCTTTATGGTTGTGTTTTACAGCTTTGTTGAGTTTTTCCACTCTTTGGTTAACGGTACCTTCAGCATCTGCAGCTGGCATCATTATAAATGTTGATCCATATCTACAGATGGCATGGGCTGAAGAAGGACCTTTATCACTTCACCTCATCACTTCATCATAATAATGAACTCATTGTCGTCTTCGTCAACAGAGAAATGGAAGAAGCAGAAGTGCCAGCAAAAGGCAAAATTCTGGCTATTTCGCTCAGTATAACAAATGAAAAGAGTATAGAAACTTTAGCACAGAAATTGAGAAAACAACTTACGTGAGGACAGGAGGAATTTGCCACAATCAGTGCCTCCCTGTGACAGGACTAACTAAATGAGAAATACCGATCTTCACAGCCAAGAGTTTGTCAGAGCCTGGAAAGTAATTAGCACTATAGGCATTTTTTTTCCTCGCAGCTTCCCATGTATGTAGATAGGTCCTTGCGTCTTTCTTTAAAGCAGTTAACCCAGGCCACAATCTGAAACAGGATGTGTGTGTGCGCATCGATATCCATCAGATGGCAGTTTGGATGAGATCCCAAATGGCAGTTCCCCTGTAAACTTATGTAAATCTTTGTTGTACGTTTTTATTTAGGAGCTTAGGAGCTTTTCAATTCAGGAACACCTTAATGGGAGTGATTTTTAAAATTTTTTTTTTTTTTTTTTACTCTGGGATCTATTACAATTTTAAAAATATATGCTATTTTGCATATAGCTGTGTTTGGCTACCTGAACTATAATATTGTGGGTATCTTCCCCGAGTGACCATGAAAAGGGGCAAGTTTGCACTTTTGGAAAGGAACTGATTCTGACAGATAGGTTTTGAAGTTCAGTATCTACACATGAACCAACCCAAAATCCCATTCTTCATACTCATAGAAAGCAAAAATAACGAGCAATAATTTAAGCATCTTTACTTAAAAAACATGACAAATGGCAAACATGTATTGTTTATCTACATATAGAAAGGAGTCATCTGCTGTCCTTCCATGCCCTTACATGATACCTAATCAAAACAGATTTGACTCAAATTAACAGAAAGCACGGTTTAAAAGAAACATTATCTAGTTGAAACTGGTGACTACATTATTATTTTGTATTTCGTTAATTAATCTTGATTTAGCTAAAATAGGCTTGTCACTGATCTTTATTGAATTGATCTACTACCCAAAAATGAGTATATGCAGAGAGATTTACACCTAAATATCCATGTTACGTGCATATTTCATTTGAGTTGGTATAAATCTGTGCTGAGATTAGTTATTAGATGGAGGGAAAGGACAATTCAAACTGCAGAACATGTGTATTTCAGATGTGACCTCGCAGAGCTATCCGGCTGGGGACATCGGCCAGAGACTCACGCACTTGAAAAAAGGCTGAGCACTTGCTAGCAGCTGTTGATGTGGCAATGGAAAATACTAAGGGTTCCAGAGATTACAGAGGTATAATTTGGCCTGCAGTAAAAGTAAGCAGAAACACTCACTGAAAAGAGCTCCTGTTTTAATCAATGAGGTTTTGCCATTAGCTATAATGAGAAAAGCACGAATGCTAATGGGTTTTTGTGTACATTATTATTCCAACAGTATTTTGACAAGAGGTTTCTATGCACAGTAGCATGTGTTTTTTATCAAGACAGAATCATATCTGGTGAGCAAAATTTCCCATTATGAGCTATAGATATGTTTTAATTTTATTTAGAATGTATCAGACTATAGTATATATTAGAATATAAGGGGTAAATATTATATAGTTTACAATATATTTAGAATATATTAGAAGTTTTGGAATGCTGTTAAGATATTAATATTTTACTTTTAATTTTGAGTTCATTTCACATTCAAAGATGCCATTGTTTTACAGAGCATTAACAAGCCCTCGAATTCATTATTTCATGCTATGTAAACCATAGTGTAATGAACAGAAAAGTATTATTCCCAGTAGGTGTGATCCTGCATTCTTTTGAAATCAAGAGAGAAAGTTATCTTGTGGCATAATCAGATGCTACTACTGAAGGATCCGGAACAGTGATACTTAAGGTTTTTCAACTTTTCGTAATCATTTCCTCAGATATTAAACTATCGAGCTGTTTGCTAGGATATAAAGTCCGTATGAACATTAACTCCATAAGCTAGGTGGAGACCACAATATGTTAAATTCTAGATGAAAATATCCCCTGCTTTTAGAGCAATAACTTGGAGAAGAGGTCAATCAGCAGATGTAAAGAATTAAAAAACATCTCTTAATATGTCTACACTCTGAAATGCTATCAGTGAGGTTTATAGAATCTGTAAGACCTAAGGAAAGAACTTTGTAGAGAAAAATCAGAAAAAGAAAGAATGGAGAAATTACTTAAACACCTATTTGTCCAGCTGGAGTATAGCATCATACTTTTACATTTTAATTCCAGCGGATTATAACTGTCATGCCATGCTACACTTTGCTAATGCCTTCAAGAATAAGTTGCCACTTGGTAAAAGCACAAAACATTTAGAAAACACTACTTTAATCACAAAACTAATGTGTCTGCACTAACCCCAAATAGTAACTAATACAGCCTTTATTCTGCTTCTGACTATAAGAATGAGCATTATGAAAACAGCACTTCCAATGACATTTTCTAGCTATGAGACCTGGCTTTTATATCATGTATTGCAGTGTGATGCTTAAAGGGGTTTTGAAAGAAAAAAAAATATTAATTGAGGTATAATAATCAGAGAGAGACCCCAACCAGCCAAAGAAGAGAGTGTTTGTAACCATCTTGTTACAACAGCTGGTTTCTTCTACCTTCTCTTCTTAGATGTTCTTATAGCTAGCTGATGCTTACTTCACAACCTTATTATCAATATAGGAACTGGTCTCATACCCCTGCAGCTGTTTTGATGCTCCAGAATGCATACACATTCTGCACATTTTTTTAACAGCTGGGGGCCAGGAAACCAGTTTTGGAGTAAAGTTAAAGTTCCTGTAATAGTTGCCATATTCTCTCATGCATGGAAAATCCTCCAACAAGCTCGCACTGGATTCCATTAGTAAAGTGAAAGTATCTCTTGACAATCAGAATAGTGAACAACATCACTTTGTTTCTTAAATCTACCGGCTCTGAGTCTCCAGCCAGAGGTTCTGCACCAGAAATATAATGCTTTCAGCCGCAGTGGCATCAGCAGCAAGCATCAAATGAAAAGGGATTGAAATAGAGAGCGAGTACTTTTATTTCTCATTCTCTTCTGTGCTTGTCATCATGCTGCCATTTCAGATATTGAGATCACTCAACCTTGACATGAGCAAAACCTGTCTCTGAGGACAATATGGCAAGTGAAAGAGCAGCTTTTAGACTAGAATCTTCTGAAAACACATTATTGCAGGCAGTTGTGAAAATTCAGCATCTGTCTTCTCCAACTAAAAGTTAAACATCATTTTCCTTCTTACTTCTACCATGTAAGCGTACACTCTTCCACCTTTGAAATGAGAAACAAAACAAAGCTTTGCAGCCTGTTAAAGAATATCTGCATGATCCAGCCACAAGTAGCCAATTTGCTTTTCTTAGTTGGGAGTCAAATAGGATCATTCCAGCGATGCACAGAATCACAGTGGATAAGGTACTGAAGCTAGTCAAAGCACCTGCTTCAAACAGTCCAATTTGATTCAACATAATGAAACTGCTGGCACTGCAAACCATCCCCATACAAATAAGGAGGAAGGTTCTTGTATATCAAGAAGCTATAAACATATCTTAGGTTTCAGTTCCCCTGCTCTCTTACTGTTGCTATCGAGAGTCACTCACAGACTGTAAATTGGCATAGTAAATAGGGATAAAAAGAGAGAAAAAGCTTTTTATGCAGTGAGATTTCACATGGCAGATTGAAATTTGGAAGAGAGGAGCTCTTTTCTTCACTCTGCCAGTTTTCCTGAGATCTTAGATACAACCTTAAGTGCCTTTTGTGTCTGTTAGCCATCCACAAAATGGGAAAGTTCTACTTTTTTTGTTTCACTAGAATGCATTGAAGATAAGTGCATCACAGATTTTAAGTTCCACAGATACTTTAGTAATGGGCAGCACAGAAGAATCCAAGATAACAGCCACCTCAATAAAGATGAAATTTAACAAGTTTAGCCAAGACAAATCCTTAATGTGTGAGTAGACAACAGTCAGACTTACATTGGTGGATGATCTCAAAGTATACCAGCTTTCTGAAAAAATATTTTGAAGTAGGAGAGCTCTTTCTTGCCTTACAGAGCTTCAGTAGTGCCATTCCGTCTTTATATTTTGACTTTCTTCTGGCAAGTGGGTTGTACTCGGAAGCAGTTTTCTCTTTACGCAGTGGTACTGTGTGATATGTAGCACATGTCAAAACTCAAAACATTTCCTGTAGCTGGTGTTACCGTCCCTCACTACATCTGAAATGAAGACAAGAGCAAGTTTCAAGATCACAGATATGCATTGTATGTCTGCCCTACTGCATAGAGGTGATTTATTACATCCTAGGTTAACTTGTGGTAAAGGAGAAAGAACAATAAAGAAAAATGCAGGAGGACACTGATTTTTTTTTTTTTACCTTTACAGAAACAAGTTAAGAGTTTCTGAAGAGCAGAAGGTTTTGATCCTTTCTTTGAGAGAGAACAGAAATGTCTTACTGGGACATTGAGTGATTTCTATCCAGACACACTGCTTCTGTGTTAAGTTTCATCTATCAATGTCCTCAAAAGTGTTTTGAGACTATTAGCTATAATGAAATTAGTTTATGAGATTAAAAAAGGAAAAAAGTTCTCAAAGTGTTAGTGAAATATTTGAAATGCACACTGAATTAGAATAACTTCAGTCTCTGACTACCCCTTTTTGTTCCTTTTAGATCGCAGTTTATTTTTAAATATAACAAACAGCATCAATAAGATCACAAAAATGGCATTTATCCTGTCCAATCTGGATGATATCTGGTTGATGTCAGGTTAGTTTTAACTGATTATTTCCTGTGTAATTTTACTAGTGATTGCTGACTGAAGAAATAAATGTATTTGGCTTTGCTAGACTGGTGCCAAACTAGAAATGTACTACAGCTACTGTCCAGAAAGATGAATAGAAAATAAGATCTTTACATGACATCCCACAGCTGGGGTCTTGGGAAAGTGCGCGCCAAATTTACTTGAAATCTGGATCCAGGCTGAAATCACTGGTTAGTGAATTTGTCTTTTGGCTAGTTCAGTACTTTCTTCTCTGTCTTCAGGTGAAATTAGATTTATGTGCTGTTTAGCTAGAAATGTTTCAGCTACCTCTTTGAATTTCACAACGTATTTCCTATGTAGTATTGGACCAAAACTAGTGATGGGAGCCAGGCAGTTCTTGAAGGCTAAGCAATTTCCTCAGGGTCACATATAATCTCTTTTCTCCCTTTGCAATTGCCTCTAGATGAGCCTTTTAGTTAAAATAACAGGAGAAGAAAGGTTGTTAGACTTTGATTCCCAGTTTGAAGTTCCTGATTCTCAATAAATGTTGATATGAAGGCAATGATGGCAGCAGCAACTTCTCTAGGACAGGTTGTGTACCTGCTCAGGTGGAGCTGTGTCCAGGCTCATCTGTCACATGGGTGGCAGCACTGTAAACACCCAGCTTTCTGCTAGGCTCAGCCAGTGTATGAGAGGAAAGGATTGCTGTTTTTTTCCAGTAACAAAATATGGTAGGATAGAATATTTTACATTTTTGCAAACCTTTGAAGCAATTTCTTTACAACAAGAACAGTCGTAAAGAAATCTTGTTTACTCTGTGCTTAAAAATTACTAATGATATAGAAAGGTTTTCTAGGTAACTTTTTACATTGTTTAAAGGCATTCATTTATTAACAGCTTAAAATTTTGCTTCATTTAAGCTGAATTTTTTACTCTTTCCCTGCATTGCTTCTTAAGACTGGGATCTCCATGTGGAACAATTAATAACTGTTCTTTTTATAACAACTCTAAGGTTTTGAAAAATCATGATCATGTGTTCCTTCAGTCTTCTATTTTCTACTCTGAATTCCTTCTAACTTTGTCAAGAGTCCTGTTCCTCTAAGCCTATTATCCTGTTTGATGTTTTAATGTGGGTTCCATGCAGCTTGCTTACATCTTTCTCAGTGCATTGCTCCTGGCTCTGTTTAAGACTGTACTCCACTCAAAGCTTCATCAACATGAAGAAAGGTAGGAATACTTTAACGGGTAATGGATATGGTCATTTCATGCATTTAACACAGACCAGATGATAAAGTCTGCTCACCTAGTTGTCTTATTTTTCCTCTGTTTTATTTCAGAGTTTAAAAACAAAACCTTCTTAAGTTCTGATTTATATTTCCACAGAGCTCGTGTTGCCAAGACAACTATAATAAATGTTCTCTTCTGGAAAAACCTCTTGCAGACATAAGAAGCTTTCCCAGATATACTATTCAAGCTGAAATGGTTGTAAAATGAAATACATAATGAATTCGCTAGCAT
The DNA here is from genome assembly GCA_020745775.1 of Theristicus caerulescens. Classification (NCBI taxonomy): domain Eukaryota; kingdom Metazoa; phylum Chordata; class Aves; order Pelecaniformes; family Threskiornithidae; genus Theristicus; species Theristicus caerulescens. The sequence continues at coordinate 101,459,716 of CM036560.1, forward strand.
TTTTCATATGCTGTCAATTTAGTTGACATGGTGGGATTATTCCCCACTCTGTGTTTGCAGTTTATATTATTCTTCATTTTCATCTGAATAGTATAAAGGAAAGAAATCTAATATGTTTTTCTGATGTTTATTGAGTTAAAAAGGAAGAGGAAGTATTTCTGGTCAAATATTTTAGGTAATAGAAATGCACGTTCTCTGTATTGCTCTGACATTAATTATCAGTATCTTCATGGGGAAAAAGTGGGGGAGGCTTCATTTCTGGCAGAAATATGTTAGCTGCTAAAGCAACTGAAGAAATTAACAAGATTGTCATTGGGTTTTTTATTGATTTCTGGATGTTTTTCATGATTTTATGTTCCAGTTTCTCAGCACTGTATAATGTAATGTCTCTAGGGGCAACAGTACTAACCCTAGTTCAATTCTGCAAATTTGGAAGCCCTAGAATAGAGATATAAAAGCTGCCACCATAATTTTAACAACTACATCAATTAGACCTGTGCTTTAATTCATTAACAGTTATTAGTCATTGGTCTTTACTCTGTTTGAAGCTTTGTCCTTGTTTATCAAAGAACCAAAATTGTATCACATGAATTAGGTTACATATCACAGCATCCATACTTAATAATTTTACCACACTACATCTTACTCGGCATATGAACAATGAGAAAATTTTAGATTCTGAGTGTTAATGAAAACCACAAGACCATGTAATATTTTGAATGAAAACAGCTCTGTTTCCATCTTGAATGGATTGGTGCTCTTTTTGTACAGCTGATATTGGATAAATTAAATCTATGGTTGCACACCATAGTCTTCTCTTGATACAGAGTCTTGGCCACTGCATTGACACATAGTTCAGTGAGGAATCCTAGCTCATGGGGCAGAAAAGAAGCTGAAGAACACAAACTGTAGGTAGTGTGAAACACTAGAGCAATGCTTTAGAAAGACATTCAAATGAGTAATAAAAGGCATTCCATTTTCATATAAAACCAAATCAACTTGTGTAAAATCAGCATTCTTGAAAAAATTGTTCTTAACTGATTAGCTAAAATTTCCTGCACAAAATAGTTTGAATTGAAAAATTTTAGCCATTCCTCTATTTTCAGCCAAGGCAGGGAAAAGAGACCTGAGAAAAAAAGAAGTGAAAAATGGACAGAACTTGTGTTCACAGGAACTATTTGGATGAGTAGTTTCCAAAATATACTATTTTTGTAAATGGGTTAAGATGCAACTGATAAATGCACAAAGGGCTTCAGTTCTCCGATTTTTTCACAACAGCTAGTTCAGCAAGGTATAGAAAAGATTTCAGAAGTAGAATGAGGAACTAAAGGGAGCAACCAGGAATGCATGTAATTCCTTCCTCCCACCAACCCTCTAGAGGATAAGAGTACAGAGAAGCTCATTTTAAAAAACTATCATTAGCCATGACTTTTCAAAAAGGCACAAGTCTTTACAATTATAGCTGTTCTTGTTCTAAACATGTTTCAGTCATCAGAATTTGGGAGATAAAGAGACATCTGAAAAGCTGTATAACATAATGGCTGATTAAAGATTCTGCATCCCCAAGAGCATATGAACACCGCTAAGAGAGTATCTTCTTTCTTTTGTAAAAACACATACCAATTCTGCATTTATATAAAGTAATCATTTAAGATGGGTGAAAAGAGGTTCTTGGCAACAGCAAGGTCTTTGTAGAAGAATATGTTGCTTTCTGTAGAGTTCCATCAACATATTCACATTTCCTTCCAAGAATCTTATTTTCAGAATTAGCATATTTTTTTATAACTCCTTCTCAGATACACTATGTCACTTGCTCTGCACAGTTCCCATTTATAACTGATATCACATGAGCTTCATTAAGACTCAGAGCAGTGCCTGAGCTGTTATGACACAGGATCACATATATGGGCACAAACTTTCTTTGGTAAGTAGTTTAGAGATTTTATTTATTTATTTATTTATTTTAAGATAGTGTATCTATGCTAAATATAACCGCACTCAAAACTGAAATAAATGGGGTTCCTAAGACTCATCAAGGTTTTGCTCCATCCCAGATTGTCTTGGCAGAGAGATGTCGATGCAATTTCACAGAAAATTGTCAAACACTTCCAGTCCCAGGAACTAAGAAGCTAGACATGAAACTCAAATTTCTTTCATGGTAACCCATACCCTCATTTGTAGGTAAGAATCCGCTCTTTATTTCAATCAATATTTTTCAATGAAGGCAGGGAGGGCCCAGATCAGGCTGATGAGTTTCACTGTAGGTTTCCACCTCCTTCTCTGCACAATCACTACCTAAAGTCATCTACGAGTTTTATTTATTAAGTTCTAGGTGTGATTTCCCTTGACCCCTGCTGTTCCCTTCATGAAGCACATTATGATTGAGACTGTCTTTTACTATGGTACCTTTGTGGTGCTGTTCTCTGACCTGTGCCATAGGTGTGGAATAGATGTTGTGTGACTCTTTCTGAACTAGACAGACATCTATTGCATGGTTGCCTGAAACTGGGCGTCCTGGCTTGGGTCATGCACATGCTGCCCTACAGCCCTGTCCTTCTATGCTCTATATGTCACTGAGTATATCAGCAACACTGCCGTGCCTAATCATCTAACACATAGAAGAAGAAACTAGCTTTAAACTAGACAAATGAAATACTGCTATCAACATAGCTGTGGCAGACTGGAGCTCAGTGTGGGCTTGCTGCCTGCGTATTTGTTTAGCGTCCTGGGCGAGTTTTGTAGCTGAACTGGTCTGCAGCAGCTACATGGCTAGCAGAAGCTGACCTTAGCTGGGTGAATGCTTGTATTAACCTACAGCACAAGCTTAATGCTTGCAAATGAGCTGCACGGGATGTAAAACAGAGGTGACTGGCATGAACACAAGAGTGTTGGATGCTCTTGGGCAATCCCTTCCGAGGCATTCTCCAGTAACTTACTGTGTACACTAGCCTTATGAGTTAAGAGTTAAAAAGAATAACTTTCAACTGAAGTAAAAGCACTAAAGCAATATGATAGATTGGTGGAATGGTACAACTTTTGATTTACTCTGATGATTCTATAGCTCAGCAAATCTGTATTTCTGTCATGTACAGGGTAAGATTCATAGTTGATATCCCCAATAAAATGTTGAGAATGTGAATTATACTAAATCTTGCAACTTCAGGCAAAGGCACTAACTCCCAAAGCAGCTGTATTCCAGGAGAAGGGAAGAAAGACATATATAATTACCTACTACTATCACAAGTGTTCAAATATATCATCTCTAATGAAAAAAAAGCCCGGTGCATCCTAATAAAAAGGAAAGGGATAAGCAAGAGAGATGTATGAATGGTCAACTTGTAGATGGTGGTAGACTCCATAAATCTCACAGCGTGGTAGCAGCACAGTGCCAGGTAGCTATCAAATACACCTTGTTACAAATTATAGAAGGCAAGACCTGACCCATGCAGCCATTTGAATACTGATGCCAAGAGGAAAGGGACAAAGCAGCCCTTAGGGCAATTAGGATCTCCAACGGGCTGCAAATTCAGTTGAAATCTGAAACTCTGTCCTCAGTTGTGTTCTTATTTCTTCTCATTTTCTTCAAATTCAGGTCAGTAAAAAGTTCATACAGGACAAGAAAAAACCCTTTCTGATGCCTTTTGTTCCTTAAATATACCACACAATGTATATCAATGTTAGGGATTACAATGTTTTGTTGATGCATGTGTCACTCTGACGCATTACTGTCTTTTTGGAAATTTTCCTTCCAGATATTCCAATAGTAAATGTTTACACAGTGTGAGAGATTAGAATGATAAAATAAATAAACATTGTCCAGCTGAATCTGGAAGATCTCAGCTGCTTAAACCAATGTGTGTATGTGTATATACATATATATACACACACATATATCAACAAAAAGAATGTGAAATGGAAACCAGAGAGGTTAGTGTCAAACAGTCTGTATTGCTAGTTCTTTAGCTGACTTCACAGAGTAAACTGCCTTCCTCTTTAATTTTCAGTTTTTTTAGAACCTTTGTAATTCGCCATAGTGTCCTTCTTGCTCGATTAATATTTTGTAAGGTGCTTTTGGTTCACATAAATCTGTACCTGTATTCTGTTTGAATTTATCACCCTGTTTTCCCTGTAAGCAGTTTATGTTTCTATGCTTTTACACATTGAATTCTCAAAGACTTAAGTAGAATGCAAAATTCTACCCAGAAAAAGGTAAAACAGCGCTGTCTATACAGTGAGCAGTTTATGGATTCCAAGGGGCTTCAGGGAGTGCTAGATGATATATTTGGACTTCAGGGCAAACAGAAAGTTTTTGAACAGCATGTACATCTGGATGGCTTCTTATTGGCTCGACTCTGTAGAGACCCAAGAGCTTTGTCTGTTGCAATAAGGCCATAGAGTAAAGTACTGTTGGTAGATGGTAGAATGTGAAGAGGTGTGGTGTGGTCTCCTTTGCTGGCATAGCAACAGAATCCATCAGCAGGAACATTTCTTACATAGATTTTGCCACAGTCTAGAAAATGTAAACTTTTATTTTAGTCTGAATGAGTATTATTGTCACAGTACAGAACTAGAGTTGAAGAGAGAGTGTCCTCTGGTAAAGAGCAATTCCCCAGGCTAAAAAAACTAGAAAGAAAATAATTCTACAGAAAAAATGCCGTTTTATTGACTAATTTCATTTTGCATTTTCTTTTTAATCTGTACAGAAGTTTAGGAAGCACGAAACCAGTTGTTACAAAAAAGTGCAAGTGCTGTCCTGATTTTGTGGAGCACTGGTGGCTTCCTGCCTGCCTTGGCCTCAGAATGAAAGGAAGAAAAGGGGAACCTGGCAACCAGGAACCAAGTCAAGTCAGAGATTTCGAGTCTGGATACCCTTGGGTCCAGGTACAGCTCCCATGCCTCCCCACATTCAGAGCTGTGAAGAGGGAAGCACAGAGCTCTACCATTATGTTTCTTCTTCTACTTCATTGTGTGAGTCTTAGCTTGATCTCAAAACTAAACTCAGCTGCGGTGGTAGTGTGAAAGGGTAAGCTTTGCTAGACTTATGCCAAGCAGCAGAGAGCCCTCAAAGACAAAGTTCATTCATATTTGGTGCCTTTGGGAGAACTTTAACTTTTCTCCATTTGATCTAGATAAACTGTGCGCAACACAATCTGTCAGCAGGTCTCCAGAGCTTTTCCCAGCAGAATACAGAAAGTGGGGCTCAGGCTAGAACCAGACTAATAACCAGCAGTATAGGAAGCTGTTTGGGTTGCTGCCTTACTTATGCCTGCCTTTGGACTAGCTTTTAACCTTGCAAGTTATACCTATATGTGTATAACTGGAACATATTGATGTGACTGGGGAGGAAGTGGCAGAAGAAAGCTTATTGAAAGTTTGTCTAATTTCTCACACATCAGAGACTTCCGGCAGCACTGAGGACTAATTATCCATCAGTCCCATATGAATTACATAGATTTTCACTACACAGGGTTAGAACTACACCAGCACACAGCTCATTTCACATGCTAATAGCCTTTAATATCCTTCTGCCATGTCTCACAGTCCAATTATTCATTTATTTAGCAAATCAAGCTGAAAGGGGGAGGAAAAGCACTGTTATAGAGGATCTTAGCCACAAAAGTGGCCTATATTATAGAAACTGCCTGGTTCTCTTTTTTTTTTTTTTTTTTTTTTTTTTTTTTTATTATTAACAGCTGGTGACATGACTGGTATAAAGCTTTGTAGGGAAGGGTCTTATCCCAGCTTGGCATCCTGCCTTGAATTCCTGTGGCCTGGCTGTTTTACTCAACCAGCTCCTTCTATAGCCTCTATTTCCAGACTCTCTTCTCTTTTTATTCCATGATGCTAACAACATTTGTGCAGGCATTTAAGCACTTTATTTCCTTAAGTCAGGTTTGATTAAAGTGACACATCAGGGACTGAACTATGCTGTAGTCCTGTCCTATATATCCATCTGTTATAGGGCACTCTAGCCTTTAGCTGTTCTTTTGTTATATGTATGAGGTCCCAGGAGTGGGTTTCTTTTATTACCAATGAAGTATCCTTCATTACCTTTCAGCTAATGTCTCCCTTTTAAAGTACACTATAGGGTTATTTTTATTCAGCTTCACCATACTGATGCCTAGGTTTGGACCTGGTTGATAACTGTTCCAGAATAAATCAGCATCTTTCCCTCTCTCTGTGAGAAGGGCAGAGAAGGGAACAAAGCACTACACAGAAAAAAGGAATAGCAGGTAAAGCTTGATGAATACCTTACAAATGAAAACAAGAAGGAAAAGAACAAGATAATCCTGTTATGTCCTTAAGATGCACCTCCCAAGCAGAAGGCCAGAGAAACACATTCTGGTCTAACCCCAAAGTAAATAAAAAAACCTTCTTTCTCCCTATTTTGTCATATTTTTAGTGAAAGAGGAAAAAGAAGAAATATGAAATCTCTTACATTTCTTTGTTGTATAATGATGCATGTGAAAAACAAAGAAGTAGAATGCAGAGAACAGAAAATAAAACATGAATGTAAGTTTTATAGGATTGAAGGAAAAAAAACCTTACAGGCGTTTTCAAAGACCCTTGCTGATTACTGTTATTCCTAGCTATTACTAAGTGCAACCAGAGTATGACCACTGCTTGTATTCTGCTTTTGAATTATTCATCACTCCTACTTTCATGTAAAATAACTATTTGTAAAGTCTTCAAGCCTTTTAATTTTTTTTTTTTCACTAAAACATGGAAATCTAAGGAGGACTTTAAGTTTTAGAGAGATGTAACTGTTAAAAAATTTGCCTAATTAGAAGGAAGTATGAGACACAGCAAATAGAGCACAAATCCTGAACAATGCCTGTAACTTTAGCATCATGGTACTTTACAGTCTAAATGGTCAAGAAGGTTAAGGGGACAGAGAAAGAGCCATGAAAAGTGCCGTTTGTTGCAGATGTTGCTACGGGACAATGTCAAGGCCAGGAAAAGAACACAAGCTTGAGGCTATGACCCTTGTAGCTCAATCACTTACACGTGTGTCCTCCTTGCTTCTGGCTACTGAATAGTTGGTGTTAAACAATGAAATTACTTTTTTTCCATCTATTCAATTTCAAGTTGCTGTCAGCAAGATGGAGTGTCAGAAGATTGTGAACTCTTTTATAAAATTCTTCGTATGTATTTTGGAAAATGTTTCATTAGCCTTCAAACATTTCCTTGTGCATTTTCATTCCAAAGCTCCACATATAAGCAGTTGTCGGTGTCTCACAGCCTTCTGGTTTGCAGAAAATGTACTGTCATTCACCGTCCACCTAGTTTTTTATAGTCTGGTTTCCTAAAGAAAGACGGCTTACTATGCTGTCTGTGTCTGTTTCCTGCAATTGCCATCTCTCTCAAATCCTTTTTAAAACAGTTGTCATTTGACAAATCTCAAAATCCCTTTTAAAACTCATTTGACAGAAATGAAAAAATCTCTAAGAAAATGTAATTTCTACAGATCAAGCAAAAATATAGGGATAGAAAGAGAGGGGAGATCCTGCTAGTGCTCTGAAGGAGAGACTGCAGGATAAAGTTTTGCTAGTCCTGCTACCCAAGGAACTACTTCCCTATCCTCACCCTCCTCCTGTTATTCCCATTAACTCCCTTCAGATGGCTTACTAGTGAGAGAGGAAGCCCATGATGTAGGTGCTTTTCACATGAGCAGTCACTGTAATTGTTAGAAAACATTGCTGGATTCCATATAAGAGGAGCTACAGAGGGGACACAATTTTTCTCAAACCCTGATTTTGTTTTTGTTTTTGTTGGTTTTTTTCATGAAACTCTTTTCAGCTATTTAGACCTTAAACATTTTCAGCACTTAGGTTTCTAAAGCTGTTTTCTTTCTTTTTCTCCATACTTCTTATCTATGAGGGGAAAGATTAAATAAATAGACAAGGTGAAAAGAAACAGAAAAAAAAAACGAAGTTAATTTCTTACTTTCTGCCATTTTCATTGAAATGTTCCCCCCACAAAATGTCCCAGTCGTTTGGAGAAGAAGCTTTAGTCATACCATGGTCTGTCTCCTCTCATGGTTCAACCCATTTAATTTTGGGAGACCTGCTTGGCCGACCTAGCTTCTTCATGAGAAACAACTATTATTAGGAAAGGTTAAAATTTGTACTTTTCCTCTGAGACATAAATTGGCAAACTATCCAGTAATCTGTCTTGACTATATTGATTTGTACTTCTAATTTAAGAACAGTTTTTCGTTAAAGTATCTGTTTTGTTTTAAATAGGATATATGGCAAAAGTCACTACATTTTATTTTCTGCTCTGTTGCTAATGTGAAGTGTCCCTAATGTCTGAAATTTTTATAGCAGAAATGAAATCTAAATCTGTCAGCTAATAATAGTTCTCTCAGGGATTTGAGGCTTTTAAGTCCCTTTACACAGTCTTCCCTCGTATTATTTTGTTCTCTTCTCTTGGCAGGTGTTCCGAGGCTGAGATTTCAGTTTTTAAGGTACCGTGAATAGTGTCTGTAGAATCTGAATGACTTCAGTTTGCTCAGCCAAAAGGAAGGCTAAGGGCAGCAAGGCATCTCGTATTTTAGAGGCTCTGTGTTTACTATGAGAGATGTATTGTTTTAAGATGGATAAGATGTGACAGGGTGTCCATTAGGGCTATCCCTTTTTAGCCTTCTTTATTGAATGAAAATGTCTAATGATCTTAACTGCTGTTTCTTACAGGGGCCTAGAAATCAAATATTACATCTCAGACTATGCACACAACCCTTTTCAAACATATAAAATGAATAATCAAATGTACGTCTGAAAAGAGAGAACCATTAACTTTTATTTTCTAGAGGAGGAACGCACTCATATGTCCTTGTAAAGATTAAAGGAGAAACTTTTTTTTCAATTAGATCCATTACTTGAGGAACAGATGCCTTAGAGTTTGAAATTGCATTGTGCAAAGAGCTCAAACATGCTGCACAGAACACTACCCGAATGTACAAAACGACTGAGTAGGGTGTTTTCAGCTCTATTTTTTATGACACAAGAAACCCTGAGAGAGAAAGTCTTTGTTTTGCCTTGGGGAGGGTATGCAGGCTCAGTGGAGAAGGAGATTGCTAATCACAGATAACACTGTAATGACTCTTGCCAGAAAGTAGTCGGCTCCACAGGATAATAGGATTAAAGCCTTCCCTTCTGGAAAAGCAGGCAGTGTATCAGAGCTGAACTGTCCTCTGCAAGTATGCAGTAAAAATTCAAGACTCGGTACGACCACGGCACACAGTTCCTACTGCTGCAGTTGAACAGGCAGCTTTACTCTGTCACCACCTTTTCCGTGAACATGGAGGTTTTTGTGGCTTTTCGATAGAAGCGCAGTGCTGGCTGCTATGACCCACCTTCAGGTGCCCCCTTCCTTTGGAGAGGGAGAATAAGTGAGGCCTATAAGTGAGTAGGCTTTTCTCTTACAGCAGACGGTTCAGGACATAAGTTTGCATTGCTGACCTGAGGGGATTTGGTGATGGGATGTAGAAACTGTCACTCTCAATCATTGCTTCAGCTCTGGTCTAACTGTTATCTCTGAAGATGTGACATCACTGACTCAGTAGTTTAAACTCTGAAGTGCTCTGTGAGATGATGTTGTGGTTAAAGTCTATTTCTTAATGAAAGAAAAAAAATAATCTTTGTTGCCTATCTCAAAAGAGGACCTTGAGTGAAATGGTCATAGAGGACTGTCTCTTTTGCAGGGAACATCCCTCCAGGGCTACCAGTGCTGCATCTTTTCAGTAGTTAAACAAAAGCGCTCATTTACTACAGATATCAAAAAGCATGTTCGCATTTGTGGCAAGTCACTTTAGAAAGAAATTTGCTTGAAAACACTATTTCTGAAGTTTTTCCTATACTGCAGTAATATTTAAAATAAGGAAGGCAGAAATCAAAACATTCATACCAACAATGCTAATAATTTCCAAGTTTTCCTTAAAAAAATCTGTGTGGCTGGACAACATTACTGCTACTGAGACCATTATGAGAACTTATTATATGTGAAATCAGGCTCCATGCATGTTTTGCCTTTGTAACAACTGGTCTCTGATTGAAAAGCTTGTAATAGGATGGAGTTAACTGGGTCAGCCAAAATGGTCCAGAGTCTTCCTACAGCACATGGGTTGATTTTTCTACCCAGCACTATACTTCATCATTTGCTGTTATATTTTATACTTTGGTATGCCAAGTAATGGGAACCACATAGGTCAGATGTCACTGCATTACTGAGATTTTTAAAGCGTTAAACTGTTCAAATGTCTTTTGAGGAGCAGGTGCCTTTAAAAAGCAAGACCTTTCTGTCTGCTATCTGGTCATATTTTCTGTCTTCTAGATACAGCAATATTTCATTTATATTACCAGCTGAGAACAACTTTTCTTGACAAACAGTTGAGCAAATTAACGCAAGAAATAGAATTGTCTGCTTCAGATACTATTTCTAACATTGATTACAGAAGGAATGGAGGTAAGGGAGGATTAATTCACAAATTCTCTTGAGGAAATAGGGAAATGTTTTATATTTACAATAGGGAACCATTCTTTCTAGGCAGTGATTAAGATAAATACTCTAATTTTGTCATATAGGCTGTCAAATAAAGTCCTTGGGAGCATATTTTGAGCAATTGCTTTATGTGGAGCTCTTTGTCATTATCCTGAGACACACTCTCCAGTTGTTATGGCTTATGTTGCGAATGGAAGACTGAGCCTAAACTCGGTACATAAATTTTCTGACACTATCCTGTTTTGAAGGTAATACAGTTGATAGCTGGGAGAAAGCCATGCAGCTGGAAAGCAGTAATTGCCTTGCCTGGCAAAGAAATATTGTCTTTCCTTTGGTTAGAGGCACTCAGGGAGGACGAAGCAGACTGCAAAGAGTCAGAGGTAAAGTAGCCAGGGGCAAGATCTTCGCCTGAGAGCCGGAGGTGACTCTGGCCAGCCAAAGCCAGGCTGGAGCTGCCTTTTCTTTATCCTGCCTGGTTGTATAATGCTCCAATGCTACAGCTACACTTTTTCCTAAGCATGGCAGCTGAAGGGAGATTAGATGACAACAGCATGTGAGGAGGCCTGCTGTTCCCACTTAGAGCCTTGCTCACAGGGCAGAGTGATGCACAAGTGGAGAGTAATGGATCAAAAAGGTTGAGGGCCATCCCAGTACCCTGTTATGAACAGACCTGTCACCACTGCTTATGCCATATGTTAACAGCTGATCTATCACCTACCACTTAACACACAAGGACTAGCAGGGAAACGCGATCCCTAAACCTGCATGGATTAAATTTAAGTTATACACCAGGTATAATTCATCAAAGGTTTTTTGTTTTGACTCTGAAACTGCAGAGGCTGAGCCAACAGTGAAATGAAACCCATCTTTTAGCAAAGATCTGGAGCATTAGGCTAGCAAAATTTGAAAGCCAGAAGAAGAATCCAGGATATGATTTCCATTCCTATTAAGCAATGAAACTAATGAGTGTTTAAAGGAAATTAAAACAATGGATCAAGATCTGAAAACTATCTAAGATAAACAAAAGCATTCTTTATGTGTGGGCTAGTAAGACCACTGTGAGCACAGTCTAGCTTATAAAGGACTCTGGTTTGGACTGTATTTTATCTTATTCTCTGGACATTGCAAATCTTGTTCAGCATTTCATTTGGCACAAGCTGATTCTAGTCTGATGGATGGTTCCACAAAGACAGTTATCTTTTAAATACAAAGTACATTTTTCTTTTTTTAGGTTTGTTTCAATCTAAAGCAATGTTAAAATGTATATTAAGCTAAGAGTTTGTCTAAGGTTCTCTGTAATTTTTTTAGTTTTGAAGCAAAACACTTTCATATCAAAATTGAATGTTTAAAAAGAAACAGGCAAATGTCCACACTTCACTTGTAAGCATTATGTATAGTTACGAGTGATGAAAAATACTCCCTATTCTCATGAAAAAGATAGGACTGTTTTTCAGGGCTTAAAGAAACAAGAGAGCTAAAAAAGTTTAATTTATTTTCTTTCTTGTGTTAGTATTACTCTTATTCACTTGGTTGCATTTGTGACTAAAATACGCTAGACACTGCAAGAGAAACAATCCTTCAACATAAGGGTTTAAAATCGTTATACCATCATAAAAAATAACTGCCAATTATAGAATATATTAAATACAAAAATTCATTTTTGCAACTTGAAATTACTATTGATTGTGTTTACATGTTTGACTAATACTGGAGCTCAAGGTATCTCATTCATATGTCTTATTAATTTACTTGGGGAAAATGTAAAAGAATAGTACCCCAAGAATTGGCACTAGACTTGTTTTCAGTGGGAGATGCTGGAGTCTGAGCTCTGTTGAAAATTTTGTCTTTGCATCAGAGATGGTTCCTGTGGGAAGGTGCACACTACCATACTGTCATGGTTGAACTTCTGAAAAGTTGTGATGAAAGCAGTTTATGGTCTCCTTTTCTTAAAGAAATCACTAGTGAATAAACAACAAATCAGCCCACTTGCAAGAAGCATCAACACCTGTTTTACTCATTAAGCATTTTTGTCCATTTACATGTGGGATATCAAAGCTTAACTTCATTCACTATGAGATCTTAAAGAGAACAAATTATTTATTTTTTATATTTTGGAGTCAGCTCTGGGAGGAGCAGGAGATCCAAAGACAAACAAATGGAGAAAATGTCGTTTTAAGGGTAGCAGGGGAATACTATGCTGCTTAGAGAAACAGTTCTGTTTTCTGATGCCATCTTCTAAGAAGTTAGAATTATTTTTAGGTGTTCCCCACTTAAAAGTTTAGTATCATGTATAGCTCTTCCATTATTGATAAAAGAAAAATAGAAATCTGAGAAAACCTCACAGGAGTATGTTTTATAGAAATACATTATATATTTTATATATAGCATTTTATATATTATATTACATTACATTATATTATATTATATTATATTATATTATATTGAATTATATTTATTATATTCTATTATAGTGTTACATAGAACCCTGCAGGAAAATAACCTGTTTCATGAAGAGGTTGTCATGAGATGACATGTTTCTGTGAAAAGTTATCTGCGGTGTAAAAGCTATGCAGTGTAGAAAAATTATGTATGATGTAAAATTCAGCCAAAGGATAATTGTGGGGTTTGTTGGGGTTTTGTTTTGGTTTGGTTTGGTTTGGTTTGGTTTGGTTTTTTTAACTAAAAAGAAAAAGCAAAACAAAAATAAAATCATTATCGTTTTTTCTAATTCAAGATATTAGTGTGCTTTACAGTAAAGACTAACAGGCATTAATCCTGGTTCAACTGCATAGTGACAAATGGCTATTTGAAATATTACAGTGTTTCCATAGGCTGAAGCACAGGTAACCACACAGAAGAATACACCCTTTACAGCCAAGCCTCTAATTTTTTTCTCAGATGAAAGACAAACTAATACATTGTTGGCAGTATTCAAAACTTCCATCATATCAAAACACTTTGTTTTAGCTGAGTGAGACTTAGGAAACAACAAATTTTCTGTCAAAATCAATCAATCTACAGAAATTACAGTAGAAAATGTTATGTTTTCTTGTTAAAAAGTATAAAAAAATACCCAGTTGTTAGAAGGTACTTTGTACAGAGGTGTATATTCACCATGTACCATTTTTAATTTATTGAAAAGGTGGTAAAAATGGTGTTGATGTAAAGAGCCTTTCAGTAGCTGAATAGAATTTTTAGTTATTTCATGAAATACTCAAAATATATGAATATTTATGTTAATTTGATATTAAGCTTAACCTGAACTTCTGTATCAAAATTTAAGGGTAAGTTGCAACAAAGAATTGATGACAAACTTAGCAGAAGCATAACTCTTACTAAAAAAAAACCACCCTGTCATAGCTTAAGTTATAAATGGCTTTTATGTAGTAGAATATATTAACTACATGATTTTTTTATTTTTCAGCAGACAGGCTGTAATTTGATAGTTTCACTTTCTTCAATAACATGTTGTCATTCAGACTAGTTATCCTCAGGCTATTCAGCCTTCTGAGCTGGGAGAGGGAGATGGAAAGCAGAATAAAGCCCCAGTAATTCAAGAGGTCACAGTTAGCGACCTGCTCCTCCACCTAGATGCCCACAAGTCTATGGGGCCAGATGGGATCCACCCAAGGATACTGAGGGAACTGGCGGAGGAGCTCGCCGAGCCACTTTCCATCATTTTCCAGCAGTCCTGGTTAACTGGGGAGGTCCCAGCTGACTGGAAGTTAGCTAATGTGACAGCCATCTACAAGAAGGGTCGGAAGGAGGATCTGGGGAACTACAGGCCTGTCAGCCTGACCTTGGTGCCGGGGAAGGTCATGGAGCAGATCATCCTGAGTTCCACCATGTGGCACGTGTGGGACAATCAGGCGATCAGGCCTAGCCAGCATGGGTTCATGAAGGGAAGATCCTGCTTGACCAACCTAATCTCCTTCTATGACAAGGTGACTCACTTGGTGGATGAGGGAAAGGCAGTGGATGTTGTCTACCTGGACTTTAGTAAAGCCTTTGACACTGTCTGCCACAGCATTCTCCTGGAGAAACTGGCTGCTCATGGTTTGGATTAGTGCACTCTTTGCTGGGTAAAAAACTGGCTGGATGGCCGAGCCCAGAGAGTGGTGGTGAATGGAGTCAAATCCAGTTGGTGACCGGTCACGAGTGGTGTTCCCCAGGGCTCAGTATTGGGGCTGGTTCTGTTCAATATCTTTATCGATGATCTTGATGAGGAGATTGAGTGCACTCTCAGTAAGTTTGCAGATGACACCAAGTTGGGTGGAAGTGTTGATCTGTTGGAGAGTAGGAAGGCTCTACAGAGGGACCTGGACAGGCTGGATCGATGGGCTAAGGCCAATTGTATGAGGTTCAACAAGGCTCAGTTCTGGGTCCTGCACTTGGGTCATAACAACCCCATGCAGCGCTACAGGCTTGGGAAAGAGTGGCTGGAGGGCTGCTTGGTGGAAAAGGACCTGGGGGTGCTCTTTGACAGCTGGCTGAACTGAGACAGCAGTGTGCTCAGGTGGCCAAGAGGGCCAATGGCATCCTGGCTTGTATCAGAAATAGTGTGGCCAGCAGGATCAGGGAGGTGATAGTGCCTCTGTACTCAGCACTGGTGAGGCTGCACCTCGAATACTGTGTTCAGTTTTGAGCCCCTCACTACAAGAAGGACATCGAGGTGCTGGAGCGTGTCCAAAGAAGGGCAATGAAACTGGTGAAGGGTCTAGCGAACAAGTCTGATGAGGAGCAGCTGAGGGAGCTGGGGTTGTTTAGTTTGGAGAAGAGGAGGCTGAGGGGAGACCTTATCACTCTCTACAACTACCTGAAAGGAGGTTGTAGCGAGGTGGGGGTTGGTTTCTTCTCCCAGGTAGCAAGCAACAGGACGAGAGGAAATGGCCTCAAGTTGTGCCAGGGGAGATTTAGATTAGATATTAGGATAAATTTCTTCACGGAGAGAGTGGTTAGGCTTTGGAACAGACTGCCCAGGGAAGTGGTGCAATTGCAGTCCCTGGAAGTGTTCAAAAAACATGTGGATGTGGTGCTTAGGGACATGGTTTAGAGGTGGACCTGGCAGTTAGGTTAGCGGTTGGACTTGATCTCAGAGGTCTTTTCCAGCCTTAATGATTCTATGATTCAGAATATTTTTTTTTTTTTAACTCAATCAGCTAAGATATATTACCATCTTTATGCTTATTATTACAAAATTTAATTCTGTATGGCTGAAGCAGACAGAAGATCTTGCCTGTAGGGAACGTGTTGATGGCCTAGTGCCTCAACTGGATATTCTTTCTAGTAGAAATGTATTGACTTCTCTTTACCCCAAAAAGAAAATGCACAAATTAAAAGTCAAGGAATCTAGAAATGACCAATCAATTGGGCTGCTTCTTATTTTGGGCGTTTAGTACAGGACCTCTTGAACTGATTTCAGAGGAATTTACCGGAAGATCAGTTCTCTCTAACAGTGTCTCAGATTTGGCATCCTGAAGTGAAGGCATCCAGAATCACTCTGGGAAACATTATGGTAATCTTTAATGTTAAATCTGTAGAGTCTCTGTCCCCATTTCAGATAGTGACCAAAGATAGCATGTTGTTTACCTTCATGAACTGCTATTTTTGGTGACACAACTTACCTTCATTAAAAACATACATGTTGTATACGTTGTACACCCAAACAACAACTTCCTCTCAGCTCTGTCTCCTTGAATTAGTATACACTGTGTGTGCCAAATGCAGACCTTGAAGTCTCATAGGAACTCCACCTCTACAGCCATGATGTAATATAAACCTCTTGGCATTTCTAAAGCAGCAGTTCCACATATCAAAGCCATGCTTGTCTCAATTTGTTTTCAGATTTTGTCATCTGCTGTAACAGCTGTCTCTTAAGTAGCACAGAATAGGGCCTGCAGACAAATCTCACCATGGGAATTCTCCTCCAAGGGAAATCTTGTGCTGTGGCAATTAACAGCTCACATGTTTGGAGTGATGCATACCAGGCGTGTCACGCTGGTGAGATGTTAGAGGAGCCCTGACATGGAAAGTTGACTTGCTTCAGTAACGGGTGTAGAACAGCATGTGTGTACCTCTTCTACAGAGTAAAATATGCCAATGCAGCACATAGAAAGACGTTCAAATTGAGTATCTACTAATGGAATTGAGAATTGGTGTTCTTAACTGCTTAGCTTGTGCTTGATTCTGTCGCTTTGTGTAGGTTACCTAGCTGTCTCATTATTTTCCAGCTGTGAGCAAGAGAACATTTCTCATACTTTTCTACAGATGTTGGGGGTCACAGTGAGGCTTGGATTCACAAAAGCTCTGTTAGAGCTTTACTGAAAGCTCTAGTGCAGGGGGTCTGATTGAAAGCTTTGATGTAGGGGGTCTAATTTCAGAATGCCCTCAACTCCTGTGTCATACTTTCCTTCTGATAAGCAAGTGGGTTTTTTAATTTTTTTTATTCTGTTCAAAAGCCATTGTCATAGCAACTTCCCCTTGAGTCATCTTTAGGTGGTTACTTTTCATCTTCAGGGCTATCTATGTTACTGTTCTGATTTTACCTGAAATATTAAATGAGGACTTCAACACCTAGCCTCCAATTTTGTTTTCTTAGCTTTAGGGAATAAACAAACACTATCTAAAAAAGCATATTGTATGCTTATACCCTGCAACAGATATGACTAGCTGCTTCTATAATGCAACAAATAACTGAGTACAACAGCCTTATTTAGAAAGATGTTATACTTAACATAATAGTACAGAGTTAGTAATTTTAATTTTAGAATTTTAGTTTTTCAGGAAGGGGAATATAATTGAAATATAGTCTTAATACATATAAATATAAAAAAATGCACAATACAAAAATCTAATAAAGGCCAAAATCTGGAGCAGCTTTAAAAATGGGACAAACGCAATCACCCTAAAACAGTTCTAAGCCTCGAGAGAGCTTAAAACAGCTTGTAAAATTCAAGGGTTCTCCTCCTGTCTCCCCACCTACTGCTACTGCAGCTGTTCCTGCAAAAGGTTCATTCTG
This sequence comes from Theristicus caerulescens, assembly GCA_020745775.1. Lineage (NCBI taxonomy): Eukaryota > Metazoa > Chordata > Aves > Pelecaniformes > Threskiornithidae > Theristicus > Theristicus caerulescens. Next base: position 101,477,237 of record CM036560.1, read on the forward strand.
TAGAAGTTAGTTTTAATACCAGTTGGAAAAGGAGACTAAAATATTTTTGCTATGATGAGACTAGATGAATTTCACACCTCTTTGTAAAGGAACCGGCTGGGCCAACAGCAGTCAAGTCACACTTAATCCTTGTTTTGAGGGTTTAAGGGAAACATAAACCCTGTGCTGGTTCTCAGCTGAAGAATAAATGCAGGGCAAATTCTGTCCCTTCCCTTTAGCTACTGGGATGTCTTGCAATAAATAGGAGGTAATAAACGGAAATGTAATATATAGCAATTTGCAGATCATTGAGGCTGACTCAGCAAGGACTCTCTCTGTATTACATGAAGTTCAAGTTGTCATTGCTATATGCTTTATCCTTTCCTCATCCATTTGCAAAAAATGGGTGCTCAGGTTACCGTTCCTGCTGCTGCACTAAGGAGGTGAAAGGGACTGGCTGCACTGAGCAGCTGTGGAGTTCCCCAGTCCCTGGCTCACATACTTGAGCTGGTCTTACAGGGAGGATTTTGGCATTACTGTTCAGGCTAATTGGCTTGACAGCTAATTAGAGCTAACGAGCCTGAAGCACAAAATAAACATGACATCTATGCTCTGCCTTTTATAACTCTGGCATTTCTCTCATTTTGGTGAAGCCTATTCATGTCACATAGATTGAAATACCTAGTTGATCTTGTTACCCCTATGACTGCCCTGAGCACATGGAAATGCCTCTCTTAATGCCAAGAAGCATACGTATAACACAATTTAAGTCATTGTAGTGCTAACATGGATCATACCAATGGGGGCTCTCCAGTTCATGAAGAAATGTGGTTGAAGGATCAAACTAAACCAATGATTATTACTAAGTAGAAGGAGACACATAAGGAAGAATTGTCTTCAAAGAAACTGTAACATAATGAAGTTTTGCGCTGGATGCAATGGGTATTGAAAAGGAAATAACTGCTAAAAATAACAACTAAAATTATGATCTTTTAATTCATATGACATTATGAAAATATGAATAGCTGATTCACAAGTTGTGGAAAGAATAACCTTAATACAGCTGAGCTGATTCTGCTGCACATTATGAAAAGAAATGCCATGTTTTACTCTATACTGCTGAAAGATAACAATTGTCTTTACTGTTATTAGCAAGTAAAATTTCCAAAATAAAAAAAGAATAAAATTTGTCCATCAGTTCACTCATAATTGAACTGTGCTTTTCCAGGTCTAAACAGGATGCCTGAAAATGAAAAGGCTGACCTGAGGTCTCCACATCCTGTTTTGGTGCCAAAACACAGAAGATCCTCTGCATTACTACAGTACGTATTTGCTAGTGGAATTGAGTTCCAGAAAGTTTTTGGGCAAGCACACTCCTGCCAGTCTTTTCCTTCAGCAGCTGATCTCCAGACTCTAAGCTCTGTTTGAATAAAATTGCACAGGCATTGCAGTTGTACATAAGCTCATTTGTTCTGTTTCTGGTTTTAATTTTGCCTTACAGGGAGGCTTTGGACATGTAACATCATCTCTATGGCTGAGTTCTCAGTCTGTACAATGGGGATGGTTATTCTTCCTTATTCAATTAATTATTTAGAAGGCTAGATGAAGCAGAACTACCTTTTCAGGTGTCACTTTTATTGCCACTAGTGAAAATAATGCTACCATATCAGGTTCATTTTAAACTCATTGTCAGTATATAAGTGACTACAAACACTGCAGACAAATTAGAGCCTGTACCTTAACTGTTTATGAAAGACTCAGATACCACAATGACAAACATCATAGAAAACATTACAAACAGTTACAAACCTATATGCCTTTACTTCATCAGGTCCATCAAGCGTTATTCTTGAGGTATCCACTTTATTAAGTAACCTCGTAAAAAGAAAAGGAGATGCAAAATAGAGCACCCAGTTCAATGAGACTGATCCTGATTGGGACATCAAAGTCCCATAATAATACAAATAGATAACATATCTAGATATACTATCTATATAGGTATGTTTAATGCATCTTTTCAATCAAGAGTCTAGAAAAAAATCCTCACCTATATCCTTGTGTATCAGGGATGTACACACTCAGAGAGAGGCCTTAAGGGAAGTATTAAATAACTTTTTTTAAAAAAAACCCCACAACTTCTTGTTTTAATGGAATTTACTACAATTAAGCATGAAACAGCAACTTCCATGCCAGCAATTCACATTTCATGCGTTCACTTGGCCAAAAAAGTGTAGTGCTAGAAGAATGCAGTGTTCAATCTGGAAAAGTTTCAGCTATATATTGATAGGATAAAGAATTGCTAAGCTTAATAGGAGATTTTGAGGGGAAGGGAAGGGAAGGGAAGGGAAGGGAAGGGAAGGGAAGGGAAGGGAAGGGAAGGGAAGGGAAGGGAAGGGAAGGGAAGGGAAGGGAAGGGAAGGGAAGGGAAGGGAAGGGAAGGGAAGGGAAGGGAAGGGAAGGGAAGGGAAGGGAAGGGAAGGGAAGGGAAGGGAAGGGAAGGGAAGGGAAGGGAAGGGAAGGGAAGGGAAGGGAAGGGAAGGGAAGGGAAGGGAAGGGAAGGGAAGGGAAAAGTAGGTGTCATTTTCTTGGGTAATTGTTCCATTCACAAAAACAGAGATACGAAGCACGTGTAAGAACCCTAGGGAATAAAGATGGGTTAATCATGACCCAGAAAGCATTTTAAGTCTTATAGGGGAAAAAATTGCCCCTGATTTCCTTGAATTTGTAGCCAGGGGTTCCCATGAGCCTGCTTCATTCTACCACTGTAAGCAGGATAGGAGATATTCAAAAGCTATTTTTTTCATATTGCATGGCCCTTCCTCTTGGGGTTATTCAACAGGACTCACAGTTCCCACTGCTGTCATCGTATCATAAAAGAGGTTATTTGCCCCACATCCTTTAATACAGGATTGCATTCTTTCTGATGACATATCAGCTTTGATGCATTCTACCAGTTCTTAAGTAAATGAAGGATGTTTAGTGTGTCCTTGTTTTCATGTATTACAGTATATTATTAATTTTACCTACTGAAATAAACCCACCATTTCCTTGGATTAAATATGTAAAGAATGGGCAGGTCTGGAATTAAATGAATTTTTCTAGTGAACGTCCCCTCCTAAAAGTAGTAGATGCATATTTCAATGTTTTATATGGCATGCTTAAATTATGGTAGTTTTTAGACAACTACTCACAGTCTGTTTGATTTCCCCTTTGCAATTTCATGTCCATGGAAAATGGTAAAATGATATGGGCTTTTTTGAGCCTTTTATTAACCTGCTTTGTCTCCAGTTGGGGAAAAAAAAATTATATTATATGGATAGGAAGATTCCAGGGATCTATTTCAGGGCCTGTCATCAACCTGCTACCAGATTTTATTATTATTATTATTATTATTCAGTATTGTCCTCCAATGATTCTGCAGTGCTCAGTTCATAAGCAAAAAAGACTGACTAAGACAAGACTTCATGCCAGAGATATTAAAGGAACTAATCTGTACGCCTACCTCGTTAGGAGGAATTGCTCAAGAACATGTTGTCCTTATATACAGATTGCCCCTGTAAGGCTGCCAATGTCAGCAAGACCTTGAGTGCATCTGTCATGCTAGCAACTGTAGACTTGATACATTTTCTTGTGTGTATTTGTGCACGAGTGCAAAAATTTCTGAACAATTTTGTTCCTGTGACTTTACTCCCTTTGCTTATTAGATCATATAAGAACAAGCATCTGGAATCAGGCCAAAACACTTTTTAAAAACAGGTTAGATGGTAAAGTCTCTTTTCTCATATCTACAGGAACCTTTTCTGATAATTGAGTTAATATTGAAAGTCAATTTTTTGTCTAAGATTTCAGCTCTTGAATGTATTGGATAAGTCAAAGAATAAATTCCTTTAAATATATTAGCCAAGAAAAAAAGGATTTTGCAACTGTAAAAACAATAATTGTGCATATTGTCAGAATCTGTTATTTTACTATCGGTATACAAATGTCTTTCAGATACTTTGCTAGAAAGGCTTCTTCAGGACAGGAGTGCTCTGTGGTACTGGTGTTTGCTTGCATTGAATTATTCGCTGGTTCTCAAGGTAGTCAGTGACAGTTTTCTTCTCACTGCTGCTCTGAGTATCACTGCAGCAGGCTCAAACGCTCAATTTTGCACAAGAGTGATTCCACATTAAGAGTGTTGACTCTGTCCAACAGATCTTGTGATCCTTCCTTTAATGGCTACTATTGTCTTTTGTCACCTCCTATTCGTTTTTAATCTGCTTAATGTATGCTTTATCCTGCAGTGTTCCCAAAGCTAATAGTTTATGAGACATCTTATCGTAGTACAGCTACATGACTTGCATAAATCTACTAAAATGGTAGTCTATTGCATATTGCCTTCAAAATCTAATAAGCATTCAACTTTGTTTCTCAGCCAGCTGGCAGACCTTTGTGATATCATTCTGATTTTCTGATGAAACACTGATGTGAATCAGTGATAACTAAAGCTAACTAAACTGAGATAACAAAACTGAATCAAAGAATCAAAGGCCAAGCAAAGGGTTATACAGAGTGACCCCAAAAACATGCAGAAAATGAGTCTGATGGCACCCACGAGGATGCCACTTAGGGATCCCAGTCTATTCTGCTGCATTTGTGTACATTCATGTTCATTCTGATCACATGCCAGAAAAGGCTTGAGTACTCACATTGTATAATGTCAATGTTTAGGGTGCTATCTGGGGATCGTATGAAAAGTGTTGTTGTGGACAAGACATGGAAGTTGAAATTATGAACCCAGACTCCAATGTCTCTGTTGGAGCTCTAGAAGTAATCTTTCAAAATGGAACTCATTCCTCCCACAGAGGATGCTCTCAACCCAGCCGAAGTATGTATGTCTGGCAAAGCTTACATTGTAAAATGTGTGAAAGGGAAAAGTCTTGTTCTTGAAAGACGATAGACTAGTTGACCTAGCAGATATTTTCCCTTCTAACTTCTGGATTTAATGACAAAATGAAAAATAATCTTTCCTAGCAATCTTATTTTTCAAATAGACATGCTGCTGCAGGAAAGAACCAGAGACTCTCTTCAAAAATAGAGAAGCTGAGAGCTTTGTGATCAATGATATCCAGCAAGTAATGCCTGGAATACTAAGTCCTCATTTTCCAAAAGGTAGTGGAAGAAAGCATAATGATAAATGGAAGGAAATGCCATGTTCACTTACAAATGTAAATTCCTCCAAACAGGGTATTTCAGAAGTGAGCCCTCAGGACAGCAGGCATGTGTGCATTTCAATCAGAGTCAAATGGTTAATCACAGAACTGGTTCTTAGATTAAAGGCCTCACCCCTGGCTCCAGCTGCTGCTGAGAGGCTGCCTCCCTAGCTAAGCTTGGGCATGGTGGGTATAACTTTTGAATCTGTCAATCACGAGATTCCCAGCCAAACTAGATCACAACCCCAGACTGCTACCAGCGAGGACTCCTGTTAGGCTAAGCCTTGCAGGTTTCACAGAGCCAGTTCTGCTACAGAATGTTGCCATTCATAATGACATTTCCCTGTGCTGAATCAGCAAAGGTAGAGAGGAAATGCACTCTGATTTTGAATTTAAGAGTTACCTCACAGTTTTCTAAGTCATCAAACAACTCTTCTGGGGATAAATAACAGCCATCTTTTGTCCTTTTACTACAAAAGGGAAATTGATGTAATTAATGGCAGACAGTGAGATTGTGCTTTGCTGTGTAATGGGAAGGTGATGTTGGATTTGGCATTTGGTGAATGCAGTCTAAGTTTATCAGATGGTTAACCAAATTGAATACCTCTACTGGCACCACATTTTAGGACAGTGATACTATCAGCCTTGGGATTGAAAGCAAGAGCATTTCAGCTTTGCCATTGTGTTTAACATCGATCTGTAATCTAACATTGTCTAGAGTTGGGAAAAAGGCATCACCATGATATTAAGGAGATAAGGGCTCTTAGTTAGTAGTATTGATTTAGTTCTGCCCTGCCACAAGATAACTTTTTTAAAAACTTCTGGCAGTCAGATGTATTCAAGGACAAGTCAACTTGTTTTAATGCACGTGGGGGAGGGAAGAAACTAGTGTCCCTAGTGAGCTATCCAAAAAAAGTGATGTAATTAATTTCTGAATACCCCTCCAAGACTGAACTGTTATACACCTGCAGAATTTTGTGCATCCAGAGACAGGCAGAGTCCACTGACTCTCAGACTTACCACTCTTCCTTTTCCCCCCCTCACTCCATCTGTTCATATAGCACCTGTATTTCTATGCCTCACTGACTCTCCATCTGTTTCTATAATTTGTATCTTTCTCCAGCCCTTAAAATGTATAATAGAGGTAGGGAGACATTAGGAATGAGTGCCTCAACATGTTCATCCCACAAAGTCTTTACACTAATGCTTTCAATTCCTGCCTGCTGCAGCATCTCTCAAGCCTGTTCCCGCTCCTCCAGGGCAGCTTTAGACTATTTCTAATAGCCCACCATCTGGTTCCAATAGGCAGTTAAATCTTATTTCACCCAGCTGTTGCTGCTGATGCAATCTGCACCTTTGTCCATGTACGTTCTCTGTTAGAGAATACGATCCAGCAGCAGGATCGCTGTAGACCACTGTGACCTGGTTTCTAGCTGCCAGTGACTGACTGACTTAGCTCATGGTATACAGACAAAGTAGATTTCCTTCTCAGCTGGATGTTACTAGGCCTGGAGAAAAAACATTTCCCTTTCTATATTGATATTGGCCAGTTACAAAGTTTATTCTCACCCCTCACCTTTCTTTCACAAAAGCCAAATTAAAAAAAAAAAAAAGCTGCCATTCAGTGTGAAATATAATGCTGGAAATTGATCCTGTAATATATTAAAACTGCAACACATTAAGTGAAAATTTAATTGCATTCATGTCTTTCATTTAAAAAAACATAAAGTACATACACACAGGCATATTAGAAATCTAATATAGAGTGCAAATTCTCATGCTTAATAGTCCAGTAATATCACTTATGCTATATCAGTTAGACACATCACTCAAATAAAATGATATATTGTCAACAAACTGGTACTTGCTTAACCTTGACTAGAGAAACCCTTGAGATTATACTTTACAAACATTTTTGTTCATGTGGGAAACCAGCCAAAAAATATGGAAAAGTAACCTGCTGTACAAACACAAAAACTCAGTGAAGTTTTTGCCTTTTCAGCCTGTCTTTCTTTGGACTGTATTGTCTCATGTTTGTTTCTCTACTACTAAAGCTGCCACTAGCAGCTTTGTCTGCTCCTGGGTATTTTCTGTTCTTCTCCTTGTTTCACCTACACTAATACGGCACAGAAGACTGCTCTCTGATGCATGTTTCTATAAATGCTATTAAAGTAACCCACACAGTCGAGTTCTGCATTATGATACTTCAGGAGGAAAGACAAGCTGCATAAATGGACGGTATTAAGGCCTTGAGAACCTCGGAACTCCAACTATATTTTAACACACATGATCTTAAATAAAGTCACAGCAACAGTTAATTATAGGGTGGCACTGTAAGTATCCTGGCCAGATGAAAGGTAGCTCGTGTTCCTACATCACGTATGATCTGGTATTATGAGTATTTGGTTACAGCTGCTTTTGTGCCACTCCTGGGAAAGTTAAGGATTAGATAATTTTTTAAAAAATGATCCAGGATTAATGAAAACCAGCAGAGCTGCAGATCGTAACACCATTGTTGTAAGGGTGAAACTATGTTTGATCACAAAGCGGCTTTTTTCATAACTAAAAGTCATAGCCATTTTTTTATTGTAACCCCCCTGTCAATCAACCGATTATCAAAATGGAAAATCTTTAAGAGTTATTATTCCAAAGGACTGAGTCTCTCTGCCATTTTTAGTTTATCATAATGCAATTCAATCTGTCACTGAATGTCACTTCGCTCATATACGCTTTGCTTGTAATGCTTTCAGTGTAACAAAATATAGTCGCTCCCACCATTTCTTAATCTTCTGCTGGTATTCAGGCCATTTTAAGAAGGTGACCTAGTAGCATTCTCTCAGGCATTCAGTTAATCTGGTGCAAAAGAACTTTAAATAAGTAGCTGCTGTAGTCGGTTTTATTGGAGAAGACCCGCAGCTTTGTGGAAATACAAATCCCCATGCTGGATACCAGAGACATAAACTGGAAAGTTATGTATATATATATTATTAATAAGTTATGCTTTGAGCTTTTACAGTGCCTTTCATCTAAAGCTCTAAAAGCGCCGTAGAAATATTAACCCCCACAACCCCCTTTGGACAGCAGTAAACATGAAACCCATGGAGTGCATGTGACCCGCTCAAGGTCACAGAGCCAAGGCCTCATGTGCATCTTGGCTTCAGGGCTTCTGCTCTAATAACTGAGCTACAATCCCAAACCCTCAAAAAATAAGCAAATAAATAAATAATCTTTTTCAGTGATCTAGTAGGACTGGCTGGAAATGAGGTGTAGTTCAGAAGACTGCAAAATAACCTCATGCAGGTGTGTAAATTTGAAACTCACTTTAATTTCATAAGAAATTATAACAGTAATGAAATGAGATTGAACTCAAATGAATAATGAGCTCTAAATTGAGAAATGGTGTGATAATGCTTTCCATGGTTCAATTAGTCAGCCATCTGTAGTACTTTCTAGTAATAGTTACATTGCCTGGTTTAGAAGAGATTTAAACGCCTCTGTCTAGTTTTCAAGAACACGTACACATTATACAAGAGATATTGGGCATCGTGAGGAAAATATAACAGGAAATGTGTGTGCATTGACCCACATCCAACAGATCTAAGTTTAATAGGAAGCCAGTCTGAACATTCAAACCATTAACTGGAAAAAAAAATCTGGATATAATTGAACCTGCACCTTGCGTTTCCTTTGTAACCAGCTACTCGAAAAACTTATCTCAGACTTGAATACCTTTTTGCCTTCAGTCTCTGTTTCCATCATGGAGCCCCTGTTTGGATGTTGCCTGGTGTATTCCCGCTCAGTAAGGCCAAGTTTAGAACTGTCTTTGCTCACATTGTAGAAGCATTGAAAAGCACTGACTCCTAACACACAGCTTATCCTCAGTATGAGTCATTTTATCCTTAGTATCTTCAGTTCATAAGGATCTCATCCTTCATCTAGGAGGGTTTAACAAGCTACAGAACTGGGATATTTTTATTATACTTAGACTGAGATGATAAGAAAAGATGTTTCTGTACTGCAGAAGTATCAGTCTAAGGTGAGAACCAGGTAACATGGGAGTTTTGAAGAAGTTGGAGCTAGCTGAAGAAGGTAAAGCAAATCTGATCTGATTGTCCCAAGAAGAAATAGCTCTACTTTTAGTATTTCCTGAAACCTGATATTAATCCAGAGAAAACTGGAGAGATGACACTCCATGTTTCAAAATGGCTAATGCTGAATTTATTAGAGTCTGGAAGGCGGGCATTCATTTGCAAAAGCAAAGGCAAACCACTGAAGAAGGTTGGCTGTATGTTTTAGTTGGTGTTAGAAAGCAGTTACTGTCCCATTTGGGGAAAAAAGGCAGTGGAAACCCTCTTTTTCAAAAAGAAAGTTTAACATAACCTAGGTTATGTCTTTCACTTTATTGATAGTGATACAATACCGGTTAAATCTATTACTTTACAATTCTTGCAATGCACACAGAAGTGTGTTGCATTGACACATCAATCAGGATTTAAACACACCCTAATTAGTTGACAGTGCCTGTCACTGAAAGGGCACTAAACTGATGCACAATCAACAAAGTGTGTTGTCTAAATACCGTCTATTAAAACAGTATTTATTTATATTAATGTTAACCTGCCCTTGGCAAACTTTCATTGTCCTATTGCTCTGTTGCAGTTAGTAAATAATTTGCTCATGATCACCTGTCTCTAAATAGCTGAATCTTCCAGCAAACAAAAGAGAGTGTTTTATGAACTTTCATTTTAGATAAGGAAGGTGAGTTTATTTCTAGGAAAGCAAGTTAGTAGTGAGCCTGTTTTGTCTATGGGAGTGAGTATAGGCATCCCTGAAATTCTAATTTAATTTTTCTTGTTTTAAATTAGAATGAATATCACGCTGCTAGAGCTCTTCCAGCACCACACTCAGACCACTGAACTACTGATGATTCTATATGTTAGAATCTTGATATTGCTGTAGGATTCTCTAGCACTTAAAATGTTGTCTTTTTAATTGTGGGTCATAAACACCTTACACATCTTTGTATTATTTCACCTGTCTTGATCCTAAGAGACATGGATGCTTATAGATGCTTCATTAGTTTATAGACCTTAAAAAGTTCTAGGTTACCCATTTCTTGATACAAAAAGAAAACACTTGAAATATGATATTGTGGAAATTCAGAGGAAAAAAAAAGAGTTTTGATTACAAGCTTAGTAAATGTTGATAATACTAAGTAAGACTTTATACTACACATTTAGCAATAGCCATAATTTATGAAAAACAGATCATGTTCAACTACCATAAAACTACCATAAAACCAAAAAACCCTGTGTAAAAATTAAAAGTATTCTAACTGCCATAGTTGTCAATGGACTATATATATTTGTTTCTCACATACTGAGGCTAGATGAACAATAATGTATTATCAATCACGTGTATAGCAATGAACTTCTAGTAAACGAGACGCTAGGAAAACCTGTTGTGTGAGATAAGGTGATATAAAACACAAGAGTTTATTGTCAGAGACTTTGAATGAGAATTCATTGAGCTGGTGACTAGGTAGAAAGTTTGTGATTAATATATCTCACATTTAAATACAATTTAATATTTCATTGCCTAAAATTAATAATTTAAAATTATCTGCAGGGTATCCACCTGTGAACATTTATGAAAATAGATGCTTTATTATGCTTTTCCCCAAAGATATTGCCACACTGATTACAAATTAGCCTGTGTCTAACTATTATTAGATATGCACATGTAAATTATTATTAGATATCCACATGTATCTTTGATTGATGAAGCTACAGAGTTGTATTCGAAGGCAAAACTGCACCCACTGCATAAGACACAAACAACCCATGCATCTTCCCAAATAACTTATCTAAGTTCTGACCATAAGTTGAATTACAATTAGCTTATGTCAGGAAACAGAAATTAACATCTGCCCACAGATCAGATTAAGTTAAAGCCATGAATATGAGTAGATGCAGCATATGAGACTATTCAGTTAATAAAGCTTCATTCCACCATCATTATATTGCCCAGAGGCTGCAGCTGAAGGTCATAACGGGAGTTTCATTTTGTTGGTTGCCATTAAATATCCCAACATTCCACTGAATTTAGCATAGGAAAAAAAATTATAAGCTCTGTTGGAAAATACTGCCTTTTTAAGGCAGCCATTCATTGTGGCCTTGACTGCAATTCATTTGAATTCAGCCTGAAGGTATTTTGTTTTATAGCCTGCCGCAGGCTTAGTACTGCATATAAGACTGCTGCATTAGCAGAGCTCCGACATTTGACACGTATCTGTGACTACTGGTATATATTTGATCCTTAGCAGCACCATTGACTTGTGAGAGGACATATTTGGATCTGTCAGTGAGAAAACAGAATATTATGTCTTCAGAATAGTATTCCAGAGGTTCATCTTTTATTAGGAATACAAAAAATAATGTCAGTTAATCACTGATCCTTCCAAAATTGTGACTAAGTTGGGTATTATTATTTCATTATTTTGTTAATTAAAGAACATATAGTTCCAAATAGGAAAGGGAATCCTAATATTCATTCTGGAATTAAAGGTCACCTTTATATTGCACACTAGCAAACACAACCTCAGTAAAATATAAGCACTGATGAAGTCAGCAAGCAATTAAGGACATGACTCCTACACAACCTCTTCAGCTTACTAGTCACTTAATCATACAAGGTGCTGAGCCTTGTCACCCTGGACCTAAAACACATGCTTAATTTTAAACATGTGACTCGGTTACAGGATTCTGTGAGATTACTTGTGCATAACATTAGACACCTGTTTAAATGCTTTGCTGGATCAAAGCAGGAATGCTCAGCATTTTGCAGGATTGTGCGTTAACTGAACTTTATTTCTTCCTCCTATTGGAAAAACTCTTTGGTGGATATGTGCTTACGTAGCGGGATGAGAAAGAGCGTCTTCTGATCATGTTGAGGTTCAGCTTTTCAAACCTTACTGCTTGGGCTGATGTTTGATAATGAAAGTGGTCCTGATTTATTTTTGTTCTAACTTATTTTCAGTTGAAAATTTCCAGTTCTCAGCTATTCAGTTCCAGACATGCATGAGAGACAAGAAAGCAAAGCAGATCATTGCAAATACTGCTCTTCCTGAAATTATGTCGAGGTTATTGTCAAAAATAAACACCAAGTTCCTAAATGTGAATATATCCTAGGGAGAACAAAGTGTAAGTGCCACAATAAGCTGCAAATAAATGGAGTGGCTGCTTGTAAACATATGGCCTCCCCTTTATGATTTTAGTATGCCTGATGTCTGATTTTTCAGCGTTAAGCATATTTACACCTGGCGGACATTAAATTAGCTAGTGTTCAGGGCTGTTTTTCTCAGTGGCTGGTTCAGTACACACACATCTTCACATATTTCTTTGTTTTTCACAATAAACTGACTTTTATGAAAATTGCCATTGGCCTAATTGGAGCAGAGCAGCAGTACAGTCCTGCTACTAGTACTTTGCTCCCCAAGTAATTTTTTTTAAATTGTACGCCATGGACTTCGGAGCCCTTAATGGCTGGCGGCTGGCTTCAGGAATCACTGGCAGTGCTTCCATTGTAGGGGCTCCGATTCTGACAGCAGCGGCTCTCTGCAAGGGCCACGTGGCGAAGTCGGCTGCTGGACTTAGAAGAGAATTGCCCAGACAGCTTTAGATGTATCATATTTTACAGTGAAACTTCTTTTCCCTCCCTTCACTTTTATTCATGTCTTGGAAAGGTTTAGAGTCAAAGCCAAATGGTTCCTAGGAGCAATTAAATAAAGCTACCTGGCCTACGCATTTCCAGTATGCAAGATATCAAGTAAAATGAATGGAAAAATATTAAAAGATGAGACAATAACCATTTAGTCTTCCAAATTAATTACATTTAAAAAAATTAGTATTCGTCTTTGCAATCACTATGGCAATAACTGAGTAGTTCTGGAATGCTTTGTTTGTAGCTAGCAGTCATAGCCACAGTGGGAACACCTCTATTGGAAACTGCACAAAGGTATGGGAGGCACGCTCACACTGCTTTGTGTTTTCATGACGGTGGCACATAGAGGACTTAAATATTTGCTGTACTACTATAATATTTGCTGTATTACTCTATTAGAAGTTTCTGGGTCTATCTGGAAGGACCAAAGGATGACAATATTTATACAGAGAACTGGAGAGCTGCTTCCACAAAACAAAGTTGCAAAGTGATGCAGAAGGAAGTCCTGGCATTGCACCAGTATGTTTGCAGGGTGATGGTGCTGTCCTGATTTGATACAACTCAACAAAATCAACACAAAGCAAAGTTAGAGAATTTTTACCCTGCCTCTGGGGTGGCTCTTTGTGCACCACTTCACATAACTTATTTCTCTGTTGTTCTCTCATTATGAGTCAGTACAGGGTGAAGGGTTTGCTGCTTCTCTCTGTGGTTTGGATGGACATCAAGGCCCACTCAGAAAAGGGGGAACTAATAGTTTGAGAGACATTTTAAAGGTCTTTTTCTTTATTTGATTTGTTTTGGGTATTGTTTTGATGCATTGTTTAACTGCTATTTCTGTATCTATCTCCTTTGTTAGCTTACCTGTGTTTTAATAGTGGTTGCTACTATTTTGTCTTCAGAATACCCCCGGTATCTTCCTACTTCTTGCCTGTGGCAAAACCCCTGACTGGAAGGAAAAATCATTAGTACAAACAGTAATAAACAGGCTCTGATTCGCAGTAGTCAAGAGTGTTTTTAAGTGTGTGGATTGATATTTCTTAAATGCCCTTATAGACCTCAGAGGATATAACATGGCTTAATTAATATTGCTCCTGAAGTCATCATTTCTGCTGTCACCTTTTTTCAGATGCTAGCTATATCTTCTTAACATTCCATTAATGCATAAACCATACTCATTTTCCAATAAGAAGCGGTCCTACTGGCAAGAAATATCACATCTAACCAAATACTGTGTGATTCAGAACATTTGGTAAGAGGAAAATGAGGACAAGGAAGTACACTTAGGTCTAACTATTAAACAAAATACACGGATATCCAAGAATCGCCTTATAAAAAAAAAGTCCAAGGAAAATACTTTATGTTTGCAATACTAATTTGTATTGCATTTCTATTCATACTGTATGGATTAACATGAACAGGGGATTTTCTTTAATATTTTATTTGGCTGGATTGAGTGCAAGGGTTCCAGTACTCTGGAGATGATCGCTCTGAATGACTGAGTGACCCATTAAAGCATTCTGCTGAGATATGTCTTTGTCCTGCCAGCTGGAGGATTTTGCCAGGGTTAAGTGCCAAAATAGATCTCAATACGAAAGTTTTAACTAATTCAAGGAAATCGTTACGTAACCTCGGTGCCAAGAATAGCGTTCACGTATACTGTTACAGAGAGATGTGATGAAGCTGAATGTATTTGTATTTGCAGAGTGTTTTGATAAGAAGGTGTTACAGAGTGCAATATATTATCATGCTAAATATGTACTTCAGTCTTTGAACGGGGATTGGGTAGATGCAAAATAAGCTAAACAGGATTTTCAATTAATATGCCCTGAAATAGTTTGACTAAATTCTATGAAAAGAACAAATGCTAAAGAAAGATAATCATTTGTCATATGCAAATATATAGTTATATGCAGCCAGGCAAGTTTTGTATGCATTAGTATCAACTCTTGCAAATATTTCCTCTTTAGAGTCTTTAAGACAAGGACAGTGGATCCACGCTTATGTGTTCTTTACATCAGCACGGGCTCTTCCTCAGGGTCTCAGAGAGCAAACATTTTGCAACAAAACAAAAATCTCTCAGAATTATTTCATGATACAATTGTGTTTCCTATACCCATCTAATCACTACACGTGTATTATTTTTCACTCTTCTCCCAGGACAAAGTAGGAATAGTGAGAATAGTATTGAAGAGAGGCTCAGAGTTAATTATGCAAGACATCTGTGATTATATGTAAAGTCTGGTTGATACTGAGTCTTCATCATTTGAAGTGAAGACCAAATGCCCCTCTGACCTCAGGGATACAGATCTAGCCCCTTGACTAGTAAACAATTTTTGTTATTATTTTATTGTACCTCCATGTGTAAGTTCTTGCTCTGCCACAGCTACTGACGTTACATAAAAGACAACAGCATGTTCTAAGGGGACAACAAAAATGTAAAGGAGGAGGCTGTTAGTCACAAATAGTAATTATTTATGCTGGTTAAACTATCACACAAGGTAACAACAGTGCATCCTGTAAGGGATTGTTCACATAGCAACCTGCAGCCTGGTGTTGCAGAGAATAAATACACACCTAATTGTTAGAACTTTGACTTTTTTACCTTGGAACAGTATTTACCTTTAGAGAACCTTAAGCTGCCTGTTCAACATTTACTCTGTACCTCTAATCAAATGGGGAGGTTTTATATATAACCATTAAACAAACAAGTTGTGCAAACAAGTTTATGGTATATTGGTATATGAAGGCTTTTAGCCTTTTTTTTTTTTAATATATATAATTTTGCTCAAGGTAATAACATGCAGTTGTTTTCTGTCATTTCCCCAGACTGAGACCAAATGTCTTTTGGCAAAACTGGGGAGTACATGTTTATTCTCTCACATTTTATTTCTTAAAAAAAAAAAAATTCTTTGTATAATATAGTCATTGTTTAGAGAACATATAAATCTTACACTGTTACTCCATTCATATGTTTTTTTAAACTGTCATGCCAAATTAATCCCTGGTGCAATATTGTGTCACCAGTGAAGCTGTGCCACTTGCTTGCTTGGACTCTTTAGTTTTAATTGAAAGATTTATCATTCCAAAGAGTTTCTCTGTCTTCAGTACTTAGTACATGGACCCTTGGAAACTCTGACTGTCTTGCTGTTACTGTCTCCTTTATTTATGTAGTGTATGTTTTCTTTCTTTTTTTAATCATGGTTTTCTTTATTGGAATGTGCAGAAGGTTTTCTCATATAAGCAAAATAAAAAACCCACTGTGATTTATACTTGACTCATACTGGTACAGTTATGCAACTTTCTTTAGCTTTGTTATGTTTATTGCACTTAACTAAATAATTTGTTATTGATAATGAGCAATTTTGCAGGTAAATTGTATCTGCTTAAATGCATTAGCTCGTTCTTCCTTACTTGTATATTTAATTGCTAAACCCAAGATAGTCCTGTGTGTTGAGATCATTGCTGGATGGAGGGGTTTTTTAATTGCAAAGATTCAGGTTTGATGACTATTTCAAACACTTTGTGATACTGTACACAGAATATCCACAAGAGGGAACTGTTTTACATAAAGCGGAGTCATTTTCTTGCTGCTAAAATACTGCTTTCTGGAACCAAACCCTCCGGATTTATGTCAAGCTGGCATGACTGTGTCCCGGCCTATGCTATATGGTAGCAACAGGAAAAACACAGGTAAATACAGTGTTCATTATGTTCTGTAAATATTATTCAGTTAAATAAGTAAATTTTGAGCTCTTGTGTTGACATATTACATAGACAACTATTCTGTAAACTACTCTGTGTACGTTTTATGTTTGCTCGGAATAGATCTCTCCAGGAAAGAGAGCTGGAAAACCTTGTTTGGTCTGAAGGCAACATGAATGCAGTTGTTGCCACAGTAAATGAAGCATGCAGCTCTGGTGTGCTTTTTCAAACTCCACTTTATAAAAGCTGTACTAGAAAGTAGGCCTTTCCTTCTCCATAAAGGAGCAAGCTCAAATGGTACTTAACTTGAATGACACTCATTCAAGTATCATTTGTATCTCTATCTACGAATCGGTGAACAAAAGACAAAGTTACCTACTTTATATGTGCTTTGTCTTCAGCAGATAATTCCTGTTAAGCAAACTTTTCACCGGTAGTCTAAGTCTCATCAGTTGATATCAATGAGTGTACCTTTGTATGTGAGTTCCATCATAAATATTTGGAGAACTGAGACCTGCTTGTATAAATAAGAGGCATTCTGTTTATACAGATAACAGGAAAGGTTTTCCCCGGGTGTATAGAGTGGTATTTATAATCTAGAACTCTTAATGTATGTGTTGGTTGGTTTATGAATAGTTTTTGAGTAGCAGAACTTAAAATCAGCTTTTTACAAGTGATCACAATAAATCTCCTACCCCTGTCCAAATCTGTCTGTAAATGTTGTGTAAATACATTCAAAGCAAATTATTTTAAAGTACAGTCTATATACCTTAGTGCACTTAGTTTGCTTTAGTCTGAATTTTTCTTTATGACCATCCTTTGTATTTGTGGGTACAGTATTATGGGGATGCTATTTCAGAAGTGCCTAATGGTCCTGTTTGCATGTGGAGTGTTCCAGAAACCAATGTCTGCAGCACTCAGCTGCAACAATACCCAGGGTCAAATAAATACTTTTTAACTCATACCTTCTGAATGTATAAAGTGAGAAAACTAAGACTTTCAGACTGCAGCCTTTCTGTCAAACCTTCTGGGCCCTCTCAAACAACAGCAAGAGAAGACGTATGCCATATCCATGGCTTCAGAGACCCAGCCCTTGTTATCTACCAGCCCAGAATACAGAAGAAATTCCACTGTGCAAAAGCCTTTCCTGGGATATGCTGTGCTACTGCTGTTCATTGCCCAGGTCTTTCAAGGTGCAAAGGGCTTGTGGTTTCCATTAGCTGTAAGAGCATCTGTAAGTACCTGGCACTTGTGAAGATCAGACGTTGAGTGGCTGTGTTATGATGCTCCTGCCCTTGTTCCACTCCTGGTGTTTGCTGATGGATAAAAGGATGCGTAGGTACGCGTGCAGCTGCGAAAAGGGTACTCCTTGAACACCAACCCAGAAATGCAGAGCAAATGACCATCGGGGACCAGGTTCTGAGACCAGGTCCCAAGGTGTGTGATCCTGTCATGACAACACTTTGTGGCCCAGGTGGCTTTCGAGCTGTGGGGAGGGTTGGGAACGAAAGACATGGAAGGGGGTAGCAGCTGTGGCAGCACAGTCTGGGGTTGCATGTGGCAGCTGTGTCATGCAGTTTCTTTTTAACCTGACTTGTTTTCTGCATCTAGAAATCCTCCACTTAATTCCCTCTTACAACAGCCTCCTGGGAACGGGCTGCTTCAGGTGCACTGTGTGACAGTTTTCCTCCAGGACAGAGTAATGTAGTATCTTCTCACTCGTGTATACCTCTATATTATTGTCTAATGCTTCCTTTATTCAGAGGCATCTATTAATTCCTTCTTGAAAAAGGAAGCCCTCTCTTGAAGGAACAGACTGGAGGAACAGACTGGAGTGAGACATCATGATAAACTCACAAAGTTAGACAAATGGTGGTGTTATTGCACAAAAAAAGTGGAGGTGAGAGGGTTAGAGAGCCCCATAAAAAGCTTTGAGAACTCATAAAATCTCATTACCGTCACTTAAGTAGAAAACAAAAATAAACAAACCCATGGCAGATGCAAAAACAGGAACTACTACTAGTAAAGGTTAAGAGATTACTATTTCATCATGGTGGCTCTGTGCATGTGTAGCGACTAGATCAGATGGGGAAATGTCACGCACACATAGGCTGTTGTATTTTACCCTTGGAAAGATGTCAAGAGGATCTGCATAATACTTTGTGCAGACAACCGGGTGAGCAGAGCATGTGCCAAATGGAGATTTTCATGTATAAATATAAATAAATATATAAATACATCTATATAAATTCCTCTGCTTTTCAGTGGGAATCTGGGGGGAAAAAAGCAGCAGACAACTATCCAGATTTTCTTGCTGGATTTTTTTCCCCTCTAGTATGTTAAATTAAATTGCCATTTATATTTCCAAGGGTTAATTTCAGGAATGTTCTTAGGATGTGCGGCAATTGACGGTGCGTTTGCGGAGCGTTTGCAGTATTTTCCCGTGTCCGTTAAAGACAAACCCAGAACGCCTTCAGCGGAAAGACCCACGCCACGGTTCCCCGAGGTTTATTTCACGCTCCCTCGCCGCCTTTCCAAAGCAGCCCCCCCGCATCCCCGGGCACCTGCTGCTGCAACTCAGCCGCCTCCTGCAAGCCCCGAGCGCGCCCCCTCCCCTCCCCGCCGCTCCCCTCTGCCCCCACCTGCGCGCCCCGGCCCGGCCGCCCCCGGGGCGCCCCTGCAGCCGGGCGGCGGAGGGACCGCGCTCGCCACGCCGCGCTCGGCGGCGGGGGAGGGATGGGGGAGACGGGCAGCGGGGGGGGAACCGGCGGGGCTGCGGGGGCCGGGGCCGTGACAGCGCCGTGCGTTAGCCGCTGCGTCATGACATCCGCCAAACCGGCCCCGCGCACGGCCGCGCGCGGGGGGGCCGCTGCCGCCTGCCCCCGCCCCACCGCGGCTGCGGAGCGCGCTGCGCGCCGGCGATGGGCCCTCCTGGGCCGGCGGGACTTGTTGGACCGGCAGCTCCCCGGCGCGGCCGGGCGCCGCCTCGCCGCCACCTGTGAAGCGCCTCGGCCCCCGCCACCCCCCCCTCCATCCCTCGCCGTCCTCCGGAGCGGTCGCTCGGTGCCTGGGCGGCCCCGCGAGCGGGACCGAGCGGCCGCGGGGCGGGGAGCGCGGCGGCGCCGCACGGCGCTGCCCATGGGGGGCCGGGAGCCCGCCTGAGCCGGCGCCCCCACCCCCGGCGGCAGCGGCGGCAGCGGCGGCAGCGGCGGCAGCGGCGGCAGCGGCGGCAGCGGCGGCAGCGCGGCGTCCCGGGCCGGGCCGGCCGGCACCCCCTCCCCGCGGGGCCCTTCATGCGCCCCGGGCAGGGCCGCGGCGGCGGGCGCGGGGCCGTCGCGTCCCCCGGCGGCAGATAGGGAGGGCGGGGAGCCGGCGGCGGCGGCGCCTCTGCGCGTGTGGGAGCAACAGCCTGAGCGACAGCCTGGGCCCTGGAGGGAGCTCCTGAAGGATGGGCGAGAAAGGCGGCGGCAGCAGCGGCAGCGCACGCACAGACGGGCCATCGGAGGATGAATTAGGAGCCACAGGAGGCTGCTGCCGGCACCGAGGGGGGAAGAGGAGAGGAAGGGGCTGGACTTGGAAGAGGAGGAGGAGGAGGGTGCGCGGGGGGGACTGAGTATCGCTAATAACAAGTTAAAGACTAATAACAATAATAACAGACCACCTCCGGGAAGATCCGCGGCGGAGGCTGAGAGATCCCCGCTGAGGCCAGCGGGGTTGCAGCGCTGGGTATCTTGGAGAGACGCTCCGAGGCATCAGTTTGTGGTGGTGGTGGATGATTTTTTTGGGGGTGGGCGGGGTGGGGGCTGTGTATGCGGGAGAAGGAAGGGGTGGGAATCTGAGGAGGAGCCTACCTTTTTATTATTATTTTTAGTTTGTTTTTTTTAAATATTATTTTCGCCGTAAAAGGAGGACGCTCGGAATTCACCGGCCTGTCGGCTCCTGAGAGGGACCCGGGGATTGTGCGGTCGCTTTTCTCCCCCTTCTTTTTTTGTTTGTTTGGTTTGGTTGGTTGTTTGTTTTGATTTGGGGGCTTTTATTTTTATTATTGTTATTTTCCTTTTTCCGCTGAGCAGCAATATGGCTGGTGATGGGTTTTTTTGGGGGGCGCTGGCGGCGGGAGGAGCTCTCGGAAGCCCCTGCGCGCCCGGCTCGCTGTTAGCTATGGCAAATGGCAGCGGCGGCGGCTCCTACCCGGGCGGCAGCGGCGGCGGCGGCATTAGAATGAGTAACAATATCAACGCCAACAATCTCAACACAGACTCGTCCTCCTCCCCCGTCAATGTGCCCAAGATGGATGCGCTCATCATCCCGGTGACCATGGAGGTGCCCTGCGATAACCGCGGACAGCGCATGTGGTGGGCTTTCCTCGCCTCATCCATGGTCACTTTCTTTGGGGGACTGTTTATCATCCTGCTCTGGAGGACCCTCAAGTACCTGTGGACTGTCTGCTGCCACTGCGGGGTCAAAAACAAGGTAACTCCCCCTCCCCTTCCCCTCCTGGTGCTGGTGGTGGTTTGGTGCGGTGGTGGTGGTGAGGAGGAGGAGTAGGAGCGGACACCTGGGTGAGGTGGCACTGGAGGAGATGCCTGGGGCTGTTGGACGGCAGTCTGCTGTTGTGGTAGGGTCACCATGGGCTGTCGGTAGCCTCAATGTGGGGAGCGTGGCTGGAGGGGCGAGGTGTTGGGTGCAGCCCTGGGACATGCCCCCCTGTCCCTCTCTCCCTCCCACCCCACGCTTTCATCTGGTGGCACGAAAGTTACGCCTGGTGTCGGCTCGCCTTCTCGGCGAGGCACAGGCTGGCATGGTGGGACGGCATGGTTCGGAAGTTGGTACGCACCCCCGGGACCGCATATGATGGCAGGGTGGGAGTGTTTATTTGCTGATTGAAACTCTGAATTCTCTTACGGAATGAGAAACTTTGGCAAAATTAAAAAGGTAAACTTCTCACTCAAGTAAATCTTTTTAAAGCTAGTTGCACTCCCTGAGAATCTTTGAGGCTTCTGTTTGATAAATTAAATGTAGATACCCAGAAGTATTTAGTGCATTTGTAAGTAACACACTAGATCAATATTCTTTTAACCTAAGTGCGAAATCTTTGAGGCAATCTCTCTGCCCCTTTGATTTTTGCATATTACCAGCTGGAAGAAAGCATAGTACGTGAAGTAAGGTCGGCTCCTGGTTTGAAGGGTCTCTTTCAAACCAAAGCTAAGAACTTGCTCAGGTTGAGACTTTCATTTTTGTTTAAGACTAATGGGACAGAAAGCGTTAAGACTCTGTATTTGTGAAAGTGGATTTTGACAGACCCCAAAATAGACCAGCAGCTGGAGTTTCTCCCCTTCCCTTTTCACATTTTTTGGATTACAAATGGAATAATATCTGCTTCAGTTATTCCTGGCACACAGACACCCACAAAAACACACACACCTTTTAATATATGGTTGCTAGGTTGCTGGCTTGCTTTGACGTACAGTGAGCTGTCTTCCCCTTTCTCCTGTCCCCTCCCCCCTAAACACACTTGATACAGCGCATAACCCAGCTGTACGAAGGACCTAACACTTCGGGGAAACCAGGAGCAAAGTTAGAGTGTGAGAAGTTAGGGTACTTGTTTGTTTGTGTATTTGGGTTTAGCGCTGTAGGCGTCCAGTTCGGATTGCCTAAATGAACCTCCACATTCCAGTTGGAAGTAGAACAGTTAGAGTGAACTTGGCCTAGCTATGGAAGAAGCGATTGCTAGAGATAAGGAATAAATAAAAGCCTTTAACTCAACCTTAAGCTTCATGAAACCTACCAGGCAGTATCAATTATCTATAGGCATTTTTTATTTCGTTCAAAACCAAACCTGAACTTTCTCAGAGAGGTGTTAGCCAGGTATGATGACAAAGCTCAAATGAATTTGTGATAATAAGCGTGTCTTGTAAAATATCGTTTCCTGCAACAGTAAAAGGCAATTTTCAAGAATGGGTGGGTAGTTAAGAGTTACCTTCAGTTTCTTCTGTGTGTATTTAGCATTTTCCTCTCCACTTGATGAGACAAATCTGCAAGGGCTATCGGGGATCTTGACGAAAAAGAAAATCCTACAGGTTATCACCTTGTGCTTCTTTCCTTGAGAGAATGCAAAGTTAGAGACTTGTACGCAGACTTCTTACACATAGTGTCTTGGTGGGTATTGTTGGTCTGATAGTCCATTGTTGGGACATAGTCAGTTAAAGCAGATCATTCATTTCTTAACCAGTACAGAAAGGCATATCCAAATTGTCTTTAAAACCTCTTAGGCTAAATATATCAGTTTGCTAAATAACAGGTATCATTGAGGGGTTCCAGCGTTTCCAGTCTGAATGATTTGACATACTGCAGCTATGTCAGGTTGTAAGATTTGAGTTTATTTTGTGTTTGAGACCTGAAGTAGCTATGTCCATGCATGTCATTCCCTGGGGCAGGAGGATGAAGGACTCTGCAGGTAGGGGGAGATATATGTCTCTTTTTAGCGTGTATTTGTTCCACTTGTAAGGGTTTTCAAGCCTCTGGTGAGGAAGAACTTTAAAGGGTCAAGGGCTGATCCTGCATTCCTTACATGCTAAAATGGCGAATTGGAGGGAATTCTGTGTGTGTAAGGAGTAACTAGTTATTGCAAAACACTTTTCTAGTATTTAAAGGCTAACTAAAGTAACAACTGGAAATGTTTTAACCTTTGCTGTTATCTAACACACGCTTTGTGCTGCATGGTAACTTGGGAATGGCTGCCAAGGCTGCTGGTGAAAAATGTGAATGCATTTATATGCTATGTTGACTATATTGGACCTGCTAGTAGAAGCAATTTTACAAGACATAGCTCCTCCTACTGCAGGACTGAAGAAGTTTTTGCATGTTAGGACCTTTCCTTCCTTGTGCTGCCTCTTCTGCTGCTCCACAGGTTGTAGCGGAGTTGGGTTACCCAACATCATCTCACCATCTACATAAAGAGTGGTCCTGGCAAGTGAGCTAAGAGAAATCTTTCTCATGTCTACTTTCTGTGGCTTCTTATTGAACAATTCACATATATGTGAATAATTCACAGAGTTACTCTGCTAACATCCATGTCCCTATATGTTGCAAAAAGTTTCTTTTCCCCCCCCCCCCCCCCCCCCCCCCGCTATACTCTAAGCACAACATTGTATTCCTCAGATTTGTCAGTGACTGTCAACTCGATTTTGGGATGTTACACTTTTTAGTGGCTGCATAGAAGGATTCAGAATGTGTTCCCTGCCGCCCCCCCCCCCAACTCATTGCATTTAAGGCTGGAATTTAAAAATGTGATATAAACAATTTAACACTTTGTGGTATGAAATTTCACTACAGTGTGTTTGTTTGTTTTTTCTCTTGGAGATAAGAAAGTCAAGATACTCTAAGTCAAGAATATGAAAACTTCTGGTAACAGAATGATAAACTTTGCCCCTTAAAATTCCATATCCAATTTATGTTATCATATATGAATAGGACATTAATATTAATCATGTACTAAAAATGATTGCTGAAGGATTAGGATTTTTATGCCCCATGCTTGCTTTGTGAGATGACATCTTTAAAAATCTGTCAAAAAGAAAAATGTAAATTTTGACCTGTGTTGTCAGTGTTTCATGTAATGTGAGTCATTACAATTGAAGCCCTTGTATTCCTTTATTTAATATGGTATATGATTTTTAGATGTAATTCTTCCAAAATTAGCTACAGTCATATTGCAGAGACTTAATGAATGCTGTTTTTCTCCTCAGTATTTACATCTACATTTTTAGGAATGCCTAGGTATTGTTAAAGAACTTGTCTTCTCTTTGCTTTTTCTTTGTCCCTTGACCAACTCATTCCTGTTTGTTTATGAAAAATAGAATGTGAGATTGAAATTCAGTGGCCTGGACTCTGACACCATTAGTTGCTCTTGTTTCTGGAAACAACAGAAAAATAAAATAAACATTGATGATGAAGTACACACACAGTTACACATAGTGGCTAAATGCGTATTATACAATCTGTAGTTCTTTTGATTATATGGATCTGCTACTGCATTTTCTATGCTCCTGAAGGGCTTTTTCTGTTGACATTATCTGATACTATGCTTTGGCTTTGAACAAAGTCTTAAACAAGAAAAAGGTGCAGTGGAATGAGAAAGCACAAGTTTGGGGCACAGCCAGCTCCTGAAGCTGGCCAGTGCAGAATGCAATACCCTTTCAAAGATACTGGACCCTATATCACTGCTCCTTGGTTCCCCAAAGAGTGGTACCCCTTATCTACCTTATGCCTTCAAGGCTCTAGCCGGTAGAATGTATCTTTATTGCTATGCTCCTCCTGGAATGACTTCAGTGTTTTGAAGAGCTTTCTCCCTGCCTCAGCCTAGGACTCATGTATATATAAAATGAAATTACATTATGACTATAGATGGCAGTTACTGTCCTGGAATCACAAGCCATAATAACCTTCCTTCGTATTGGTCTACATATTTTGGAAGTTTACTAAAATATACAGTGCTAGATTTGGTCAGTAGAAACCCATCAACATTCCCATTTGTTTTGAAAAGAAAAATTGAAATTTTATTGGAAGTACAATATTTGCAGAAGTCTTCCTTGAAAAGTTAAGAATTTTCACCCAGACCTCTAAGGCCTGGGAAAATTTGTAAGTGGAAAAATTTCAGTTTTCCCTAAAAGAAGTGTTTCTACCAAACTGGCTCTCGTACAGCTGGGTTTGTCGCTTTCCTAGCAATACCTGCATAAACCTCCTCTCCAAATAAAATTAAAACAAACTCTAAACAAGGCACTATATATTGAGGAAAGTGCGAGAGTGTATTGGAAGGCATGCGTGGACATGTAATGCAGGAGATCCCTTCATTTAAATCTGTATGTGGAAACCTCACCTTGACTTTCTCGAAGATGTACCGAGCAGAAGCGTATGAACAACTGGAAGGCTCAAGGGATTAGCAGTGGACTGTAATGCATTTCGCTTGTTAGTCACATGTGCAGCCTGGCTCAAGGCACTGAATCGTTCCTGTCTCATGGCTATCAGGTGGCCTGTGCGTAATTACTCCGTGAGCGTCCCACTGGACAGGTTGCCAATTGAGAGATGGACATGGTGGAGAGGTCAAGGACTGAAAGAAAGGGTACTCACAGCTCTTTGCAGATGGTGTTTCTACAAGTGAAAAAGGCACTGATATGGAGAAGTGTGTGCTGCTGTTTTCTACGCTGTGAAAAAGACGATGCTTTTGGCTCTCTGGAGCTCATAATGGATTTCAGATTTTATAAACTTATGCTAAAATTGGTTATGCATGCAGAAGAGAAAATGTATGGACAAGGATTTAAGCTGTAAACCAAACAATCTCGACGGAAATGTTATTTTGATGCAGTATCATACTTATTTTCAAGGCTTTGCAACACATACATTTAAGGAGAAAATCTGTGCTCAGAAGGAATTTGCAACTCTCACACCTTTGCAAATCTGTAAATGCTAGTTGGAAACCATTGGATTTCACAATTTTTTCCAGTTCAGCTCAACAGAAGAAATGCCTGTAATTGGGAACGAAAAGCTTTTAAATAACCATGATCTATATACGCAGTTTCAATGTGGTGGGATTTCTGAATGCAGAATGAGGGCAGTTTACAGCCCCAGAGATAGAAACATGGAAAATTTAGAGCGTGCTAGTCCTAAGTATAATCTCTACAGGGAAAGGATCTAATGATTATAAATAAAAAAGCTATGATGTTTCATGTCTGTCCTGTACTACTGCAAGAAAGTGGATTGTGAATCTTAGTCATTGAGTGTCCTTCCTGGGGCAAATCTTAAAAAGCAGCAGTAATCTCTAGTCAGCAGGTAAAATACAGAGCAATGGTTAGTGTTCCTTCAGAGATTGGCTCTGCTATTCTGTGGAATCCAACTTAGATTGACAAAATTTACGTGAATTTCAGGGTTGGCTGGTAATAATTCCTCAGCAAGATCAGGTTGTAGTTCAGCAGCAGTGAGGCATTCTGTAGTGTGAGATTGTAGTAAAGCAGTTCCAGAGAACGAACCTGGTCAGACATAAACATAAAATAATGCTGGATGAAATTAGGGGATGGGCTATCCTTTCGGTTCTATTAAACATACCTAGTCACATTGCATAAGATTATGTATTTTACATGCATGAAAATTATCGAATTACCAGAAGTCTGAGAAGGACACAGTGAATACAGCTTGTGGAGGTTTTCTAAGGGAAAGATAGCTGAAACGTTATGTGTGGGTGTTAATGGTTAAAAAATATTTTTCTCCCCCACGTATCATTTCAGTGACAAAAGGAAAGGGACTACACTTGAAAAAGCTATCACAAAATGCTGTGTTTCTGTAATGAGTTCATATGCTGCTACATGGTTGAAGGCTTAGAATCACAGAATCGTAGAATATCTCAAGTTGGAAGGGACCCATAAGGATCATCGAGTCCAACTCCCTGCTCCTTGCAGGACTACAATGCCTGAGTCTTCTGCTCAGCACGCAAAGTGAGTGCAAAACTATTAGATCATAAGACTAGGCTAGCATTTATACCAACTTTACAGGGGGCTAAATACACAAATTCCAGATTACATCTCATGGTTTGTAAGTGCGAGCACTCTTTTTATGACACATAGGTCATCTTGTGTGATAAAGGAAGGTGGACATGCAGTAGAAGTTTGTTAGCACTTTTACCAATAATATAGCTGGATGAATAAATGGGAAAGCAAGATACTTATCTTCCATGGCTGTCAGAGATGTATTGGTCAGGAAGGGCCCATTTTGAATCCTGATGTTATTTATAGCCTAAGAATACATCGAGTTTGCATCTTTGAGAGGAACACTTTATTCCCATATATAGTATGCATGGCTCTGTTTAAATGAATGTGCTGCCACTGAAACGCGTTGAGTTCAGTTTGCTTTGAGATGATATATTGCATGTATTTGTCTGTTTGAGAGTTACAGAAATGGAGAGCATTATCCAAAGCCTGTTGAAGTAGAGGGAGGCCATCCTAATAACTTCAATGGTTTTGGACTCAGGCCTAGATGTTCACAGTGTTCTAGATGAATCAGATATTTTTTCAAATTATTCTTATGTTAACATTTTAAGCTTTTAAAAGCTTTTTTCTTTTATTGTAGTGAGGTGTATTTACTTGGCTTGCAGCCATGGTGTCTGGGATTTCAACATTAGAAACATAATATTTAAAAATCACACAAGGTATGTTTCCATTCCAGTTAAGACTTACACCTTCTGCCAGGCCCCCCTAGGAAATAAAAATTTGGGTGCTTGAACTACTCACGATATCCTATCATGGCATCCTGCCCGCAAGCTGATGTGCAACGGCAAATTTTGGCTCTTTTTTTAGAGCCGCAGTAAGTCCACATTTAGTGGAACTGGCAAAGGTCCCTCACCCCATGGATCACCTGCAGGACAGAGATGCATTTGCAGCTGCAGTCCTGTGTCCTGGAAATCCCTTTGCATGTCCTTAGCTTCACTACCTAGTTTAAATATCAGAACTGCTAACATGTAGTGGGGAAAAAAAGACAAAATTTCATCACCGGGCAAGAAGAGTGTTGAGAAGTACCGTAACATCATAAACAACTGTAGCATAACAACTGGGCCAGAATTTGAGTGGCTTGTCACTGTAACTGTTAGATACACATCTACTGTGTTGCATTTTTATTGCTTTTTATATACCAAGGAATACATTTATAATACAGTTTTGTTCCCCTTTGTCCAAGCAAATGCTGACTAAATATTTGGCATTTTATTATATTTAATTCATTTCTTGTGATATCGTTTACATTTTTATGTAATGGTCTATGTCTTATTTGTTAAACTAAAAAGGTGACTCGCTCTAATTTGCTATTATTAATGAGATTAACTCTAGCATTACTGGTGTTGGTTCATTTCCTATTTTAAGTATAGGGGAAACATTATTACAGATATGTCTTTTTAAAAAAAAAATTGCAAATGGTGACCTTAATATTACAATAATAAAGTCAAATATATGAGAGTGATTCTTTAAGCACCTTGTAATTTTTTTATGAACTCTGTTAAACTCATTTCAGTTGTGATTATGCATGGGTATTCTGCTGGGCAGAAATTACTTGAAACAGATTACTAGCTTCTTTGACCTGTAATGGTCATTGTTGGTGTAGAGCACTTTCAGATGCTTTCAGATATCATGGTGAATCCTTTGGCTACAAGTGATTTGACATCGCTATCTTGAGTTTGCTGATCAACAGGCAGATGTTGTGTGGTGTTTTTACATCTTCTAGGTTATCGTACTATAAATATTGTTTCATAAGGAAGCTGATAAACTCTACTTGGGTCTTAAGAAGTGAAGGAAAAAAACCCCTCTTTTTTCCTTTTCCTTTTAATCACAAGAACAGCCTAGTTAGGAGAAAATATTGCAGGGTCTGTCTATATGGGGTGCAAACATTTTTCCCCATGAGGACACTTCTGATAAATTGATTTTGGTATGCGGGAAGTTTTTACCACCTTTTTGTGTTAGTTTTCTTCTATTCCCAATACGTTTATATCCAAAGGTGTCTGATTGCTTCAGCATCAGAAACAGTAGACTGCTGGTTTTATGTTCACATTATTTTCATATGATTTAAGGCTCTCAGCAATAATGCATACTTGTTTCCCTGTGTCCTCTACTGTAATGTTATTTTTCGGCTCTCTGCAGGATAAGGTTATAGTCACCATTTGTTATGTTGTGCTTTTTTTAGAAAGACATGGATTATATGCTTAAGGAATGATGTCTTTAACTGAGAGAGGGTCTGGTTTTTGGTTTAAGGCCATACAAAATTTTACTTGACTAAATGCTGGTTTTCCTCCTCTGACTCTGCCTTATATGTGTAAGTTATGGTGTTGTTTTTTCATGAGTCAGAACAGCAGAATTCATATTATAGATCTGTTGTTCCTAAAAGAAAACACCACTAAAAACTTCACAGTTGATATTTGCAAAAATAATTTCACTTGCTTTGTTGGAATGTGTCCCTAGGATATAATAAAGTTTTAATTTACTGAAAGTGGAAAATGCTGTCCAAAGTGTGGAGCTTTGACTCTGCCTGTACAATTTAAGTGATAAAATTTTAATGTTAACTTAAATGATATGTACTATAGGAAAACCTTGATATCTTTGAGTTGCCAGCTGGAGTTTGATTTCAGAGTCAGTAATAATTTCAGGTGGTTTCAGAAAGAGGTATTATTGTTCTTGAAAACTTATTTCCTTATTTAGATGTTTGTCAATAAACATAACAGCTAAAATCCAGGTACCTATTTTTTTTTTTTTTTTAATGTTGGCCTTACACATCGTATTAAGGACTTGAGTAGGGTTTACCTAATCCCCTGGCTTCTCTGTGTATATAAACATAGGAGAAGGTACTTCAGTGTTTGTAAAGTTACACAGAAATTGTGGGGGTAATCAGAACATGTTATCATTTCTATGGCTACAGTTGCTTTAATAAAACTGTATATAAACTTTTGCCTGTATTGAATGTCCATGTGATTATTTGTCTTTGGGTTTGTGTTCTTTAAAGTGAGAAATGCTAATGGTTTAAAGTGAATAGATCTTAATCTTGCTCTTATGCCAGCTGTGTACAAAAGTAAACTGTATCCTTACAATTGATTACAGAAATTTTATTTAGAGACCTTTCGTTCCTATTAAAGAGTGGTCAAATGAGAGAATGTATATTCATAAGTTGTAGATGCAGAAAATAGCTCAACCTGTAAGATGAAATGTTTACATATTTTTTTGAAACAACAAAGAAAACCCAGGATTTCATAGGCTTGTCTGTTTGCTTTTTATACACAGAGAAACAGAATATTCCATTTTGAAATAGCTAATATTTCTGCCTGCAGCAGCTCAAGGGTACTACAGAAAAGACTCCAGACTTGCATTGTGTGCAGTAAGAGAGTAAACCTGCTGAGTTACTAATTGTTAAAAACCTTCACTAATGATCAGCCAGGGTATTGCTGTGTCTTGTTAAGAGGTGGGTCGCATCACATAGCGAGTTGATTTAAGGGGTGTGGGTGGGTGTGTTGGAGGGGGAGGGGTGGGATTGTGGTAGATAGAGCTCCAGGCTGTCATTCAGCACTTAACTGTGCTTCACCTGTGTGCTCTTGAGATGGTAGGGGAATACAGATTTGGTTTAGAGCAAACCTGACTGCATGATTATTTCTGTGAAGGTGTTGGAGCCACATTATGTGGTATTTACATCTACTTTATGACTTGGTATGAAGTGAAGGTGATGCAAACCATATCTGATCTGACCTAATGCCTGTTGAAGCTAAGTTATTAAAAACCAAATTTAATCCATCAGAGCAAGTCAAGTGTTTTGGGGCAGCAGTATTTTTGATTTAGTCTTCTAAGACTGGACTTACCATCCTGAGATGATGGTTTGACAGTGCTAATAAATCCAAACTTTAAAGTCTGAGAGACTCGCTGCAAGGTGCCTGAGCTGTGCTGAGGACATGCTGTGACTGGCAGGTGGTAGTAGCTCCAGATCCTAAACCATCATAAGTGTTTTTAGGCATTTTTACTGAGCAGAAAGGATTTCATCGGTAAAAGGTGAACACTGAAAAGTTTTTGAAGTGAGGTTGTTTCATTATTAGCATGCTAAATATTAATTTTGTTATGTCCTTTGGTGAAAATGTTTTTGTTCACTTCAACATTTTAGCTGGGTGAGGAATGCAGTTTTGAAAATAAACTTTAGCTTTTCCAGTGTGATTAAGTAGATTCCCTTCAGGTGAGTCTATGTAGGAAGATGAGGTCCAGAGCACACCTGATCTACTCTACCTGTTAATGGGCTTCAGTCCCCACAGCTGGGCTAGATTAGTCTTGAGGGTGTAAATGCTGAAGTGCAGAGAGTGTGGAGCTCTTATGTTCTATTATTGTGTCTTGCTCCTTGTAAAGGTAAAGTTAGCCGTGTTTTCAGGGAAAATCCCAGATGAGTTTTTTTGGTAAGCTTCTGGCTTTATTTTTCTTTCTTTTTTGATGGTGTGTTTGGTTTTGTGGTTGTTTGGTGTACAATGTATGTACAGCTTCTTACAATTGCTCTTTTAAAGAGCCCTTTCTTTTATTAGGCCATAACTCTAACTTCAGCTTGTGCTTGTGGGCTTTCTGTTTGGCCCTGGCAAGCTGCTCTGGGCTGGCTGGCTGCTGAGAATGGGATGGTGAACCAGCAGGTTGGCAAAGATGATGGTAAGACTGTGACTTCGGATGACATCTTACTGCCTTAAAATGTCACAGGTGTTGGACTGTGACAGAACTATTGGTTAATTTCAGTATAACTATTCTAAAATTACCTCTTTTATTTTTTATTACTCTTCAGAGAATTTTGGCAAGTGTATGAAGTCTGTATGGATAAAGAAATTGTTATTTGTCCTGACTAGGGGGGGAAGAAAATGGGTTTGGGACAGGTTGTTTAAAGCAGTTGTTGCCTTTTTGATCTAGTCTGAGACAACAGGTGATAGACATTGGTGCCCAGACTGTTTTCAGGGTGCTTTTCCTATCACTGAGAACTTTGTTATGGAGCTTTTATTTTCAAAACATTTATTAGAAGTGGAGGGAAAGGTAGTGATAGCTTCCATGAAAGGTAAAAGTTCTAGAAAAGCTTCTGGCAATATAAACAGTCTTCTAAAGAGTGTGTCTCGTGTGTATTTATATCCTCTCAGCTCAGTAAAAAATGTTTATGAACAAGAAGTAGAGGAGCCATTTTAAACATGGGCTTTTTCATAACTGTATTTCTCAGATTGCATTGTCTTTTCTTTGGGACAAGTAGTTTTGGTCCTGGGAATGGATTATTTTCAGCAATGACTGTAGGACTGTAGTTTCTGTTGGTTTGTAAAATACTCTTTGGATTTTAAATGGTATGTAAATGTAGGCTATTGTGTAATGCCTGTAGAAAAAACATAGTGCCCATGACTTAAAATTGATGGCTCTAATGGTTATAGGTAAATGAGAACATGGATGTCTGCTTTTACATGATCAGCTTATTTTGGTCTATTTGGGCTCATTTCTAATAATTTTAAAGAATATCATGTTAAACTAAAGTATTAGATCATTCTTTTCTTAAAATAATTGATTTTTAATTTTTTATTTTAAATTAAAATGCTGGTTTAATTCAGTGCAGATCCCATAGAAAATGCTACATTGATGTAATGTATTTAAAAAAAAAAAATCAGTAGATTCTTCAGAATTTAACTATAGGTTGTTTCTATTTGTCTTCTGGTCTCAGGCTTCTGATTAGGTTACATAGTCCTGAGTTGATGCTCTTTAAGCATGTCATCAGACTTCTGAAGGTGAAAACCTGAGATTCTTGTGTAGTTGTGTGACACTTGGAGCTAAAACTTTATGAAAATGTTTTAATATCAGGAGAGATGCAGTGTATCTATTATAGACACAGGCTTTGGAGAGGTGGCAGCACTCATTATAAGCTGGTTTATGTTTCATATTGATACGTTCGAAGTAAAATTCATTCCTGCACTGTGTGTCAATGCTTCTGTACCATTTAAGTTCCATTTAGAGGGCTTGAAAGGCTTCTGGTTTTTGTAGTATTTTCTGCAAGTAGGAAAATTCATTACTAGGGCTCTAGGATATTGTTTTAAATGTTCCACTCTATACAAGGAGCGTTGTGTATTCAAAATTGGACTTAGCAACTTAAAAGGTCTATCTGAACTATTTTTATTATTATAGTATTCAGAGGCCACGCTGTTTTGCAGGCTTAGTTATGCCAGATCCTATTACCAGCTTTGACAAAGGGACTATCCTGTGCCTCATGCATCTTATGATCTGGAAGAAGATAATAAGGAGAAAGCCAGGAGAGGAGGAGGGTTGTGAAAGAACTGGTTTGCCCCAGTCCATATAAAGCAACCTAGTGATCAAGATAAGCAGATGATTTTATTAATGTACATCCACTCACCCCATTTGCTAGATTTACGAAGGGAACATGGTTTGCGAGTTCATTAGAGCAGTTACTATTTTTAAAGAACTACAGATGGTTAAAACTTGTTGTGCCATACTAAGTTCCCTCCTTGAAGATTTATTTTTTACATAAGCGGTGAATAAA
Organism: Theristicus caerulescens; assembly: GCA_020745775.1. Lineage (NCBI taxonomy): Eukaryota > Metazoa > Chordata > Aves > Pelecaniformes > Threskiornithidae > Theristicus > Theristicus caerulescens. The sequence goes on from CM036560.1 coordinate 101,510,893, forward strand.
AGGAGTAAAAAAAATATTTTGGATTACATGAAATCTTAGCTGTTTTTTTAGCTGAAATTTAGCATAGGAATATGTAAGAATAGAAGAATAATGTGGAGGGAACGAAGGCTGATGACAAAAAGAAGGGAATCTGTCTAGTTCAGTATGCAGTGTATGGTATTCGCTTTATCTATGTGCAGACACTTTGAATATGCTTGCTCCATTGCCATTAAAAAAACAAAACAAAACAACAACAAAAAAAAACAACCAAAAAAACTAAAACCAAACCCAAACAAAACAGTTTTTGAGTACTCATATCCACACTGGATTTAAAGAATAATGTTACTTTTAGAATCTAGGAAGGTTCCCAGTTAAACATATGCTTGTTGATTGTACTATTTTGAGCTTCTTTGAACAACACGTGTTCTCCCCAGATATTTATTTGCAAATGTTGTATTCTGTTCTTAAAAGGAAAATCTCTCTGTGTCTAGGTTCTTTTTCAGTATCCAAGAAAGGAAAGAACCGGGGTTCTTGTTGGTGCTTTACTTCTTCGAAATCCTAGGAGATGGGGTAAATTAATTAAATCTAAAATGGACCCATCTGGTAGTGTTAGCAATGCCAGGGGAGAACAGGTGAAAGAATCTGAGCCAGAATAAACATATAGTGCATTATATAACCCGTAATGTAATCTGTGACACATCACAAGCAGAAGACTAATCTTGGTGTTAGACTATTTACTTTTTGTGTAGTGTTGTTTTTAAGTCAAAGAGTTAACGTGATAGTTTGAAATGCTTATTTCTGTTGCGTTGCTAAAAAGCTAAATATTTTTTTCATTACTAATAAGACGTATTTAATCCATCCTATAAACAAGATACAATTCTCTCTATAGATTTGCTTGAAAATAAATGGGTTGACATTGTTTGAAATAAAATGAAACAAAATCACCATTTCAGAAAAATAGTATACCTGTTTAAAACTTGGAAAGCTATTATCCAAACTAAAAATTGTGAAAGGTATGCTGCCAACCCAATTTTGCCCCAAATTTATGTTTGTGTAAGAAGAAGACAAGATCTCTATGCAGACATTTTTGTTGCCAAAATTACCTTGTTCTTTAAGTTCTCTGCAATACTTTCAATGTAGTCATTGCATCACTGGGAATAGGAATGTAAAAATGACTGTAAAAATTGAATTGTATTACCTGATTTGGGAGGCATGCAAAAGGTAAACAGTATAAATGCTGGGAAGAAGTTAGTTAAATTAGAAAAGAAATTGCACTGAAGAGATTAAAGGACGATGTCTATTTGCAGTGCAGGGTTTGTAGTTTGGCAGGGCTCTTTAGCACACATTCCGTTTTTATTATGGCACCAGTTAGACATCATTTCTGTGTCATTGCCTATGTTATGGAGTGTGTGTCTGATAGAAGACTTCTAACGCATGATCTTTGAGGAAACGTATTTCGTGAGGGCAGGGAAGGTGCCTGGGCCTTTTGGCATGACTTTAAAACACGTGGAGAAAGTAGGCCATAGAGCTTTTTGTGAATTTACGAACTTCGTAGCTAGATCTTTATCCAGCTTAAAAAAAAAAAAAAAATCTCATTACCTGCCTTTAAGTCAAATTCCATCCTTGTCTATCATTTTTTTTCAGCATCCTCTGTGCTTTTATTTCATGCTGCTTAAGTTTCACTTTTTTTGGTAGTTTAAAAAAAACCCCAACAAACCACGACAAGAATCTTTCTCATAAAGGCTGGAAGGAACTTGTCTCATTAGTCTCACTTGAATTTCCATCTCTCAGGTGAAAGATTCTAGGTGTTTTGTAAGATTACATAAATGTTGGTTGTCTTTTCATAGTGGAGGGGATTGAATTCATTTTTAATAAATAAATTTTCAGAAAAATATATTCTGCCAAAACTGGAATACTTACAAAACTGTCAGTTTAACTGGGTTTTCTTAACTGGGGGAAGGGAAAAGATGATACTGAAACTCTTCCTTTTTTTCTTTTTTTGACAGGAAATAAATATTTGACTTTAGTCTTATATTTTATTTCATATTGTAAAGTCAAAACCAAAACCAGGTAACAGCTTGATTCACATTCTTCTTTCAGGAATTTTATTTTGACAAGTCTTAATAGTTTTCAGGAGTTCTTTCCATATTAGAAGTAAATTTGTTAATCTTAAAATTATGTGGAATACATCAATTCTGTTCTCTGCCCAGCTGTATTCTCGGAATGTTTCCATTCCTAGGGTATGGCTATATAAATATGTATGTGAAAATACATATTTTTTTAATATATAAATGTGACCAAATCTTTTATGAACAATTACACCAAAGTTAGATGTTTTTACAATGTGCTGTTCTATCAGAGTAAGTGTTATGCTCAGTTTGTGTCTATACTAGATTGTGGAAAGCATACAAAAATAGGCAATTAAATATGTTTCTCACTTGTGGAGATATGATAAATTCTACAAACCCCTTAAAATCAATTGATTAGATGTCAATAAGGAAGGATTTAGCAGCTAAATGACTATAAAAGCTGTGGTCAGTCATTTAATATGTTGCATTGGCTTTTAATAGTTCTTCTGTTTTCATATAATTGTAGATTTGTTAAGAATTCTATGTGGTTTATTTCTCGTAGCTATTATAGCAGAGACACGTAAGTACGTTGTAACGGGCATACTTACTGAATGATGAGCCCTTGGGTAATTTAACACAGCTTTTCAAGACTGGAAAGAAAGACAGAAGTGGCAAGATGAGAGCAATATGCATCACAGAAGTAGCTGGCCTGTGAGAAGACAGTGAAAAGAAAACGTTGAATATTATGTAATTTTTTAAGTGCTTGGTGCATTCATGCCTTTCTAGGCCATTCTTATGCTGTTCTTTATCAGTGTGCCTGTTGGTGTGTTATGGAGTTCACTTAATTCATCAGTGCAGTATTTTTGGACTTAGCTTTCTAATGCTGTTTCCTTTCATCTCATATGAAGTTTATGGTCTCGATGCAGAATGAGGTATTCATAGCAGTAAATTACATAGAGACTATCATTCTGTGCCTGGAAATTGTTGTGTTCCTCCCCCCCCCAGGTGAACATCAGACTGTGGAGGCCTGTTGCTATATCGAGTGTAATTCATAGTTCCTGGTTAGTGGCAGAATTTTGGCAAGACTGATTACAAGAAATCAGAGAAGGTTTGATGCTGTTTATGTATGTTTACATGAGAAATAAGTTGATGATATCCCAGGCTATTCTACTTTGCAAAGAGAGGTCTGAAATAGTTATTTGCAATATATATGACAGGTTAATGCTTAATGTTACTCAAAACTTTGCTACTCCATGGTGTTGGTCAATTGAGTTGGAAATGCATGATACATTAAATCACAATATAATGTAGTCTTCCAAGATATGCACCTTCAGGTATTTTGTACACAAGAAAATTAAATAACTCACTTTTGTCCTCTATTGCCCTCTTTACAAGCCTCCTAAGTACTTCACAGAGCATCTTAGTCTGAGCTGAGCTAGACCAGAAATAGATTTAGGCCAGAAAGGAAGCTTCCAGGTTGGAACTAGTTGATCGGTGTAGCAGAAACAGGCAGTGCCTTGCAGGTTAAAGGAGCTCTGAAGTCTCAGGCTTCTAAGAGTGCTGAGATGTCTGCAGTCTGACTTCAGATGGAGTTGTGAGTGCTCAGTTTTAGCGAGAAATTACACCTTAATTGTTTTTTAATTTATCCAGATGGCTTTCTGATGACTCTGGTGCTGTACAATGTGATCCTTTTATCCTGTTTGGAAGAAACTCTGTTACTATAGAACTTAAGAGGTAAACATTCATTGTGTAGGTACTTAAAATATAGCTCAGGGACTGGATAATGGCTAAAACAGAATTTTCCTACTTTATCCTTTCCTGGTAAAAAATTGAGGCTAAACAAATTTCTTATAATTTTACACACTGATAGTAGCAGCAAAGAGATAAAAGAACTGATGCTTTTTCTCTCAATGCAGTTACTGGTAGAAATTGATTTTAGAAGTTATCAACAAATAGGTTTTGGTTATTTCAATTAAAACAGCAATTTAATTTCTTAAAACTCCTACATGTGGTGGCATGAAAGAAAAAGTAGAGTATTATTTTATCACATGTTATCACAGCCCACTAATGATACTTCATAAGACGTACTGTGTAAGTGCTTCTTGGAAACTACTATTTCTATCAATCCAGAATGAAATTTTACAAAATATCCACATAGTCAGATGCCACTGAAAATGTAACTTTTGATAGCATTACCTGGAGTGACTTTTATTCTTGGATACTCTCTGAGATTTTTATCCACAGAGCTTTGTGCTCTCTTAGTTGGGATCTTTGTGCGTGGCATTTATACAAATGTAACTGGTAAATGTACAGCCAAAACTGTTCAGAGGACTATATTAGTGCAGATTTAGTATTTATTTCTTTTTCTGTTTGCTTTTATCCTTAATCTAAATTACAGTACTGTGATATGGTGCATTAAGAGATGTCACATAAAAAGCTGTGCTGTATTGCTTTTGTTCACCACATCCTAGCAGTTTCATTTTTCTGTTTTAGTGGCTAAACACTTCTTTCTTTTTGCCTGAGTCATTTTTCCAATGAAATACTTATATCATCATAGACTTAAAGTCCCCACTATTTGTGCAGCCAAACGTCAATTAGGTTACCCACCCCTTTCCTCTCTTCATCCTGTGCCCCATTTGTTTTGCAAAGGAGAACCATTCTGTGGCTTTGTACAAATACCTCCTACCATGTTGTCTTTGGATTATTTTGAATGAATATCACACAGAGCTGGTGCATTCTCAAAGTAATACATTATAATATGCTACTTAGTGCCAGCACAAGTTTATGTACAAGTCCCTCTGGTATTATTCTAATGATGTCAGGACCCTGGGGGTGACTACTTTCCAGATAATGCATGCATTGTATAGGAATTGGAATAAAGTGATACCTGCCTGCAGGACAGTAGTGTATGGTTATGGAGCTCCATCTAGCCTTGGGTGCATCTTCCTTGGCAGCCTGTATATTACTTTGCCTGAAGACTTGTAGGGTTTCTAACTTTTTTTATTTCTTCAATCATTACTCAGTAGGGGTCCTCCTGACACTTTGGTATGAAGTCTTATTATAATACAGGCTTAAAATAAGTCTCATTATTATAACAATAATTTCCCCAACAGTTCTTGAGTTGAAGTTCAGCTCTGTGCAGGTTTCAGTAGGAGAGTCCTGCAGAGGCCCTCTATGTTGGGCAGACTGGCTGAAGGTCTTTCCTGGGAACTGGAGGTGATAGAGGTTAATAGAAGTGTCTTCCTCTTTCCTGAAGAGAAATAGCATTCTGTAGGTTCAGAAGTGTTATCTCGTTCATTTTTTTTATGCATCTAGCAAGCAGTCAAATCAAATCTGAACTTGTACTTAAGTGACTTTTATCTGCTTAGGACTGAAACACTTGTTCTGTGATGTTCTGAGAACTCTCAGTTCATATTAAGCCACTGTCAGTTCAGGTTCTTAAATCAGTATGAAATTCTTAACTGCATAATTTATTACTGTTAGGGATACAAATGGGCCAGTGCCAAAGCCTGAAATCCAAATACAGGGATTTAGAATCCAGTCCAAGAAGTGAAGGTAAACTCGGCAAATCCTTGGCCAGAACTGGCAGCTTTCCAGCTGTCCAGGTCCAAAGCCATTTGTTGTCACCGGTGACATTCCAGCACTTGAAAGTGTTAGCTGTTTATTTCTTCAAGTATTGAAAGTCCCCTGATAACAGTTGTCAGGAGGTTAATGAGTTTAAAAACTCAAGAATGCCCGGGATTTTGTGATCCCCTGAGTAGTCTGTTTCCAGAGATGAAATCTTCTCTTTATTTTAAAGAGAATCTCGGACTAACTGAAATTTTCCACTGAGATGAATAATTAAAGAAGGAAAAAAAAAAAAAAAACAAAACACCAAACCACAATCAAAAGTACTAAATATGCATTAAAGGGACTGGCATTCTATAGTACCAGAAATACTGTAACTCGCTATTTTATTTTTAGCTACATACAGATCCCAGAGGGTAATGGAGGATTATATGATGCTGGAGGGTTGGGTTTTTTTTGATATTTAATATTGAGGTCTGATAATTTCCTGGTTTTCTTTCTTTTCCTTTAAAGAACGTCTTATTGAAACAAGAAAATGTGTCCCATAAGTTTAGGAGAGATGTCTAAGATTTTGAGTAGCTATATTTTTATTCCTTTTTTTAATTTAGGAGAGTCCCTGCTAAGAAATGTCAAACAGTACATTTTTAATTAGCTGTTCTAGGATCACTATAAAATACAGATATAAAACATCCACGTGTAATGCAACAGCAGTTGCTAAAATTCTGATGTGTTACATAGGAATAGGAAGTTAGAGCTGCGCAACAATAGATCTCAGGAAAAATGTGTATGGGTGTGAAAAACATCAGTCATCAGTTAAGTGGAGTGTAGCAGCTGTGTAAGAGCACATGGAAGCACTCCAGGAAAGAAAGAGGAGTAAGGAATATTATACTTAATGCAAATTTGGCTTCAGGTACTCAAAGGTGTTTACCCAAAATGAAATTTGGCAAGAAGCTCAAAATGAAAATAATCTCAAAAATAAATGCACATACATAATTACTGAGAGTTGTGAATGAACCTAGAAAATAAGCCAGTTCTGTATTTTGATGGAAAGTTGAGTTTTGGAGAGTAAAAAGATGAGAAATGACAGACCACATAAGAGCCTAAAAAACACAGTTCTCTTCTCCACCCCTGTATCTATTTCTCATCCTCTTTGTATCTCATAAACTCTGCCCCTTCAGCTTCTATGGAGGCCTCCTTTGTCTATATTGCACAAGTAAGATCACATTTCTTTACCTGTGGTCTGCTCTTCTGAATGTGTGTATTGTGCAACTTTGTTCAAGAGGAGCGAGAACAAGAAAAACCTGCCTACAGAAAACTGAGATCCAGGGGGTTACGCTTTAGCAGCAGGGTATGAAAGTCACCCAGGCAAAGAATGTGCATATCCCACATCCCAGAAAATGGAGGGATACAGCAGTTTTGTGGGAGGGTGGAGAATGCTCTAGCCTTGGAAGGGGAAAGCAGAGTACTGAATGGGCACAAGGAATGGCCTGAAAATATTCTTCAGACTTCAGTAAACCCAACTATATCAGAAATAATATTAGTCACAGGCCTGATTTATAGAAAAATAAGCTGCAATATACAGAGAAATTCAGCAGCTTTTGTTCTTGCTGCCTGTGCAAGGAAGAGATTGAAACTTCAGTAGAAAAGGAGTGAAGAATAGCAGCTATGAACCTTCATGGGGTGGAGTGTTTTCATTAAAGGAGTTTGCTCTGAAAGATGAGGAGCAGAGAGCGGGGGGGGGGGGGGGAAACAGCAGGTACCACATCATTCAGGATGATTAATTGCAGTAAAGAGGGTAGGAGAGTTGGACAGACTGTAGGAAGCTTGTTGCTAGAAAAAAAGAAGTCTTTTTACATTTGCTTGGTCAGTGTCCAGTGCCTCTTTTTATCCAGTGTAAATAGGAAAAGATTGTGGTACGTCACTATTGGTCTCGGTTTATCATCCAAACACTTCTTTGACTGACTTCAGTGGGAATTTTGCATTCTATCCAAGGTCAAAATACTTCTCTCTGGTGTTAGAAAAACAGTTCCTTAAATAGATGGCCATTGTGTCTTTAGAGCATTTCAAAGCTAGTGGACTGCTGTGAAAGTTCCACTTTTAAAGACAGGCCTGGGATACTAAAGGAAACAAATATTATACGTAGTAAAATGAGGATAATTCAAGTCCACCACAGGAACCAGAAGTTTACTTTGTCAAAATGGAAGCTGAAATTATGTAATTATTGTATGTCTCTTGGAAACACAGCTTTTTAAATGACACTTTTATAACCTTTGGAAGGGCAGCGATACAAGGGGGGTATTTTTTTAGTTTGCTTTTGATGAAAGGGTTTCCTAAATACAAATTACCTATGTAAATTCCAAGAGAAAAGCATGAAGAAAATTGCTTGGTTTTATTCAAGCTTTAGGAATGAACATAAGAATATAGTATATCATGGAAAGAAGAGAAACTGTATGATGCCAGAGTACATTGATGCTCCTACTTGCAGCTGTCTCAGCTTTACTAGATGATTGGAGTTTTAATAGAAGCAGATAAGCTTGGCACAGCCGTGATCCCACACTGAAGTACAATCATCACAGTATCTTTTTTCCTCTATTAATCATAAATGTCAATGCCTTACTTGCTTTTACTTTGAAGTAAGGTAATTGGGAAGTCTGGTATGCATTTTGATTCAAATATCACATTTTCTGGCAACTGCTAAGTTGGAGAGCTACATAACTTAAAGACTTTTCCATATGATACTTCCATCTATTTCTGTGAATCTACGACCAGTATCGCTTAGACGAATAAGCACAGAGTGAATGAAAATCAAGCCTTGACCCTTACTTAGGCACAGGCTTTAAGTGTTTAAGGCATTGTGGTCTAAGAGATGAAAGATGATATATTTAAAAAAAAAATTCTAGTGCCATGGAAAAATCCTAAGTAAAAACGAGCAGCAGTTACAAAACCTGCCTTGTAGAGTCTTGCTGTATGGAAATTCTTGGGTCACAATGTGGAGGCAGATGCTGCAGCTGTAGAAGGATGTAAAATACACAGATGAGATTTACACCTTAATAGTCTTGAGCACTTTTTCTGAGTGAATCACAGATGGCAGAAGCACTCCCAAGCCCATTTAAGGCTCCAAGCATGGAAACTAAAGCTTTAACTGTAGATCTGCAAGTGTCCTGAGCCTCTAGAAATTGGGCTATTCAGCATACCTATGCACCCAGAATGGCTGACTAGTGTAATTCCTCCCTCGTTTCCCATAGTAATGCTTCTGGTGTGGTGGCATCTGCTGTGCTGTGGAAACCAAAATATAAAATATTGGTGCTTCTAACATCTGTAGCCCCACATAACAGTGTCTTTGCAGGTATGAAAGAACATGAAAACGTGTGCTTGCATCAAGACTTTTCACAGCACAGTGTGCCTTCATGGATGAACAATTACAGCTTTTAGCACTGGTCTTAGTGGGACAGTAAAATGGCATATTATTGTCTCATTCATTATTAATGTGTGAGATATTATCAGCTTTTAAATTTATAGTTGTTATCTCTAACTAATAGCTCATTTATTGAGTCATGCAAAAACCATACCAAGTCTGAGGCAGAGATAAGTTGTGGCACTCGGTGTAACTCAAACTATCTCTACTGAGAAACTTTGAATGGTTTTTTCTGCATTCAGTCAGACTGAGATGGTAGTCCGATGGGAAATGGAAATTGTTTAAGTAAGTGGGGGGGGAAATGCAGTCTTAATTAGAGGAGGTGGTAGTACGAAGTAGCTGAATATGATCAAATTGAGAACTTGTCTTGAGACATTTGGCCATTTTTTTTCCCTTCTTCTGACTTAATGAGAGGACAAGGGGTTCATTTCAATGAGAGTGAAGCTCTGAGACCACACACAGTTATATTGAGAAAACAAGAAATCTGAGGTCTGAGTGCCTGGACTGGTCTTTAATTTGTTCAAAACATCAAAATAAAACTACCTCAAATATGAATCTGGTTCAAGATGGTAAGCATGTTTTGACCACAGTCTACTAGTGACCAACATTCAGCACTGCAGGAAATTTCCACTGCTGCAGGCATATCTCAACAATAAAAAGCCTAAAGGTACAGGTAGGGTGGTGGTGTCGTTGTTTTTCACCCCCTCTGTGAATGCGGTGCATGGGGCAGTGGGTTCTGCCGTAGCTGTGTCCAGCTCCGGGAGTTATCCTGTAATGCTGCCCATGTGACAACTGGCACTGCTTAAATGAAGTGTGCTGCCTACTGTAATGATCCCATGTGGTCCAGCATGGATGAACGGAGAACAGCTTGGACCCATACCTGGGAAAATGCAGTCTCAGTGTTAAAGACTTTCAGGATGTAGGTGCAGCTATAAGGCAGAAACTCCTGGATTATCTGGTTTATTGTGCACAGGGATGTTTGGTAATCTAAGCCCTAACCAACAAATTTCATCTATTTGGGACCATGTTTGGTGATCCAAGATAAGCATGGATTGTATGGTTTACTGATCATATTTTGAATTCTTTCTGGTTTTGAAATAGAATCCAAACAATTCTGACAGTGTCATTGCCATTGTATTTATTTTTTCTTCTCTTGCATTTTTTCAACTAGTTTTCTAACTTGCTCAGAGTTTCTACTTTCTGAGGGAGGTGTCTTTAAAATTCCTAACAAAGTTCTACAAAATATGTTAAACATTGTCATTTTACGCTGGGAAACCTAGCTATGAAGGATAGCTTCTTTCTGGCTATCAAGAGACATAGAAGTGGAACCTTTCACAAGAAAGATTAAAAAAACCAAGATCTGTGGAGTCTGATCTCTTATTGGCACTGTTCCAATATTCCTTTCTGTGTTTTTAATAGCATGTTAATTGGCCTTTTTGCCAGCTTTATGTAGGAAGATAATTTATGACAGATAATGTCTAGTAAATGAACTGTGGTGTTATTCCTGTTACTTACCTTTTTATGATCTCAGAAACCCAGGCTTATGACTTCCCTGCAGGAACCTAGAAGGATGTTCTTGTTGTTGGCTCTGAACCACGTGCATGTTCTGTACTCATTGTAACTGACAACAGTGATGAAGTGCAATCAGTGAACATCAAGGGAGGGGATGTGAAAAGCGGGCTTGTTTGCGATTGCCATTTTGATATAATGACTTGCACTGTGTTCTAAGTTCATGTCAATTCCAATGTGAAACACTCGCAGCCTGTAGGCTCACATGAGTCTCTCTGCTTCCAGATCTTTTGGACGTTTAAATGCTATATGAATACTTAACTTGTCCACTAAGTTTTGCTTCCTAAGTATGAAATGCTAGTATGAAATTTAGTTTAGCATGTACCTTTATATTGCACTGATTAATTAATTTATTTATTTAATTTATTTAAAGTCCTTTTAAGAAAACTTAGGAGAGACAGGTGAAGTAAAAGTTTATGTTGCCCAATAGAACTGAACAGTGCAATAAACTTTTTTATTTATGTTAGAGGCAAACAAAATTGTGTAATATCACAAATGAGGAGTAACACAAACAGATCTAAAGAATAAAAAAGGATAAACCGAATGGCATGGAAAGAATGTAAAACATCAAATTTAGAGAAACCATCAAATATAAGTAATTCCAAATATTTTTCTTGAGAATCATTAAATTCTTGCAGGCAAAAACATTAAATGTGGATGTTTGTGTTTTGGAAGAGAATTCTTTCTCTGTTCTTGCACTTATGATGGCGTTGGATATATGTGCATCCATTTGAAGATCTTTAATTTTGTAGGCACCAAAGCATATTGGACCCCCTTTGAAAACTGTTAGGACAAAGTCCTGTTTTTTTTGAGTCAGACTTTCATAACAGCAGGGAAAGGAAATAATGATTTTTACCTCTGGTTTGGTTCCTCGCTGCCCTACTCCTGAGGCAGCTGTTGAAACTGCGGACGAGCACTGAGTCAGAGGTTTGCACTGAGTAGTCTGCTGTTGATAGAATTTCACATTTGCTTTGCAGAAGCGTCAGCTAACAGAGTGGCATTTCCTGTTGGAGTGATCAGAAGAATGGCAGGAGACAGGATTTACACAGCTGCCTAATGAATATTCTAAAACATTTTGAGTTATTTTAAAATGTGGCTCTGAAATTCCCCACTTCGCTTATGCACTTGTGAGGAAATAAATGTAACTGTCTGCAAAGCAGGTTAAACATTACTGAAAGTTGCATTTCCCAATTGTATTAGTACAACATTACTCTCAGAGCCTCTGCCTAAAGGGAGTAATTACTGTTCACCTGAAGGTTCATCTCGTCACTGCTGTCCCCTTTTTTAGTTACTCTGTTTTCTACTCTAAAATCATTGCCATTTTATCCTTTCACCTTTTGAAATAATTTAATTTCTTCTATTGCTAAATCCCAAATTCAGGAAAGATAATACTGCCATGGGTTGCATTGTGTTGTGAGAGGGTATATCAGGTGCTGTTGCCAGTTCTTTTAATGACTTTTAATGACTTAAACTACCTAATAGCTAAAGGCAGGAGGAAAGACCTGTATGAAGACAATGTATGGATATATAATAAGGGGAGTGTGATCAACCCCAGACTTCTGCTAGTGCAAGAGAAGACAGTTTTTAGTGACATGCGCTAGAAGTGATGATGAAAGGCAGTTGAGAGGAAAGTGCTGTAGCTGAAACGAGTCGTACTGGGGGTGCAGGCTAGTACTGGTAATACTGAGGAGGAAGATGAGACTGTGAGCCTGATTCTGAGGGAGGGGAGGGAAAAATAAGTACTTGCACCACAGCTACTACGGATCTTCAGAGTTTGCCAGTGTAGCAGGGCATGTGTGAATGGATGTGTGCAAAAGGCAAACAGGGATGTAATGCTGAGCAGGGAGGAGAGGGCTGAGTAATGGGGTGATTTTGCAGCTGTCATAACAAAAGATAGGCTGGGTAAAGCTATGAAAACAAAGTAATGGGTGATACAGGGCTGCTTTGTTTTGTAGTGTCTGTATGGCCTGCTTCTACGTGTACTAAATGGTAAATTCTCATATGCTTCATGGAGGTACTTGTGTAATTCAGGCTAAGGAATTCTGGCCTAAAATGTTTCCCTAGTTACAAAACATGAAGAAATAATAGAAATGGAATAAAGCTCATTGAATAAAACAGTAAATATTTTTAAAAGGGGAGCACTTAAAAAGTATATAAGTGCATTTTATACTTTAATTGTTCAAGCTTTTGTAATTATGTATTTAGGAAAAAATCAGAATTGTGTAGAACTTTAATTTATACGCAGTAAATCACCAGTAAGACTATTTAGGTGCATTTGATGATAAATGCATGAAAATAGTTTATCTTTCCTTGAATGTGTTCTTATTTGTGTCTCACTTTTGCTTTCAGAATGTAATCTCACAAAAGTTGCAGAAGCAGTAATTAGAAACTTTATTTTTAAGTGTCTGTTAGAATTTACTAGGTTTCATACATGAGGTATGACTGTGGAAGTTGAGTAATTGGGTAGCAGGGGAAAAAAGGAAAAACAGATGCTGGATGATCTTGGACTTGCTGCTTTGTGGGATATGCATGTGCTACAGTATATAGTCATGTCTGTCTAAGTTTTGTCTAAGTATACAGATATTAGGTTTTTTCTTTTTTTCTGTACATATCTGGCACTAGAATGTATGCAGATGAAGTACAGCTTGCTTAGTACCATCTAGGGACAAATTTGTAGTGTTCTGAGGGTGTTCTTGTTTTTCTGTTATGCTTCTGCATTTGATTATATGTGGCGTTGCATGTATCTAGGGCTCTCTGTAAATTCTTTTGCTGATCAGGTGGCGGTTGCATGCTGGAAAAAGTAACCTACAGCATCTAAAATGGCACTTGCTGTGGATTGTTAGTGTGCCTGCTAGTTGCAGAAGTGGGGAAGGGAGTCCTCTTGACAGGCTTGAAGGTAAAGCCATGCAGCCTTCAACTCTGTCTGGATTAAATTGCCCCAGGTGTTTTCTGTAGGAATGCACCCTCTTGAGTCTTATCCCTTGGATCTAAATGCAAACAAAATGTATTTGTATGGGATGGACTAACAGCATTGAGGGCTTACTCATTTATGCAACCGGAAAACCATATCCGCTCTGGCGTGAGTTTGGGGAAGCTATGGGCTTGTGTCCTGGTGAGGTTTGAGTAATTGATCAAGAATTCATAGCTTGCTTCCTTATTACACTTGAGGTGGGTACTTGTATTCATCCTTTTCCATTAGATCCCAGTTTGAGTCAGAGGGTGTGCACAGAAATGGTGGCTATGATCTTTTTTTGGAGACAGTGGTCTGTACAAGTTCTTGCTCTGTATTTCTTATGTACTATTTATTTTTTTGCATATTTTTCCAGTGGCAGCCTATTATAGCTAGAGGGGTGTGCGAGATGGGTTTTTTCTTTTAAACTGTGGTCATATGTCTTTGTGGTCATACTGCTGACAACTCTTCTACTGTCTGCAGTCACTGATAAATTCACCCTCCAAGATGTAATGGTTGGTTCTAGTGATTTGGAAGAGCAAACTGGCTACAGGGATGCTTATCTGCATATAAGGCTTTAGACTGTAGAAACCACCATGATCACAATACATAAAACATATAAAAACACACAGAGAAGTCCTTCCTTCCTATATGCCTATGCATTTTCCTGTTTCAAACTGATATAGTGTAATTTGCAGCATACAGCGTAATCATTTTGCTATTGATATCCCTCTTTTTGTTTTTCCTTTGTAGATCAGTAATTTTGAATATATAGGTGCAAACTTAATGAGAAAATAAATTAACAGTAATAGGAAAAATGTGAACTACTTCTATATAAATTATCTTTCCAAAAGTCATGGAAGTAACAGATATGGGAATTTTTGCAGACAGCATGCATTTCTATCTGCTTTTGTAGGCTGGCCTACTTTTTGGAATCGAACTGGAAGTTTTTAAGAGAAGGAGTTGTGGCATTTCAGACCAGTAGAGGAGATGTGTTTTTGTATTTATGTGTAGAAGTAAGTGCTAATTTAACCTGTGAGTGATTGGCAGATGATGGAAAAGAAACAGTATTCTTAAGTTACTTAAATAGCATCAATTTCTCACTAAAGCACACAAGGAGGACCACAACCAAAGTTATATGACATAACTATTTATTTTTTTATTAAACTTTTGTTAAATCTATACCTGGGCTGTAAGTCTTCACCACTGACAGCAGCACAGAATGTGCTACCTGTGCTTCCTTAAAAAAAAAAAAAAAAAAATCCTGGGCTCTGCCTTTAAGATTCCTTGCTATTGTTTAACAAATAAGAATAATTTGTGCTAGGGATAAGTCTATAGTTAGTGAGCACAAAGCGTGTGCTGCTGGACTTCTAGTTAGCATTCATTAACTTCATAATGTTATAGGTAAGATATTCTGTTCCTGGTGCTGGGTTTCAGCCTAATGGGCTGTCTGGAAGTGGCTTCATAGTGCTATTAGTCTTCTGAAGTGTTTCTTTGGTTAGTTATCTGTGGTTACCTGACCATATGGAAAATGAATGATTAAATACCAAGGAAAGGTGTTCCATTGGCCCCCAGAAATAGTAGGACAAGGGAAAACTAGGAAGGACTCATGGGAATAGCAGTGGAACAGCTCTGTCTTCAGAGCTCACCTACTAGATATGCAAACTGGTGTGGAAGAACACTTAATTCACTCAGCAAGCAGAAGTCACAATGCAGTCATCTGGCAAACTGCTTGAGTTAAGATGACTGGCCATGCATTAATGAATCACCAACACTCCACCAAGGGACCATGATGATAGGGAAGAAAGTGCTTTGGAGGTGAGTCACAAGAGCCCCACCAACAAACATTTCTGAGTGGAAATTTTGTATGTGGTGGTGAATCACCAAGAACTCCACCAAAAGTCTGTGTGTGCCTGTCTTAATGTTTGTGGGATGACGAGTATTGGTAATGAAAACCTCAGCTAGTAAAAATCAACACGTCTCTATAGAATAGACTGTAAGGTTCTGGGCCAGTGTTTTAAACCTGACAATGTTGTTCTGTCCAGCTATTTAAAAAAAAAAAAAGAGGCACAAAGTTTTGCTCTTTAATTCTTAAGATTTTTTTCTTTTTTTTTAAGAGGTGTAGTATCAATCTGGCGATTCCTGCCTGTAGAAGGCTTTTCTGCAAGGTGGATGACACTTGAAGTTTGTAAAGTAGTTTGAGGTTTTGGTGTGTAAGGTGCTGTGGAAATGTAGGAGACTGGCTTACTGACCTTTTGAAGGGGTGGGTGGAGGAAGCCAAGTTCTATGTTTTATCTGTTTATTTGGTGGAGTAAATCAAAGGTGATAGTCTAAATTTTTCCTCTAAGAAATTTTAGTACAAGATTGATAAAAAGATATAAATGATGAAATATAAAGGATGATATAATGCTCACATAAACCAACAACAGTCTTGGATAAAAGAATTTCCTAAGTAAAGAGAGGATTGGCCAGATAAATGTATGCCCCCAGCTTCCTCATCTGTCCTTTCTACTTCACAGGGCAGCAGTGTTGCTTCCCTTCTCCCCTGTCCCATTCAGTGGGAACCTTCCATTCTTAACAGGGGCTTGATCCGTAAGAGGATTGCTTCCTGTCTCTCTGCCATCTTTCTCCATGGTGACTTCCAAATTCTTTGTTTGGAGACATATCTAAAATCTATAACGACATTCCCTTGATAACGTTTCTAGGAGAGTCATCTGAAGAGTACACTGGACTTGCTTCTTAATGAGTGGCAACACTGGCATTTTTTTCAATTTCCAAGGGAGCTTTCCTATAGTTTGTTGAATGGGATACTGATGGAAGTTAGCTCCTTTAGGTAAAAGAAACTAATAGAAGTTTGGGGTTTTCCTTATGGTGAGATAGAAGGCCTGGGATGTGTGAAACATCAAATATATCTATTAATTATTGTTAAAACTGAATAGGCCTCATTAAATTAAATGATTATATGCTTAGAAATTACTAGAAAACCTGTGCATGCTATACAATATTTGTTTCATGAGGAGAAATTGGAATTGTCCTTAAAATAAGGAATTTTTTAAACTAACAGAACTTTTCCAGCAAGAAATGAATTCTAATAAAGCTGTGCTTATGTGTCTATATACTGTTTTTTAATTAAAAAAAAAAAAAACAACAACCAAACAAGAAAAGGAACAGCTGCAGCATGACCAGAATGAATCTCCTTTCAAAAGCAATGTGCTCATTATGAAAGATTAGTTATTCTGATTGATCCTGGGGTGTTCTTGGAGCACAGTGGAGGATGCAAGGACTTTAGGAATGTCTAGAAAATTGGGAAGGAAGGATTATGAAGGAGAAGACTCTCCAACACTCATCAAGTGACTCTGGCAGGGAGGAGTCTGTGTTGTTACACAGAAGGGCTTCTGATAATCTTAGGGGCTTTGTAGCGTCACATTTGAACAATTAGTGTCTATGTCCTGCCCTGTTCAAAGGGAAGTTCAGTGTGACAATCTTTTGGCTTTAGCTTTTCTGTGAAGGCTGTCATGAGTGCAGGCTGTTGGTTTTTTAGCTGTGGGAAACTGAGAAGATGCATTCATGAAGCGTGCTGCGTCTTAGCCAGACATATGGCATATGTTCTAATAAAAGTCAACTCAATATCTAGATGACAGTAGTGGTGAGTCTCTTGTATGTGTACAATGTGCCAAATACTGCTTTGCATCACTTGGATGGAAGCCCCTTTCATCTTGAAAGTCACCTGTTTCAGAGGCAGCTGGGTAATGCTTCCAGCTCTTTCAGCACCTGTGAGCTTGTGTAAGCTAATTCCGGCTTGAAATATTTAGCCAAAATAACTAGTAGAGAGTTTCTGGCTCTTCTCATGTCTGGCAAGTGGGCGACGTTTTAGAACAAGTGGACCTGCTTCCACTGTGGCAGTAACCGTTCGTGGCAAAATGAGGGCACGGGAGATGAACAGAATTCCTTTACTGTACGTTTCCTTAAGGTGATTCTGCAAACGTGGAACTTTGTTTTAGCTGTTCTTAGTATTTGAGTAGTGACCCTTAAGTAAGTGCTTTTGTGAGAGTGATGATATGAGCATAACGTATATCGTAAAACACATACAGACATACGTACATACATGTGCTCACTTTATCTATGCTCATATAAAGTCAGTGTGTGTGTATATATATATAAAATGTATATGAGAAAGTTATATATGCTTTATTTACATAAGAAATGTAATATATGGGGTATTCCTTCTTCTAAAGGCAAGAGCTAATCCTATTAAGCTTGCTTAGTTTCTTCTGAAGTGGGGTTTTGTGATGCCATGCTTAAAGATGTTTTGAATGTTTTTGGGAAGAAAAAGCTGAAGAAAACCAAGAATTGTTTCTATTTGCCTTTTTAAAGCATAGTTGTGCAGAATAAAGACAACAAACAAATGAGCAAAGTCACAAATTAGTGTCTTGACTGGCAGAAACAGAGAGGCGACTGGAAACAAAGAGGTTTCCTTTTGATCCTAGTTTTCAGTGATCACAGCTCAACTTTTTTTGAAGTTTAAAGAACTTGTTTAAAATACCTTTTTGAATGACTAGCATGATAAATCTCCAGCTCTATATATCAAAAGAAAATTATTTCTTTTCTGGAAGTGGAAGGAAAAAAATCACAGGAGGGGCATGTGTGAGAGTGAGAGAGATAGCCATCTCTCTCTCTCTCACCTATATATATGTATAGGTGGAGAGAAAGTATTATTTCTAATAAAGCTTTATTGGGAAACAGATGAGAGAGAGAGGAAGAACGGAACTAATTTCTTTACACTTTCAATGACATATAGAGTGTTAAATTTTTATTGTGATTTTTTTTTTTTCTTCACTACTTTGCAGTGAATTGGGATTGCAGCATACAAACTTCTAGCTTTGTTTCTGTGCCCAGGTAAGCTGATAGGAAAGCTTTTTTGAAAGTTAGTGCAGGCTGAAACTCATTGTGAGCAACCAGTGAGTTCACACTTATGTTCTTGTTGCATAAACTCCAGTTAAAAAAAACAAACCATGACACCATTTTTATATATATACACACACAGATAAATGAAGGTCAAATGAAAAGCACTTAAAGAGGGGAAAGAGGGAAATACTGACATGTGGTCATTTTCAGTGACACTTGCCAACTCTTCTCTGAAATTACCTTTTGTTTATTTTTAAGAGAAGTGATGGGAGTTGTTTGTTTCAGGAAAGGGATTTTGCAATTTCATGTTCTTCCATGGGCTTCAATGCAGGTACTAGACTGGAGTATTGGAAGACAAGAAGTACCACCATTTATGTGATGCATTTTCTTTGTGGGCACGTTTCCATTTAGGACCACAGTAAAACTACTAGTATATATTGCAGGCTACTAAGTGGCAGATGCCAGATAATGATTCTCACTTGTTGCTGCTAGATTTGTACTGATAATTTAGTCCTGAGCATATTTACAAAGTGACAAATCATATTTTTCCTAAAGCATGAGTGCTTTTTCATTAGTGTTGCAGATCTGAAAGAGTGAGCGATGCAAGAGATGGGAAGGATTTTATGACTTTAAAAGAAAGAACAAATTTATCTAACAGTTTCAGGTAAAATGTAGAGTCTAAAATTGATTTGAATTTTAGCTCAATCAGCAGTGTTCAGTTTTGTCCTTTTAACTCAAAAGTTTAACTTAGTTTTAGTCAAAGTGCAACTTAACTAATTATATCCCCAATATCCTAATTTAGGATACTATAAATAGGATGTCTGCCACCACTGCAAATGGCATCCCTGTCTTTTCACTCCGCTAACTTAGTTCTTGAGGGTACAGTGTAAGTTGGGACGCAGGGGCTTCTCCATAGTCCCTGTGATTTTTTGTTTCCTGCCAGTGTCTGAGAATCGGTGACTCTAAAGCTAGCCAAAAGTCTGAGTAAAGGCACTTCTAAAAAAAATGCCTTTCCTAAAAGAAACTACTTAAATAGTTCAGCATGCCCTCATGGGGAGAGCTGAATTAACAGATGAGGTGCTTTAATTTCACTGTGTATTAGATCGTTTTGAGTCCATATATCAGATCAACCTGGTTGTCCTTTGGATACTGCTTTGATGCTACAGAAGTCTGTGTGTGGCAGGGCCCTTCAGTTTCACTTGTGATGCTTTTTTTTCTCTTGGTACGTCTTGGTGCTGGAGTGCGAGTCAGGAATCTAAGTTCATTTACCAGTGCTGCCATGAAATGTCTTCTCTTCATCCTTAGATGTAATGTAACAATAGTTATTAAAGCTACCTTAAGAATGCTTTTGGAGATATTCAGGTATATGCAGGTCATTGGTGTTAGTCCAGCTAGTATTTCAGCATGGGATGTAATGAAAACAGTGAAAAAAGAATGAAATAATGATTCAGAATGAGTAAACCCCCCCACCAACCCAAGAAAGAACACAAAAAATGAACTCTGTAGCCACACCAGCATGTGGCTCTCTTTAAAGAGGAGGAAATTACACAGTGTAACCGTCTCATGCATATAATATATGTCCTTTAAAGAATTAATAGATTTAAGAAGCTGGCTGGGTTAAATGTACTGAATATAAACAGTGTGATGCAACAGTCTGTATCCTTGTTGTCAAGAGCATGCCTTATAGTAGACTCATAACACTGTGAAGTACAAAATACATGAACAATTTGTACTTGTGGGATGCTTATGAAAAACCAGGTGTGAATGTGGGTTTCCTATGAAATGTGACAAAAGGGAAGGCATGCTTGTAAAATGAAGACTTGATCAGGGTTTCATCACCTCAAAATGAATTCTCTAAATATTAATCAGAGAAAAGCAGGTTGCAGCTTTAGGGAAAATGCTGTTCATTTAATGGCTGTGCTGTCAAAGAACTGGTTGTGGATGAAGGTAATGCTGTATGCCTGCAGCACTGATCACTGTCAGCCTTTGAAGAGAGGAGTCTAAAACATGCTGGTTAATTTGTTTAAACCTTTGGTCCAGGTTCTGTTAATATTACTTGGCTGACTTTCTGCAGGTTACCTTGAGAAGCAGAGTGTGGAAATACTGACAGCTGCTTCTCCAAAATACCAAGATCCAAAATACATTTTAGGTTTTTTGGGTAATGTTTCATGTATTTATGCCTTTTAGTTTTTTTTTTTCCCCCTGAAGCCATAAAGATGTAGAAGTGTTTTGATTCCCCCCTTGGTTTTTTTTTTTTTCTTTATTTAAATGAAACCAGAGAGACTCATATAATCATGACTTTAAGGAAACTGAAGAAAATTACCCAGGTGTTACCAGTGCAGCAAGGTGAGATGGCCAGACTGGATGCTGTAGATCATTAAGCTCCTCTAGATTATAACATGCAAATATAAAAAAAAAATTAAAGTGACTGCTTCACAACTTCTCACTTTCTCTAGTTATTGCAAAGGAGTATTATGTCCAGTATCACTGATGGAGTAACTGTGGAAGTGAAGTTACTCTCTAGCATAGTGGCCATTGAAGAATCTTTATGCTGTCCTGGTTGCCTTCAGTTTGTTCTTAAGAATACAGTATTTCTTTATGTGCATGATTGCTCTGAAAGTGGATTGTCTCTGATCAGGAAAAGGCTAAGTCTAGGTAATTTCTGAAAGACTATGCTTGAGCAGCTAACAGGAGAGGCATACAGTGATCTTCTGAATTGCCACTGTGGGTTATTTGTAAAGCATTTTATTTTATTGAGAATAGGACAGGTTATCTGTCCAAAGCTGGTCTCTTCCATATAACTGTTGAAAGCAGGCATATTTTGAAGATGGATTTGGCCCAGATCTTGCATTGATTAGAAGAGCAGGATTCCTAATTGTCTGTCAAACTTGTCCTGTTTCATTGTGTTCTGAGAATTAAAGCCTCCATCACAGTAATTGGTGCTTGCACTGAGCTTGGCTCCCTCGCATAACTGTCTGCCAGTCAAAAACTGCCTTGGCAGCCTTTGCCCTTTCCCGATCAGGCACCGTTGAGGAATTCAGCTGGCATTATCAGTCATATATATCATATATAATGTATGGCAGGAGAGAAATGCACAGATAATCTGAAATGATATTGTTACAGAAATGTACCTCATCAAGGAATATTTAACAAGTGTTCGAATACTGCTTTGGACTTGAGTTTAGCTAATATATTGTAATGGGAGTGGTTGAAATAACAAAAACTTGTTAAAAAAAATGCAGCCAGCTCTAGCATAACCCTATCATACCAGCAGTGCTAGCCCTCTCAAGAGCTGACAACCACTGACAACCTCTAGCACAAGAACACTTAAATAAATGCTAATGCTTGAATATCAGGAGACTATTAATGAAGTCAGAAGTACTGTTCTTGAGAAGATCGCTTCCAGGGGCCTATTCTTTGTACATCTTATGAATCATTACCACTTGAACTCAAAGGTAAGATTGTATTTATGGGAAAATGGGAAATGATGATCTGAATAGAAAAGGAAAGGAAGATAATTTGGAAAACCAAAACTGCTGCTATTAAGAAAATAGGTTTAAAATCATCTTTGCTTATATCGTCTCAGTCCATTTAAGGTAAAATAAATATATATGTATATAAATACTTATATGAACTCTAATAGCAGCAGCATTTTTATGGGGGTTATGAAGTGATAGTCTAATCAGCGCACAAAAACTTAATATTACATGTCAGTCTGCCCCAAGTGGCTTACAGACCAATTGGAACAGGCAGACACCACATGAAGGAAAAGATGTAACAGATCAGCAGGATGGACAGTGGGGTGACAGGCAAGTGGTGTGTTAGTGCCACTTTGGGTTTTGGAGTGGACTTGTTTAGAAGAGAATAAGCTAAGGGGCAAGAAAAAAGAAAGAGGATAAAAATAAAAGGTCTGGGAGACAGTACCTGAATCCTGGCATTCTGATGCTGTGATTTAGGGCTCATGCTTGCTATCCCACGGATGAAAGGCCAGAGATGGGCCAGGGCTCAGTGGTTTGTGGTGGGGATGAGGAGAGGAAAGAGGTGGAAAGGACAGGTAAGAGTGGGCTAGCACTGCTGGTGCTGGCAAAAGAGCAGGATTAAGCAGTGGCTCCTGCTTCATGGCTCTTCTCAGCAATAGCTGCTGCCCTCCATACTTGAACCTTTTGTCACAATAACAGATGGCAGTAGCAGCCTGGCTTTGTAGGGTCAAGCAGGCAGCCAGGACTCTTTCCCTGCTCCCATGTGTTTGCTGTCCAGTGCAGTTTGTCTGCTTTGTCCCTGTGTAGAACTGACTCTCCGGTGGAGGAAGTTGCTGTCCAAAATAACTTAGCCACTACCAGAGGCACATTGATAATAAAAGATTGAGGTCTGTGTTGAAAGAGTGCCGATCCTCCTTTGTTAGAAGCTGTAAAACAATAAAAAATGGGAAATCAGTTTGCAAAAAATGATGGGAGTATATAGTGTGGCTAATGTGTGGTTGCTGTTGCTGGAATTTGAGCATAGAGTGCTGATGATAGTGTGACTAAAAAGACATGAATATTAAAAAGTATTAAAAAAGGTTAAGAATATGACTTCGAAGTGCAAATGTCTTGAAGTCAAAGTAGGAAGGTTTTTAAAAGGCAGAAATGGGATTGCTTAGATATCAAACTCTCTCTGATAGTATGCCACTTTCAGACTTTTATGACAAGCTAGAAAATTCTCTTGAGGCAAAGCTAGAACATCCAGGCTTGGTGAGTGAGAAGTAGTAATTTATTTTCTGCCATGTTAAGACCTGCCCTTTGATATTGACTGTGACATAGTGAATCTGAGCTGAGAACGTGGTGACTGTACCTTCTTTCACTTGAATTTGTATGAGATTCTGGATGAGAGATTGTATTGCCTTTTCTGCTCCTAGTTTCTCAGCTGCATCATGCTTACCTGGTGAGGAAGAAGTGCCCTTGACTAATAAGGTAAGTATGCACATTGTACAGTAAACCCTCTGCAGTGATTAGTTGATACTTTCTTGTGCACATCCATCCCTAAATTTTTGGTTCCTTTATGCAGGTCACCTGAAACAGGAATATTACCAGTCTGGCAGGCAACCAGCTGAAGCAATAAAATGCATCATTGGATACTTACATAATGCTGCCACTATAATAGCTAAGGGTTTTTTCTTGTTATCTGACCGAGCTCCTTGCATGGTGTATAGATTAGTTTTATCTGCACTGTGTGAAATTAAAAGTAACAAAACCTGAAACAAAAAGTAGCTTATCAGCTCTTGTTCTGCAGAAGCAGAAATAAAAACTGTGTAAATATTGGCTATGTTTCAGCATCCTGTATTATAGGGTTATACAAATGTGTACAGGGAAAATGAATAGGGGATCGTACATTTAAACATGGAGGGGCTGAGGGGAGAGGCATGGCTCTGCAAGAGTACCAGCTGGGAGGTGCACCTATCCCCACTAGTGCGATGTGGTGCCCACTCTTCAGCCTGCACCATTCATTCTGTACAGTTTTTATGTAGGTTCTGAACTTTCAAATGATCAGCAGGTCCAGCTCTATTTTCAGAATTCCCTCCTTACTTCTTAATTTTTTAAAAATATTAACACCCCCCAATAGTATTCTTTAGATAGTATGATTGTTTGCCTCCCATCTTGCAGGGAGGACTTGAGCTGTTGGATCAAAGATAAGATTACTAGTCAGTGAACTGGGAAGTTAATGTTTCAGCAGTGTCCTAGCCCCTTATTTGGTTCTCCTAATAGATTTTTGCGGTGTTGGGGATAGTGTTTCTGAGCAGTACAAGTTGCTGTTTGAGTCTCTGTGGTTCATGTGCTGTAATGGTACAGAAAGTGATGCCTTTGAACATGTGGATCTAATCAATTCTGTTTGTGCCACTACATAATTGTTTGTAAAGTGTGTGCTCGTAATCTTTATCCTGAAGATTCTGTGTAAATATAGGATGCTTCAAAATAAGGAAAGTACTTTGATATCATTAACACCTGCAGAAAAGCTCTTTTTCTTTTTTTTTTCCTTAAATAAGAATTTAAATAGAAATCTTGAAGATGGGTAGAATTAATCAATAAGAGTAAAAGGGAACGAGACCTATGGACCAGATAATTACTTTAAATGGAGGTTACAGGTTACAAAAATAGCCCTGGGCCTGATCAAGTGATTTTCCGTTATGGCAGATAGGCAGCTAACTTCTTTTGACCCTTGGGAATGTATGGCCTTACTCTGCTCTTGGAAAAAAAATCTCTCATGATTTCTAATTATTTTGTGAGTTTGTCATTCTTGAGTATCTCCCCTCCATAGTTTAGAAGTAATTTTGAATATAGATCTCTGTCCTTCTTTTCAGTTTGACTATTGTTCTTCTGTGTTGCAAGTTGAAGTGAGCCAATTTACTCCCTGGGATCTCATCATGCCAAACCACTTCTATTTATACATGCATACCATCTTTAGAAATTCAGCAGGGTGTTTTTAAGGAAATGCCTGCTGCTTTGGTAGTTGGGTGGGGAGGAAAGGAGGAACTGAACTGTGTATTTCTGTAGGCCCTGTGAAAATTACTCCTTGTGGGAGACCTGTGTGTTTTGAGTAATCAGAATGTGTGTCTCCACAGCAGTCATAGGTGGGACTGGAACTGGTGGGGAAGGAGTGTTGCTAACTTCAAACTATCTAGTTTGAGTAATGACAACAGTGTAGCTATGGCAACACACAGCCCTGCTTGGGCTACATACTTTTTAGGCAAGTTTTGGAGCCCATGTTGAACTCCAGACTGTCATAGTTATGCTCCCATCAGTACTCAGCAGAGATGATTTTAAGCTAGCTAGATGCATATCCATCTGAGGGGCAGCCAAAACCTGAGAAGGGGGATGCAGGTCTTCTCCACCATTTGGGAGCAGTCAGGCTTGCTCAGGGAGGGCTGTGTGATGCTGGTCGGCCCTGGGGGCAGGACCTAGCCTTACAGCCTTGGGGTAGGAAGGAGGATGCAGGGGAGCATCGCTGAGGTGATGGGAGCCCTGGCTGGTGATAGGAGGAAGGTGATGGGCCATCATTCAGTTAGGAAGGTCAAGAGTTTTAGTATGAGATAAGAGGAGGGGAAAAAATGTTGGGATTGTTTAGTAAAGCTGGTAAAACCATATAGGATCTACTGCCATTAAAACCCCTCCCGGGGCGGGGGGGGAGCGGGGAGAAACAGTGCAAATAGTTTTTTCTAGATATATTTCTTAGGTATTTCCTTCAAGATGAATATTTTATTTTTCAGACTAAAATATTTGGCCTTAGTTTTTGGAAAACTTCATATTTTCTATAAAAACACAAAATTCAAAGGAAGAAAATGTTCTTATTGGGAACAGGGAGCAGTTTCTCAATAATCACTATTACTCAACACATGAAGACTTAAAAATAGTTGGAGCTAAGTAGGTAATTCTAAGTTAAATTAGGACAGTTGACTGTAAAAATGTAAATATCTTTGGTAATAGATGACAGAAATATTGGTTATGTCTATTTACAACTTACTACATGTATTTTATGAATTGTTGGAAAGGGTATGGCTGGCAAGAAGACAGACAGCTATTTTGTGCAGTCCAGCCTGTGATAGTCCGGGTCAGATCAAACAGCCCCTTTGGGGGAAGGGGAGACTCTTCTTTATTGGAAGTAATGAAGGTAGAAAAAGCTTCAGGATTACAAGGTGGGAACATGGAGACAGCTGGAGAGGTAGGACTTAGGGATGCTGACACCAGGAAGGCCAGGAAAAACTGTGGTAAAGAGAGACCTTGCCTTCCTGTAGGAAGCAGACTTAGAGCCAATTAGCAGACACTTCAGTGGGAATGTGGAGGCTTGTTTCAACTTGAGAAACAACCAGGAATGGATCAGTTAAAAAACAAGGTTGGCAAATGGGTTGTGTCCTTTCCTTTTTCCCATCTGGTGCAGCAGATGTCAAGTTATCCTCTTAAAGGGGCTACCTTTTTCCAATTTGTTTTAGTTATATTGAAACATTGCTTTAGTAGTTTTAATCTTTTTAACAACTCCCAGCAAGTTCACTTTTGTAAATATAGTCATGAAGCAGAATCCATGGAAGCAGCCAAATCTCTGTTCAGTTATATTTGTCTCAGCTGTGAAAAACTGTTAAAAGCAAGAAAGAGACTGTTTACGGTCAGCATTGTAAAAGCTATTTGTAATTTCTTGGGAGCTTTGGGTCAGTGACAGGAAACCCAACTGCCTTTGGTGCTGGTGAGGAAAGAATATGCCATTTGGTCAATCTTACCCTGTTGTTTTGCTTTCAAGAAAAGGCGATGCCATTTTTTCTCAAAGGTTGGACTGATTATGGATCTTGTCCTACTGATCTTCATTTAAATATTTTCTTGTAATACTAATGTCATAGGCAGAGTTGTTCTAGTATTACATAAGAAATGCAAAGGTGCAGTAGTTTTTGAAATATTCCTTTCCACTATATACACCAAAATGGGAAGTCCCTAGCTTATAAATATTTTCATTTTATTGCATCTTCTCAAGGGACACATGCCTATTTTGTTTTACTTTTCCTACCCAACTGGGAAAAGAAACTCTCATTACTTACTCAATTAAATTAGCTTCTATAAATCAATCAGGAATAATTGTGTTTATATGGGCCAAAACTTCCTCAAGGGGACATTAAATGGCGAGTGATTTAAAATATATTTATTTAGAAATCAATGGTAGTGATTTGAAGCTACCCGTTGAGATTAATGTGGATGGCAGTAGTGCAGTGTTTTGTCAGATTTGTTACAAAAGTTGCAATAAATCAAAGAAATGTTATTAATCTAGTTTAACAAACAACAAGTGAATAAGAAGCATGGGAGGTTTGATAAGCCACAATATTGACTTTTGCTGAAACTATTTCATGAAATACAGATATGATATTTGCATTACAAAGAATATAGGTGGGGTTTTGTCCTTCCAGGACACAGGGCATGAAATCCTAATTCAGACTACAGTCTGTATCCCAGGAGTACCAATCCCATGTTTATAACTGGTTTCTGTGGCATTTTCTAGCAGTGTAGTTGTCCTGTTAGATGAGTGTGTGTATGTGTATTTGCATGTGTGTATACATATATAAAAGACCTAAAGCACACTTAAGGGAGTCAAATTGTGATGTAGCAACAATATGAGAAATCCAGTTTCATGTCCTTGGTTCAGAGAACTGAGTTGCATCTGGTACCTGCTATTTTGCCTCTCCCTTGCACTGGTCAGGTTGCTCGTGTTCCATCTGACCCTTCCTTGTGCTTTTTTCTACTCTCCCTGCTATTTTTACTGTCAATCACTCTCACTGTTCTGCCCCTGTTCTTTTGGCCGATGGGACACTCTAACAGATATTTCTGTGCAGTAAGTCGAACTGAATTCAACCGAAGCCAAGTGAACTGGTTTGTATTACTTACCTTATTCTTACGTGCAATAAATATACATTTTAAATTATATCCATCACCGAACAGAAAATATGAAAGAAAAAATCAATAACATAAATTCTGATTTTTTTTGTCCAAAATTTGTCTAGTCCTTTGGCTTTACTAGAGATACTTAAGATCAGTGAGGCGCTGTGTATTGGGAATTTCTGTTTGTGCTCTATTTCTTTTACTGATCTTGCTGTTGATATCTTATTAAAAATACAAAGCAAAAATGGAGCAAATCATTTGATTATTACCAGTTCATTAGGCTTAAAACATGAATTAGAGCCAACTTCAGCTTTCAGATTCATTCACGTGGCTTGCACTGAAGTCGGTGAGAGGCACATGCATATTCACAATTCCAGAACTTGGCTCTCTGCCCGAGATTTTAGTAGACCAGTGTTCAGCGAAGGCTCTGAGGTAGTAGATCATTTGTTATTTACAGCAGATAATGAAACTTTACTCTGATTTTACTTGAAGCTTTGTTACATAAAGTCTTTAAGTTGGTAGAGGAAAAAATACTCTCCCAATAAATTAAAAAATAAGAAATTAAAAGAAACTCTGTGTACTTTGTAAAGGAATTAAGATTTTTAGAGGTGTTTTAACTGTAAAAACAGGGTGACAAAACGCTTGCTTGGATTTCAAATTTCCTTGGAGTTGCATTGGACTCTGATTGTATCTGTGTCACAGGTGTGAGTTGCTTTCCTCTAGCAAAATAGATGCTTCCAGCAGCTGGCTGCTCCAGAAATGCCACTTGGAACTGGAAACTTTCAAAAATATTTCACAGCTTTCTTGTAGCAAGAAGTGCTGCTTACCATGTGAAGTTTTTGGATCACTGGACTGAAGGGAATGGCAGGAATTTTCCTGTAAGGTGAAGCTGCCCTTGCTGATCTCGAAGTGGCACCCACCTTGCATGGAGCAAGCAGTTTCTAAACACTGCTGATGTTTTCTGCTCCCTGCATACCTGTAACTGCCCTTCACCCAGGCAGGGGGCTGTGTGCACCCCCAGCGGAGGAAAATCTCTGTATGCATAAGGCAGCATTTGGTGAAAGGCTAAACTTTTCTTTTTTAATAAAACTGTGTTATTTAAAAAGGTGTTTGTTGTGTCGTGTGTCCCGTCATCCCCCCCGCACTGGATTTCACCATCTCTTCTAAAGTACAGATGGTAACAGGGAGAGCAATAAGGGTTGAGCTGGGGAGATGAAAAAGGGCATGTGTTTTGCTGTCCCAGTATAGAGTCCCTGTAATGATTACTTTTGAAAGAAGTTGTTGATCAGTGAATGAAATCTTCTAAACTGTTGTTCTCCTTGGGTCAGCTCCAGTTTAAAGGGGGATTGATCTCCCTCCTGCCAGGTGTGCTTGTGCCAGGTATGTTTTGAGTAATCTTGAAGAGGTAGTGCAATTAATCTTGAAGAGGTAGTGCAATGTTTCATCATCTAGTACTGTGGCCGTGGTATCCAAATAGGTGCTGCATCATGTATAATAACATTCCAGATATCATTACACACTGTGCAACTGCAGCAGTAAAATTACATCATGATGTCACTGTGTAAAATATAGCAAGTTGAGTTTGGTGTGATGGGTAGGTTTGTAAAAACAGATGACTACTTCCAGCTCTTAGGCAGGTGATTGAGTTATTTCTCAACAAAATGTATTGTCTCCTCCGTGCTACAACCAGAAATCACTTTAATGCTGAATGGCTTTAGTCTTCAGTAGGCTTTCATTTAAGGAATTTCCCCCTCCTTGCCTGCACACTGGATAGAACAATGCCCTAGAAATTAAAAATAGAAGTAATGTCCCAAAGGCAATGTCTGTCTGCCAGCAGTACGTATGACTTGTTTGGTGGCAAGTGTTTTAGAATTGTGAGCATGAACTCAGTTGGAAAAATGTAAAAACTGATCTCTTCTCCTAGCTTTAATACTGTCCCTCTTCTTCCTTTATTTTTCATTCTTGTATTGTGCCCTATGAATTTTAATAGTTTTAATTTACATCGTGTGGCAAGTGCATCTGTGGAGCTTCTTACCCACAGTCAGGTTCTCTGCAGCAGATGCTGACAGACTTCACTGTTTGCCCCATGGAGATGTGCATCCTGCTACGCACTTATATTACAATCCAAAACATCCCTTCTGGATACTATCCTCAGCCTGAAATATCAGCAGGGTGTCTTGAGATCTGAGGAAAATGGGGAGGTCCCTAGTTCCCCTGACCCCACCAGTATTTCAGTTGACAATGGAAGCATTCTGTCACAGGTTGAGCTTGTGACAGACTGAAGGTGACGGGGAACATGTGGCTTTCTTTTAAAATGTTTCTCTTTGCAAAAAAAAAAAAAATTGTATAGATTGCTTCTTGTATGAAATTTATTTTAATTGAAAATTTTCTTTTTCCATTTTCCTTATATGATTGGGTTTTTAAAAATCTTTTTTTCACCATTACAGCAGGAATTGGCCTCTTATTTAAAACAAAAAATATACACACATATACTTTTAATGCCATTTTGAGGGTCATCTGACTCCGTATGGATGGAGAGGCAATAATGCTGCCCTCCAAGTGTATGACATCTTCTGTATCCCTCATTAGATTAACGGCTGAGTCCAAACCTTTGTAGAAAGGGACTGTTATTGAGAAACAGTGCAAGGTGATGGAAATGCTGGATATCTTCTGCCTTCCTTCAGAGTACCATGTTTCAGGTCATGACAGGAGGGTGGGGCGGAACCAAAGCAAAGAGCCCATGGCAGGACTTTTACAGAAACAGACATGATAATCTATACTTACTTACTAAATGACAGTTTATTTCCAAAGTTACAATTTGAGTAATGACAGATAAACTAAAATTATTGTTAAGAGGCAGGAATGCTAGACCAGTAGATTAGTTACAAGCAGAAGATTATCTTCATAAATCCAGTTGGTACCTCACAAGCCAAAAAGCACAAGAATACTCATGTTCTCCCCTTTCATATCGTTTTTGTATTTTCTTTTAAAATTTAATTTGATCTTACTACTATGATACAGTTAAAAATTTTAAATTATACCCTGTTGCTACTCTGCTAGTTGCTTGAATGCATATCTTATTACAATGGATCATAAATCTGGAAGCCAGCTTTCTGTGTGTATATTTTACTTAATTGGGGTGCATGCGTAAACCTAAAGGCAAGAATCCTTCCAAAACCCAGCTTTTCAATGGAAATACTGTTCACTGTAATGCTCTGAGGGAATTTATAACCCTGAAATGAATCTTTTCTTTTTCAGATGTAATGTTTACCATAGCACAGGAGCTGACAAATAATTTAAATTCAAAGGTAGCTTTAGTGTTGTCACTGCAGCTGAAATAACACTTTTCAAAATTAAAAATTTAAAACTAAGACTTGTAAGACTGCTCCCTGCCCCCGTCTCTACTTTTCTTATCTTAGTGTAAATTGAAAAGATCAAGTATCAATTACAACTCAGGCTATCACTAGCTAATGCATTGTGTGTACATGCACAACACTTCCATCTCCCAAAGAAATCTTGTATTGAAGAGATTTGCTTATATAGGAGCTATAGATACATGTGTTCACTTATTATGTCCATACACTTTTAATAGTATAGTTTTCTGGTTTCTTTCCAGTTATATCTGTACTAAATAGCAAGGAGAGAACAAAAATCTGTCCTAGGTATCTTCTTTATTAAAGATTGTGATTTTTTTTTTTTTACCTTCCTAGGGGAGAAAAATTAGAAAGATTTCCTGAGAAATTTAAAATAAGTACATGACAACATGTGTAGATAATCAAAGTACATAAATATGTTAACTCAGACAACTGAATGATTGCAATGTAACAACAGAATAAGCACAAAAAAGAATTAACTCATTTACATGAAACAAAATATTATACGCTTGATATTGGGTAACCTGCCAGACCAATAGCTTGTACTCTCCTGTTCTTGGCTGTAGGCATCATCATTGTGATACCATTCTACTGCTTTTTGTGTTTTTCTGTTGACTTTATTAAAAAATGAAATACTGCTTCTGCATACCTGTCTTTAAATTCTGAGGTCATTGGAAAAGGTTTCATTAGCCTGAGTGGTTAATTAAAGCCAACTCTAATATCTTCAGGGATACCAGGGTTTAAAAGTCAAGCATGCTGAAGTGATGCTTTAAAAGAAAACTTACAAAATTTACCTGTACAGTTGTAAATTAGTTAAAGTAAATCAAAATAAATTTTAATGTAAAATTGAAAGCACAGAAATTTGTATACAGCAATCTTTTGTGTGTGCATTGTATACCTAATGAATACCTGTAAAGGTGAAAGTTTGCAAATACATAAACCTCCATAGATTTAATAGTTTTGAAACTAAAACCTAAATCTTCACACAAGGTGCTATGTGTATTACTGCATTTCACAGTGGACCTGTTTGTTTCTAGTGGAACGCTGGACAAAACCATCTTGATGCAGGTTTTTTTTCCAGGCTTCATTACAATCTGGATTTGCCACATGTGAAAAATGGTGGTTTGTAGGCAAATAAATGACAAACTAAAATACTAAAAGATGTGGGATTTTGTTTTATTCATTTGAAATGTTTCCTTTGGGCAGAGCTGATTGAACCATGAAAGAAAAGGAAAGGCTTAGAAAAGATGAGATCTCAGCTACAGCTTTCTGGCAAACAGCCTGCACATTCAACCCCAGTTTATGGATTATTGATTGGAGAGGAGATGAAGCACAGCTCCTATTCTCAAGCCAAGCAGACTGCCTTACACAGAGTGCAGCTTAACTTTCTTTCTTAATTAGTGTGGAATACATAATGTGTGTGGAAAAAAGGAGGTCTCGTTAACAGGTCAGAAGAAGTTAGGTTAGCCTTTGTATTGCCTGTGCCAGTGGAGGCAAAGTCATGAAAATGAACTTAGAGATTTTTTTTTTCTCTTAGAGAAACTTATGTTCATGAGCTGTGTACGTATACATACTGTGTATATATATATTTTGGTGTAGTACCTCATCAGGTTTAAAAATGAGGGGTTTATCACAGGAGTCTGAATTCACTTCAGAAAAATTGAAAGCACTGAAATATTCTAAACACAACTGGTTCTGTAGAGAATAGACACTTTCAAACCTGATTAAAAAAACCCCAAACAACCACAAGCAAAAAAACCCCCACAAACCACCCAAAAACAACAACAACAAAAAACCCCCAACAACTGATTAAGATCTAAAAATGATGCTTTTGAATTTTATTAAAAATATGTCATGAAAGTGACATCTTGGGCAACATTTTGAAATCATAACCACTGTTTAGGCAGTGTATGAACTAAATAGTTTTCATTAATAAGGGGAAGTAGTATGATAACCCCTCTAAACTTTTTAGTCTTCCTACTATGAAGCAAGTTGCCTGTCTGTAGTTATGACTTAAATATATAATACTCTACCTGGATTTTTTTTTTTTTCCCCACAGCAGCCTATGGGATTTGAAATCAGTTAAACTCAATTTTCGTATCATCTGCTTATGCCTGCTGTGGAACAAGGGCAGGTGAATGTAAGATTGATGACATGAAGAGGCAGGGTTGCCCTGCTCTGGTAATGCCAGAATAGTGGGGTCACCCTTCCAGGCATCTTTTGGTTTTGATGTTCAGGCTTTTGATACTCTTTAGCATGCTAAAAAGGCCTGTTTATGTACTGTCATTAAGATTTCAGAACCCAGTAAGTATCAGTTTATATAAATTAGAGAAAAGTTTAATTACTTTTATTGTAAGGAAGGTTCCTGAGCATGAGAAATAACATAAATAGATTGCTGGCTGAAGTGTCAGGTGGCAAAGCAAGAAGATAGAACATAACACCTTACATTTCAGGTGAGAAATTTGTGAGGGCTTACGAAGCAGAGAATGTATATCCAAGAAAATGGCAAGTTCAATATGAAAACTTATTTTTTGTCATAAAGTTCAAACGAGGGGAAGGATGAGGTCAACATAAGACATACAATGTAATCAGGATGGGAAATATTAAAGCATATACAAATATGCTTTAAAATAAAAAAGATATTTAACTTATTTATAAAATCAAGTATATTGCTGTTTGTCCCAGGATAAAATCTTGGCTGACAAAGAAAAAAAGTCATTGGTTTGAAAAGTAAGAAAAGGTCAGGGAGTCATCTTGAACTTACGGAAATCATTCGAAAAGATAGTTGCTTTATTTTGCAACATCATGTTTTTAAATTGATTGGTAATAATTTAAAATGATTCGACATCTGCAGGCTGCCACTGTGGGAAAATTTGTGGAAAAACTGTCGAGGTTTATTCAGTGTCTGGCAGGCTTGACAAGGGCACATACTAGGTTCTGGCATAAACCTAATTTTAGGGTAAAGTCATGAATAATTTCTTGAAGTTTACTGACCTACAGGAATGTAGCAGTGTGGTACCTTATAATGTACATTATATAAACCTCTCTCTCAAAAAAAATCCCCAACAATGAAAAAAAAAAGTAAACAAACCACCACAACAAAAAACCTTAACATTTGTCCTTGCAAGTCCTATGCCTGGCAGTCTGAGTCATTGAGGTGCTATGATGGAGTTGGTTAGCCTCCTAGTGACTTATGCAGTGGTATTTGTGTGGTGTAGTACATGCAACTGATGGAAGGCCATAGGGACCCTTGCATAATGTGCTTTTGAGTGAGCCAGTGAAGCACCTGGTCACTTCACGAAAGCATAACTCCAGTAGGAGTAATCATGTTCCTTGTGCAGTGCACAATGTTTCTGCCAAGTGACTGGCCTGCATACGGGTTTTCTGACCTTGTAGTGCTTGCTAAGAGTAAACTGACATGACTGGTATTTCTGGACCTGAATGAGTAAGGTACTAGCCTAGCTCTATGAAATTAATATGGCACTCGTTTGGGTTTTTTTGTGGTTTTGGGGTTTTTTGTTTGTGTTTTTTTTTTTAAAAAAAGCTACATCTGATGGACCTATTCTCTTACCTTGAACAGAGCTCACCAGGAGTGCTCCAATGAAACGTATTCTTGTCACAAAACACTAGTTTGTCAAAAGTGAAAGGTGTTGGTCTTGACAAGCGTCCCCTGGAAGATGGGGTGACTTTTGGAAGCACATGCCTTCTTTCTTGTCAGCTTGTCAGGGCTCTGAAGTATTTCAAGTTTCCAGCACCTGCTACTCTGGGCTGAGAGCCGCAGTACTGCTGGTGTCCCTGTCGCAGCACTGGGAAGCCCAGAAACTGCTGGGTTCTAAGGTCTATTTAATGGTCTACTTTCCAGCTTTGTATTAGCTTCTGTCCCACACTTGATATGAAACAAAATCTTATTTAGAAAATAAAAATGTATGTAGAACTATAGACAGAATAGAAATTCTGAGTTTTAGATACCTGAGTCTAGTAAGTCTTTGGTCAATGCAGAATATATAGTGCTTAAGGGAATTACAGTACACTAAGAAGCTGTACATTTAGGTCTACATTGAAGAGTTGATATTTTAGAGTTTGAATATTTTGTTTTCAGGAAAAATTGAAACAAATGGTGGCCTAATGTGACTTAGTAGCTACAAAGGCAGTATGTGGATATGGGAAGGAAAGCAAATAAAATGCTGATATGGCATCAGGACAGTTGTTCCCTCTGCTTCAGGGCAGAGACCTTTTATTAGGATGTTATGTGGAAGAATATTTATTCTGTTGCTATCTTTTTGTACTTCATCTGTGTATTAATAGAGGGTATATTTTCCAAAGCAACCTTTTCCAACTTCTGTACTTCACTGATTATTTAGGCAGTGCTTTATCTAAGTATCAAGAAAACAGATTCTTCTGTGTACATCTTATAGTATAATGGTATTGAAAAGACACTCTTGGATGCAGTTCAGAATAAGAGGTCCTGCCATACTGCAGTGGAAAAAAAAATTGCTATTTTCCATAGAGTGTGTGATTTTTTTTGTTGTTGTTTGTATTTTGTACACTTGTGTGTTAAAATTTACTGCCGCAAAATTCAGGCTGCAAAAAATTTACAGCCTAAGATAACTTGGGATAGTAGTTCATAATAAGAATAAGTATAAAAAGATCAGTAATGCAGATAATGTTGTCTAAATAAGTCTGGAGAAGAGTGCTTTTAATGATAGGGATAAAGAATATTTAAGTATCAAATTGTTATTCCAATACCCTTTATAGAAAATGTGTGTGACCTGGAATGACTGACTTCTAGCTTCTGGGGTCAGCTTTGCCTATCCACTCTGTGAGCCACTGTCTTATTTGGGTTTTACCATTTCTTATTCCTCTATAATCATAATACATATGTCTAGAGCTGTACTGTCTCTGCTTGATTAATGCTGTGATAATCAGCAAAATACATTATTTTGAAATCTCTTTTGTAAGGTTCAACTGTATCACTGACAAGGATTGACAGCTGCTGAGAATACAATAATGAGGATTTTACTCCCACTGTCTGTGCAAATTTATCACTGAAGTTTATTTTTCTCATTTACCTGTAGAACTATTTACCTGCGATTTCCCCTTGTAATCTACGGCTGTGTTCCTTATCAAAATACCATTGGTTTTTGTAGTTTATATTAATATAAAAATACACAGTGTGTACATGAAATCATGGTTATAAGGTAGAAAGGGAGGTACTCCTGAAAAATAGTCAAGATCTGGTTATCTGTTCTGCAGTGTTTTCCATATGTAGATAATGGTCTATGGAATATGGTTCGAAAAGACCCGTTGTGCTTTGTGTGCCAGTTTTTATCCATCATAGCAGCAGCTGACTTTTTTTTCCTCACTGATATATATGTTGCAGGGAGACATCGGTAACTGGTATTGATAAACAGGACAATTGTTCAAGTCTAAACTATTTGGCTGATGCATGTACAGACCAACTTGCAGCACTTTGCTAGGAAGTATCCCAGATGCATATGTGTCTGTGCTTCCAACAGCATGAACATGAGTTTACTCCTTTTCAAGTAGTTTATAATTATAAACTTTATGGAGCATCTCAGAGAGTTACAGTACTGCAAAGGTACAACTAATAACTAGAAGCATCTCAAAGGTCAGTGCTGGTTTTCTTGAGGTGGGGGGCTGTCATCCATGCACTTTCTCATTTCCTGGTTGATGCTGCCACGGTCACCCTGACTACACAACAGTGTGCAAAGCTGGGCTTCCTTTTCTCTTCATGTGGTTTAGGCAGTTTATTTTAATAAAGGGGTCGTCGTATACAGCAGAAAATATAGCTATTATTTTATTGGAGTCATCTATCTTAACATAAAGCTTTGGATAGTCTACTTCTTTAGCACATACTATGAAGATATTTGTCTCTGTCCAGAACCCTACTGAGGCTTTATGTGGTATTACTAAAAAAAAACCAAAAAACAAAAAAAAAACCCAAAAACCCCAAACCTGAGCGCTAGGAACATGTGTGATTCAAGTAATTATGGGACATAGAGCAGAAACCATGACAATATATACAGAATTCTAGAAAGGAGGAGATGAACACATTCATAGAGTAGCAAAGCCTTATTTAGTGCATAGACTCATCCAGGTAAATGAGTCATAAGCAGGAAAGAAAAATAGGAATCGTAGTCAAAGGAAATTAGTCGTGGAAAGGGACCTGGAGTCATCCTAACTCTCAGTAAGCTGGACTTGCTGATTGGGCTTTTGTTTGTTTGTTTTTAACCTTGGCAACGTCTTAGTTTTCTTGTACTTTGTTGTTCTGTCATGAGGAAAATCTTATTTTTATTTCCAGTTTTGGTCTTCAAACACAAAAGAAAAAATTCAGGGAACTTGCCCCCCAGATAATTAAGTCTAAAAGCCTGTTAATGAAAACCTGTATAAGAAAAGTAATTCAATATAAATAATGTAAAAAGAAAATATAGCTATACAGTATAATTCTTCTGAATCTTATAGCTAAGTTCAAAAGCCCAGAGAGTTTTATTATCGTGAAGTGTACTGGTACACGCACAGCTAATACATGTATATGTTTTTCTATTCTTCAGTCTCGCTGACTTACTGATAGAAAACTCCTTCACATTGTTATCACTCTTTCCTGTTCTGTTTTCCAGTAGCCCGACAGCTTAGCTTTACTTATGTCCATTTAAGCTAGTTTAGGTTAATATATTTGCTATAAAGCATTCCAATGCCTACTCAGAATCCTTTAAGCCCTACCAAAAATGAGATGGCCTGATCTGGAACATCTTTGATAAACCAGCACGACACATCACTGCTATGACAGCTTCTCTCTGAAAAGCAGTGAGTGGAGAGATTCTCTGGTTTTTCTGTTAGATTAAATGATGTGCTTCAGAGATACGTTTGTATTGATATTTGTATTCTTTGAAGATCTTTGGTTTTAGACCCAATTGGTATTTGAATGGTAGACTGGTGGGAATGGAGGTGCTGCAAGAAAAATTAATGCTGACCTTTCAGGAGAAGATATTTTGTCTTACGTGAGAATACTAAAACTTAACTGTGATTTTCAATATTGTCTTGAATTATGCTTTTTCTGATAGTATAGAAAGCTAATATTTGGGAAAGCAAGAACACTGAATGGCCTCTGTCTTCAACACTACCATATCCCACTTCTATAAAGAATCGGCTCACAATTTCTTCCTGGGAGCAAAAGATAGTGTCTTTAAACATGGTAAGTAACACAAATGGTGTCTATAAACAAGCTGAAATAAAAAAACAAACCAAACCAAAACAAAAAACAAAACAGCAAAAAGTAAAATTGCAACTGAAGTTACAGAATTTTATTTGGTTAGGGATAGATGAGAAATACTTCAAGGTTTTGAATGGAGAATTTTGTGGATGTGCCTTTTTTCACCTGTAAAATGTTGTCAGGTGTGGATGCAGTGACTGCTTTCTCTGACTATTCCAGTGTGAATCCATGGTTGGGTTCTGCATCCTGTGTGATTAACTCCACCTTACTATTTCAGTTTTTCTTACCTGTTTGCAGAATAACCAAAAATAACTTGTCAGTTCTGTAGGGAGTAAAGGGAATGCGATATCAAGTGGTGGAAGCTCCTTGTGCACCTTCTACCTCACTCTTACAGCAGTCACCACTTTTTTCCTCTTGAAGTTGCACCTCTACCTAATAAGCCATCTTACTGGAGCACTTGATTTCCTCAAGAAGAATAAAGCTACTTTCATGTGACTTGGAGCAGATTAACAAATGCCACACAAAAATTGCATAAATAAGAATTAGGAGTTTTATTTTCATACTCCTAGTTTCATTGAATGATACCTTAATGCTTGTTAAGCCCTTGTTAAGTCAAATTATATTAAATGAAACTGTTTAGGGAGTGAGATATTACTTAGTATGGCCAAAGGTGGCATAATCTAGTCCAAGTGCTAGTTTCTAGTTTGTATCAGCCGAACAATAATAAAAATGAAATAGCTTAATTGGTACTT
This sequence comes from Theristicus caerulescens, assembly GCA_020745775.1. Lineage (NCBI taxonomy): Eukaryota > Metazoa > Chordata > Aves > Pelecaniformes > Threskiornithidae > Theristicus > Theristicus caerulescens. The sequence continues at coordinate 101,550,090 of CM036560.1, forward strand.
TTGGGATTTGCTGAAAATGTGTTAGAGGGATGGATTGAACTGGATTCAAAATAGTAACACAAATATCTGTGCTGTCATATTTAAATTTGCTATGGCTCGAGTTGAGGAGCTGCTTTTCCCTTTTTTTCTTCCTCCTCTTGGCTTCTCCCTGTGAAACTGTATTTGGGTTCCAGTGGGAAGCATGTACTTTGTAATGGTAAATACTGTTTAGTGTGACTTGACATTTTTTCAGGGAGATAATGTACCCAGGATTGTCTCCTTCCTGGCCCAATGACTCAGAAAGCTCTGAAAATATACCACAGTGTGGGAAACTTCAGAAGTGTTGCAGGAGGAATTACTGGTGACTAACTCAGTGACAAAACAGTGGGTATAAGATGCATTTTGTGCATGTTGTTCATCCACATTTTAACTTATTAGACCCTAACAGTGTATTTCTGATGGACATCAGTGTGATTTGGAACTGCTGCTAGCCCTCTTGCTATTTGTAACCTCGAAGTATAATCCTGTTAATTATCCAATACTCATAATCTTTCTTTCATAATCTCTGTAATATCCTGTCTGTTGTATGTTTTCAAGAATCATACTGAAACTAACTTTTGTCTACTGCAAAATCTTTCTATTTTATTCAAGATTAGAGATTCTTTTTAAGTTAAATGTGAATAAAGAACCTGCTGTTAAAAGTTCAAGATCTATTATTTAAAACAGATCAAGAACAATGCCTCCTTATGCAGCATTTCCATGGAAGACTATCATTAATGAATGCAAACTGAGGTGTAGACTTGTATGAAGGGATGTAAAGACCCTAATTTAATAACTTTATGTAATTTACAAACCTGGGAAAAGTGGACAAACTGATAGAGTGGTAAGATGAGATCTTCTAGTGTAGTGAAGTAGAGCCCTGCTCTCTTGAAATAAAAAAAATCAAGCTCCATCTATCTGGCCAAGTTAACCTTTTGGGGATTTATGCCTGTTGTAGATAGGTTGATAAAGATGATAATTCCAGCCTGTGCCTTTTGTTTTTGGAGGTCCTGATGTAAAACATTTTCTGTTCTGTTATACAGTTGGATGCTGTCATTATGGTGAACAGAGTATTGGAAATAACTTTCCTCTTGAAGATCTTGGAAACAGTTGAAAGACAGAGTAATGCATGTATGAAGAAAGAGAGGAAGAAGAATAAGAGTGAATTTATTTATTGAAATAATGTCAGGAATGCAGTTTTAGTGATCATCAGTGAAATAATTTTGAGATAGATTTTTGCAACATGTATATGCGAGGGAAGGGTCTAGAAACCATGAACTGAGTCTCCCTTCATCTTGGAGTGAGAAATTCTACGGTGTGACTATACCTGTCTTGAGTGTCTTTCAAGAAACCAAAATTTTAGTCATAAGCAATACCTCTTACTCTCTCAAGGTGTTAGCTGAATGGTTACCAGAAATGCTTGAGTCTTGGCAGAATCAAAGAAGTTAAGAGGGAGGTTCTGAAAAGATATCTAAATAGATGGTTAACTATCATCTACAATAGAAAACATTACTTTAGATGCATAAAAGCACGATAGATTTGGAATTAACTTCATTCTTCCTGTGCTGTTTTATGCGTTTTTGACAAAAGCCATCTGTGTAAGAAGTGGACAATAAGGCATATAAGTCACAACAAGAAAAACATCTGTCTTGGAGAAATAAAGTTGCACAAATATGTCTATTACAGGCAGTAATTCTTTATTTGATTGCAGAGCTTGCATATATTCAGGTTTTTAAATCTGCTAGAGCAATCTCCTGACCTCGGATAATGCTTTCTGTGTTAGCTCCTTAATAGCAGTAGCAGTTAGTGATTTCTGTGGTGGAGGAGGCCTGTGAGGCTGGAGGAATAGCCATGTATTTTGTCTGACCAAGTTGGTTAAAAAAAAAAAAAAAAATTCTGTGTTAGGCTAGTAGATGATCCTTTTAAAAAGACAGTGTTCCCTTCTCAATTCTAAATGTCACTGTGAGGAGCAACACTCAGACCTGTACAGTGAGTTAGCTCAGGGTTAGAGCTCCCGTTTGACTCTAATTGAAAAGTATTATGGAAACAAAAATGAAATGAGGTTAAGAAAAAACAAAGACTGTCTTTACTACCCTGTCCATGTTTTCCACTGCCCATCAGTGGTGGTGCCAGACAGACCGTAAACAAACATTTCAGTATCTAATTAAAAATGAGTAAATGTTGTCAAGAAAAACTTGCAAGAGGCAAATAATGTCAACTGGAGAAAAAATTTCTCATTGTTATAAATAACATGCTAGAACTGAAAACACATACATATTTGGACTGCAGAACAGACCATGCATCAGGTGATACCTCAGAGGTGCCCTGATGTTAATGAAATGTAATTCTCACTGCTGCTGCCGTTGGATACCAAACCCTGCAGTAAAGGTCCTTGGCCAGTCTCCAGGAGCATTCCGAGTGGCTGTAGCGAGTTCAGCCTCAGTTCATGGTGGCTTTAGCATAACCCACTGCAAAATGATGAGGCTGTATCACATATTCTTTCGTTTTCACTTCTGAAGTGCTTGGAAAATATTGATATGTTAGAAATTGAAAAAGTAAGTATAATCGTGGAGGCTTGAAAGTTACTGCCCTTCACAGTGTGTTACCAGAACAAAAACAGGTGATTTGGTAACTGCATTTCAATACTTTCGGTGGGAAGGGTCAGGCCTGTGTTAATATTTGATCAATGTTGAGAATGTGTGTTCCAACTCCCAGATAACTTGCTCTGTCATCACTAGAATTGCAGTAATCCACTATAAGGAGGAAGTAGCAGCAATACATCAGGAGTATAGAGAAAACTTTTAAAATACAGAAAAAACAGTAGTTAGTAAAAGATGAAGATATGTTTAGTAAAAGAAATGTCCATGTTGACAATTCAAATTCTACAGCATTGACCTAACTTGGATTTTCCTGAGTAAGAGGTAACAGAATTGGACCAAAGCTGAGTCCTTTGAGAGCTCCACTGCTGCAGAAATTTCTTTTCAACTATTTTCTAATAATGCGTCTTCTCCATTTTGGTGCCCAATCCTGATTTTTGTAGTCCCTCTTTAGCAGAAGACAGTCTTGGTGTGGCTGGGACCCCAAATGTCCCAGTCTTAATGGCAAAGGAAAAAGAAATCTGGCTAACAAGGAAACAATAGATCTGTCCCTTTTACAGTCCTCCCTCTTGTTCTCCTGATATAGGGGAGAAGAGGGAGTTTGGGGTTTAGCTATAGAAGGTAGAAGCTTCCATAATGTGTCTGGTAGATTCATTCCTGAAGTGGCAGTAAACACAGCTTTTACTCTAGCTCTATGGTACACGATAAGGTTTCATAGGTTTTATAAGGTGTTTTCTTTATTATTAAAAAGCTCTAAAACACTGTCAAGGTTTCTGTGGTGTAATCACAGAACTACTATATACAAATTTCAGTGCACATGTCACAAAAGTATTAGTATTGACCCTTCAGTTAAAGATGACTTTTTCCTTAGAGGCAACCTTGTTTTCTTGAAGGTAATAGGATGCTGGCAATAAATATATGCTACTTCAGTACTACAGAGTGATCATTAAAATACACTATGCCTTTATGTGTTGGTGGGTTTTTTTTGTTTGGTGGTTTTGTTTTGGTTTTTTTTAGAACTATGATGTAATGGTAGTAAGTAAAACAGATACTTTTGCTATTCTGTAAGAAGAAAATAAATTCCTGTAATTAAGTGGGACGGTTTCCAGGAGTTTGTGCAGATGATGTTTTACTTCAGCAAAAGCATTATATACACATTTGTTGTTCTGAACACATTTGACTGGTGGTTTAAATGCTATTTAAGGGCTTGAGAAAAGGTCCTAGGATGTATTTAAAAAAAAAAAAAATAAAAAGGTAGGGAGGAGAAGAGAGATGTCTAAAGTTCATAGTGACAACCACTATTATTCAGACCTGTTAAATGTCAAATTTGAATTTTGGCTAGTGTACATTAACTGTATTTATGTATTCCTATGCATGCATACATACGTAAACAAACCATATGTTGCTTGGATAACAGAAAAGAATTGACTTGGAGGCCTGCCCATCTAAGTAGTGTACTTTCAAGCTTGGCCTTACTGTTATTTCTTTAAACAGTGTGATTGAAATTTAAAAAAACCCAACAACAAAAACCACCCCCACCCTGCCAACAAACAAACTTTCTTCCAGAAATGCTTTGAAACTACATATTTCCATCTGAAAACAAATCCAATGCATCTTCTGATTAGTGTTACAAACTTATGAAAATGAAAGCATCTATTATGCAAAGAGATGTTTTACCAGAGTGAATGGGATACTGGTTTGAGTTCCACAAAAATAGAAGTATAAAATAAAATAGTGATTTTTTGGGGTAGGCTGGTAAAATATACTGAACATCTCTAAGAGGAAAATAAGATTTTTTTTTTTTAAATTATTATTTGTATAGCAATATATGGAAAGGGAGGATCCAAAAGAGTTAAAATACCTCTCTAGGCTCTTCTATTTGAACAACACATCTTAAGAATCCTGGGAAGCAGCAACATTTTTCACTGGAAGCTATTAATAACAAACTTTTTGTATGAAGTTTTGAAGCAGATACTAGGAAAATGTTAGACACAGTTTAAAGCAACATGTGTTATGCTTCCTTATTTCATTCCAAAGTATTTCTGTGAGAACTGCTTTGATCTCTGTGTTTCGTTGTGTCTATTTGGAAAATGGAGATAAGGCTGACCTATTTCACAAACAGTCATCTGCAGGTACATAAAGGTGTGGAACTTGCCAATGTCTTGTAGAAACTTAAATTTTAAAAAGTGAAAGCATTAAAAAAAAAATGGACAGAGGAAAAAAAAATCAAAATAATCCAGCACAATAAGCATTTATAGCATATGTGTGCATTGCAAGAGAATTACAAATATAAACATCAGTAATTCAGAATTCTTCTGTTATAACCATATCAGCAGTTACACATTTTTAAGATCTTGACAGGCATAGCAGTGGTGACGGAAGCCTGTGTAATATGTAACCAACATTAGTAAAACTACAAAATAGCTTTTGTTTAAAATATCTGGAAAGGGATCCTACAATAATTAAATGGCACCATTCATCAATGTTGTCAAGACAAACTCAAGAGCTTGTTCTGTAAATGTTGATCTGACTTCGAAGCTTCAATTAAACTCGTAGGAATGATTGGTCATAAAATGAAATTAGTAATTGCCATGGAATGTCATGATAGTATTAAGAACTATAACGTTAACCAATGAGAGACACAAATAACATGCTATTTGGCAGACACCAAATGTTAATTATATGTTGTTGGAATTCAGTCCAAAAAATAGAATTTTTTCTGAAGAGAAGATCCTCAAAATTTAAAAGTTAAAACTATTTTGTTTTTTATTTAAATCATATTAATGTATCTGCTTAATCCTAAAATACTTATTTTCAGCAAAATGTTTATGTCAAGTTTTCTTAAAAAAAAAAATCAAATTTTCTTTAGCATAAAACCAGATCTCTCGGAGAATTTTTTCTGCATTAAAAACTACAGGAAAAGTTGTTGGTATATTTATTTTTAGACTTAATGTACTTCCCTTTCACTTGCTACTATTCAGAGCCTTCTTGGGAAACCTGTTTTTCATTTGCATTTTTATTGCTATATGAGGAAAAAGCTTGCATTGTAAATGCCAGTGTGCTTATATGTTAATGCAGACCCATGAGGATGTTATTCTGCTTCCTTCCTTTCTATCTCCAGTTTCTTATTTGGGTCTGTGTGGTTTTGAAGGGTGTATCTTCAGTTAGCTTCCAATTAATAAGCAAGCAATTATTTTGAAAACCTCTGTTGCTATTGCTACAGGAAAAATAGCATTTAAATTTATCCCCATTAAATGCATTTTTCTCATAAAAGAAAGAAGCTCCTCCCACTGTACAAACAGTTGCTGAGCAATAGCAGGTGATGTTTCTCCATGGGCTTTCATGAGCTATTTAATCATTGATGTAATATACAGTTTTAGTGCTGCAAGTTATGTTAAATGCTGATAGACCGAGTTTATTTTCCTCCCTTTTTAAGTCAATTTATTACTTTGGCAGTGGACCAGTTTTGGCAATCTTGGAGACCTGACTTTCCAGGTCTATTCAGTTGTAATCTTCCCTCACACCCGTACATGTCTATACGCTCTTCAAAGTGCACAGTTTAACATTCTGAACAATTTTTGTGGTCATTCAAACTTGGTTTTCTCTGAAGATGGCGTTAATAAAAGTTTGCAGCTGTGATTGCAGTTTCAGCACTATTTCACTTATTTATTCAGAAAAAAAGCTAATTTTGAACTGCTCTTGTTACCTGTTCTGGATTTGTACTGGCCAATTTCAGGGAGAAGACTCTGAACTGTTTCTAAATCCTTGAGATTCCTTCACTCCTTAGTAGTCAGCACACCAATTATTTTTGTTTGATATATTGTTTTCTGCATATCAGTTGCTATGCTATGACACATAAATTTTCATCTTTGATCTAGTTTTCATCTGTGTTCTTTCAGCCATTGCTAACACTTTCTAGTTATTCCTAGCTAACTAGAAAATTATTAAGAAAGATTTTGTAGGATTTGCCGTATAAGATATCTGAGGCAAATGGAGAGAACACAGCTGTCCAGTAATGCCACGTGGGGAATAAAAAAGGTTTAGTCCTTTCAAATCTCCTGGAGACTTAGCATGCCCCTTTAGTAAATTGCAGGTTTGGCACAGAGAAACAAACTTTATGCCAGTTTGGCTCTCCTGCTAGAAGTCTCTGTATGGTAATGGACTACGTTAGAGTAAGTGTTGAGAGATACAGAAAAGATTTTAAAAAATTAGGTAAAAAAGGAATTGTTGGAATCTCAGTAAACTGCATTCAAAGTGCCTGACAGAGTAGGTGCTGCAGAGAGTCCTGAATTTATCTCCTGCTGTAGCTATTTTATATAACAAAAAAAAAATCTAGACTATCAGATTGGACTGACTTGCACTTTTTTTCTGGCTTGTTGGTTGACATATCCAGGTGGCAGAGGCTGACCTATTTTAGTATGCTGGATGAACACTATAATCAAACTGGAAAAATAATTGTTTTGCATCGTAGGTCATTCTTATGTCTTCCACACAACTTGTATGTCTGTGTGAATGTTGTGAAATCTCCAGTTGTGAAATCTCCAGTCAAATGTCTGATTTTAAACTAATTTGCTTTTAAATACAGCATCTCCTTTATTTTTGGGTGCATAGTTACTATAGAATTTTTTGCAGAACCACTTTTGTTTCTGTAAGTCTTCTGCAACAGGTTTTATTACTATCCGTTGTGTACTTTAAGATATCTTGTAAACGTCTGTGTGAAATTATTTTATGAGCTCTCTCTCACACACTCTCTTTTTCTTCGGTCATGCAGCTCACAGACCAGGTTTGAGTGGCAAGAGATATAGCTCTAGAGGTATGGGTTCTAAGTTAGAGGCTTAAGTACACCTTAGCCCTGAATTACAGTAAGATTATAGTTGTGTTTCAATAAAACATGCCATAACAGTACAGACATTAAATTATAATAGTAAAATATAGCATTGCTGTCAGGAAGATCAGAGGGAGGAAGGGAAGAGGCTCAAAAATACAGCTGCTTCAGTGGCTCTCAAAAAGGGAAATTACTGGAAGGCAAAGGGGATAATGCAGAAAAGGGAAGAAAGAGGATGGGGTAACAATTGGGATGGAAGAAAATTCTAGGTAGGCCAGAACAGGATGAAGTAGGGGGATTTGTACAGAAAGGTCTTTTTTCAATTGATTAAAGGAAGTTCTTTTTTGGCTTCCTACAAATAGATAAAAGGCTGGTTTGAAAACTGGGGAGGACCATTTCAGTAGAATATAGAACTTGAGCCCCGGTTACTTCGAATGTCTTTTCCTCCCCCTGTGCTGTATGACTGTTTGGAGAATTTGCTGCTCTTCTGAGTTGTGAAGAGCACAATAAAGAGAAACCTGTTAATATTAAAGCTTAAAAAAGTCTTTTTGTTTACAGAACTTGAGGATTGTTGGCTAAGAGAGGAAGTTTGACTTCGTAAGTTAATATATTACTGACCTGTTTAGTATCTAACAGTAGAAACTAACATAACAAGATTTCTTCCTTTCTACTGTGTGTATCCATATAAACTCAGATTTTAATTCACAGTGGTTAGGATTTCCAGTTCTTTATTGAACTAGTACTGAAAATAAAACTTCTAAGAACAAGGATGTAATTCTCATTAGCTTTCACATTTGAAGAGTATGTGTTTCTCAGCTTTTAACCATGATGAACACTTTTAATATGTATCATTACCATACCATATAGTGTGCTACACACTGTCCTGTCTAGAGACAGCAGCTCCATCAACTATTTATTAACTACTGCTTTTTCTGAGGAAGCCTTTTGCTTAGCATTTACAAATTATGTGCCTCACTTGGCAATGTGTTGAAGGAAGAAAAGATTTCTTAATGTAGTAAGCATCTGTTATTTAATCACTTTTAGTTGGTAAGAAGAAAAATCTAACTTGGATTTGTACTGTGTCTGCACAACTTTAACGGATGTTTGATATTTTTCCTCCCTCTCCTCTTCCTCTGGAAACAAGAGATGGCTGTGGAAGGTACTGCTGATAAGATGTGATGCATGTTTAATGTGTAACAAAAATACTCTGCAAAACTAAAGGGTTTAGGAAATGTTTAAAGATATACAGGTTGTCTGAGGGACAGACCTCAGCATGGGAAGATACAACATGTTGGTAGTTGGAAATCCAGCATGGTTTAGTATAACCAGTCATCTTGTAAGCGGGCAGGTGGAGATTAGCTCAAAATAAAAAAGGGAAAAAAACATAATTCTTCCTCTCCACATTAAAACCTCTGCTGAGTGTTCAGAGAAAGATGGAGAAAGGACAGTTATAGATTTCAGAGTGAGAGTAAAAGCAGCATGGTCTAACAAAACCACCCATGCTTCCTATGCAGAGGTGCAGCGGTGTTTGTGGCTTGTGCCTTGCGTGGGCAACAGGCTGGCAGGTGTGGAGGACTGAATGAGAACCAGCACCTGGGCTTGCTGCTCGGTTTCCTCTCTTCCTTCTCTTCCCAGCTCCTCTAATTAAATGTACCTTGGGAGGGCAGAGTGGAGTTAACCTCATCGTCAAATACAGTTGCGGTGTTACTAAGAAAAGAGGAGTCTTTAGTGTTTGGTTGCAAGCTGTATCCTAATTTATAAAACTGCTCTAGCCTAGAGTTTTTCTAGGCACAGATTTCACAGAAACGGATGATAGCTTAAAGGGTGTTTTTCTGCCAACACCAGATTTTACCTTAAAGCCATGTAAGTGGCTGATATTGATTTCAGAGGGAGACCTATACATACTCAAGGCCAGAAGTTGGCTTTTTGCCTGCTTTTGTGTTTAACAAGTACAGTAATTTGCTGAAATGTTCGCTTCCTTGCTAGTGCTTATTCTTTTGTTATCATTATCGACAGAAACTATTTGTCAAAACCTTAGTCATCAACTAAGCCATCGTTCCTCATCTGGGTAATTCCACTGAATTTAACTGAAACAGGAAACCTCATACCAAAATGTTGCATCTCACAGCAAAGGCTAATTATGTGTAAGATGCTGAGCAGTGGATTATTCACATAATAGAAAAAACAGGCTGTGGTCTATATGAAAAAATATTTCTCAGGTTCATATTAAATTTAGAATGTATTTTGTTCCATTAAGTGTAGGTGTCAGAATTTTTATTTCTGTTTTATTATATAGCATGCTCTGAACACCTTCAGGAAAAGATGTAATCTCTTCCCCCTTTGGGCAATTAAGAATGTCAATTATATCAGTTCTTACTGTTGGCCTTTCTTTTTCTCCTGTAAATAATCTGTTTTTCTCTCCTGTGTAGTTAGTTCCCAGTAGCTACAAGGAATCTTTCCCTGTCCCCTTGTATTAATACATCTCTTAAAGACTGTAAATAGGCTTTTCAGACTAGTTTCTTCTGGCTTGGAGACAAAGTATATCAGACATAACTATTTTTCTTTTGCTGTTCCTTGAGAATGCTGCTTATTTCCAGTTGGAATAGCTGTAAAAGGATTCCTGACAAGTTGGTTTATCATGCACTATTTCATCCTTTACTTTGAGAGAACTCCTTTAAGATTCAAAGCTCTCCTCAGGGTATTTCACACGTCCAAATGAATGATGTGGACTGTTGGGCTGCATAACCTTCATGCTGCTCAGAGATGTAAATTCTACTCTGAATTTTTCCTTATTTCTTTGATCTCAGTTATTCTTCACTAGTAGCTTGAAGACTGAAACTTGTACGAACCACTTTTTTCTTTCTTAACACCCTGTCAATTACAAACTAAGTGGATAGAGGAGGACAGGTTTTTTTGATGGCATCTTCTGTTTTTCCTATATTGTGTTTGTATTCCTTTTTGTGATAAAACAAAACATTGTTATGGCGCTGGTCTGGAATGTGAAAGAACCAGGATAAAAGGCACTACTTATGATTTAAGGAGAGTGAAAAGTTTTCTCTCAGTTCTGTTGAAGGAGGGATTTTGCCCTGGCTTGCCCTATAATCAGACAGGAGTGGGTGAGATAATATTTCACTTTTCATCCCTTCCCTTATATTTAAAATAAATTAAAAAAAATGACAAAATATTAGAATTATTATGTTGCCAGTAAATACCAAATTCCCTCCAAACCCACTTGGTAGTGTTTTTTCCAAGCATTTTAACTGCTCAGGGAAGATCATGTCTAGACCTGGTGTACACTCCAGCTCCCGCAGCTGACGGCATATTTCTGCCTCCAGCAGAGCTTTTGCTGGCTCTGGGGAGAGCAGCATGAAAAGTGTTTCTCGCTGTAGGCCACAGAGCAGGAAAGAGTACAAGGAATAGAATGAATGTCTAATACTTTGATAGGCAAAGGCCTTGTCTAAAGATTTATTAAAATGGTTGGTTAAAGGGAGAGAAATAAATAGGGAGAGAAAAGTTGTAAATAGTTTTACTATCCCAAGTTATATAGGTAAATGTTAAATGATGAAAGTTTTTTAGTTGCTGACTTTTTTTTTGTTTTAGCTATCTCAAAATAACTTGGTTTTTGCTCCGTGGCTGAGAATAGGTGCCAATTATAAGCTGTCTGCGAACTCTGTAGACAGTGGTCATGGACAGTAGATTACATCATGAGCCTGCTCCAACAATAAATATAATTGTCTTGCTTTTATGGCACCATAGTACAGATCTCCTGATGTCGAGTTACTGCCTCCCTGTTCTCTTCTTTTCATCTTTCTTTTTCTGTATCTGTTTGCATACTTCAGAAAAAGCTGCTGAGGGGATGCAGAAGGTGAGATACTGTATGCTGATGACTTCACCTTATCCAGTGTAGGTTATGGTTAAAGAGACTGGAAAGAAAAACAAGAGGTCATTTTTAGCTCATTTCAAAATTTTAGGCTTAATGATCTGCGTGCACAGTATTATGCAATACACATACTAGTTAAAAAAAAGTGGAGTTGCTCTAATTTTGGTCCCACAATTGTGTGTGTGGGGAAATTGTGCCACAGTTTCTCTGTGGGGCAAGGGAAAACAGACAAAAATATTTACTTATGTTCTAACTTTGTTTTCAAGTTTATTTTATTTCTGGTTGCTGGCTTTTGAGGCAAAAAAACCCTGTTATTGCACCATGTTAGGTCCATGTAGAATTTACAAGTGAATTAAAATTTACAGCTTGGCTTTGCGAAGGTAGTCATGGACATGATGCTTTCCAGTATTGATACTGCATGTTGCACAAGACCTTTGTACATGAAATCTGAACTTGGGGCTCATGGTTGCAATAAGCAGGAGTTTTGCTTCCTGTTTAGAGTTAGCAATCTAATTTGCTTATAAATGCAAGCTACATAATCATTGTACTATAAACAAAACTTTCATAAGGATGGCTTCTAGATTTACCCCTAGTCCTTTAGTAGAAAAAAATTGTGCTTTTGCAGATAATTGCAAAGGAAAATATTTCTTATTCAAGAAAAGTTGAATCTACATACATACTTTCGTGTGTGTGTGCATCACATGAAATTTGTACCACTGTAAATTAGTTGGTGGGTTTTTTTTGTAGGAAAAATAGGGTTTGAAAGTAAATATTCCCTTATGCTGTAATACAACAGTTGGAGTGCTAAGCTGCTGTTTGCTTGCAGAAGGCAATATATAGTCTTTTACAAAACTGCAGTCACCTGTGGTGCTCAGGTGAACATACACATGCCAATCTGAATTAGAATCAGATAATTAATTTGTAATTTAAATACTGTAATATTGCCAATTCTCACTTTGGTAGTATTCAATGCATATGTTTTACAAGTGATAAATGTGAGTGCCCCTAATAAAAACCTCTTTTCAAAGAGCCTTTTGTGCAGACTTCTTTCCGAATGTATCTCTATAGAGTTTTCTGTTGCTATTTTTTTTTTCAGCTAACAAAATAGTGCTCAGTAGCAATGGCCAGTATTTTAGTTTATACAGGAATAAAAAGCTATTGAGGTTAAAAGTGAGTAGTAAGGAAAATCAGGCTCTCCCTAGACTACTTCAGAGTCAAACTCTTCACGAAAGTGTAAATGGAAGAGAATTGTTATGCTTTTTTTTCAGCTGATCTATGAGTATTTGTTTGTCTTTAATTTATGCAGTACATTTTTAGTTGTATGGGTTGTATGGTTCTCAGATCATAAATGTTAAAACCTATTTCTGTTAGAATTATTGAAAAGATGAAAAATGGTTAGAAGTAGTGGTGATGGCTAGTAGGCAAACTTTCAATAGATAGTAACCGTTAGTGTCACATAGTTGTTTTTTTTCTCCTTTTTCTGATGTTGACAAGATAATAAAAATACTTCCTCTTTCATATTTCTGTTTGTGGAGATGGTCCTTAAGCTGTTTAATTCTTACAAATGCACAAGTGTAAGCACGTTTCATGATAATGAACAGTTAAGTAGATAGCACAAAATGTCAGTTAGAACTGTAGCCTCTGATCTGCCATTATTTTTCTTTTTTTAAATTCAGAGTCTCAACTTAGACAAAAATCATACTGAGTTCAGATACACAGTTCAGCAAACCGTTGCCAATCACTGCTGAAGATAGTAGCCATGTGACAGCATTGGCAGTTAAGGGATGGAGACAGGTAATGGTGGAGAGTGATTTGTCCCAGCTTCAAGGAAGGCAAGCAGAATTTATGAACACACACATTGTTTTCTCCTTGGAGGAACAGGTGTTATTTCTGTATGGTTAAATAAGTGTAGCAGAACTGGCTTTACATTTGTACTAAATTTAGGTTTTTAAACAATCACTTCTATGCTTAACGTGGGTAAACAGTGATTTTGCACAAGTGAAGAGAGGAGAGAGGAGGCACATAGCCACAGCTTAGTTTATCCCGAATTTTGTGAGAACACTAGGGGACTGGGCTTCACTCCTATTAACGTATATTGGTATTTTGACAAGATCTGCAAGATGCGGTTTCTGTATGTTAGGTCACATCTATAACAGAAATACTTTAGTCTTCTAGGATATTGGTATGCTTTACAGGCAAAACAGTAATACAGCAGATGCAGTTGTGCTGCACAGTTGTGTTCTGTACTGACCACCGGCTGTGCTGCCAAAGCTGCTTTGCTGCTGGGCTACAGCAATGGAGGCTTCCCTTGCACATGATGTTGGGGACTTGACTTTTTCACATCACTCATCAATGTTGATTTTAGTGGCCAGAGGTCTGTAATACAGATTTTGCTCTTGTCTCAGCAATGTGTCCCAGGCCTCTTTTACGTTGAGCTAGTTAAGTACTTTGGAGTTTTTTCTCTGTTTCCCCCCTGTTTAGCCACTATATTAACCCAGTGCTTTCTACTACTCGGTGCCATGGCAGTATTTGTCCTGATTTCTATCAAAGATACCTCATACTTGTAGTGCACTAAACTAGTGCTTCTGACTTTCTTTAGAAATGTAGAGAGTTAATCATGAAAAGGAAGGAAGGACAGGACATTTACTACAACAGTGCCAGCCAAGAGACCAATAAATTTTGTTTCTCCCCCATAATATGGAATTCATTTTAAACTTTTGGGGGATACTAAAATTTTTAAATAGAGATGGAACCGTATGCTATTTGTATTGAGTGTGGTTAGTAGCTTCTGCTTCCATATTGTTGGATGGCTACTTTAGAAATGTTGAATGTTAGATATGCTGAAATACTTCATTCTGCCACTTTTAGAAAATGAAACTTCTGACTCTGTTTTGCTTATAGTGATTTCTGTGTTCCACAAAGATACCATGTACAGAAATAGTTACATGGTAGAAAACCTGAAGTTTTACCAGTTTTGGAGCAATATTAGGGTCCTGCTGTGCCCCTGATGTTTGCACAGAGCTCACCTATGAGTGAGAACTGGCTTGCAGACCAAAGCAGGGGATAAGTGGCTTAATATGTCGGTTTTAAAAGAAGTGCTGCAGTGTCAGCAACGTATGAGGGATTTTGCGTGCAGTGAATGCAGAATGCATCTTCAGACTAAGGAGGCAGGCACAAGCAGGTAATCCAAATATCTGTGGCAAAACAGAGTAGAGCTGCTGCTGAAGCTCCAGGAGGTGGGTACTCTGCAGCCAATGCATTTCCCTGCCTGCAGAATGACTAAAGATGAGAATGGATAGATCTCTACTGGCACCATCTGTGATTCACAGCCATTTCATGGCATGCTTGTTGCAATGTGGGAGTATACTCAAGCTGGCAATTTTCTATGTAAAAGGGGCTGCAATATGGGGGCTAATGCAGAACTTTGAGTTAGTTCAGCTGCATAATAACAAATGGCATATATAATTACTAGTTTTATCAGCAGAGAGTGGCTTCTGCCTTGTTCTCTGACTACACTCTTAAATTATGCATCTTGAATGTTTTTAATTGTCTAGAACAGAATAAATTAATTGCAAAATTTTATTAGTTTAGAATATTGGTAAAGGATTTTTATCTGAAAGTATCCCTCTGGATTTAACCCAATTTCCTTCTGCATACTTTCTCTTTCAATTTGTGAACATTTAGTGCTCTTGGCATTATGACAGGCTTTAGGTGAGAAGCTCTTTGAAGTCTTGTAGAATGCTGTACCAGTGGTGGCCAACCTGAGTCTGTGGTGTCATTTACCATCTTTAGTTTCCAGTGGTCCCCAAAATACCTGATCAGCAGACAGGTGATTCACTGTTAGTGAGTAGTCTCTCAGCCTCATATGCAAATTTCTTCTTTCACAGGATTGCTAATAATGTAGCTTCATGTCACAAAAATGGGCCACCATAATTCAGGAAAAGACCATGCTTATTTTCTCCATTTCGTGTGGACATGAAATGAATGACAAGATGCAATATAGGTGGAGAATTCCCAGTGCCATTCTGTCAGTGTTCATTAATTTTATTCACTTATTTATTTTGAGGGATGCTCATTCCCCTTGTTTATTTAGTGCTGACCTGTCTCGCAACAAATGTCCCAGTTTGACTGTGGGATGATCTGGGAGATGTTTGGAACTATGAACCCTCTGCACTGCTGAGTCCTTGTCAGGGGCACTCTTATCCCAGAAGCCAGCACCTAGTGACACCAAGGCTCTAACTTGCTCTTGCAGCTAGGCAGGAGGCATATGCCTCCTGAAGTCTTAAAGCCCCATTTGGGTTGTTGGTGCCCCAAGGTAGTATTGTCCAACACCACATTTCAGCTGTTTTCATTATCACTGGGAAATACTGGTGGTGTGCTTTGTATGCTAGCTTCACTTACGTCACTCTCAGTCTTAGATGTGCTTAAAGGTAAAAATATAATCTTGCTTTAGTAAAGCAAAAGACTTAATTTGCAAAGTTTCATGCAAAGTGTATGAAGCTGAAATTGGGATTGCAGTAAAATACAGCCTCATGCTGTGTTCATCTCAGACTGTTTTCATAATTGTCTGTTAGGATTCTTGGAAATGGGTAGAATGACCTGAAAACAAAATGCTACTTCTGAGAACTAAATCTTTAAATCAGATCAGAAAGAAACATGTTTTAATTCCTTTTTCTTTATAAATTATTTTAAAAGATGATTAAGGTGGTTGAAATAATTTATGTATCATATATGTAGCTATACGTTGTACTTTCTTGTTATTCAGCATACTGTTACTGCTTTATCTTGAGTTATTCACAGAGACTGCACTTAGTTCATTAATACCCGTCAGTTTATTACTTAAAGCACTTCATCAAAACTAATCCCAGCTTATTGATATATGGCTTCATAGAATCACATCTGGACAGTAACTGTCCTGTTCAACTAGCAACCAAACAAATAATTTTGCTTAAGCCATCAATGAGAAATCAGCTAAGAACTTCAATTTCCTGAGGTGTGAATAATGTACAAGTGGTCTTTCAATATATGGAGGAGAATGGTTTATAACTTTTGTCGAATAGTTCAGTGTCTGATGATGGCTATCAAAACCTACCAAGTAATAGTTTTAGAACTAGTATTTACAGTTTCAGAGACTTTTTTTATGCTTAAAATGAACATGAAAGGATTGAACTGATAAGCTACTAAACATTTTGATCATTTTGTGCTGAATATTTAAGAATAATTTCCTTTTTACTCAATATGACATATGCTCGTACAAAAAAACGTGATGAAGCTATACAACCCACACCGAAGCTGGATGATTTTGAATAAAGTATCTGGCAGCGATAATGGTCTTAACTTTAGTGGGGGGCTGCTTTCCCTAGATAGTAATTCAGACAGTTATTTCTGTCACAGCTAGCTGAATGGCAATATAATTTTCAGTGAAACTATTGTAATTCAAACAAGTCTGTGTGTATTGAAGAATCCAAGATGAAAAATGCATGTCTGTTTTTGACATAAGGTCAAATAAAAGATGACAAAAACACAAGGAGAGAGGAATACTTCAGAAGATGTTAGATATTATAGAAAATGTAATGAGCTGAGATGGTTTTATTTTTTTTCACTTAATGTAAGCACTAACTGCTATGTTAAAGGAAGTATGTAGTGCATTTTCCTAAAAACTGTAACACATGATTTGGAGTAGAGATATCTCTCTCTTTCTGAGAACGTGTAGCTAAATTTCTTTGAGTTGAAAGTTCTATTCAAAAAGTACTTTGAAAATATTTTTCAGTATCTTTCTCTGCCTCCTTTTTACTAACAAACAGCTAGTATCCCTCTTTCATACATTCCAGTCAATTGAAACTTGCTGCCTGCATTAAAGAATTATTTCAAGAAATTGGACTGAATTTAATGAAGGCATTGCTTGACTTTTTGCTGTCTTTCCCCCATTATATTTGCATCTCTCCCTTCTTCAACACAGCATCTGTGGCGTTTGTCTTATTTATTACTTTGTTTGGGGAAAGTTCACTCCTGTAAAGTTAATTCCTCTTGTGTGGTCTGCATACTGCACGAAGAGTCAGGTCAAGCTTTATTTTTATCCAGCTTTTTGAACTAGTTCACTCATCTCTTTTTGATTTATCCTTAAAATGGCAGTGCTCTCTTCCAACCTATCCCAAATAGGTTTGTGAATACTTAATTGCCTTTGACCTAATATATAGCAGCCCTTTGAGAAGTATGCTATATAAAGCTAAAGGTTCTATAGCCTGCTGTCGTGGTTTAACCCCAGCCAGCAACTAAGCACCATGCAGCCGCTCACTCACTCCCCGCTTTGGGATGGGGGAGAGAATTGGAAGGGTAAAAGGGAGGGAACTCGTGGGTTGAGATAAGAACAGTTTAATAATTGAAGTAAAATAAAATAGAACAGTTAAAGAGGTAAAGCAAAGGCTGCGCACGCAAACAAGGCAAAACAAGGAATTAATTCACTACTTCCCATGGGCAGGCGGGTGTTCGGCCATCCCCAGGAAAGCAGGGCTCCATCACGCGTAACGGTTACTTGGGAAGACAAACGCCATCACGCCAGATGTCCCCCCCTTCCTTCTTCTTCCCCCAGCTTATATACTGAGCATGACGTCATATGGTATGGGATAACTCTTTGGCCAGTCTGGGTCAGCGCCCCTGGCTGTGCTCCCTCCCAGCCCCCTGTGCACCGGGCAGAGCACGGGAAGCTGAAAAGTCCTTGACCAATGTAAGCGCTACTTAGCAACCTTTTAGCGGTACTTAGCATCGACATTGTTCTCATCCTAAACCCAAAACACAGCCTCAGTACTGGCTACCAAGAAGAAAATTAACTCTATCCCAGCTGAAACCAGGACACCTGCAATAAAATGAAAAAAGTTTCAGTTTGTTTTTTCTGGGATTTTTTGTGTTTGTTTGGGTGTTTTGTTTTGTTTTTTAAATTCAGTGTAGTCCAGTGCCATAAGCAGCTGAGCCTTCTGGCCAAGATAAATACCAGACAACAAAGTGTGTGCATAAAATAATTCACCAAGTCCATCTGTAGGCATATAAATGTGACCTGACTTCAGAGAGGATCACTTTCCTTGAAGCATGAGTGTCCATCATACCGATGAACTCTTCATGATGGCAAAGGAGAGGAGTTACACCTATAAGTATTTCTTTGATTATCCATAAAGGCTTTATCATTGGTCAGAAATGGGTGAGAGAAGAAAAGGAGAAGACCATGCTTACTGAGAGATCAGAATTATTATTTCTTTTTTTTTCTGGAGTCCTCCATTCAGTTGGAGGAATGCATGAAGTTGGCCTGACTTAAAAACCTTAATATCATTGTGATACTTACCCTTGCTATTACATATGCAATTAGGAGGCCGCTGACATCAAGCTTGCTCTTATTTTTCAGGCATCTTTGTAAAAGCCAGTTGGGGAGCCTGATTTTTAATGCTGCAGTGGTTGGTACCTATATTAGTCTGGCAAAACTACTTATCCACGTGTTTGAGTAACACAGAAAACTGTTAATGGTTTCCCTCTTTCTCTTCCTTTAGTTCTCTGATGATGGTAATGTAGGCACATTATGTGCATAGTGAATTTTAAGCAGTGCCTGAATGTGAAAGATTTTAGAACTGAAACAGTTGGGGACAGGAGTACACGTTACTGTTCCCTTGCAAGTGTTCTTGGAATGGCTGTCAAGGACAAAGCACAGCTCCTTCTGGTGTCTGGCTTCTGTGGGGAAGATTTAA
Source organism: Theristicus caerulescens (assembly GCA_020745775.1). NCBI lineage: Eukaryota > Metazoa > Chordata > Aves > Pelecaniformes > Threskiornithidae > Theristicus > Theristicus caerulescens. Next base: position 101,569,140 of record CM036560.1, read on the forward strand.
TTTCAAGCATTCAAGAGCATGCTGCTTTAGTGAACAGTTCGGATTTTTACTGATGGCGTTATCATTTGGTATGCATAAGTGGGATGTTTTAAGTGGGATTACTGTTAAGTTTCCTTGCTGGCTCATGACCGGTTGTTGCTAAGAGATGTTCACACGTATTTGCTATGTGAGGGAGTTCATCTCTGTTATGTAGATTTTGAGAGCACGATCCAGAAAATATGAATATGCTAATGATTGAGCAGTACAGAGTGGGGAAAAACATGAAGCTAAAAGCTCTGGATTTTTTTCTTTTATAAATAGATTTTAGAATTATTTTCTGTTGTAATTGGAGCCATTCTCTCAAATGTTTCCTTGGTCTTCTGAAGCATAGCTTTCCAAACAATGGGTGAGGTGACAGCACACAAACCAGAAATCATTACTGCATGAGAAGATGGCACCCAGAATGCCCAGTGTTGTGAGCCTTCAGCACTGGTGTGAACCGAGCCCTCACAACGAATATAGTTCCAAGAATCATTAATACCCAAGTGTTTTGGTAGAAATTGTTGACTAGTTGCAGTGAGGGAGCAACCAGAAGGCTGGATGTGTCTTGCTATAATCAAAGCCTCTCAGACCTGCTAATCTGAGGGAAAAACTTGCTGTAACCAGGTGTTATCTGTTGGAATTTCTATGGACTTCCACAGTACTTCTGTCATACCCCTCTTGGTATTTTATAGCATTGCCTTTTCTGTTTCTAACCAACGGCATTTAAAATGGAGGTGGGTTAGCCCCTCAAAACTACAAAACCGCTCGAGAATATTTCCCTCCAGTGTTTGGGGAGAGGTAGGGTTTCTTTTACCTTGGGCACAATGTTTATCAATGGTAAAATCCATCTGAACCCCCACTACTTCAGTGAGCATTGCCTATTGATTTCCATGTTATTAGGTTTCTTATCAGTAGGTACCGTTGTATGGTAGTAGTATCTAACCAGAGAAAAATTAAGAATTACTGGAAAAGAAAAATACAGCTTAGAAACTGTGACATTTTATGGCATTTGAAATGGGAAGTGGATAAAAAAGGCGGTAGTATCATTCTTTCCATGTTTTTCGCCTGGGGAAAAAAAAGGTAAAGCTGTGATGGTGTTTTAAAAGTGTAAAATTTGTTTACTTTTCTAACTTTAGACCTATGCAGTGAATGTCATGCTGCTGACATGAATTTAATCAGGGATTTCTGTATCCCTGTAAACAGACAATATTTTCCCATGTTCCTGAATTCAAAGATGAGTTGAAGTGGTTTATTTGAATTGGTATTACCCTTCCTGAAAAAAATGTTTCTTGTGGTAATAATGATAGTTCTTCATAGTAAAAATTTTTATCATAATGAATAATTATTTCACTTCTGATTGTTGAGATATGTAAACATTGATGTCCAGAGAATTAAAAAGAAGGTTGCCCAACATTGACCTTGTCTAATTTATGTATATCCTTTCTTCTATCACTTTTTTCTGAGTCATCAAAATACCTTTTCACTTAGAAATGCCTTCATGCTCTTTTTATCAATACAAATGCATTCAGTTCCAGCAGTCTAGCTAAGTACTGTATTTTGTCTGTTGGTTTCAGGTACAGAAAACAACTTTTTCATTGAAGAAGCAGTTTTCAGTTTCAGGCTTGTAAGAACTCATCACAAACTGTACAGATATTTTTCTAATTAGGAAAAATTACCTTGGCTGTGTGTCCTTAATTACTCTCAGAATGTCAGATAGATAATGAACAATTCAATACAGGCATAAAAATAACTTTACATTTCACTGGTTTGACTTTGAAATAATCCTGAAGTACTTTATCTCTGGAAATGTTATAAGTAAAAAAGGTCACTGAGGAGCTAGTCAGTGAATAATATGCAATAGCTGTGGAAGTAACAGGGAAAAAAAGATGATTTACTTAGCTAGGGAAACATTCCAGCATAACTTAAAAGTTGGGCAGTGTTTTTAAAAAAACAAATTAAACTAGCTCTTTCTGGGCTAATTGTACTGAAATTCCAAGCAGATTTAATGAAATTGTTTTATTTTCTTGTGGAATTCTGTTAGAATAGATCTTGGCTGCTAAGTGGACAGTAGACCCATCAGTCCTTTATCACTTTGATGTTGGTTACTAATGGGAATTGTCCAATAACATTTTGACTTTGTTTAGATAACTGTAACAGTAATACAGAAAAACATCTGAAGTGCTATTTTTGTTTCTATTGAACTCGGAGACTTAAACATCCGTTTAAGTTTTGTTCTGAAAGGTGGTAGTCTTCTGCAGCTGAGCTGTATGTTAGACAATATACAGTTGCTGTGCTCTTGTATGTAGGGTGGTATACGTCATTTGGCTTTTACATAGTCACAATAAGTACACAAATCCTCTTGAGCAGAGTTGGAACAGGGGAAGTGTGGATTTCAGTCCTGCAATCCTGTGGAAATAACCATGACGCGTTCACTTAAAGTGATTGTAAGGTAATAGTGCACTGAGAGTGAGGAACCATTTCATCTACTTCAGTCAATCATATTGTTTCTAATCTTGTGGAGAGTCTTCAATACCTCTGCTGTAGTTCTGGTTTAATATTAATTTCAAGCCATTTAAGGGCACAACATAACCTGAACAGTTGCCTTGGTTCGCCTGATGTCTCAAGCTTCTGTTTTGTCCCCTGTGCTAGGTAATTTGTGTTCATAAGTGTCTACACAAACTAATGTCCATCAGTTATTCAGTTACAACTACCAGAAATACTGGTTGCTTCAAACTCCATTCCTGAGACATGATGTGGTTTATTTGATAAATCTGTAGGCAGTACAGAGAACTGGGATGCTTCAGCTCCAGAATCTTGTCAGTAATGCAAGATAGGTGATGAGTAGTGAACAGATATTTGAGAGCAGTTAAAGGCCCAACTTCAAAAGCTGTCAAAGGCCCTTCAATCTAGATTCCTAGTAGAAAATTCCCAGCATTCATCTTGGTGCATGTAGTAGGTTTTGAATGATCACCGGCATGGAATATCGTGTTAGACTGGATCAGAGAGTAGCATTCTTGTTTAGTAATGGAGCTCTGCTCAGGTCTACCAACGCAACAGAATGTCCCTGTGAAATAAATATAATTAAAAGTGGTATTAAAAAAAAAAGTAAGGTGTGTTTATTTTTTTCCGAGGACTAAAGAAAAACCTGTTCTGTAAAACCTTAACAGTATTTGTTCAGTGTTTGAATCTTCCAGTGTTTCCCTAAGAGGGGGGAAATAAAATAGAGGCTATCAATGCAGTTCTGTTATAACATGCAGAGTGTGCAATACTAGCTTCTCTCCAGTAGATTCCTAAGGCTGGAGTCTCTATTGTTTAGAAAATGATAACCACAAGATGCATTTAATCCTAATCTTAAATCAGCTCTTACAGGTATTAATATTGTTTGGTATTTTTCCCAAGATTAACCAGATATATCTACATATGAGAAAAATAACTAGAACAGTATAGCCGAGAATGTTAGTGAAAACAGTTTAATATAAATGCGATAATTCAAGCAAATGTCTTTCCAAGGGCAGCTTTGTCTGTGCTTAATAGTACATTTGGAAGCTCAGTAACATTATGGTAAAAGATCAATTTATGTCAACGTGGAAAGGTCTTGCATTGGAAGGTCCATAGGCGAGCCTTATTTTTGTATTTGTGCTTTGAGGTGCCTTGCTGTACGTGCTTGTGCTTGCCTATTCTACTCCCCCCCCCCCCCCCGCCTCCCTTTTCAGCTACACTATTAGAAACAACTGTCCAAAGCTAGTCCAGGGCTATAACCATCCATCACCAAGAGTAAATTATGCACTTGATAACTTCAACTCCAAATCACCAGTGCATGTATCTTCCTGAAAGCTAATCTTGAGTTTTCATATCTTTGCCCCCAAATGTTACAAATGTCACCTTTGAAAACTCACATCATATATGCCTCCTGATTCACTGCATCACTAAGGCTTCTTGTTTTCCTTCACACTGTTTTTTCTTGTGTGGGTTTTTTTTCCTTCCCCCTCCTCCTTTAAACAGATCGAAGGCATTGAAAGCAGCTTATGGCATTAGATGCTTTTAAGCTGCTTTAGCTGCTTTAACGCCTTAGATAATTTTAAATTTCTCTTACTTCCTTTGTCCCATAAAATAAAACATGCTCCTGACCCCAAAACCAAGAGCACAGTTTGGAAGTGAAAAACAAGGGTGCATGCTACTGGATAGAAATAGTAAGATAAAACCCTTTCAGGGCTTTTACAGTGTATTATTCTTTCCCTGAAGAGCATGCACCTTTGTCCTATATTTAATTGCTCTGCATTTTATTGCCAACTTCAGATCTCCTGGAAAAATATACTGAGTTCCCTCATATTAGCAAATAAGTACTTTATTTAATTGATTCTTAAGAAAAAGCTTAAGGCATTATAAAGCAGCCTTCTCTTGCACAAAGTTGGTTTTAAAAATAAAAAAATTATTTTAATAGTCATTATGTGAAGGAAATCAACAAGTATGTATACAGGAAAAATATTTAGTACTCGATATATTATTAAATGTAATCTCTGTCTTGTTTCTAAAGCTAAAAAATGGAACTTAAATTGAGGGAAATTTCAGCTTCAGGACATGGGGAATAATCATAGACTATTGAATTTTTGCCAATAGTGGAAAACTTCTGTGTGGATCTACCTGTCTAACAGAGAACCAAATTAAGTGGAAAGGGCAGAATTAAAGTAGGAAGGGCCCAAGGTGCTACTGAAGTGACAGAAAAAGCAGAAATCAGTTGTGATTTTGTGTGTGTGTGTGTGTGTGGCGGGGGGGGAGGCAGGAGGAAGAAGCTCTGCTAGAAAAGAAAATGTAAAACTTCAGACTGTCCTAAGCTTTACTGTATGAACAGCAAAGAGTGAGACATGACTCTGCAGCCAGGACTATACAAACCTTCCAAAAGTCCTCCGTGGTTTTGCATGACAGTTAAGAAATAGCAAGAACTATTTATAGCGTTCTGAGATCTGGAGATAAAATTTAGGTCCTGCTGAACTAAAGATACAAATCCTACTAGGTCAAGATTGTGACAGCAATTAACTTCATATTCTTGCACCAGGAGGAAGAAATAATAGGTATGTGAGGGAGCAATAGAAAAAGCTAATTGCTTAATTCTCTTGCCATATCCTTGAGGCTCTCTCAAAATAAAAGAGATGGAATGTAAGTCATTGTGCACTGTGACTCTCATGCAGTTTTGCATCACGTGAACATTCTTACAAAGAAAGCTATTTCCCCATTGTGTTAAGACTTTCATCTGAGGACACATTACTTAGACATTTCTGTCTTCAAAGCATTGTATAAATGGAGCATTTATGCTTGCTCACCAAGGATTTATTCTCTTAGTTTAACCGGGTCAATCTATTTAAAAAAAAAAAAAAAAAAAGGCAAGTAAGCAAATAGTGTCTTGACTACTAAGTTGTAGAACTTTACTGAAGGACATCATGTCAGACTGGAGTGGAATTCAGAAATTCTTTATGTATGGTCACACGTTCATTTCTCTGTTCCACTTCAAAAAAGAAAATGATGTAGAAAAGCATTATTTATATTTTATTCTCCATGAATAAAAGGGTTTTCAGACCTTCTTATAAATCTGCAGCATTATTCTTAACCAAAGCCTAAACTGACCTGAACAGTCATTAGGATTTAGATCATGTTCTTCCATCTGTGACTGACACTCTGATTAGAGGTTCCAAAACTAAGGTGGATTGCATATAGAATTTATAATTTCATCATCACTAGAAAGCAATAGAAGGAGTATTTAAGTGCTGAAAAAAGTAAAGTAGTCTGCTTGAGGCAAAAATATAATTCTAATTTTGTCCAGAATGCTATTCAACACTTCTCAGCCTTCGGTCTGTCTTGTTATATCCTAGGATTCATGTAAGATTGTTTATGTGGTGTGTTGATGAAATATGTACAGGCTGCCACCTTCAAGTTTTCATATTAATACAGACAAAAATACTTTTCTAGGATACTGTACACAGCTGCAAAAACTGAGTGTTCTTAATTTCTGACTGAGATGACGTGTTGTTCCAGTTTTATACTTGCCAAATTTTATAAACCACTGAGTAAATAAAAGTAGCTTTCTTATGGAATAACAGGAAGTCCTTACTGTTATTTAGTGATATTAGGAATGCCTCTGTGTTAACATGTTCATATTTTTACCATTTTCTGCAAGTTGAGGTCATTGTAAAATACAGCAGCCGTCCTCCTGTTGCAATGTGAGCTCATTTCCTGCAGTTGAGTAACTCTTGTTTGGGTTTTTATTATGAATGAATAAAAGTGAGTTAAAGATAATTGATTCAAAAAATTCATTAAGGAAGATTACTGTGCAAAGCCCACAAGAATTAGGGCCAGTAAGTAAATGGTGAAATTAGTCACTAAACTCTCAATAAGTGGCTTTAAATTTTCAATAATCGCTAGTCTATTTAGCAGACCAATGGCAACTCTAACTTGAAGGCTCAGTAAACTGCTCCTCCCCTCCACCTTCCATTATCCTCCATATGTGCAGCGGGAAGGTTTCTGACCCTTTGTGTTCCAGATATATAAATAGTCTGATTTTAAAGTCCACGTTATGTCACAGTCAAATAAATGAAAGTGATCGAAAGGAAACTGGCATTGAATTAGTTTTGTCCGATCAGAATTGAAAGTAGCAGCAGTTTCTAAGGTAGCATTTGCATATCCATGTTTATGTTGAGAGTAAGTCTGATCTCTTTAATATCTCTGGATCCAAGTGAAATTTGGAACTTTTGTCTGTCTTGTCTGTGTCTTTGCTACTGTGACTTTGTGTGCTAGATCTGTAGAACTACTGTAATAATTTCTAACTTGTATCTTTTAAATGTTGGTATAATAATGAATACCAGGCAACTAAGTACTGGTATTATGAAACTTTGCCTTTTATTTCAAATTGGGACAAGAACAGAACTGCTGCCATAAATTACTAGATTCCTTGGCTGGTGGTTTACTTTCTTCTGTGGTCATTTTTGACCTGAGAGTGTCTACAGCAACATTTTCCAGTTCTGTGTGTTTTGGCACTTCCAAGGAGTACAGATGGATTTCTCTGGCACCTGTTGTTATACATTCTGCCTCAGCAACATCCGAAAAGGCTGATGTAACCTACTTGAAAAAACAGTAATGCTGGACTGTGCTTTTCATCACATCTTAGCTATCCTTTCATTGCGACCCAAATGTGACTAAGGCTGTGGTACCAGTGTAACAGTGCCAACACAGGGAAGAGCCTTTCAGAGAAGGATGAACTTCTGCACGGTTATGCAAACATATGTAATGGAAGATTTCAAACTTCAGTTAGTACCAGGCCCAAATGTTGACTCAGAGAAAGGGATCTTCTGTCTCAACCCCACAAGGCTGGTTATTACTTCTCTTTTAAGCATTTTAGTAAAGAATCCACTATTTAATCTTGAGTGGTGTGAAGTTTTTTTACTATCCCTGGATCAAAGAGACAGGGGCTACGTTGTTCCTGTCTGATCACATCATTTCAGTGCTAAATTTATCTGGTATCTTCAGAAATGTGTACATCTTGCAGACACACTTTGATACTGTATTATGGAAGAATTTTTAGTTCTTACAATGACCCAGACTGTAACAATAACTCATTTACTACTATTTAAAGGATATCTTCTACTACTGAAACTTTTCTCTATCTGCTTTTCTCTCTTCTCCCTTTTCCTCACTTTTTCCATAGCAATTACTTGGTATCTGGTAACTTGCTCAGGAACTACTGACTTGAGAGCATGTATGGTGGTCCTTCTTGTCATTTTGGTGACACTAGCAGCAAAAGCAATTAGATTTCTGTCTGTAGGATATCCTTTAACTCCAGTTTCCTTATCCCCTGGCTCAATTTCAACTAAGATCCCACTTCTAGTGCATTTCCAGCCTTGTTAACCATGTTTCCTTCTCTAGGGTTAAATGTCTAGCAAATAAAGGCTTGCTTTAGTAAGAGAAAGAGCAGTGGTCTGAAACAGGTGTTTGTATGAAAGTTGTCGGTGTGATTTCTGAGTTTATTAGAGTATATTTGGGGCTGATCCTCACAGTAACACTGGACATGAAAACCATCCTGGAGAATGAGTTTGTTGTCCTTCAGCTGCCTTTTATGTCAGAGACTTCTGTCACATGCAGGACATCAAAAATAACCTAGCGGTTAATAGCTGTCTCAAAATAACAGCCAGCAAAGTATTTAGGAAAAAGGAAATGAGAACTAAAATTACATTTCTGAAAAGGGTCACTTAATTACTGATTTATTTTAACTTCTGGAATGGTTTCTGCTTGGCTGCTTAAATTTGCTGTATGTTAACTTATATCTGTTTTAGCCAGAGGCAGTACGTCTAAGACCGAGTGTACATTTGTCAGAGTTATATCTAGCTGTCTGCAGAGAACCATAGCCCTGTAAAATGTTGATCATGTTCTAGTGTGCCATCAGCCACAATTTTTCAGTACATACCACCTTTTTAAATGGCATTTAGAATATTTCTTATAGACTACTATCATCTTTTTTGTGATAATTGTATTTCTACAGATCATGGTAAACTTGAGTATTTAGTATGCTCAACATTGTTCTTTGTAATAAGAGAACTGTAAAACAGAAATCTGGTTGAAAATCCAGTCTCCAGAGTTTGAATGATGTTTAGTTTTAGCATGCCTTTCTTTAGAATGTATTTTTTGCTTGAAAATACCAATAGAAAAAACACGATTTAGAAATAATTAAGAAAGGCAATTTACCTGCACCTGAACAACCTTCCATGAGAAAACAAACTTTCCGTTGCAAGGTTCAGTATTGCAGGATCTACACAAGCTGCAGTTCCTGGTGTAACTAACAGCATTGTAGCCATAGCTGTATTTACATCTGTGCTTTTTTGAAGTGTTTCCTATGCCAGGGTAAGAGAAGGTTAAACTTCAGTTTGAGACAATACAGCAAGTCTAACCAGAATTAAAATTCAATGACCTGTTTGTTTGCTCTGTAAAGCTAGTTCTCTAGTTTGAGAAGGCTCTCATCTTTGCATTTGTCTTGTCTCTATATAAACTTGAAACATCTTGAAAAAACATATGAATTTTAGTGAGAAGCAGAGGTAGAAAAGGTATTTCTCATCTGTGTTCTTTTTTCATCTAGATAATGTAAATGGTGCTGCTGGTGTGTGTGAGAGAGAGATACACCATGCGTCAGTCACAGGGTGAATGTGCTAAGGTGCTAACTGGAAAATACTCTCTGTCTATACTTCTGCTTGTAGCCAAAGGATTGTCAGAGTACTAAAACTCAGGTCATGGTCATGTTTAAATACTTGACTGGAATCTTAAGTTTAATTTGTTACTTTTTGACTTCTTAAGTCATTTAACAGATCATGCATGGAGATGCACGTTTTTATGCCCTTTGTTAAGGGGACTGTTAAACTAATGAGGCAAAGGCAGGAGGATGGAAGTACAGTCTGAATGCTTCTTTTTGTCAGTAATCAAAAATGAAAGCCTTCCCAGCCATGTGTTGCATTCACTGTGAACTCTGGCAACAGATCCTTTTGTGTTATCAGTTGTGAGGGTTGAAGACACCAAGTCTTTTGCTAAAACAAAAAGTTGAAGTCTTCAACAATGTGAGTGATAATGTGATCCTTCTCCCACCTCTTACTCTTTCATTTTGCATTGCATTGGACATGCCAGCTACTTGGACTGATTAAAAAGAAAGATGTAGCCACTATTGATTGACGGTATCCATTTTTTGATAAGTGCAAAGCGCACAGCTTGCCATGCTCTGTGTCCCACCTTGTCTCTAAAAAATGAAACAGTGTCATCAAAGGCCACTTATACCTATTGGGTTACTGTCTGCTTGTTAATACATTCAAAGAAATAGTTGTTAAATAGTGTTCCAAATAATATCTAGATTCCACTTTCATTTGAGAGTAAGATTTAGTGCAGTTATTTCTTATGAATGCTGTTTACCAGTCATTTGCTGTGGAGACTATTGGAATGCGAGTATGTGACTTAGGAAATTGCTTGCTGCTGTCATAAGGCGTAATTAGCTGGTAGAATGGGGCAAGGGAAGACCAACAAGCCTACTTAGCCAATGGGAAGTCAGAGTAAAGCTCCGTGCCCCTGCACTTCAGCCTTCAAATGTTCTGTTCTTGTTTAAATGACCTATTTGTTGTGAAAGGTGTCTGACTTAGCACTAAAAGAAATAGCTTTTGTTTGACTACAAAAATGCATATTGCAAAGAGAAATGCAACATAACCTGTCCTTTGTGAGAAGATGTGGCTATGCATGCCAAGCTGTACTGCAGATACCTCCTGAGGCTCTATGAAGATCATTACATTTCCTCATCCCTCTTGTTCTTGGCCTTTCCACTGAGGTTTACAGCTAAAGTGTGTCTTGTTCTCTGTGGCCTAGACTGATTAGCTATGGAGATTTATTAACTATCTTAAGCTACTAAATAGGTAACAGATGATGCTAACTGAATCCACGCTGATGACTGAAAGGTTACAGTCTCTACTAGTTTCTAGTGTGTCCTTCAGATGACTGTTGTGTTCAGTCTGTTGTGGAAGATAAAGAGAAACCATGTATCTAAACTTAAAAACAGTCAAATACAGAAGTTACTCTATTCGCTTACCCTTCATTTATAATTCTAACTATTCTCTAAATCCCTAGGTTTTTCATGAGGTTTCTCACTTATGGCCTGTGTTCTTTCATTTGCTAACCTTTCAAGTCACCTGTCAGTTTTGGAAGCTTCATCTACTTTTCCACTATACAGGAAATTTGGGCAAAGGAGAGATTATCATTCTTAACTTGTAAAACCAGAAAGATTTTGAAGAAATAAGTAGTAGGGAGATCATCTGAGATCTTCAAAATGTATATCTACTTTAATCGTATTTCCTGGTTTTTAATGCACTGTATTTCATCGTGCTCTAGTTTTAAGACGTGAAGTTTAGTGTTGAGGTTATGGAGTTTTGTCATACAGCAAAATTTTCTCCTTCTGAATTTATTTTATTTTCTCTCAAGGAGTAAAATTATTCTCTTTGTAGCTGTATAATTTAAAGGTTTAAGTGTGCTATTGATACGTATGGAGTAGTTAGAGGGATTATTCAATATCCCTAATGCTGCTTTGATGTTTCTATCGGGGGATCAAAGACAGGTAAGTTATGGAAAAATTCTTATAATTGTACTGTCTATTCAGAGCCATATATTTTGTTTTTAGGATTGTTTTAATGTCCCTTAAAGGAATTTAATCTGTTTCTGTTCCTGACTTCTAAATTGGACAATCTGCATGGGGGAAAATAATAGATAACTTCTCTCTGACTTGAAAATAAGTCTCTGCAAAAGCACAAAATGGTACAGACATAATGGTAACAGTGCCCATTAATACATGCTCTGATTTAAATAGTTCTAATCCTAAAGAGAGTTGCAGTAGATTAACAAAGGCTGCTGATACTTTCTCTGCAAGTAACACAATAAAATTGTCACAAAAATAGTTCAGCTGTCTGTGATGTGGCTTCTCAGTCCTGCCATTCTAAACTCTTTCCTGTAGTTCAGTTGGTATAAAATGCTATACAGAACAACAGCATCTTTACCTAATGAGTGCTGGTAGAGGTTTTAAAAAAAAAAAAAAGAATTTACATTTCTCAATGGTCTCTCTGCTAAGTCTTTCAAGGTCTCATTACCATCAGTGATCATCTGTCTTGATGCATAGAATTACATTGAAAAGTCACTCCTTCTACACATCACTTGTTCAGATTTGGTCATTTATTAATTAAAGTGGGTGCATATTTAATTGCACTTAAATGAATCACCTTAAAATATTAGAAATATTAGTCTAAATGATGGAAGCTTCGAACTTAATTAAAAGAATGATAATCATGTACAGTTTTATGGAGATTTTCCTTGAGCATACCTAAGAAAATTTTGAGATTTGTGATATTTTTCTCAAAGACCTGATTTGACTTAGCAAGAAATCCACCAAAATATAAGATCAAAATATATTAATTATTGAATGTGGTAAACCTGGATGGGTTTCAAATTTGGCAAAGTGAAACAGAAGGTTTGCCTTAAAAGAAGAAGGGGGGGAGGGAAGCTAGTGTGGATGCTTGACTTATTACCTGCTTAGTAGTAATGGAAAGCATTTTAGTGGAAATTTGCTTGTGATCTCACTTCATCAGTTTTTACATCTGTAGCTCATAGCTGAATGTATGGATGGCATATGTTCATTCTATAATGAATCCTATGAGAATGATACATTGAACAGGTAAAGTTGCTGTAGACAGGATAGGTTTTACACCTTTATTTCTAGTGCTTATAACTCCTAGCAGAAACTATTCAAAAAGAGTATAAGTATTCTCTTCTCCTTACAGTTGTGAGAGAAGCCTTGATTACTTTGAATAAATACCTAGGAGAGGATAGGTGCATTCTCCTTTCATCTCCACTAAGCATGATTTTTAAAACATAATCTAGACTTTAAGCAGAACCAGGTGTTTTGTATCTTACCCTGTGTCCCCATCCTAAAAATTTAACTTCAATTAGCTAATGTAAACTGGGCAGTATGTAGATTTTGTGTGTAAACCTACAAAATAGGTTTACATCCAGACCGAGAGCTGGAAGCTGATCTGTTATTTCAGACCTTACTTGCAGGTAGTCTTACCCCTTCAGAGTGCTTGACTTGAGGAATGTGACTAAGAAGCTGATGTGGCAGCTGGAGCCACTAATGAAATGTTTCCTTTCATTAAAAAAGGTGGTGAGGCTGAAGACCACAGTGGACAAACTCTTCCTGGTTCTCACTGGGTGAACTTCTACCAGGTCCTTAATGCAGATCTGCCCCATTCAACAAACAAACAAACAAACAAACCCAACAACCCTTTCCTGAGGCAGACTTCCAGCAGTTGTATGGAAGCAGAAGAGAGCAGAGAAGCCTGTGTTTAAACTCTCCGAATCACTTATAAGTAAGCTAGAAACTGCTTGTCTCCAATAGAACTTTACCATGTTAACATCAGTTAGGGGATTAAGAATACTTGCATCCTTTTTTAGTGAGGTCTGCCTGCACCTAGCGTCAAGGCAGATTCTTACTTACTACTCAGTCTGCCACTGGGTTACTTGGGGAAGAGCATCTGAATAACATGCCCCAAAAACACTTGGAGAATCAGCTAGGGTAGTGGTCTCCAAAATTTTTTGACTGTGCACCTGTATCAGTAAAAAGAATTCTGAGCATGTATCCCCAATATATGCATATTTTTTAATAAATTATATGCATGTACTACTGAAGTTTTCTTCCTGCACCCCAGTGCAATGTCTTACACATCCCCCTTTGGAGACCGCTGAGCTACAGCATTACTGTTAGATCTCCAGCCTTTCCTCATGCAAGTTCCTAAAAGACAGATTTATCATACTTCATGTGTGAATGACCAGAGAAACAGGTGGTTTTGAGTTAGTTTTGGAAGAGTTTTTTGACTAATTTTTGGCTCTGATTATCTTTAATATTATGGAGAAATCAATTTCATGACTATGAGTTGGGTTTATGCCTGGACATATCTGAAAATGATTTTGTATCTTTGTGTATCACTACAGATCGTAACCTGGCTAGGAAGCAGAGAAGCAAAAATAGAAGGGAGTGTAATATAGGGATTATAATGAAACTCAATCAAATTCCTTTTAACAGTTCACATATCTTCTAATTTATTTGGACACATATATTAAAAATTATTTATATTAAGTGGTTTAAACAGAGGTAGGATAAATGTTTAATTATAGTGATGTGATTGCACATAGTTTTTGCTCTTAGGACTCTTGGAGATATATCACTAGTTTTCCTTGACTTCATCTATTTGATGCCTTTTTTATTATTATTAAGGTAATTGACTGATAACAGTTCAGATGGATTGAATCCTTCATTTAAGCAAAAGGAGAGGGCAGAACCTTGAGCAGAAAATGTCACAGATAAGCACGTTTTAGTGTTGTTACGTATAGGCTAAGTCAGTGAGGAAAGAATCAGTTTATGAACTGGATGTTTCACCCATATTCCACTGCACTACAGGTCTTGAAGTTCTATAAACCTACTGCTGTTGCAGAAACTGAATTGAATATATATATCAAAACTAGATGTTGATTGTATGTGCTAAGATCTTGGTATAAAGTATTACTCAGATGCAATTCTTTTCCAGTAATCCGTCTGTTACTTATTTGTTGGTCAAAATATACTGGCACTGTTCAGGGCTTTCAGAAATGGGATAGCATAGTATGGCCTAGATTCGCCCAGCCTAAATGCCACCTAATTCCACCTAAGTTCTTTTGTCTAATGTTTCCTACTGGCTACATGCCTTTGGAAGCCCAGAGCCAACCAATAAGAACCAACAGGCATGGGGCCTATTGTGGAATTATATGGGATTAAAACTGTGTAAATCTGAGCCATTGCTATGCTCTTCTGTTTTTTCTGGATGTATCAAACAGTGTCAGCCTTATCTGACACTGATATGCAGACCGCAGACTGTACTGCCCCAGTGAAAATGCTACCAAGTCTTACAGTGTCATTTCAACCACCATTCCAAGGCTTAACTGCTCCATCAGCGCCTGAGGATGTTTTTCTACTTCCCATCTTGGGAGTGTGGAGAAAGATTTACTGGGACACTTTCAATGGATGTAGACAGTGTTAGGAAAGACATTGTTTAGATGTACTGCCTAGCTGTTGAAATATTATATGCAGCAATAGTCTGTGTGTACCAAACTGTAAGATTCCTTTACAGGCTATCTTTTGGGGTGGGAAAAAAAAAGTAAGAAAATCTATTTTACCTTACTTTGTTATTCTGTTCTTGAGCCTCAGATAAATAAATTATAAGACAGATCTTCCTTCATACTTTGTTATAAGGTGCATGAAGTTTGCAGGAATAGCTGAATTGTGGGTGGGTTTGTTTTGCTTTTTGTTTTCTGTTGTTGTTGCATTTGGATTTTTTGTTTTGTTGGAGGGGGTGTTGTCTTTTCTGTTTTGTTTTGGTTTTTTTTTAGGGGCCTTATTTTTTTGTTGTTGCTATGTCAATGAGGGAAAAATACCATCATCCTGTATTTTAAATATAACGACAATGTCTTGGTGCACTTTATGCTTTAGTCTAGGATATAATTTTTGCAGTTTTTCCTCTGCGGATGGGTCACTTTGCCTTGCTGACCTGAGTGAATTTGAGCATCTGCAATTCTTTCCTCTAGGTGTATGTTTACTGATATTTAGTGGTAAGATGTTCCTCAAGTATTCTCGTTGCTAGAAAAAAAAACCATTAAAGATTAATTATTTTTAAAGGAATGTGCATTTGTCTTACCTGATGTCTTAGTATCTTCTGATGACCATCATGGAGACTTGCCTGCTTCATAGATGCATACATTTCCAGTGGGTACTTGAGTACAGTGATTCCCACAAGGAAAACATTTCACTGAGTCCTATGAAGTGGCACCTCTTGTTCCTTCTGTATGGTTTTTTGTTAATTTTCTGTCTTAGTCCAAAAAAGGTGTATAGATTTAGTTGATCTGGGTTCAAAGCCAACCAAATCTAACACTTCTGACATCGTCCCTGAGCAATTCTAGTTGCTGTTGTCTCAAGGAGTCTTCCTTCATTCTGGATGACATTTTTTCTCAAACAGATTTCTGTTGAATTAAATACCAATACCTGTGCTGGAATTCACAAATTTATGCAGAAGAGCTCTAAAATGACTTCACTTTTTTGATACAAACTTACCAATGTGTGTGTGTGGGGGAAGTGCATGGTATTACACTTGTATCCAAATATGGTGTTTTGTTTTATTTAAAAAGGTTTTTCCTCAGTTTTTTTAAAAGGCATCTTTTGTCTGTTTTTTGAGTAGTTCAGCAACCTAATTGTTCCTAACTAGCGAAAGCACAGGATATATCAATTAAAAATCTATCCAGCTTGGAATACATGAAAATATCTCTTAAACTTTGGTCAAGTTCAAAAACGTGGCTGGCATCAAAAAGTTTTATAGTTCAACACTTCAAATCTAAAGAAGGATGGGTTTCAGATCTGGATTTGCATGTTTTGAGTGAAGTTTGCTCTTATAATTCTATGGTATTTCAGTCCTGAGTAGAAGACAAAAATTGGTAGTATGGCATACTATACTTTTCAAATGTTTCAAATGTGATTTGCCATGGTGTGTTTTAAAGTGTTGGGCTGGATTGAATAATGACAGGCATGCTTATCTATTTTTCCAGGTAGAATGTGTGACTATATGATTTATTAGAAAATTACAGCCAATGGGAATAATTCCGATATATGTAAATATTGCCTTTTTGAAAGGTTGTGCAAAAATGTTTATATATGAAATATGTATATTTGCATAATACAAGATACACTGAATCTTTTGTGAGAGTACTGGTTTCATGTGTAGCATTTTGCTGGTGATATTGAGGAACTAGCAGTGCCAAAGTTGCTTTTTAGTTGTCTATAGTTAATGGTTCTGTTTTATTTCTGTAGAACATAATCTATCTATATTCAGATATAAATATTGCTCCAGTGTGGCAGGCCTTGCGTATTGGAGACTAGCATGGTATATCTTTATTGTATTGGGAAACTTGGCACATTCTCCTAATTGGTCACAGATTCAGACACATAAAATTGTTAGGTCCTTTTCCTTTAGCTTTATTATGGACTGAAGAAAATAGAAAAACCAGTTGCTAGTTTAGTGAGGAGACTACGAGGAGACTACATTTTAAATGCCATTAACAGCACAAGCCAATGAAATACTATTTTTCTGCCTATTAATTACTAAAATGAACCCAGAAGTATGTGAACTTGAGATGTAAGTGGATCCTCTCATTAGCTTTGTGATAAATTGAGACAGAATGAAAAAATGATTGTGTTAACTTGCGTACTTCATAAAGCAGTCAGCAGCTACTGCATATTCTAGTGTATATTCTGACAAGAATTTCTAGAGAAATAGAGAGAGGGAGTGGTGTTTAAAGACCTGATTGGACAAAGTCCAAAGCAACCTGTTTTGAATTCAGTATTGTCCCCGTTTTGAGCAGGAGTTTGGATGAGGTGACCTTCTGAGGTCCCTGCCAGTCTGAATGATTCTGTGAAAGATTTTTGGGGGAGTTAGGATTTAAAAGTTGGTTTTCATGCATTGTTAACACAGCATTTAATTTAAAAGAAAATAAAATGTAAATCTCTGCTGACGACATGAATTAAAAAAAAAGTTGTTTTTGAACACTTGGGCAAATTAATTAGATAAATGCTGGATGGAGACTAGTGAAACTGGAAGCTCATTGGAAAAAATCAGACACACTTACCTCTGCTTCCTCTTCCTGCTGCCAAAGTAGTAGTCCATTTTGGGACTAGCTGCAACAAATACCATTTTCAAGAAAAGAAATTTGTCTGAGTTGGGAGACTATATGTTTTTATTTATTTATTTTTTTAATTAATATATATTCCATCAGTAGAATTTCATTTTTACATACCATATTAACTTATTCATAATAAATTAAAGCAGAGTTGGCTTTGTAGTAGAGATTTGGTTGGTAGGGCTACCAGGAGTCATGCACCCTGTAGCAGGAACCCTTAGTTCCAGTGCAGCTGATGTGACCATGGGTGTCTCTGGAACAAAGACTTTGGGACTTTTTGGAAGATAAACAGCTGAACCAGTAGAAGACAAAGATTAGAAGCTTGTTTTGTGGAGAAAGTTCAGAAAAACCAAGATAGTTTTCCTAAACGTTTAGTCTTGATGGAATAAGCATTTCATGCAAAAATGTCTGTCCAAAAATGTCTGTAAAAACGGCTTCTTTTGATCTTCTGGGGCTGTCTTTGGTAGGATTCCATATGAGAGAATAATTTTTTTCATCTGGAATATGTGAGAAATTTTGAGGGATAGCCCCAGATTCTTGGATTCCACTGTTCTAGTTTTAATAAGAATATAGTATGTGCTGACTTACTGCTTTGTAAATATTCATGCTCAGCCTGAATCTTTGTGAGTATTCTGATATTCAGTATTTTAAAGTAGCTGATATTTCTTTTTCTCTAGTGCCTAGGCCCTTCAGTCTGGCTGATGGCGTGGAAATGGGGAAGGCAAAGGAGAAGCAAGTGAAAGGGCTATTATACTGCAGATCATTATGTTATGAAAAATTTAACTATGGCTTATAAAAAATTTAATTCAGTCTGATGAATGAACTGTGCAAATCTAAAATGAATTCTTTGCTTTGATTAAATAAAATGGAGGGACTTAAGAATTCATTCCAGTACTGTAGAATAAAGTGCTTTTGGATTGTCATAATGACCTCAGAGCTCTCAGTCTTTCTGATGTAAGTGTATGGAGGACATGCATGTTCTTCTTCTCTTAGATCAGATCCATCTAAATTAGAGTTGAAATACTGTCAGTGGAGGTCATTGTTACTATTATTACTTTCAGTGTAGTATTCAAAAAGCAATATGGAAAATATTTAAATGACATTACTTGGAGAGGGGGTATTACATACAATTTAAAAATATTTTAGTTTTAGAATATGTGCTATTGAATTATTCAGTACTTTAAAATTCAAGGACACATGATGCAATTGTTTCTTACACTGCTGAGTGTGTATTTACTATTACGTTAGCAGACTGCTGATTTAAGTGGAGTTAATTTCATGATAATGGCGCCCATACAGCTGTATCAAGTGCATAGTGAAACCTTTAAAGCTGAACAGCACCATTGAAAGATAAAGCTGATTATATGTACTCTTTAAAAGGACAAGGCCTTTATAATGAATTTAAACAGTTAAATACAGATATTTTGAAAGTGTCAAGGTTAATGATTTCATCATTGATTTCCGTCTAGCAGATACACATTCAAAGAATGTATAACCTATCGTATGGTTTTGGTATGACTTGTATGGAATGATTTGGTGCTGTCCATTGAGTTCTTTGTATATGAACTTCCAAATTAAAGCCAGCAGAACTGCAATTGTCTGTATTCTTTGTGTTCTCCACAAAAAGTCACTAAAATGGGATGAAGCAGATGAAGTAAAAATTATTTTCTCTCTCATTCCTTCTTTATGTATTTTTCATAGGCTAAGGTGCATTTGAAAACTGCAGAGAGCTAAACCTAGGTTACCAATAGGCTTGTTAGATAACTGTTCTGCAAATAGTATGAAGAAAGTAGGCTAAAAGTGCTGGCGTTTTGGTATTGATATAAATGGGAACAAGACTGTTACGTTGTCTGGAATGTTTTATCACTATGAAATTACCTACATCATAGAAGGGATGAGAAGCAAATGCCTAAGAGATCAAGCCTAAGGTAACATACACAATTGCTTTAAAAAGAGATAACGGATGATACTCAGATGGTAATGTTTTAAGAACAGGTGGCGGAGGCCATTGAAAGAACAGAAAACTTTGGGTTCTTTGAAGCAGCACTGCTGCACCCTTTCCTACTGCCTGATCCAGTGGTGAACTCGTCAGATATGTCATTATCAATTCCATCCACTTAGTAATTAACTGAAATAATGAGGGTTTTTTTACTTTTTTTGGATGAACATCACAAAAACATAGAATAAAACTTCTGCAGTCCTAAGGGTATTGCCATCTATTTTTCTGTTATAAAAATGGGGATTTCTGAATGCCCATTGCTTCTAATGAAAGAAAAAGGTAGGAAAATGCTCCTGTAGCACTACATGGCCTTTCCATGCTCAACTACAAAGCAGACTCTTGAATTTTTAGTGGCCTGGGGTGCTGGTCTCCTTAGGATGATGATGTCTATTAACTGACAGTTTATTAAGCACTGTGGTACACTCCAATTGATACCAACAAATTCAGTATTCTAGATTATCCCATTTAGTCCTGCTATCAGCAGAACTCTATTTTATTGTCCATGGTAGCAAATGAGTTTCCCACATTGCTACAGGGAACCCTGACATACTAAAGTAATCTCTGGATTATTAATATGCTGCTGTGCTCAGGGGACAAAATTAATTTCATCACTAAATCACTGTAGATAACAATAATGCTTGGGGTAGAAGAAAAATGTACATCAGCACTTGGAGAGGGATAACAATCAGGGCTTATAGAGGAAAAGCTTACTCCTGGGAAATAGCAGTGTCTGGAGAATGAAATGGGATCAAAAAGGTGAATCAAATGGCCTTCAGTAGTCTGGAGGCAAGGGTTGAGGATTATGGAGCAGACAAGCATTGGAAATCTAATAAGAAAAAGCCTTTGCTTGGGTGAGAAATGCTGATGACAACAGCTGACTTTAAAAATACCAGTCAAGTTACTATTTCTTGAATTCATAATATACATCATTTTTCTACATATTGCTATACCTTTTGATGTGATTAAATTAATGATTAAAAGTTTTTTTTAATGACTTCTTCTATGGATTGCAGTAATTACAGTATACATGTGTAATCTTCCAGGTTTGAGAGACATAAACAGGCTTTTCTGCTGTATGTTGCTGGCAATAATCTCTTTGTGTACCTTCAATATCTTTGATCTAGTTTCAAGAGATCTTTCTGTACCATAGAGAGTATATTTATCCTTTAAGGCTGACCTGATGAGCAATCTGCATGGCAAGAGAACGATTTTGTACTACGCAGTATTTGCATTTAGAAGGAGCAAGTCCAAACTACTGATTTCACAGTCTGACTTTGGGATGGTCATTGTTTGATCTTGACCTGCCACTCTGAACAAAAATTCTGCTACATTTGGCGATTCAAATAAAGTACTTGGAAAAATTTTAGGCAATTTTCTTATGATTTTTTTTTTTTTTTGGTTCATCCCTGTAATCCTCACTCACCTTTAAAACTCCATGCCTTTTAGATACATTAGTGTGGAGGTTTCAGTCTTAATATGCTGGTTCTGGACATTTTAACAGCCCATAGGATCTGTGAAAATTTCTCAGAGGTGAGAGATTCCAGATTTCTTTAGCAACATTTAAATATAGGAAAAATACAACTGGGAGAACCTAGTAGGGTTTAGTATATAGTGGATAGAACTTTTGTTAAAAAATGAACAAACAAATCAAAAACTATAAGAATTTTAAAAGGTGGTATTTGTATAAGAAAACTTATGACATAAATATTACAAATCAAGTGCCATTTGACAACTACTTCAGTAGTTTGTTGAATTTATCATGCTTTGCAGTCTACATGTGTCCATGTACACAGAAGTTATTTGAATTCTGATCTTAGTGGAATAATTCCAGTTATGTCCCTTGCCAGAGACAAATTACTCTAACGTGACATGAGTTCATTGTGCTTGCCAGCAGTTCACTTCCCCCCATACCTAAAGACATAATTTGAGACTTCTGATCTAAATTGAATCCTTAATAACTTGTCACACTTGCTATAAATATATCTCCTTAAAGGCCAGCTAATATAATTATTTTAATTAGGAAATAGTTTTAATATGATTGCACTCCTTTGTTCTATTAATTGCTCATCACTGGCAGAATTGACTCCATTTTTCCATAGTCCTTAATATTATCACTTTTCTGCTTTTCTCTTCTCCCTCCGTCTACATCAGCTACCTTCTCAGAAGTTACAGGCAAATGGAAGTGATGAAACTTCTTGCCATGTTGGCTGCATAGATTTTTTTGAGACTTCAAGTCATAGCAGTGGGTTTTCAGCTGCTGGTTTCTTTCTTACCAACTTCTTACTCCTTTACCATTCTCTCCTGTGTTCCCAATTTTGGTTACAAAATGGACAGGCAAAATAAACTTTCTGCCCTTGCTCCAAACCTGTGTGTTACTTCTCTTCAGGTGGCCCTGCCTCATGTGCCTTCCTTTTTTAATTCTTGGTCATCCCAGGAGAGGCCATAGGATGGGCTGCTTCAAGAACTATGTCTAAAACAGAACTGCTTATTTTTCCAATATCTTTTGTTCATGGTGTACTATTGCCTTGTGTACTGTCAAACTATGTCCAAACAAAATATATCGTCTAAATGGGCAGTGTGCTGCCTTGAACATCTGATGGTGTTTTAGAAGTGGCAGCAGTGTAGTTGTTACAGACTGAGGAGCAATATTTGTTATCAGGCTGTGTCTTTCTATGCCTAACAGCTACACCACCAGTGTTCACCCTTGTTAGGATATATGTACTTCAGGACAAGGACTCTATCAAAATCTGCATTTACACAGATACTTTATCCTGACTTGTGTACATGAAATGTCACATTTTTGATGGGAGACTGGCATGCAGAATGGACCAAAAGGAAATTCCCTCCTGTGGACGTTCATGACAGTTGATATTGTAGATTATTTTTGTCAAAGTTTATTAATAAGGCAATCGGTAAAAAAGTGGTGAGAATAGATAAGTCAGCATTGTATTTTCTGTCCTGAAAGTCAGTATGGGTTTCTGTTTGGTATTTAAGAAGAAAGGGTTTAGTTTGTTTCCTGCCTGATTCTGATCACCTTGATGTTTCAAGAGGCAGCCCTTGTATTGCTGGAATACTTTTCCTCATGATCTGCTTATTTGAATTTATGTTAAATTAAGGTAATTAATGCTAGTAAATAATGTATTGGGGGGGGGCAGGCAGGCATCACAGGGTGCGAAGTGAAGGTGACCCAGTTCTTAGAAGGGAGAATGTGAAAATAATCTTAAGGCTTTAAGAAGGAAAAGTTTAATCAGTTTTTATAATGAATGAATGTTCATGCTCCAGCAATATTTCCCACAGGGTACTTGCAGTTCAGATTTTGGAGCTCTGTTTGCATCTGGTATAAGGGTGATATATTTGCTGTGTATTTTGTTTAATGCCTATGGAAAAGACATTTCAACACATGAAAAGATGTGAGAATCTTTGGTGTGTGTGTATATATGAGCATACACAGAAGGATGAAGGATAGAAAGCAATTGCGTTCTGGTGTGTATTTGGAAAAAGTTAGTGTCATCAAACCCCTTGTGCTGTATAGTCTCTGTAGAGAAGCGCTAAAAGAGCTCATTGACTGAACTCTGTGCTCTGGAGCTTTTCCCTCTAAGTGGAACATTGAGCAGAATTAGTACAGGAGGATGAAAGGTTATTTTCTTGTTCTGTTATTGGAAAACAAACCACTAAAGACCTGCACATAGGGATCTTAAAGGATAATGATGGGATGTTTACCTGTTTTATCTGCAGGAAACTGAATTTTCAGAACAGCTTATTGTTGTTTTAACTCAAAATGCTGTCAGCAATAAAGCAGACATTAAATTATGTATTTACTGAGTTAGAGCTAATTTCTAGTAGTTCTAGAAAACTTATCCTGAATTATTTAAAAACCTTTGAGGCTATCGAGTAAAGAGGTAAAAATCAATGGAACTCCAGAATGAGGAAGTTGGCTCATAATGAGCAGCACTTTTCCCTGGAAAAATGCTGGTGTCTTTAACTATGCAACCTGCGTATTATTTGACTGAAACATGATTACAGTATTTCTGCTTGTTTGATTTTCCTACTTGCTAGAGCTTGCAGAGTGGGCACATTTTAAAAGTCTGCAGTTTGAGAGGGAATTATGTTTGAAATAGTCCCTGTTACTTGATATCTCTGGAGCAAGAAAGTATTCTTTTTCCCTAATCATGTATTTCTATTACTTACACAACTTAAGTGGTTATTCTGCATTTAGTATTATTTAATTTTATTTGTTCATGTTGAAAGCAAAAAAAACATGAAAGAAGAGAAAGTCTAGTAGTTACAGTACAGTATTGGACATGAGAGACCTCAGTTAAAACCTCTGCCATGTCACAGGCTTCTTGGGTGACACTGGGGAAATCTCTATGGATTGGTGGCTCATTTGCAATTGAGTGATACTATGATCTTGATGCAGTTTTGTAAAGAAACATTTACAAAGAACTGTAGAGTCATACCATAATGGAGGCCTTCCTAATGCCCCAAATAAATAGAATTTATCAGATATTTGGGCGAGTAATTGATAGTGGAAACATTGCTTCCAATTTGCTCCTGCAAATAGTTATCTGATAACAACCCCTTAGAACAAGTCAATTTGCATATACTGTAGTTAACAAGACTGCATCAATGGCATGTGTGCAGGAGAATTTTTATATCCCTGATGTGAAATGTAAACTTGAATAAAGTTCTTCATCTGCTTGTAACAGTAGACTGTCCTTTGGAAATCTTTATGGAATGATTTTGGTAAGTTTAAAAGATGTTAATTACCACCAATAGGCTTCTTGAGGTACATTTCTCTCCCTGGGTGTTTTTCTTTCTTTCTTTCTTTTTTTTTTTTTTTTTTTTTTTTTTTAAATTTAAGTCAGTGATAAGCTTTATCTGGGTTTCTACAAAGGAATGCTTTATGTTCCCATTCTCTCCTTGACAGGCAGCTAAAGACAGAATTGATGAGAAAGATATTGACTGGCTGGCAGTAGGTGTGGTGGTCAGAAGCCAGAACAGAGGAAGGAACCCAATTCACTCACTGATTTACTGTGACCAAATCTGGATGCAGCTAAATTCATTAAAAAAAAAAAAAAAAAAAAAAAAAAAGAGGGAGTGGGTTTGTGTGGATTTTGTTCTTAAGGAGCTTGAAAATAATGAAAACATTGTAAATAATGTGTAGTTTAAGGTTAGTTTATTTTCCTTGCATTTTTTAATTCCTTTGCTGTAATCAAGCACTAGTATGATCAGTGTTTCTGAAATCCTCAAATGCAGGGAAGTTTCTGAAAGCTACATCCTTGCCAGGAGGGGACAAATACTGATCAGTCAATATATGTTATTTTGTTGTTACTTTAATTTCATATACTACAGAAAGGAAAAAAAATCTTAGGCTTGGCCTGAGAATCAAAACCCGCATCCTCCTTCTCTGTAACCTTGTCTTGGCTTTACTAAAATGTATAGGCAATGCCAGTGTTTTTTTCTATTCCATAATCTGATTTTTTTCTGTTAACACATGGTTTTAATTAAGTCATCCACAAGAGGACAAGTCCCATGTTAAAGTGACCCAATACCTTAAGTTCTTAACATCTAAGGGAAACCATTTTCTGTTTCCACTGTGTGGTTTCAGAAAACATTGGGTCACTTTATGTGATGTTACTATAGGAAGGAACTGCATTTCTGACAGCGGTGATGATCACTGTGGGTAGCTGGGCAGCCTGCCAATGGCTGTTCCAGTTCAGGTATTTCCAGGTGTTATCAACATACAGCCACTCTCTGCCGGTCCTTCTGGGGACACTGCCAATATATTTTGATTGCCCTGCTCTTTTTCCTTATCTCATTTCCTTTCTGAATGCTCTTTTTTTCTTCTGCCTCTGTACCATAACAATGACAGTGTGATACGTTTTGTGAACGATAATTTTAGGAAGATCAGTGCAGGAGCAAGTCAGTGGCCATTCGTGCTGGGCCAGATCTCCAAAGTTAAGTGGGGACAAAGAATCAGAGTATTTTCTTGTTCAGCAAGTCTGTGATTTACCACTGAGTCAATACTAAAGCAATTACTTTCTTTTGGTATTAGTAACCTTAAAAAGTACTTAGTAAACCTCCCTTTTGCTTAAGAGAATGTGAAACCTTCATGTATGAAAAATAAGATATTTTATAACTTCTAAATTATTATTTCAAGTCAGTTTCATTTCCTTACTCTGATTCCCTTTTTGGATCAGGATGCTCACAGCATGCAATGTGAATTACACATTTTCAGGATATGTGTTACAATTTTGTCTCGTGAAATACTGTGTTAAATAAAAAGAATAGCAACTCATTTTTTACGAAGTGGAAGCAATGATTTAGTCACTTCTACATTTTTAAATATTAAATATTATTATTAAATATATATATTTAAAACATATAAATATATATTAAATATATGTTTTAAAATATATAAATATATTTATTAAATATATATTTTTAAATATTAAAAAGTGAAGCAAAATAAAGCCATAATGAAATGCTTTGATTTTTCCTAATGGAAAATTAAAAGAACTTAAGAAAAAGAAGTCTAAAACAGTTTTACTATAAAACAGCTAATAAGTAACTGGAAAGAATTGTTATGGTCCCTAAAGAGTTGATGTACTAGACTGAAGTAATTGTGATTTGTAATGATATTAAGAGAACAGAAAAGGTAATGAGAAAAAGGAAGGCTGGGAAAACAGAGCTGATTTTTAGGGGGGGAAATACCTCACTTTTAGTGTGTTTGCCAAACTACACTTAGTAATAGCATTACTATTTAGTGGTATGTTTAGCATAAACATCCTTTATCTGTGTCATCTCTTAGAACTTGGTTTCTAATCTGGTCACTTCATTGGCAGCATGAGAAGAAATGAAGAAACACAAAATAACTTATCTATGGACATTTTACTTTCAAAGGGTTTGAGAATTATGTATCTTAAAACATTATCACCTCTTCCAAGATGCAGCTTTTGTTCTTTTCCAGGCTGGTTAAAAGCTTTCCTGCTAGCTAGAGTTTCTCTTCTCCTCCTCCTTCAGAATAGCAATGGTCAGCCTCTTATTGGGCAAAAAGAATAGATTATCTCTTCTTTTTCTATATGCTCAATTGCAAAATTCCAAGTCAGGTTTCTCTTTGATCTCTCTCAGTCTCTGGACATCTTTTTCATATAAAACCAGTGTCTAATGGGACATGGGCCAGTAGCTGAGATAAGCTGGTGGTTTAAGGTTGCCACTGTAAGGAATTCTCAGTACTTACCCTTCAACACTTTGACATTTTTGATATGACTAAACTTTTTGAACAAGGTTATTTTCATATGCTTTTCAGTTTGGTAATGAAAGTGATTTCTGAACACTTAAGGGTAACCTTGGTTCCATTTACTTTGTATGATTGTCCTCCTGCAAGTCAAAATTACTATTTTTGTTTATTTGGAGGTATTAAGCATCACCAGTCTTTAAGTGCTATTGCCTGAAAACATTGACTGTTGCTGGAGAACACTTTACCCTTCTGCTGTCCATAAATGGCTCAGCATTAAGAAAAGATCTGAATGTATAGATAAATAAGAGGGATTTGGATCTCTCTAGGAAATTGTTTTAGAAACATGAGCTATTGTGAAGTTATATAGCATTTTGATTCCTGCATGGAGATGCCATGAAATAAATCTGGTTTTATATGCAAAGTGACAGTGCTGTGGCAATGTAAATGACAAGTATGAATGTAACAGTACTTATTTACAGCAGAATTAATTTCAAATATTGTTCCACTTAGACTCAGCAGGGAGCTCATCCCATTTCTCTATATACTTTATTTTGTCTTTATAGTTTATAACTTTCATTGCTTCCTTCAACCCTCATAATCTACTGTCGTATACTACCTCTGTGCTCACTGACTTGAAAAGTAATTTTCAAAATCAATGTATAATTATTATTGTTTTTAATTAGATACAGCTAATCTGTGTAAGTAAATGATGCATATCATGCTAACACTGATAGGACATGACATGAAAACCCGTTAAGCCTACCATTACTGAGAGTTTAATACCCGCATTTACCCCTTTTTGTAGTAATAAATTATCCCTACTATTAATTTAGTTGAGATTTAGTGAGTTGTTCTCAGTTCCATGTGAATTTCACTGTGAGTTGAAGAAATCAAAACATCTCTTTCCTTATATATAATCAATGCAATTATTCCAATGTAAAAAAAAAAAAGTCACAAATATAACAGACAAAAGACAAGGTTTTTATGATTCCACAGGCGTAGACAAGTAGTTTTGAAATATCCATAGAGCTATTCCACTCATCACAAAGTGTAAGGAGTGTTTCCCAGTATTCTGTATTGATCTACGTATGCTGGCAACACAAGAAATGCAGGGAAAAGCTCAAGTATGTGTGATCCTGACCACCTTTCTAAGGCACAGAAAAGTTTGGTCCTCATAAGCAGTTTGACCATCTGTTTTCTTCTGTGGCTGAAGGCAAATTATTTTTTCTTTTTTATCTTTTTTTTTTTTTTTAAATAATAAAACATTTCTTATAATCTGATAATCTTCTATCACATTTGGTTCAACAAAAACCCACTTGTTCTAACACTTCTACAGGGAGCTTGCTGTTTTAACTGAAGTTGAATGAATAAAATGCATGCACATTAAATCACAAAGTCTGTGTATTCATCCAGTTGTATTATTGATTCTCAATTAACTTTCTGAAAAAGATCTTGTACTAGAGCTCTGATGAGCAAGTGAAGCTACTTGCTAAGCAGGCAGACAGTATATCACAGAAGCAGTCCGTCTGTGACTTAAGAATTACCTACAAATAGAATACATGAGTTGCTAATGAACTAAGAAACACAAAATTGGATATGTTTACATGGTACGCTCATTGGAAAGGCAATATTCCACATCCTTTCTTGTTTCTGGGCAAGAAGGACAGGAGTTTTGCAAGAACCTGTTTTCATGAAATTCCTAGATTAGGTGTTTTGCTGAGGGGGCAGGGAGGGAGGGAACATTGAGACTGAGTATTTTCCGTTTGAAGTCTCACTTCAACATCTGAGTCTCTAAAAAGTCACATTTCCCTGTCTTGCACCCTAATTTCTCTCTGCTGGATGTTTGCCACTTTGGATTTGATTCTCCAGAGCTTGCCAGTCATATCACCAGGTGCCTCTAATTGGATTAGATGGTTCCACTCTCAGCCCTTTTCTGAGGAGAAGTAATTCTGGCTGCCATTTCAGAATATAATTTCTAACTATTTTTATATTTAGTTAGGATGAAAGCTATGAGATACCTGCAAAATGGAAGGGGCTTTGATCCTGTCTCCCTTGAAATATTTATGTGGAAGAAAAAATGGTTTTTAGAGCTTCTGAATCACAGAAGCCAAGATCTCAGTGGGTTGCCAATTAAATCTGTCTTGACTCGCTTTCGTGTTTGCCATTTGCCCTTGTTTTTGTGGACAATACAGATACACATGCTGCTCAGTGAATAAGCACTGTTATTTTATTTATTGTGGAATATATATAATTTATTCTGTAGTCAGAAGTATCAGAATAAGGTGACCAGAAATTAACTTCTATACAGTTTGTGATTGCATTGTTCAACCTGAATACATTCTCACTGCTGCTAATAACAATTTCTTCTGCGACTTTTAATATGCAAAATTAACCTATAATTCTAGGTTAATGCCCATGCTTAGAAATTCAGCTGTGCATTTCATTTATCACTTCATAAGCTTGCATACTGCTTCAAGATTTTAGAAAGCTCAATTGCATTTCTAGCTATTTAACAGCTATGGTGCCCATTTATTCTGCATAAGTGTTGTAGAATTTTCTTTGTGGCATAGCCAAGAATAAACTTTTCCATTGCTATCATCCTGCAAAAATGTAGTAAAGTTTCTTTCTGTATTTTGATTTTTAACATTCTGTTGGGCTAGTTTTAAAAGGCTAATGTCCACTCAATCACTAAGATGACTGTTTCATCTCAGTCCCTGTATCACACTGTCAGAAAGTCTGCCATGGTAGCCAGATGACTGTTTTGTCTTGCTTTTACCTTGTTACTTCTGTTTATGTAAGCAGCAATCTTTAGATACTTCAGACAAATACCTTGATCTTTCCTTAGTAACCAACTACAAACACAAATTGGTGGTCTTTTAATCTTGCTGCTTAAGTAATTCTTTCAACCAATTGACAAACATTTTTCTCTGAAGGTCCTTTCTCTTTTGTCCCTGTGTAGGAAACACCCAAGAGAGGTGAAACATCTGCAACTTAAAGAAAATGAAAAGCAGGCTTATAAATGATTAGCAATTTTCTAAGGTGCCTGAACTTTTTTTTTCCAGAAGGTATATGCTTAGCTACTTCCATTTCTGGAAAACTAGGCCATTTAAGGCATTACAGATTAAAAACTTTAAAACTTCAGTGTACCTCTAATGCTAAGTGTTTTGAAAATATTAGCTGATATTGCTTCTATGGCATATAATAGCAGAACCGCATAACTGACCAATTCTGTTGTCTCTGAAATAATCCAAAGTTTAGTTCTTTTATCCTCAAGTTTTATCTGGTAACAAGGTAATCTTAGTGAGCTAAAGAAAATTAAGTTTTCCATTCCTTTGGAAATGACAAAGCATTAATGATGCAGACTGTAAAACACTTGAATGCATTTCATCCAGCGTTAGTTCTGAGCTTCTTGTGAGCTAGGTTGATGCTTTACACAGTGTCAGTTTTACTTGGCAATAAAATAGCTACACCTTTGAAGATCAGTCTTTAGTGCTGTTCCAGTAGAAATGGCTGTGAAATGCCCTACAGCTTGGAAACCAGGTCCTTTTGTTACAGCAACAAATGGTGATAGCCTTGAAACTGGAAGACTCCTTAGACATAGTTGTAAAAAAGACATGTTCTTGACTTGTGTAAGCTGATGTGCTAATACACATCGAGTAAAATTCTAATGAAGATAGTGCAGTTGATGATAGGATTTAAATGTGTTAACAGTTTAAGGCAAAGATTAGGTTGAATCTTTTCCTGGTAATTCTTTTTAAAATGAAAAAAGGCTTTGTTTGAGGAGTTTCTGTTGATTATTAGAAATCCTGAAATAAGGATTTATTTTTCTTCCACTGGAAAGCAAGCTCAGGTTAGAAAAATAAGAAGGTGGGGAAGAAAAAAAAAAGGCTGATAAACAACCATCTCAGGAAAAAAATTGTTATAATACTCCACTTTCATTACATTCTACGCTTTGCATAGAACTTTGATCCAAAATGGAAAGCTTTCTGTTATTTTTTTCTGGAGCTTTAAGAACAATGCATGCCATATTGATCCTTTTGAGGAGGGCAATTGTCAAAAGCAAGTGTATTCTAAACCAAGTATTAGCCTGACAGAAGACGTGGTAGAAGCTGGGTGTGTGAAGTTAGGTGTGAGTGGTTTTTTTGGTAGGGTTTTTGTTTTGTTTTTTTTTTTTTTCTTTTTTTTGGCCAGTCTAGCATCAGCTTTGAAGCACCTTTCAGAGGGTTTTGTTCAGAAATAATTTTAGAAAGCATTTTATAAGCAAATGTGAAAAGCAAGTGAGTGTTCAATGCAATCTTTATTTTATGATGGATGACCCATATAACGTTGTGTGGTTTGTCTCTAGTTGTACCATTTATTTAAAGATGCAATAAATGTTCATTAATTATTCCTTGTGAAATAAGAGGTTTACATGTTGCATTTCTGAATTGACTGGTAATTTAAATCTGTCAGAACTATGACTAACAATACTGAAAGTTTTCACTTCTGCTGTGTACTATAAAATAAGTTGCACTTACAGTGAAAGGGACATAACAGTTTACATTTATTTCATACCCATGGGATCTTTTTTTGGTCACTAGACAGAAATCAAGGTAATAGCAAGCACAGGGGCAAAGTTAACTGTAAAAGGTGATGTCTGTAACTGTCCATTGTAGGAAAGTTGTGTGGTTTGGGTTTTTTTCTTAATTTCCTTCAAATACTTGAGCAAATCCTAAAACTCTTATTGACAGATCTTGTTTGTTACAAGTCCTCCTGATGGAGAGTTCTGACTACAAAAATGCGGGAATTTGCCCCTGCTGCTGTAATGTCAGCTGCACAGTTGTGAGATAAGTATTCTAATCTTTCTTAGCGTCCTTTCTTTTTTTTTTTTTTCCATGAGGAGAATGCTAGTAGGTAGAACTTATATTTTTATTCTAGTTCTCATTCAGAAACTCCTATTTACTCTGAAGCTCATCTTGTGTCTGTTGGGCTTAAGTTGACTTGTTCTTAAGCCAATCATACAGAGTTAAAAAAAAATATCAAACTGCACAGTTCTGATTTATTTCTTGAAGTAATGTTTCCTTGGGTTGAAGCCACAAAAGAATGAAAACTGAATGGAAAGAGAAAAACAGAATTACATGAATGAAATTACATGGCCTGACCTAGTTTTCATAGGCTGGCTTGAATGACTGAGGTAACGGCATTTAAAAACTTATGTTAAAATGTGTAGATGTGTTTTTATTTTTTAATTTTTTTCTTTTATTTTAAAGATATAAAATACAATAATAAAATAATGTTGTTCAGTTTAATATATGTTGAAGCTATTAATTTTTAATATCCGGTTTATCAAATAGTCCTCTGTTGCTTCACTGAAGAACATCTCTGTGTTCTTTTTATAGACAGATTTAAGAATGATATACAACTATATCTATTGGTCAATACTGTAGCCAAGGTCTTTACACTCCTTGATACTACCAGTGAAGAATGAAATTATCATTTCATTACCTAGCTAGACTGGAATGGACTGTATTCCAAAGGCAAAAATAGGAGGAGTAAAAGAAAAAACAAAACAAAAAACCCAAACCAACAATCAATGCAGTTATTCCTTGTTACTGATATTATGAGATTAATTTTTTAAAATAAAGATTACTGAGGCTAGAAGGTTTATAGGCCTGTTGGAAGTTATTTTACCCACTTGTCTTCTAAAGACACTAGGCTGCTGCTGCGTGTCCTTATTCTTTATTTCTTCTAAAATTTTATTGGCATTACTCCTCATTTACAGTGTCATTACCACACACAGAACAATGTTCTAGAATGTATATGTAATGATAGAAATCTAGACTTGAATAAACTGAAAACTAGGACATATCTTTGGCAAATAATTAGGTAGTTTGAGGACATTTTATCTTTATGGATGACTGTTGGAAGAACAGAGCCAACATAAGAGGTAATAATTTGCAATTATAATAATACCCAAAGCTCCTAAAGGAATGTTTTACATTACGATGTATTCAAAATAATTTTTATGAGTTAACACATAACCGCTGAGCATCCGAGCCAGCAAAAAACTTTGCTGTATCATTAGACTTCTTTGGCTCTGTCTGTTGTGGGAAATGATATTTTAAATGTTTTCAATACATGTGTATATATACCTGCACGGATGGCATGTTTTAGAGATCTGAACTTTTTGACACAACTTTTACATTGAATCTTCAAAAAAAAAAAAAAAAAGTGGTGTAATAATAGCCCAATTATGAAAAAGTTGCTCCAGCTTTCTACTATAATTTTGCTAATAGGCAGTATAGAAAAGCAAAAGCTGAAAGAAATAGTATATGCTAGTGAATGGAGAATATTTGCGTGTGAATTATTTGTCAGCTGTGATAGTTTTCTTCTCTGAGGAAGTTTAAACTTTCTAAGGCTCTCACTTGTTTGTCTGTTTTGTGTTTTTAAAATTCTAAGTCCTTAAGGGACAACTATTATATGTAATAATATGCTTTTACATTGCCTCAATTTTCAGAAGCCCTGATCATGCTTGGAGTTCCCAAACACAGTTGGTACACATAATATTTGATACATTTTCAATTTAGGGAAGAGAATCAAATTCTGCTGTGTAACATAGGATAATTTGTCTTGCCTATGTCAACTGAAATTCTAATTAGAATTTATTTGTCTGTGTCATCTTTGGCTCCTTGTCCTAGTCTCTGAATTGTATTTCTGTGCTGTTTTTTACAGGTTATTTTTGTATAAGTATCAGGAATATGTTACCTTAGTACCCTTTACTTATTTTCGAGAATGCTGTGTTAATATTTAGTAAAAGCACTGAGGCTAGCACTGACCCACCATACTGGAGGACAAAAATGAACATTTAAACGATCAAATTTTACTCTCATTTTTTGCTTTTATATAGATCCATAGATTTTTCTAAGGAATTATAATTTGTTTCCTGAAACATGACTGAACATGGCTCTTGGGCTTCAACAGTGTTTTCAGTCAAACAACACTTTCCTGGAAGTGCTATGGAAAAGACTAAAATTCCAAAAGGAACAGCTGAGAAAAGGTATCTTGCCTAAACTTATTTCTGGGAAAACCCCTACGGAGTAAAGCAGCTTTACAGATTTTTATTGTATTGAAAAAAAGAAGAGATCTGGAGTTGGTCACTTTCTACGTAGTGAATACTTTGTGCATCTTGTAGTTAAGAAACAATTGCAATTGCCTTTTAATTTATCTCCAAACGTATGGGTATTATTAACAAAAAAAAAAAAAGAAAAAAATTAGTAAATTAATATTAGCCAAGTTCTCCTGATTCCATTCTATGCAATCTTCTAACCACTTGAATTTTTGAAATGTAGTATATCTTAAAGCAATTAGGTACACTTTCCACTCTTGGAACCGGCACTGAAACTGTTACCCTAAAATCAGTGTCATTGGGAAGTGTCTGAACTTCCTTGTATTACAGTTTCCTTGTTTCGAAAACAGGAATAGATCTTATCTGAGAGGAACCTCTGAGTTTTTATTGTGCTGGTTTTCATATTCTTACCTGAAGACAGTTGTACGCTGTGGCCAAAGCATATTATTTGGTTGGAAGTGGTAAACTTGCCAGGAGAATGCTTTGGTGTAAGTTTCTGTAGGCTTCTTGCCTATATGTATTATTTGTGGAAAGTTGTAGGTAAAAGCTGTGTTTTGGTTCATCTTTCCCTCAGGGATTTCAATCTTGTGCATTTTCAGGTTATGTAACGTTAACAGCTCTTAGAATTTTTTCATCATGAGAATTGCCATAGAGACATCTTTTTACCTTCTGGTGCTATATGGATGCATCAGAATTTCATCTTTCACTTAAAATAAAAACACGTCTGTTTCCAGTCTTTTTGATTCTGATTTTTCAAAAAGTAAACCACAGAACACATTTAAAAAAAAAAAAAATCTAAGTTGACATGTGCAAGAATATATGGAAGATTGTCTTCAAGATAGCCCAAGCAATTTGAAAATGCAGGACCCAGTCTTTCAATATCTCATATATCATATCTTCCTTATATACTTGCAGGGATGTTATTCTCACATAATATATCTAGCCTTTTGTGTTGACAGAAACAGGCTTTGAATTTGGGAAAGCATTATACCTGGTTTTTGGTTTAAACTCCCATCCCTTCCTCCATCATGTTTGTGTTATAATTCTTGTAAAGGAATTTTAATTTCAGTTAACTTGTTTGTACAAAATCCCAGGATAATAGTATTCATTCACTTCTTCTAGTGAATTTTGTAATTAAAATGAAATACAACAGTTTATAATGTTCAGTAAAATGCCTTTTATGTCCCAAACTGTACTGTTATGACTTACTTAGCCCTTAAAACAAGAACCAGTTGTGCTACACATCATTACTCAGCATTAGCTGCACGGACCTTTTATTGTTGCATCAGAACCTACAGAGGGTTCTGAAAATAGGAAATATAAGTTACAGTAAACTGTGCCCATACATGGAATGAAAAGAGTGTTTACTGAATAGTGTTCTTTTCTGTCACTCAGAATTTTCCTCAGACTTGCACTTTATATGCTGAAATTGTCCTAACTTGGCTTCTGTGAAGGAGCGATTTTTGGTTTTGAAAAGTTCAATTGTCAGAGTATTGGAGGGACAAATGGGAAGAGATAGGATTTAAATGATCTCCCCCACTGCCAAATCTTAGTAAAGCCAGCTGAAATGTTGAATTATTACAGTTTGACATAAAAATAGCTCTGGTTGCTAGGCAATGATGAAGATTTGTTCTATAGGAAACCAGATTTGTGTTGCCCAGGATCTAAAATTGTATGCCTGTCGTGTGTGTGTGTTTATTTTTATGTATATAAATGCATGTGTGTATATATATATTTGCTAAATTCACAAATAAGTATGAACTTGAAAGTTTGCATACACTGGGGTTTTTTTGCATTTCTTAGATTTCATACGTGAGTATACCAAAGACTTGCTCATTCCAAGTCCTCTCATTCTTGACATGTCTGGAGTGCCTCAGTTGTCCTAATTTTTGTTTCTTATTTTCCATCTCCTGTTTACTATCTGGCTTTTAGATCCTCTCCTTAATTACGCAAAAATCTCTCCTCCTTAAAAAAAACAACCAAAAAAAAAAAACCCCCAGGAAAAAAAAGAAGGGGAGGCATTTCACTTAAACCATATGGGAATGCAACAGTTATGTGTTCTTTCACTGTTAAAATATTATAGATAGTTCCTGGTATATCAGTAGTATAAGAACATATAATCTTACTGTAGTGTTTCAGTGAAAGTAAGTATTTGAATTAGACCAGCAGAATGTCTCCTTAGACTTGCTTTTCGGTTTCATCCCGTTTGTTCTTGATTTCACAACCATTTGTTTTTTATTATCATTCTTGTATGATCCACTATTATGTAATCATCATGGATTTGATAGATTTCGGTATTCTTGGTCTCCTTTTACTTGTTTTAAAGGTAACATTAGAAATGTTGTTTTTACTTCATGGTGTTCAAATAATTCAGGGACCAGCCAAAGCTTTAGTTTTTTCTAACTAACATTCTAGATAGTCTAACCCTGTTAGGCTATCGTACAATGCTGTATCTTCATTTCAGACAGTCCTTAGAGCCAAGCAGGTCTGAGTTAACTACAGTAGCAATACTTGCTGTTCGTAGAAGGAATCTGAATCTCAGTTTGAATTGGTAAGTTCAGTCGTGCACATGGAACAGTATGATTTCTTCAGGGTTTATTTGTCATGTCTGCAGAGAAATGTACTACTGTTATTCTCTTGAAGTTTTTTAGAAGTGTACAGCACTGTGTACCCCCACTTCAAACCTAAATACTCCACAGACATGACAAATTTGTAAGGGGATTTCTGTAAACAGGAAAATTAAAATTCCTTTTTACACACTGAATAAGCCAGGAACATATACAAATTTGGTTTGATAATGGCAAGAATAAGAGCTAAAATAGGAGACATTTTTAGACTTCATAAAAGGGAAGCATAACAATGGGTGAGGAGTGTCAAACATATTGCAAAGGGGTGGAATACATATTTATCAGCCTATTTGAATGGGGTACTAGAGCTTCAGTTTCATCTGCTGCTATAAAGCAGCAGTATCAGAGCGTGAAATTAGCAGTCGAGTAATATATATGCCATAGCCAAAAGCAAAACAATTAGCTGCATGGATCCACAGAGTTTATCTACTGATTCTATTGCATTTTCAGCTCCAAACTTGGTGGTTTTTCACTCACTGAGCAGCAAAGGCAGTAAACAAAATTCATTTGCTGAAAAAGAAGTATTATTCTAGCCTGCAGCAGCAACTCAGCCTTGTAACTTTAGTGGGCAGTATGATGCATGTAGTATCTCTAGTGAATGGTAAACATGTGGTGTTTGTGTGCTGCAGACTAAAGCACTTTAACTCCTGTTAAAATCAGTTGGAGCTTGTACTCTGTCATGGATCTTCATTGGTGTATGTGTTAGAGAAAACCATTCAGAAATTTGGTTCTGTATTTGAGACCAAAGCTCATGAGCGCTGTCTTGTGGTCTTCAGTTACTCAGTGTGAACTGCATTTAAGTCAGGATTGAAGTTTGCTGTCTTTTAGATGTAGGAAAACTACAGTTTATGATCATTTACACTGTGAACTACAAATACACTCTTCTTATGCACTGTTGGATTTTATGAAGTATCAAAATATGTTAAAAAAACCAAATTGAGTCCATTCTCCTTTCTATGCCTCCTGTTAAAATCAAATCATTAGAAAATTGCAATGATGGGTAAAGAAAATGCTTATTTTTGATTGCAGAAACACTGTTATACAGTAATATTTACAAAAATAAATTATGGCCAGTGGCATAAAAATTGCCTAAGAAATCATTGTATTGCTCAAGTGTTAATATATTAAGTGATATATATATATTAAGGCTTTTGGCATTTTTCCAGTCACAGTCATTTTGCTAGACTGTAATAAGATGCACTGCATGCACTGTATCTCAGTTAATAACCATTTATAGTTTAAAGATGTAGCCGTGTTCCCTGTAGCCATGTTTGTGTTTTGTTTGTTTGCTCTTGTGAGCAGTTACGTAGTAGCATCCACTGTTCTGTGAGAATGGGCCCATATGGAAGACAAGTCTTAAGCTCAGGCTTTCAAATCCGTATGAATGGGTTTTAATTCTGTGAATTTAACCTATAATCAGGGGTAGCAACATATTCCAGTGGAAAAGATCTTCATTTGACATATCATTATCACAGTAACAGCCAGCTGTCCCTCAATTACAGAATGATACTTTCTATTTCAGCCTTTCTAAAACAAAGTTAATTAGAATGTTTCCCCTAATGTTTGTCTAAGGACAATTTTAAAAAGGAGCATGTGAAGAATGGCAAATGAAAAAAAAAGAGAGCACCAGACTCAATGCACGTTTCACATGTCTTTTTGAAGTAATCAAGCATAGGTATTTCCATTCTGTATCTTTTTTCCCAAGATGTAGCAACAAAGCAAATGTTAAGACAATGAAAACACAAATGTGTACAGGCTAGATTTTGTTCATAGGCTTTAAGTCACCAGATTTCTTTGACATTTTGTCTTTCTTCTTTTCTTTAGCTCTTTTTGTTTCTACCTGTAAGCTAGCTAATACAAGGAGCATTTTCCTTGACACAGCCATGTGTATAACTTAAAATTTTTGACACAAACCTTGTATATTTGTGTTGTGGTGGGTGAGTAATCCTTTTAGCTTTACTGATTCCAAACATTTAACTTCTTTATAAGGGTTTGTTTGCTCTGCTTTCTTCCTTTTGAATTTAGCTAAACCAAAGCAAAACATTATTTTCAACAATCTAAGTAAATAATTTCCTTTTATTGATTAAGAACATAATGAACAGGTTTATATTAAAGGTCCATATAGCTAAATATCCTTTTGCAAATAGTAGCCAAAAATGGATGCCTATAGAAGAATATTTAAGCAAGGCTGGCATATATAATCATGCCTCCTATTTCTTTCCAAACCTTCAGCTGTTTGCAATTTGAGTGATTTTTCTGACCCTAATATAGTTGGTGTGCATTAAAACAACTCATGGCTGATTTCTCTTCTGTAAGTTTGTTCAGTTTCTTATTGAACCCAAACAAATTCATGGCATCTACAGCATCAAGCTTCAGGTCAAGGTACAACTAATTATAGAAGAGAGAACTGTAAGAACAGATGCACTTGAGTGGTTTTTTTTGTTTGTTTCATAATAGGTCACTGAATTGCTTGTCAGAGACAAAATGAAGTAGAATCACTGTCACTGTTCTATCTATTTTATAGGTTCCAAATAGCATAATTTTGTTTTCCATTAAAAAAAAACAACAAAAAAAAACCAAAACAAAAAAGGCCAAAGGGTTAACATTCCTTGATTTTTATGATCTGAACCACAAATTGTTGCTGTTATGGCTAATGAATATAGATTTGAAGTATAACTCAGCAGTGTGTTTTGAAAATGCTAAAAGAATATAACACTAGTATGGGAGAGAATTCTCTGTACTGTGGAAACCTCTAGTGTCATTTTACAGAATGAAATTCAAACAAGTTGTTGTTTGTTGTCTAAAACCAGTATTGAAATGGCTCTTCAGTGCTTTTCCATATTAAGACATTCTTTATTGCCACCTCACAGACCCTAGGTTTTTTTTTTACAACAAAGGCGCTATCATTAAGTAGAACAGCAATGCTATCTGCAAAGGAAAAAAAAAATCTAACAAAAAAAAAGCAACAAATAAAATCCTTTTGTTTATTAACTTTCTAAATAGTGAATGAGTACTTTTTGAGTTCAGTGAACCAAATCTCAGTGTCTGTAATTCAATCTGATGTAGATGCATTGTATTCTTAATTTAATCCATCAGGAAAAAAAAAATCTATGAGAAATATAAAGAATATTTTAATATAATAATAATTTAAAAACCCCGTTAAGAGTCCTAATCAGCACAATAAGAATTTAAAGACATAGGTAATCTGGTGTTTATAGAGCTGTTCTCCAAGGTAGGTTGATTTAAGAAATATGAAAGTACTCGGTAGTAGAGCTTCCATGAACAGTGTTTTCTGGTTTATATGCATAGCTTTCAAAAGTGTTGCTGCTAAATATTAAATGAATTGCTATCAAAGGACTGTTTGGAAATTTCCATGTAGCCTTTTATTTGTTGCTGTTAACTTAGTAGCTGTTAAAGAACTTCTTGGTACCATTTGAACTCTAGAGTAATGCTTCAAAAATGCTCAAGGAGATTTTTGTTTTCCATGGTTAAATAGTGCTTTCCTTGGCATGTATTAAAGACTGGGCATATCACCTTACTGCTTGCAATCCAGTGGTGAACATGCTTAACTGGTTACAGTACTGGTTAAATAGTGATAGTTCAACTTATTGAATGCTGGATATCGGCAAAGCTGAGGCATAAGGTGGAATCTTAATATTCAGAAATCATAGCAGATGGAAGCAGTTATTGCTCCTAATTGTCTTTAGTCTGATGTTCACTTCTTACTCTCTAGGCTACCAAAAAGAATAAAACACAAACTGCTTTTGTATAGTTCTCAGCCAGTAAGTTGGTCTCCTTAAATTAAGAGAGGATGTTGCTTTTGTAGACACAAGTCTTTGACATGTTGCAGTACTCTATTTAATTCTAAATTATTAGCTTCTGCTTTCTAAAACTCTACATGGAAAAATAAATTCATGTTTGGAATGCAAAGTTTTTATTTTCTCATCCATAAGACTGAATTTATTGTCTTTACAGACTGTGGTAACGGTTCTTTGGGTAGAAAAAGAATAAAATATAGTCCTTGGCATGGCAGGCAGGAATCCAGATTGATTTCAACTACTGTACGCAGGAGTTTCTTAAACATGAACTGAAGTAGGAGTTCCCTTTTTTGACTGAAAATACTTTCAGGTACACTTATGGTAAAAAATGTTATTCACGTGAAAGTGGATCTCCTCATAGCAAGGACAACTTTTTCCTGGGCTTAGAAGTCTAGAATTCTTCTAAGAAGAAGTTACTGTAGATGAAGCTACTGTCCTGGCTTTGTGCAGTTTTGCTGTGTTGGGAGCTGTCTATCTGCTCTTATTTTATTACATTCAATGATTGAGTTGCTGGTAGCAGACGCAAGGAATTAAAGAATTAAGTTGGTAATCTGTTTTCTAAATGGCAACTTTGCAGCAGGATTCTTATGATGAGACAATGTCTTACAAGAACACTGTGAAAACTTGGTTAGGAACTAGCTTGAGTTTTATGATGACCCTTTCTCTGTAAGGAAGGGGAAAAAAATGAGGACATGGGCTAAATTTACAGTCGTGACAAGTACTATGTTTTCTAGCCCAATGGAAACTAATTAGAATAGGAAATTGTCAAAGGACCCAGACTATAAGGAATGCATTTTATGTATACACCAAGTACCATGAGGTTATTTTGAAAAAATGACCTCAAGGACTCACAAAAGATTTCTCAGAAGTAAGTTCAAGTCTGTTTATGGTTTATTTAGCAAGGCAAAGGATTCTGCTTACATACAGCACATGAAAGAGGAAGGTTATTCCATTCATTAGTGCTATAGGTTAAAGCATATCACCTGAATTCAGATCCGTATTTCCTTATAGGCTTCCTGCATGCCTTTCAGTTTCTCTATACTTGCTTTTTTAAATTGGAAAAGCAGGTCAAATAATACTTCCCTGCTTTGTCTAAATAATCCGAAGGCAAATATTTCAAGGCCGTCAGTGTTCTGAGTAAATCCCGAAGTCTGTGAGATGTTTTGATGCTATCGTAATAATAGTAAGATCTATAAGCAAAAATTAGGCATTTATATTATCTTCAGGTCTAGCTGGTTGAAATATTTTATAAATGTTGATGATGATCACAGCATGAAAACTCTTTGCTTCCAGACAATATAACTAATCAATCTCAACTGTGATGTAACTGAGGCTGGCAAATTACCATCTTGAGTTCTTCCCAAAACTCTGCTTCCCTGTTAATGAAGGCAATTTGTCAAACCTCAAAGTTCCCATCCTGTCCCTTAGCTGTTTAGCTTTCTGTTCTCCAAATGTCTCTTGGTGGTAGGTTATAGTGAAACTCCCCAATTGTGTTAGTAAATTGCTGTGCACAACAAGCAGTTCTAATTTTACACAGCCAGTGCTTTGAGAGAAGCAACTGTGTGAAAATGAATGATTTTTGGTATTCAATTGATACTAATGATGTTAATGTAGGTAGTCTTTACTCACCGGATTAGCATAGTGATTTCTGTTGGAGGGGGAATACTGTAATATGTAGATACTTTTATGTTTATTGCTTGTCTGACAGCACCCAAATCCAATTCTATGAGTGAACTCTCATTAGTTTCAGGGTGTTGTGGTTAGGCATTAAAGAACATCTCTTGGAATAGTTTGGCGAATATATAATAGCAAAAGTAAAACATTTATTTTTAAAATTCTACCTCTATTTTTTTTTCTTATATAGTACTATATTTTTGCTTTGCCTATGTTCAGCATGTGTGAGGAAATTGTCAGTTTTATTTTTATTTATGTGGTATTTTCAGCAGTGTGTTCTCCTGCTTTACAATATGATGTTATAATTTGTATTTTCGTGTGTGTCAAGGAAATATTTCTAATACTTTTTTATTACTAGGTAAGGGTAGGCTTGTATATATACATATTTATTTACCTAGAAATTAAAATCAGACTCCAAAGTATTTCTCACGTTATCTTTTGTTGTTTTTCCTTTATAGGAAAAAAAAATAATCTAAATTTGTAATGTTATTTCTTTTCTACAGGTATGTGACCTATGATGAATTAGCAAACTTCCCTACTTTTATTTGGTCTCTTGAGAGAGACTGAATACAACTTCCCACATACAGAAAACTAATGTTTAGTTGAAACACAATAGTATGTCTTTAAGCTTATTTTGTCTCCAGATGTACTCTGTCTTCTATTTTTAGAGAAGTTAAATGAATTGAGCACATACAAAATTAGGCAGCTCGGAACAGAATGAACTGTCCTAAGAGGTCAGAGAAAGTAGTCTGCACATTGGTTAATATGAATGTTTTCTGGATCCCAAGGCTACTGTTCCCATTCCTGTTAATAAAATTACAGAATCCTCAGAATCCTGTTTTTTCTCATCCATCTTGCACAAAAGATCATATTACTTACTTAGGCAGATTTTAATTTGTTATAACTGCTTCAAAAGTGTCAGCTTCTTGGCAGCAGTTTACCCTGGATGTAAAATCCTTCTACCAAAATTGATCATACGTTAGCTGATGGCAACCAATGTTTGTCAGCTGAATGCTACTGTAACAATGTATGGTATTGATATTTAGTTAGTCAGCACTTTTGAGTGTCCATTGATGCTACCAGGAGAACACACCCTTATGTAGGCATAAAGTTGTGTTCTGAAAGAATGAGCATTTTCCTATATTCCAAAATCAAATAAAAGATCAGATCTATCACAGCGAAGTGTCCAGTTCTTCTGGTTACCTGTTCCAGGCTAGGGAAGGGAATTATATACAGTAGAGTGCTAATTGAAAGACTGCTGAAAACTGTAAAAAGGCTTCCCTTATTCTTAAATAGGCTTTAACATCTGACCTTTTTTAAAAAACAGAATTAGATGATAGTCTGTAGTAAAATTGTTACTTGTTACAAGAGAAATAATTTCCCCATTGCATCTATCATGTTAAAGACTTCGTTGGTTTGATATAACTCTTTAAAGTTCTTCCTTTGCATTTTGAACAAAACAAACCCAAACCCCACTCAACCAACCAAACCAAAGTCACATAACAGATTCTGTGGATGTTTTAGGTCACAATTAGCTAGCACTGGCATTTTTTTTTTTAATTTGTCCTTCAATTAAGAAAGAAATAAAGCATGACCAATTTGAAAACAATTTGTCCTGATATATATTTGAGTATTTTTGTACATTTTAATTGGCTACCTGTTTTTTGGTGGTTTTGTGCTTATGAATTGTGCGTACTGGTGTGGTGTATGTTATCAATCTTAAGAGAATACTCAGCAACTAGATAATGAATAATGCTTCTGATTACAAATCTGATGAACTTCTACTAGCTAGTTAACTTTATTCACTCCCTTTAACTCAGACATGAAAGGGTCTGAGAATGTGATAGTTCATTTTTTACATACCCGCATACCAATATCAGGAGAGGTTTTTCAGTTGTCCAAGCCCAGAGATACTTGATTTGATATTTTTAATTCATTATTATAAGTAAATTTTGCTACTGGCTCCAAGTAACTTTCTTTGGATTTCATTTTTTTGGCTGGTGCTGCCTGATTAATTTGCTCTGCTTGTGACTAATTGAATGAAACATAAGTCTTATATTGTTACCTGTTTTGATTGCACCATCATTTCTTTTCTGAAATAATTTGTTCATCACTTGTTTAAACACAAACCCGTTGTATTTTCATGCTAGAAACAAATATAAATAGGCAAACCTATTGTAATTTTCTTAGGTGTCAAAAAAAAAATGTGATGGTAAAACTAGTTATCCTACTTGCAGCCCCGCTATAGTAAGTAGAAACTTTTTGGTGAAACAAGTAAATCTTGTTAATAGTAGATCATTACTAATTAGAAGCTTATGGGAGGTTTTGGAATATGTTTTTTATTCTTTTTTAATTTTAAAATTAATATATATATGTATTTGTGGTAAAACAGATTTAAATCTTTGTATGGAATAATCATAAAAGGTCTTATGTGTAAAATTATGCTTACATAATTGATCACTTGGCATTAATATTGCATAGTAAACATGTCTATAAGGTTCTAGAGTGTGAATTAGCAATACAGTTGATACAATAAATGAACCATAGCTTGTAGTTTTAGATTACTGGAAAGTGGAGGAGAAGTCACAGCACAATAGTCAAGATACAAGAGGAGTCATGGGGACTGGAGCTGTGAGGGGAACAGATTTTACCCAAGCTAAGAAAAAGAAGTGTCCTTTTACTTTTGCTAGAGAAAGAAGAGAGGTATCCATCCTTTTAACTCATGTTTCCTTTAACCCCAAATGATGCTGATATTCTTTTGTCAGTTTACTTGTATCCAGAAAGCATGCTATAAAATAAACCTTCTCATCCTTTAACTGTA
Source organism: Theristicus caerulescens (assembly GCA_020745775.1). Lineage (NCBI taxonomy): Eukaryota > Metazoa > Chordata > Aves > Pelecaniformes > Threskiornithidae > Theristicus > Theristicus caerulescens. Next base: position 101,613,749 of record CM036560.1, read on the forward strand.
CTTTGCTGACTTAAAAAAAACCCCACCAAACAAACACACCAACAAAAAAAAAAAAAACAAAACAAAACCAAAAAAACAAAGTAGGACTGGGAAATCCAGAGATAGTAATCAAACATTATTGGCATACGTACTGTAATGCTTTTAACTTGCACGAGCAACAAATGCAGCATACTGATAAAAGAGAAAATTATTGATGTCATCTCTAGCACTTGCATTCAAAATGATTGTGTTAGAGATGACATAAGGGGAATGGTACTTGTTAAAATGTGCGAAAACACTTGTATTTTGAATCAGAAAATAACCTCCAATTTATACTATTGTTGCAATGCAGACTTCCACTCTCCCCAGAGCAGCAGACATTTCTGTTAAGTATATTCAGACTTGCAATAACCTGTAAAATCTACCAGAGAAAGACAATGCTTCACTTAAAGAATAGCCACTGTGACTTGAAGTCTACAACAGAAGACACCACTACATTTATATTTCTAAGACAAAATAACTCTGGGGAATAGAAAATTAACTTTATTGCTGAGTGGATTTTAATAGGCAAAATAAAAATTTCTGCATTGGAATTTGACCATGGTAACATGCTTAACTTCCTTGTACTTGCAAAACTATAGGGTTTTTTTTTTTCAAGAATTATAAGTAGCTGAATTTTGTCTTGTTATATGTCATCTTAGAGTTACGTTACAAAACACCGAGATAAATGTTTCAATAACACTTTAAACGGGTAGTGCTACCTACTTAAATGAATGGTTCCTTCCACATGCATTAACCTGTATGTGAACTGATCCAAACCCAAAAACCTCACTGCAGGGGAGATCTTAATATTTACTGAAGCTGTTAAATAGATTCCTTGCACTCTAAGCTTGCTGTATAGAAGAATGACACTGACTTTTCAAAACTATTTCTTGGTACACTTGAACGTAGACAGTGTACAGAAAGTAATTTTCATTATTAATCTATGTCCCAAGGAATTCTGAGAGCGCCAAGTAAGTTATTGTTCATAAAGATTTCCTATTACTTTTAGGTTCTCTTTTAGTACTTACAAGTAATGTTGAATTAACATCCTTTTGGAATAAAGCTCTTGGTTTATTCCCAGAGCAAGCACTAGCACACTGAATAAGTTATCTTTCTTGGTCTTCCCTGTTAATGTGTTCGAAGACTGACGTAGGCAGCAAAATTAAATGGCAGAAAAATAGATAATTTTCTTTCCATTTATTCCATTATTTCTCTCCTGAGGCTGACTTGATGCATGATGGGTGAAGAAGGGTAAAGGTGAATACATAGGCAAAAGTGAAGTCATGCAACTAACTCGGTACTTCCACTGAGAAATTATGAGCACAACAATTTTTAGCCCTTCCCCTTTCATAAAGTTTTCAATTGGTTGCTAAGACTTTTTTGACTATTAGCAAAAGAATCAATTTGACTGAAATTTTCAGTAATTTTTTTGAAGTTCTATTTCATTAGTTACAGGTGGTAACTAATGTTGGACTGCTATAGGTTCATTTGTGATCTATGTAAAGGCCTTTATTTGTTTAAAATAAAATCTCCAACCCCCTAGGAAAGCCCAGCAAGTCTTCCCTCAAAGTGTTAACTCAAGTTACTTATTCTTGTTTGCATTGATGGCAATCTGTCAGCCCTTGAATTGAGACATGACAAAGTTGCCAAGTTATGTTTAATGAAAACTGGTTGTGAGACTTGTGAAAGTCTCCCATACAGTATGTAATAAAATTATTTAAATATTTTAAATAGGTGCTATGTGTAATAAATAGTTGACTCTGTCTTCAGTAATCTTTCTCTTTTCTGTCCTTTAGAACTGAAGTCTTTCTGGATCTGGATTTAGTCACAGAACTCTTAAATATGTGTATACAAAACTAAAGACACTTCATTTACATTCATCCTGCAGAAGTAACATAGGCTAGTGGACATTGCATAGCACTAGTTGCCAGAACTACAGGGATTACTTTTATAATTAGTAGATACATTTGTGTTCCCAGACTGAATCCATAGAACTAAGTGAGCTTAATGACTGATCTGTGGCCATAAACCAGTGGGTACTTAGTAATTTGAATTATTTTGGCTCTGAAAACATCAGAGAAAGAATATACCAATTCCTCTGTGAAATATTAAAACTGAACAAACTAAACGATGCAAGCTTTCTGTATGGTTTGGTGATAGTTCCTTTTATCCAGTGAAAAGGGCTAAACAGTCAGCAGAGTAAATAGTTCTGAGTTGCTCTTCACAGCATGGTGGAAGAAGTACAAATGCAACTATGTGTATAATAGTTTCCGTGCAAAGAAGCAAGTAAATCAGAGCACTACTGATTTTCCTGCGGTAGAGCTCAGGTGTATATTTTACCTTCAGTTATATCTATAAATGTAGTGAAACTCTTGGGATGAATCATGTGAAATTTTACAATATCTCTTTCTGCTATTGAAGACTGCAATTTTACTAATTTTATATGTAGCCCATAGGAAAATCCTTTTCAAGTTATGCTTACATAGTACTGTTAAATATTAGTTGTGAGTGGTTTTTGAATATAATAAAATATGGATGGTAAAAAGAAAGATAGCAGATGTTGAATCAAATACAACATAGGTAAGGAAAGGATAATTTATAAAGCCATATGGAAGTCATATGGAGTCATTATAGAGCCATATGCTTTGTCCTGTCCTGGAGGGAATGTGTCTTTATACTTGTTGGCCCAGATCCTTAGTTCTTATGAATGAATATATCTTTATTGTCTAGGTCACTGACTTGGAATTTCTTTAGTTTAAAAAAACCAAAACCAACGCAAACCAACCAAAACCCTCGTGTTTTTGTTGTGCTAATAACTAGGTTGCTACCCCGTATATTCTAATAATCAGGATTTTAGCTTTGATCAGACCACCTGGAACTCATCTAATGGTAATGCTATATCATCACATTGTAAAGAAAGCCGATATTTTATCAAGCTACAATTTTGATTGCAAAGAGACATAGGAAGAGGAGGAAGTATTGACACTATGCTCTAGAGATAAGTATGCATGCTTTCATAAAAGTGAAAGCATTCCTTTTTTCAGGAAGCTGTATTCAGTTCTTCAGGGACCTCTGCAGATTTTGTAGATTCAGAGGAGTTTGTGAAAGAATCAGAGTTACCAGAGGTAACATTGTTTGTATGTCTGAATACATCTGGACAAAAATACTGATAACATGAACAAATCTGTTTTCTGAGATAGTTCTGTCACAACATGAATATTAACGTATGCCAATAATTGGAGAGACCCTCAAACAGCTTTATGGTCTCTCAAGGAACTCAGTTTCTAGTATCTAGTGTGTAAGTAAGTCTGTGCTAGAATCTCTTTTCATCCTAGAGAGTGTCATGATATTTTGGTGGGGCAGTTCTTTGGTGTAAGCACTCTTAGCAAAACTTGTTGATTCAGTAGGAATACCTTCTCAAAGTAAGTCACTTCATGTTTAGTCATCAGTTACCAAATACAGAACTGGTGTTTTACTAACTTCAGGCTTAATAGAAGTCACAAGACAATTTTTGTATAAGTGTTTTACTTTTGTTGATGTAATGGTCTATTGTGATCTGTACAACTGGCAACAGCATCAACTAGATTCTCTTTTGTCAGTTTTGTGCACTACATCTGTGGTTAGCAGCAAAGATGATTGCATTTCAGTGGATGACAGTGTTATCAAACATAGTTCATGTATCAGGATTTTCAAAAATACCTGGAGAGAGAGTGTGTGTATATGTGAGAGAGTGAGTTAATTGTAAAAACAAAGACACACCCCGAACTCCCACTTAAGGAATGAGGGAGGAAGCAGTTTTGTAATAGTGACCTGAGACTTGCATGCAAGTCATATAGTTCTAATCTTACTTTTTCTGTTAGCTATTCCATTTATTTTTATACTTTGCTACTGTTTTGCTCCAGCCATCTCATAAACAACCTACCTAACAACAGTTTGAGTCTGGCTTCCAACAGGGCTGACATTCTCATAATTGATAAGCCTATGTTGATGAAAAATTTCCCCCACTTGGATTCCAGCAGAACTCACTGATTACAGGGAGTGCAGAGCACAGCAGAAAATCATACATTTTTAAAAATGATGATCATTTTACTAAATATCACTATTGCTAGGTCTCTGAGTGATGAAAGCATTTTTCTGAGCTCCAGGGTCTGGAGCACAGCAAGCCAGTGATGCTACCATCACTGGGATGCTGGGTGTCTAAGATGTCAGGAAGCAGACTCAAAGCTGTATTCTAATAACCTAGAATTAATTGTTAAAAGGTCTGTAAACTGTTTGCAAAAAATTGGCCCTTCTCTCCATATGAGTTAATTGTTAGTATGGCCTTTGCACTAATTTGGTAGCCAGGAACAAGATTTGTATTCACACTTTTCCTACAAGGTGGAGTGAGTCATGTAATGTAGTTAGGAATCTCTCACTTGTGATGGGAAGCTTGCCCTACTTCTAACATAATTTTGTGGGGATTGATTAATTCTATTTCCCTCCATTCTTCTAGCCATATTTGAGCCTGTCTTAAAGGTTTTTTTAAGTACCTTTGAAAATGAAGGTTAAGCTGAACTGAATAGAATATTTGGAAAGCGCCATATGAAAATGAAAGCTGTATGTGGCCTTTTTTTTTTTTTTTTAAGTAGACAAGCTTCAGATGGTTTTAGAATAAAATTATTTCATTATCTGTTGGAAACTTATTGGCATAGAAGTTTTTGTGGCTTGAAAAAAGTGTCACAGTGAATAAGACTTTGTTCAGTTTGTCCCTTAGAACCACTAAGAAAATGATGTATAATTTATTTTCTACATAATTTAAAATAGTCACTATATTGAGTGTACATAAAAGATTTCAGTTATAAGTTTAATTTCTTCCTGGAATTGTCATTATTTCAAAATATATTTTTTTAAAAAAAAGTTTAGTGCTGATATGAAATGTATCTTCAGAAAAAGATAAGTTCATCACATAAACTAAAAACATGTGACTACTAACCTGTGAGAATCCCTGTACAATTCAAGTTTCCTTTTATGACAGAATTTGAATTCTGGCCTCACTGAGAGGATATCTTGCCTGTCAGTATGAGGTCCGAGTTTACTATGAAATTCTTAAATTTTGTGTCTAAACTTACTAAGCAAATCAATTTTTTCAGAAGTAATAATGAATCAGACTCCAAGCAAATTCCATAGTGATAAAAATTAAATTTGAATTTATAGAATTTTCAGAAATTCAGTTTTCTCACCAATTCCTACAAGTTGTACATCACAAACTGTGTCTGCATATTTGTTGCAGCAATTCCCATATGCTTGTTTTTACAATTAAACAGTCAAAACAATGCAACTTTCATCCTCTTTCCTGAGTCTGATTACTGTATCTGGTAGTTTTTAGTATTCCAGTGTCCCAGTTGCAGTAGCCTTGCCAAACACGCTACTGGGTTTAGACCCTGCCTAATGGTATTTTTTTAATTACAATTATATTTTTATTTTGTTCTAGTAAAAAAAAAAAAAATCTTTCCAGCAAGCTGAAAGGCTGTGTAACAATTTTGGCAATTTGGCGTGTATCCTCCTATGAATGCCTTATTTAGTTAAATGGTGACCTCAGTGCCCACTGGACCGTAATATTATTCCTGCTGTCAGTCTTGCTTTCAGTTTTTGACTCCTTCCCTGGGTTAGTATTGGCTCCTACAAGACATGAGGAATAACAAAAAACATCTGCTGTCACCCCAGGAGGCTGGCAGAGTTTCATCCAGAAGGATGTGTGCTGCTGTTGATCATCTTTTCAGTACTCAGTGCCACCATAATCAATGGCAATAGTAGAAGATGCTCAGAAAGAAAGTGGAGACTCAGACAAACTTGCAGATACTAAATGACAAACTGTTATATATTGAATGGGGGGTGGAGGAGGGAGAAAAAAAAAGGAAAACCTCAAAAAAGCCCACCCCCAAATCAAGCAAATAGAAAGTACAAAATGAAGAAGGATTGATATCTCCCTATCTCCTGAATAAATGACTTAGATCATAAATCTTGTCTCTTAGCATATTTTTCTTTGTCACTGGACACCTTCTACTGAACTAATTGGAAGCTCAGAGGCTTCTTTCCAAATCACTACTGTGTTAGGATAAACATCTCAACAGGGTCAGAGGTCATGGGTGTATAAGGAGAGCCGGATTAGAAAGGTTTAAGAAAGGTTAGGTTTAGAAAAAGGCAGGTTTAGACTGAAGGTTAGGAGATTAGTCATAGAATCATAGGATTGTAGCATATCTCAAGTCAGAAGGGACCCATAAAGATCATTGGGTCTAACACCCTGCCCCTTGCAGGACTACCTAAAACTAAATCATATGACTAAGAGCATCCTCCAGACACTCCTTGAACTCTGACAGGCTTAGTGCCATGACCACTTCCCTGGGGAGCCTGTTCCAGTGACGGACCACCCTCCCAGTGAAGAACCTTTTCCTAATGTCCAATCTGAACTTCCCCTGATGCAGCTTCATTCCATTTCCTCGTGTCCTGTCACTGGTCACCAGAGAGAGGAGATCAGCACCTCCCCCTCCGCTGCCCTGCCTTGAGGAAGCTGTAGACTGCAATGAAGGCACCCCTCAGCCTTCTCCTGTCCAAGCTGAACAAACCAAGTGACCTCAGCCACTCTTCATAAGTCTTGCCCTCGAGACCTTTCACCATCTTGGTCACCCTCCTCTGGACACACACTAATAGTTTGAAGTCCTTCTTGTATTGAGGTGCCCAAGACTGCACACGGTACTCGAGGTGGGGCTGCACCAGTGCAGCATAGAGTGGGACAATCACCTCCCTCGACCGGCTAGCTATGCTGTGCTTGATGCACCCCAGGTCATGGTTGGCCCTTTTGGCTGCAACGGCACACTGTTGATTCATGTTCAACTTACCATCAACCCAAACCCAGTCAGAGGACCTACTACCTTTATCTTTGTAATTCTGTAGTTCTGGACAAAGTGCTATCATTATCAACTTAGTTTCATGTGGTGCTTCACAACATTTACAATCTCTTTTTCTAGGTTATAATCCCTACAGAGATGGTGTTATCCAGAGATATGGCTAGCAGCAAAGTTCAGGCTCCTTTTTTTTCCCTCTTCTAACTGGTATTATGTTTAAAAAAGACATCTTAGACTTTCCCAGGGTTTGCTTTCATATGCTAACAGCTGCTATAGCTGATCATAATGGGATACATGCCGAGGACCTTTCTGGTGAGAGTAGAGTTCTGAGAGGCGGGAGTGTGAGGGCCCAGTCATTCTCTTTCCCCTGTCTGTTTGAATTTGTATCTGTTTTCATAAATTTGTTGAGAGACAAGACGGAAACTGCATTAGCACCGTACCTGCAAAGATGTTGCTGAAGATTATAGAGCAGGAGAATAATGAGGTGGTGTGTTTTTTAAATAGCAGCTCGCAAAGATCACTTTCTGACCTGTAGAAGCACTAAAGGTTTGTAGGTTTTATTGGTGCACGTGATGGACGAAGCTAATAGCTTTAGGAAAAAAGCTGATAGAAAGGAAAATAGCTCAATTACTGATTTGCTGGGTGTTTTTTTAATGGTTTTTTTTTGTGGGTTTTTTTTGTGTTTTTTTTTTTTTTTTTTTTACATTAGCCTCTGTTTTGAGTAATTGCTTGGAACTTTGTGTAAAACACTCTTTGCTTTATAAAAATGGAAGTAGAGTTTGGAAAGTTTGCTTAGTTCATAGCTTTCTGTTACTCCTGTGGTTATCTGTATGAGCAGAAATCAGTACAGGAAAAGGTTTTTGTGGAACTGAGCGATTCCAACTTAAATTCATATGGCAATAGTGGTGGGTTTTTAGAGGAGATAAAATTGTTTTATCACTTTTGAATCCTGAAAAAAATGAAAACTGAATTAACGTAACATTTTTTCATTTGAATTTTTACAGCTCTTTCTATTGATCCAATCAATAACAAGGAGACTTTGTTTCCACAGAGTGCCCTTTAAAATAGATTTGAAGTCAAGTTTTATTAAAACAGCACAGTACAAAAATCTGATATATGACTTAGTCTTAAGGAAGAAGCTTCCTTCTTCACAGAAAGTTAATTTTATTCAGTGGAAATCTTTTGCAACCTAGGGTGAGGACCACTAGATGCTTTTAGCTAGTAAAATGAGGCAGTAATGGTTGCCAATACAGGCATTATCAGTAATCGAAAGTAAAACTACTGAAGTATTACACATCACTTTTAGTATATTTTTATGAGTGTTAATAAAATCAAGCACTTGAATTATGCACAGTGCATCCCATGGTCACAGTGAGGATTTAGAGAGTGACCAGGAAGAAAAATATCCTTGAATATTCTTCTTAGAGCTGTGTATCTGCAGAGAAAATGGGAATCATGTTATGTGTGACTTCTGCCTTTGTAACCTGTAGATCCCATTTCCCTTGCTAAACTAGTTTGTGAGGACAAAAGTCATACTTTTACACTAGAAAATAAAGCTGATCTTACAGTTCATGCCTTTTCTTCTGATTTTCATGAGCTGATCTGAAATACAGAGATACGTTTATTTCTCAAAGAGCATTTCTCAAATGCATCTTCAAGTTATATGTATTACATCAATGTCTTGTTACTGAATAAACTAGAGTCAGATATTTGGAAGATGTGAATTACTGATGTACGAATCATTGCTTGTTTTTTCTTTATTATGGCTTTAATTAAGCCCTTTTTTCTTTTAAGAAGTAGTGAAGGTAAAATTTTTAACTTCATGTGATACTTGGATGGCATTGTCAATGAATCTCATTCACAGATAAATTATAGGGGGCACCTGCATCTTGGGAAGCTGTGTGAGGTAATTATGCAGCACTGTAACTGGAGAAAGACTCTAAAGCTTCAAGCTGATGAGTAGGTTCTGTAAAATACAGCTTGTGAATTGTGTGAAGTGTGACAGCCTGCTTTGATGAGTTGTTTGATCTTTATGCTATCGCAAACTCTTTACCAGAATAATTTATATAAAATTTAAAAGAAAAAAAATGGAGCTCTAGGCCCTGCAATAAAGTTACCAGGTTATCACAAAATTGCAATAAACAAAGGGCATGGTTGATTTCCACCTTTTTTCAAGATTGAGATTTCCATAGTAGCATTAACTTTATTACTGATCATTGTCAACTTCTTCTGCTCCCCTGAAGGCTGAGCAAATTAAAACTCAATACTCTGTGATGATTTACCAATTGTTATCCTTTAATTTCTTTCTTACTATTATTTAATCTTAGAAAAAGAGCTAAAAATTTAAACTGACCTATCCTCTCGCCTCTGTTCATTATCGTTCCTGATCAGTGGACAATAACTGCTTGCTGTATCATGCATAATTTATAGACAGAGTGAGTATTCAGAGGTAACATGTTTTTGTGATAGGTGCAGTATTTGCTGGTTTGATAAATCTTGAAGCCAAAACCTGCAGACTCGTGAGACAGAATAATGTCTGCCTTGAAGCACCTCACCTGCCCTCTGCTACTAATGCAACTCTGCCAGGGCTGCTTCTAACAATTCAGACCTCTGCAGAACTTCAGAGAGTTGCGGTTCTCATTTAGAAAATGACCTGTCAAGGTAGGAGCTTCATCTACAAGTTTTGGTACAGGCAGATTCAATCCTGCCGTGAGCAAGAAGGCTTAAATACAATTCTTCAGGTTATGAGAGCCAAGAATGGACACCATGTATCTTTATTTTCCAGTAGTCCGACTTCTGATTGCTTACAAAGGCTATGTTCAATGTCACAGTCATGCATCAATTCCTAGCAGTGCATCACTGGTATACCCACAAGAGGAGGAGATGATCTCTGTGCCAGTTAAAAGTTATTCCTGTTATTTAAAATGATGAGGTTAAAGTCAAAGAGAATTCACTGAGCTTGTTCTCATTCTATATGGCATAAATAAAAATTAATGGAGCTATAGTATGCAAGTCAAACAAAAATTTAGCTTTTCTCTCTTCTCTGCCTTAGATTTCAGTCAATATCTATGAATTTGCAGGAACTGTGTATGTTTCTTTGCATCATAAATGTACCAGCTGCTGTGTTTGTACTCTACAAGTACTGACTTTGGATAATATGAGGCTAATATTTAGTGTCTGTGAAGTGAACCAAAATAATGTATGTTACCTAAAAGAAATTTATCTACTAGGAATTTTTCTTCTTTTAGGTTTTAAAAACTTTTGTCTACCTAATCATTTACGCAAGAGAGTTGTGAAGTTCAGATTACACAAAATTGTTTCCATAGCAGTGGGTAATGAATGAGGTCATAGATTCTTGATTAAATAACAACACTTGTACATTTCTTACAATGTGAGATAACTGGCCCTATAGGGGGAAATGTTTAGTTTAATATAACTATTTCAAAATAATAATTGTTACTTCGCATCTAAATCTGCATTTGCAATATTTTTGAAAATTAGAGCTGTCTATCTGTCCTCCAGTTTTCTGCACATTTGTGTGCTCTCTGACTCTCCCCCCGACCCCCTCTGGCCCCTAAAGTTCTTCCAGTCTGAAAGCTGCATTACACTTTGTAATCTCTGAGCTGAGAAGTGTTGTGTGCTATTTAATATTTTTAACTACTTATTGGCTGACTTGCTGCTCTTCAAATATTTGTGCTGCACACTGGAACTTAATTTGCTATGTCCGTAAAGGCTTAGATATGGCCTAATATCCTACAGAGAGCTGCCTTTAATTCATTGTGATTTCCTTTATAATTTTAATACAATAAGCATAAATATTATATACTACCCTTGAATCAAAAAAGGCCTTAGAGATGACTGGTTCATCCAATTTGGCAGATAACAGAATGATTCTCTGGCATTCTTCAAATCACATTGATCCATGTGTTTTATGATATTATCAAATAGTTATATTTGTGAGTCTCTCAGTTAGTTTTGTCCCACTGCCTCCTTCCTTCATCTTTTATCCTGTTACCTCTAAAACCTTCTGAAAAATCATAAATCTCTTTGTAAAAATGTAAATGCAAATAAATTCTGTTTGACACGCTCAGCACTGAGGAAGGTTGCCTGTACTCCCCCACAATATTAATGATTTGCTATTTCACGTAAAATAGAAACCACAAGTGTTTAAGTCCATTCCTCCCATGTGAAAATGTTTGATTTTAATCAAATGAAGACCTAAAATTCATGTCACCAAGTTTTCTAGGGAGTTCTGCAGTTCAAGGAAGTGAGCAGTTAATTCCTTTACACAAGGACTAAAATCCCAATTTTGGGGTAGTTATGGTACCTTGTGCTTAGGGACTCTCTCCCTTAAGCTGTATAATGCCTTTCCCTAATCCATGGAGTCTTTGTGATTTTGGGGCATCAGAGAAGTGGTTTTGAACACTAGTTTTAGTCACTAGCGCTAGGTGCGTTACTATTCTGTAATACACAGAAGAGGGGAAGAATTTCCTTCTACAATCCAGTCTGCATCTCTTTCTCTTGGATACTGCTGTTACTACAAGCAAGAAAGTATTACAAAGTTAATATAATGAAAGAAAGCATGCTATTTGCTAATAGATAAAAGCCACCTCTTCTGTAATTGAGCAGGGTGTAGAAAAGTATGCAACTGAAAAGATATTGCAAAGTTTAATTTCACAGATAAAGCAGTTTGATACTTATTTTGTACATTGTATTTATATATCTCTTTTAGTGAAATAAACCTACTTTTGGAACCTTTTAATGACCTATTGTAATGTTGAATATTTCTGGCAGAGAACAGATTTTTCAGAAGTTTTCTTATTTCAGCTTCTACCACATAATTATTTTGTAAAAGCTACTCTCATAATTTAGATCATATAGATCATAAAAGATTTACTGGTAATTCTTCTCTTAAAATTGGGCAAAATCAAATGCATAATTTTTCAATGTATTTTTCATCCTTTCACAGTAGTGAAAAAAAGTTCTAGGAGGTGATGGTTGAAAAACTTGGATTGTAGTTGGGTATTACTTAGCGTTAACAACAACAAAAAAATTACAAGCAATCAGCTAAAGTACTTCCTGTAATCAAGATAAACAAATTAGGTAATTTCCCTGCTGTTTATTAGTTTCTTCTCATTTTTAAGACCTTTTTCTCACATTCATGAAGCACTTTGAGACTTTTGGATTGCAGTGAATCATATAGTGTCACAAAAATGAGTTAAGTATGAGGACAGTAAGTGAAATATGTTTTTTATTGCTTGTAGCAAGTTTTTTGTTGAACTATTGATATTTAAAATGTTCTATCATCTGTGACAGAAATTTTTCCTGGATTAATCAGTCAATAGTATGTAGGTAATTTGGCAGTGTTCATTTCCTGATAATGTCTGTACCAATTTTATTTTCAATTGTACATTTTCTTTGATTTGCCTTCTATTAGGTGGGAGGAAACAAAATGGAAGGATAACAGAAAATGCATGCACCTTTCTAACCTTCTCTGTTGTTTTCTATTAAGGATCCCTTCTCTTTCTATAGTTTTGATAACTCAGTCCCATCTGATATTGCTTCATATATTTTTACAAGTTTAGTTTCCATCATATTTAAGGTTAGTGATCTGGCATGGCTACTATAGTTCTTTTTAAAACACATTTTGAAAGAATGGTCTCAGTATAATGCTTGAACCACAGAAAAGACAGTTTAACACTAATATTCTGTCTTACATAGTAATTGTCTAATCTGCCTAATGTATCTATTTCTACGGTACGTAGGGACCGAAGAATAATGACATGTCTCCTTTGATTTAAATGTAGTGTCCCCATTAATAAAATGAAATGCTTGTTTTGCCCTTGTGCCTGCTACTTTATAGTTGAACAGGATCTTTAAGGAATATTTTAATGTGAAAATAATTCGGTCTTCATAAAGGAAATGAATAAGAAATGCTCTGGTGACTATAGAAAAGGAAAATAAATTTATGGATATGGGCTAGATGTTAGTTGGACAATTTGTGAAAGATTTTCAGTGAATACTCCTAACGTGTGCATCACTGACTTGCCCTGTTTTTATATATTTATTTATCTATTGCAGACAGTAAGTTAACTTGTTAGGTAGTTTTATGACAAGTTCACTAGTTATTTATTTTTATAAATGTGGTTGATACACAATCAGAAGTAACAAAGGAAAACTTAAGGATTTATTTTATGAATAAATATAAATTATTCACACAAACTTCTGAACTTACAGTCAAAGCTTATGTAAGTATTGCTGTAAATGGTGCTAACTTGAACCAAGAATCATAAGTTTTTAAAAAACACCCTGTTTGTCCCTTTGAATGCATGTAAGTTTGTAATGACTGTTTTTATCACAGATTTGTAGTTGCAAGAATCATGCTCTCCTGTCAATCTCTTTCATTAAGTGTGATTTTTAAAAAAATATTGTTGGATAGTTATACTGTGCAATCCTTCTATATTCCTCCCCTATTTACCCTCTATAACTTTGGTGGGCACTGGTTTTATCATCTGTTTTTACTTGCCTGGTATCATTATTAAGACTATGCTTTTTCATTTCACTATAATGCCTGGAGTTCTTCATTGCTTCCCTTTTATGCTTCTGTCTTATGTGTTTAATTGTCTTGTATAACTAGTCTAACAATCTTTACCAGTATGTCTTTAGTGTGTCTTACTTTATGATTCCCTACACTATGCTTGCATTGTCTGCCATTTGTGTAATACCAAAACACTTAAAATCCTAAATATATTTTTCTTGATAACATCCCTGTGCAACGGAAAGTACCGTTACTCTTGTTCTATAGCTGTGGGGTGAAGACATGAAGAGACTAGATAATGTGGCTGAGGACTTTAAAAATTTGGTGGCAGAATAGGGACTTCAGCATGTCTCCCAATTCTTAGGCTGATATGGAAATCACACAGCCAGCTTTCCAGTTATTCAGAAATACTGTTTTACATCAATGGAGGTATTACATTATAACACCTCCATTAACGTGTAGAAATTTTTAAACTTTGAACTGAGTCTTTTTGTATTTTCCTCAGATTTCAGATAACGTAGGTATCTGCTGTTTCATATTCTTAAGTGAGAACCATACCCAGGAACCCTTCCTCTGATAGACTGTTATGCTGTTTTGTGGGATCATGGCTGGAACACTGTATTTTACTAATCTAGTTTCCCTTGCCTCTCAGGTCAAGGTTTTAGAATTAATTCCTCTACTGCAGCAATTGTTGTCAGTCAAAACAATGACATTAAAAGGGGATTTTATACAAGTAACCCACACCAGAAATATGAAGGGCACAGAAAAAAAAACTGTCAGGATTACTGAAGGTGTGCACAAATGCACCAGAGAAGCTGGTCACTGGAAAAAGAGAAAATGTATTTTGTCTTAGAACCTAGACTCTTCACAGTGAAGGAGATTTTTTTTTTTTCTTTTTGGTCAGCACAGAAAGTTCTGGTTGTAAGTAAGGACTGGCAAGGAGCTTCTCAGAATTTATGCAGAGTGCAGAAAACAAAAAGAATATTTCTCTCACAGGAGTTTACCATCTCAGTCTTAAACTAATAAGAAAAGTTTTGGAATCTATTTTGGACTTAATTTTTCTTAACCTGCCAAACTTGAAAACACCAAATTACATAGCTTGTGAATATTTTATGAGAGAAAAATGCTTGGCTATATCTCATCAGCCATGTTTTCCACAGATCATTCTGTTTCCTTTTATTCAGTGAAAGGAATAATGTTTTTCAGGGTATCAATAATTAATCCTTTGAAACTAGCCAAGCCATAGCTACAGTACGATAAATGACGTCAATGTAACCTAATATTGATGAAGAACATAATATTCAAAGAAATGCTGTGGATAGGCCAGTTTATAGTAAGTACCTCTTAGCTCACAGTTAGTTTAGCCTTTGCTTTCACTTTCCTACAAGATTGACTCTTTTCAAAGAGGTTTGTAGGTCTCCATACAGCTATTTATTTCCTCACATTCCCATCTGCTTTATTACATTCCAGTGAAATTCTGTGTTTGCTAAACTGCAATAGAACAGGTGAACTACTTCAGGGGTTTTTTTTTGTTTTGTTTTGCTTGTTTTTAGCACTGGATGAACTGGTACTTAGTAACTATGTAAGATGAAGACTACAGATGGTGACTATATCTGATGGAGAACATCTGCTGTGGCAATGTATTCAGTAGGTACCTGATGTCTTCACATACACTGGACATTGCCCAGCTGCTGAGAATGCAGCATAATATTATGGTTTTATATAAATTTAAGACCCTTCTTCAGTTATCAAAATGGTGAGAGAATGTATCTAATTGATATTACTGATAGAAGGGCGTGTAATTGAATTACTGATAGAAGTCTAACAATTTTAAACTCAGTGTTTTAGCAGTCTGCCTAACAGAAAGGAGAAATAGTCTTACATGCAAAATTATTCCTCTTCACATAGCACCTGTTAGTGGCTTTGGGGAAACAGATGAATGAAAAGAAAAGGAACATAAACATAGATTTCCAACGTATAAGAGTGGCTAGTATAAAAGTGTTGTCGATCTGCTATAAAACATTTCTTAAAATGCAGGCTCTAGGAATGCAATGCTGTTAATTGAGGGGCAGTCGATAGAGATAGAATTGCAAGTTGCTGGCATCATTATCTAAAGCAGCCCTTCCCTAACTTCCCCAAACTATATTTTATTACTGTATTATTATTGGATACTTCAGGTGCAACTACCATTCTGGCAGGCCTTTTCTCACCTCACGTTCTCTAGGATGGAATTTCAAGGCTGGTACCAGGCTTGCTCCATTGGTATTACTGTTCTTAAACATCTGCTTAAATTGAGCATACTGCCTCCTCTTGTATGATGTGGGCATGACTTGATGCCCTGTATTCTCATTACAGTTGATACTTCATGATTTTTGTGTGCTATTCATACTAGTTCAATGTTAGATAAGCAGGAATATCGGAAATAGTTTTCTTTGTTTCACCCAACTTTAACCCAGTTCTTTTCCCTCACGTTACCTGCCTGTTTTCTATGTTTTCTAATATATCTTAACAAGACACCAAGATTTTTTTCAGTATCACACTTCAGAGAGTGCTTACTAGGTTGTCTTCATAGTGTCCTGTTTCTTTAGGGCTTCTAAAAAGGCAAATTATTCTCAGATGATTTTTTAAGTTTTCATAACCATGTTCTGATTTCGTTTCATACTGCCCTGGGTTGAATGGAGGGTCTGTGCATTAGTTCTATGTTTGTACAGATATTCTAGAGAGAGGTAAAGTGAAGCAGGCAGGACTATGTTTTCAAAAATGAAAACTGTTTTTGAGTGTCTTTTCCCTTTTTGAAGTCTGCTTTCTTAAGGTAACTGTGTTTAAGCACTTGTGTAATCTAAATCAGTATTTATTGTTGAAAATATAAGACAAAGCATTGAAGTTTCTGGTCTAGGTCTGTATCAAACCATTGTTAGAACAGTGAATCCTGATTCCTGTACAGCCCTTCTCATCATGCATTCTCTTCGATTTTGTCACTAAGTTCAGGAAATGCATGTTTCACAAAATATGCTGCTTCTCACTTAATCTACCTGAATGTTCCTGTCATCAAGTAATTAAAATAACAAACACTGTGTGAAACAGCAGGTAAGCAGAGTGGATAAACATAGTATTACCTTACTTGTAGCTACTGAGCCTGTAAATAATTGAACAATTACCGTCACTGTCAGTTTGTTGTTTTTTTTTTTTTTTTAAGCACTTTTTTCAGGTTGTGGTGTTGGTTACTCAGTGCTGTGAGGTGAAGAAATAGCAACGGAACAGGACTATACAGTTAATAACAGGACTGATTTGTACACAGTGTAAATGAAGGCAGCCTTTAAATCTCCTTTAGTGATCTCCGCACAATTGCATAATGACTTGGGAATAAACTTTCCTTAATACTTAACTGCCAATTAAGTAAGCTAAGAAGCTAGCCATGTAGATGAAAAATATAAAATAGCCCAACTGAATCCAAATATTATATAACAGCAAGTAATCTGCATATTAATTATAGCTACAATAATGGCAAGAGTTAGGCTTGGTATGTACCTGATCATGAGACTCTGCTCCAAATGATAATTGGCAGGGGATGATTGGTTTACTTATATTTTAATTAAGAAATAATATGGGTGGGAGATTTTAATAGAGATGAAATAAGTGGTATAAATGCAGAAATACAGCTGTTCAAATGTATTACAGACTTTAATATCTTTAGAGAATCAAATACTGAACAGGTCTGTCACATTTTACTGCTCTATTCTATTGGCAACCAAAAGTCAATACAGCAAAAAGAACTGTAGGGTATTAGAACCTTTTGAAAATATAAAAGCTACCTTTCTCCTTTAATGAAGTAAATTATCTACTATTTTATTGAGTGTTAGGAAATTTTATTTTTATAATCTTATGAATAATCACGTATTTAAAATTTAGTTTGATATATTGATAAAAAGGTTGGGGATAAGGAAAGGAGTATGTAAAAAATAACAGAATTTTCCGACCTTAATATTTTCAAGTTTACTACCATAAAATGGACTTTTCCATTCAGCTCTTTTTGTTTAATGATCTGTAGTTCTGTGACTTTCTATACCAAAATCCATAATTATGAATGTTTTTAGCAAGGTGTGCATCCCTGAGATTTTTAAATAGAGGTGCTGGGTGGAAAAATCAAGAAAGTCTGTGGGTTCACCTTTGCTCTGCCAATGACTTCTCTGGTGATTTAGGTACTTATTCACCATCTCAGTTTCTTATCTGAGAGGATGATATAATTACACCTTCTTTACTATGAAAACCATGTTAATACGTTTATTCAGTATAAACTTGTACAGAATATAAAAGTCCACTGTGCTACGCAGAGGAGGACCATGCAGTGAAATCTGGCGTGTAGAGTTTACAATCTGAAAGCTCTAATGGTTACAAAAGGCAGACATACTGGTGGGAAGAGAGAAGTAAATGGCACTTGTAGATTTTAACAAGCTCTAAGGGCACTGCAGGGCTGGGGGATGGCCAGGCCTGCGGGGCTGGGCCTGGCAGCCAGGGCCTTGTCCCAGTGCCCCAGCCAGGGAGCGGGGCAAGCCGGGGCAGCCCCAGCCCTGGGCATCAGTGTAAGAGTCTGAAGTGTTAAGAACAATTGTCTCAAAGCTTGCTTGGGTGTGTTTATCTGATAAGACTGGACAGCAGACTACTCTTCTGTCTGATAAGGCCCAAGGGCGGACCATTCTTTGGCTTACCAAGTGCCACTATCTTGCAAAGAGATGTGCAAACTTGCTCAAGCTGCAGGCCATTCTTTGGCTTATCAGGTACCATTAACTTGCAAGGAAATGTGCGAACTTGCTGAAGCAGCAGGCCATTCTTTTGCTTATCAGGTACCATTAACTTGCAAGGGAACATGCAAGCTTGCTGAAGCAGCCGGGCATTCTTTGGCTTATCAGGCACCACCAAGAATGGGACGCCAATTGATATCCGGGCCAGGCCACTGGCCCACCAGCAATACATATTGTGTGACTAGATGGGCATGTGTGGCATACATGATGTTGCTCTGGGTAACCAAATGGAAATGAGAGGGCAAATTCCCTCTCCAACATGGGATAAAAGATGGTACAATGAAACCAGAAGTAGGCAAAAAGAAGGCAAAAAGAAGAAAGAAGTTGAAGAAAAGAAGAAGAAGCCTTTCCACCACCGGAGAACTGAAGGCTGAGGACCAACGGGACGCCACTGGATCCAGGGTGGTGACTATCCTTTGCTTACCTCTCTGATCACTTGCTTATTTTCCTCCTAATATTTCCTGCCTTTCCTATCGCTTTACTCTTTTACCTAATAAAACATCTGATTGGCGGCATATGACCTCGTTTGTGTCTTAATTTCGCCCTTGGGATCATTAAGAACCTTCCCCGAGCCTGACTATCAGGCTGGGTCGTAACAATCAGGAACCTCCTTGGGGCCAGGCCAGGGCCCCGGCCTGGGATGTCAGCCTGTGGGTGAGGGTAAGGATCAGGCCTGGTGAGGGGGAACCAGCCGTAGGTCGGCCGGGCTGGTGGGTTCAGTGTGGCCCATGGCTGGGTAGGACAGGGCTGTGGGGAGCTGGTGGCCCTGGGCTGGGCTGAAATGGCATCCTAGGCCACAGGCAGAGTGAGGGGAGACCCTGGGGGAGAGCGGTCAGGGCCAGCGAGGCCTGTGAGTGCCCCCAGGGCCTTTGAGATGTGTCTAGGTTGCCTAAACCTCAATGTTTTGTTTTGCTACAATGTCTGGTATATACAGCCATACCATCCACTCAAAAAAAAAAATTGAAGCTAGGTTTCTCTTTCCTGGTTTATAATCAAAACACTGGTGGTGGTCAAGGCGCTTCTTTGGGACTGATCTATATGGCTTGGTGATGATATGGGTCACAAATTGTCCCTAGCCAAGCATTACTCTCCTGGAAATGACTTGTGCCATACCATACATCACTGTCCTAAGCAATGAGCTCATTTCTGTAGGTTGTACTCTGTGCGTGTGCAATGCAGTATACATCTTTCAATGCTGAGTGCAAAACATCTGATTCACTGTATCCAAATTTGGAGGTCCAGTTATGCGAATACGAAGTAGCTTTTATCTTCTGCCTGGTTATTTGCTTAGGTGGAACTGAATTACTGTTGTAACTCTGAATAATTTGTTATTATCAATATAGCCACATCATGCGCTGTGCTGTAATTGCTAGTAAGAAGATAGAGCCTGCATTTCAGGAGGGAGACTAACAGAGAAGAATCTGATTAGCTAATTAAGCTGCAATACTGAGATTTTCTAAAAACAACTGTTGGTCTTCATATTACATTTTTAGTGTTGCTCTACTGGTCTTTGCTGACTGATTCAGTGCAACTGCTTTATTAGTTCAGTACTGCTCTCAGGAAGTGCCCTTACCTTTATGTCCAGCTGTGTCCTCAAGGCCATCTCATAGCTATGCGTTTTGACTGTGATAGTGTAGTATTTTTACTGTAGTAATAATCACTGAACCCACGTCAAACATCTTTGCTTGTATAATAGATATCCCAAAGGGGATTAATGGCAATTGATTTCCTGCTTAGTGGCTTATAGGCAAGTCATCTATGAACAAGATCTTCCAAGCTGTTGGTCTGTGCAGAGTGCTTGAAGTACTAATGTAGATCTATGGGTGCAGTTAAAGTGCTCAGTACTTGCCTCAACACTGAATTTTGCTGCCTCCCTATGCTTGTTTAGCATAACTTGTCAAGTATTCAGGAAGTCATTAGTATTATGCTGTCACCAAAGGCATGCTCATGGCACAGTCTGATACTTTGCATATGATATGTTTTAAATGCTGTACAATCCAGGCTGGCTTTTCCTATCATTTCTCTTTTTTTTTTTTTTTTGTGCAGCATCCGTGACTGTAGCACATAGCAGGCAGTTACAGAGCACGACATCGTTGCTGCAGTGTCCACAAGAGACTGATATGAATTCCTGTGCATAATTCCAATGCATGTGGCTCATCAGTCAGCTTAGTGCAGCTGAGGCTCATCTTTAGTATCTAGCTCTCCATTCTATGAGAGCCACTTACTGACAGAAGAATTTCTGTGATATATTAAACACTTTCATTGAAACGCTGGTTCACTGATAGCATGTCAGCTCCCTGCAGATTCTCTATGGTGTATTTTATTCCCCTCACACTTGATAATTATTGTCTTGTTACATCATGCTTCTCAGTGAAGGTGTACTCAGATAATTAATTCTAGTGATAGTAAATTGAAATTGTACATAAATTATGTTCATACCTAGTACACATTGTTTTGAACTAATACATCAAAAAGTCCTTCAGTGTATGTCTGACAAGCTCATTTATATGTAGCTCTATAATTGCATACATAGCTCTTGGCAATTATGCTGCTTATAGGGAAGGAACATATAGCTTGCTTGATGCCAAATACATGTTTTTAAGATGTAATGTCAAGGAGAGTGTTATTATCTACTTTTTAGTCTGGTACCTCATAGAACATTTCTATTTCTATTATTTCTGAAGAGATATGGCCAAGAAGGTACTTAATTTCATCTAGCAGGAATCTAGGAAGACTGATTTGCTTCTTTCATAGTGTTTCTTAGCCACAACTGTACACTGACTTTCATTGTCAAATTGCTAAACATTAACTAACCCAAATACTTACTTTGCAGGAGGCCCAGAAGATCAATGGTGGTGGAGATACACAGGCAGATGGGGCCTGCAAACCAACAGATGAAAAAGAGGAGAATGTGGCAGCAGAAGTGGGATGGATGACCTCCGTGAAGGACTGGGCGGGAGTCATGATATCTGCCCAGACACTAACTGGCAGAGTACTTGTAAGTTTTCTATGATTTTCTGTGTTCTTATTTTAAAGAACATTTTTAACAAACGCTGTGTCCCAGCATTAGTGGAGGATTTTTTATTAGTTTGTTCCATCAGCGTGAGTCAACCCCAGTTTTCTCTTTTGGAAGTAAAATAGCAGACTAATTCCCACTGCAAGAGAGAAGCAGAGACAGCAAGTAAGAAAAACTGACTTCCAGTCCACCCCCCAGCCTATTTCAGTATTCTCGCACCATGATTTTGAACTGTGCTACAAATACAGAGTTTAGTAATTTGTCGTGGTTTAACCCCAGCTGGCAACTAAGCACCACACAGCTGTTCACTCATTCCCTGCTGGTGGGATGGGGGAGAGAATCAGAAGGGTAAAAGTGAGAAAACTCATGGGTTGAGATAAAGACAGTTTAATAGGTAAAGCAAAAGCCATGCATGCACAAGCAAAGCAAAACAAGGAATTCATTCACTACTCCCCATCATCAGGCAAGTGTTCAGCCATCTCCAGGAAAGCAGGTTACTTGGGAAGAAAAATGCCATCGCTCTGAACGTCCCCCCCTTCCTTCTTCCCCGAGCTTTATATGTTGAGCATGACGACATATGGTATGGAATAGCCCTTTGGCCAGTTGGGGTCAGCTGTCCCAACTGTGTCCCCTCCCAGCTCCGTGTGCACCCCCAGCCTACTCACTGGCAGGGTGGTGTGAGAAGCAGAAAAGGCTTGTAAGTGTGTAAGCACGGCTCAGCAGTAATTAAAACATCCCTATATTATCAGTTTTCAGCACAAATCCAAAACATAGCCCCATACCAGCTACTGTGAAGAAAATTAACGCTATCCCAGCCAAAACCAGCACATAATTTCATATTATGTGGTAAAACTATAGGCCTATTTTGTCTGGAAGTAAAATTGTGCTAGCAAAAATGGAAGTCAACTTGGAAAATAAGCACAGTGTTACAAATGTAGATAGTGGTCAGAACTGTAAAGGAAAGACAAGTTTCAACTGGCCATGCAATGGGATTTGTGATAGTTTCAATAGACTAGTAATGATTTTATGTTCTCTTGAAAATCTTATTTAAAACTTTTGAGAATCCTAGTGAGACTTTAGAACTAGTTTGGGTTAAACTGAAAACAGAATTTGTGTCTTTGATTGTTTACTTTGATTAAGAGATATTTTACTGTGAGTCACTTCTGGTCTATAGAGTAATTATTTGGGCGAGAAGAGGGAAGGGAAGGAAAAGAAAAGAAATTGAACTTCCCCATCAAGTCTTTTACAGTGGAAAGTTGAGGTGGCTCAATTGCTACTGTCTTGTTTAGCTCTGCAATAATATTATTTTGATTATTTTTTCCTGTAATATCTTCTGCCCACTTGCTTATGTTAAATGCTGACTTTTAGCAACAGCTTGAAAGCATGTTCCATTGCTGCTTTTAGCACTACATGTCTTCTATGTGAATCTGACATATTGATTGTCTCATGAAAAATGGTGTATTGATCTTTTGCACGTTTTCCTGATGTCTTCAGCATTAAAAATGACAAATCTTAGACTCATGCTTCTTGGCTAGAAATCAAGGCTAGAAATCACCCAAAGCCAGAGTCCTATGCTACTAGCTATGCAATCAGAAATTGTCATCTATTGTTTTTACTGAGGTATATGTGGGCACAAATACAAACCAACAATCAAGACCAAAACCTAAAATATAAAACATATTTTACTATGAGTTTTTATTCAAGATACAGGGAGAACTTGTTTAATTCCGTTTCATAACTTTGTTTATTTCTTTTGGGGTGTTTTCTTGTACTTGCATTTTACCGTTGCATCTTACAAGGGACTAGTTTATTTCCAGAGTTTTTTGTAGACAGCTGGCCAACATCATTGGGTCAGATTATTTCTGAGAGTATATTTATATTCTTCTCAAGGTATAACAGCAGGTATTGTACATACATGGGCTCATCAACTATGACTAACCATCTGATAAATAAGTAGTGATGTATGGAGTCTGTTAATTTTGTTCAGTTTAGAAAGCGAGATGCATTTATTTTAATACAGCACTCCTCAGTTTCAGGATTTGAATTGATAGGATATAAGTTCTGGAGGACCATTTCCAGTGTGAACATTGACTAGTCATTTCAATTTTACTTTATGGTTATATTTGCTAAAGGTTAACTGCTTCAATGAACGTTTGTGCTAGAGAGAATATTCACGTTATTTGTAGATATAGAAGGTAACTAAGTCAAGTCAATATTTTTATCAAAGTATATTGTTTGAAAGTATTATGACTTACTCATGAATTCCTACTAACTTAACACAGCTTATTCCTGCCAGATATTATATTTCTGAATCAAAGAGGAATTCACCACCACTCCCTTCCCCCCCCACCCCCCCCCGAATAAGAAAGAACTGGCAGCTTTACAGTGCTATGAAATCAAAATTGTATGAGAAATCTGCAACTAAAGAAATTATAGTACATTTTTACACTGTGAGAGTTTAACTTAAAATCGATCTTGTACCTCCAATGTTTACAAAAAGTTTTAAAAGTGGCCCACTGAAAATGGACTTGGGAAAAGAGTTATAATTGTTCTTCAGTTCAGCATGACCACCTGAAGGCTGTTGTGTAACTGCTGCCTGGGTTTACTTGACAAGTGAAGGAGAAAAGTTAGCAAAGTGTTGAACACGCATCAGTGTAAAGTAGAATCTTATTTTCTGCTCGTGGAAAAAAACTCTCATCATTATTCTTACCTGGACAGTAATTTTCTCCAAAGTGAATCTTAGGGGAATGTCAAGTGCTGTTTGTGGAACCAAAACTGAGTGTTTTTTGGACCTCTCTCTACTGGAGTCTGTCACCATATCTTTGACATGTCTGGTCTAGCTTTTATTTCCTCCCCAGTAACCTTACAAAAAAGCTTCCTAATTTATCAGATTAGTTTGCCCAGGTGCTTTGTGAGTGTTGGAACAAATATTTATATAGTAGCTGCTCCTATAATTACTTCTTTAATATTTAATCTTTATGGCTACCCACAGGTGAAGAAAATAAAGGCCAACAGTATGGAAAATACAGGACAAAATTTGTTTTTAAAGGTCACAGCTTCACATCCATGCAGTTGTAGTACAAAGTTGGACATATACATCAACATAGGACTATTTGCCCAGTTCTCTTCTGAAATCAAACATTTCTGTTTAGACAATAGGTGCAAATCAGTAGGCAACCTTTAAAATACAGACTAGAAGGCCTTCTTCAACATTGTAGCTGTAGAAGTAGTTGACAACTTAACAATGTTTTGGTTTGTTTGGTTTTTTTTAGTTGAAAATTATTTTGAAAAAAAACATTTTTCAAATCATGCATTTCAGTGCATCTACTGGAAAGTAAGGGATATTGCTTGTTATTCATGATCTGGGTCACTGGAGACAGTTAGTGAAATGATTTAATCCATTCATGACAAACACAGTGGCTCTGAAATCTTTGAAAGAGATGATTCTCCACGCTAGTTTTCTTAAAAATATTTAATTCATTGGTGGCTGTGGGGAAGGGAAGAGTTTAACTGAAATAAAAGCGGGAAAAAACCAAACAAATAAAAAAAAGTATTCTTAGAGCTTCCTCCCCTCCCATTCCATTCATAAAAGAGGAGGAATTACATTTAAAGACTAAACAAAGAGAGGAGAAATTAAAACCTTCTTAAACCTTGAAATAGTTTGCTTTTGATTTCAATTAAATGATCTGTTTCAAATAAAAATAAGTCAACCTTTTTAAGTATCTGAAACTTCCTGTAAAACCTATTTGTGATGGATGTCTGGGCCTGCCATAGCAGTGTTTGCTGTGAGTTGTGGGAAAAAAACAGACTTGTCATTTAAACACTGGCAGAATTAACTGTCTCCCTGGCACAAAAGCTTGTCATGCTCGTGCTCTTATGTAAAACTCAGTATTGTTTGCACCTACTCTTTCTTTCTTTTTTGGACCACAGAAGAACTGGTGCTGCCCGTTTCATGCACTGATCCACAGAAGTGGTCAGTTATGTCTGGTTCTTCAATACAAAATACTTGCCTTGTGTCATTTCTTAGTATGCTACTCCCTCATCATGTGAGTAACTAAGACCAGGTTTATTGGAAAGGATAGTGTCTCAAATATATCCTGTTAATATCTCTACTTGTATCCTTCGCTCTTGGTTACATGAGGTAGGAGTTGCCCCTGTTCCCTGCTCCTCGCAGAGTTTTTTGTATTAATTCCAACAGAGAATCATCAGGAAACAGATTTACGTTCTTTCAGTCTCTAGGAGTAGTTTTCATTTTGTTAAAAAGAGAATTTTCTTTTTGTTTGTTTTTTTGTTGAGGGGGAGCAACATGAGAAACAAGAATGGAAAATTTACTTGCTAAATAAACTATCAAATTTTCAGAACATTTGACCATCGCATGTTTTATCATTATGTCAACTTAGTGTCTCATAGCGTATAATTCTTGTCTGTTAATGACAGCAAGATTAGGCAGAATCGACACAAAAGTGGCATGTACATGGGATTGTGCTAATATTGCAGTTGATTCAGTAGTTTGTGTGAATATTGTAGAAATAAAGTACTGAAACAGAACTAGGCATTCTTACTGCTTTAGCAGCTAAATTCTACACTTGACATTTCGGAAGTGGTTTGTGCACAAAGGAATATTCACACCACCCAGTTTCATCTGAAGGGCAGCTTTGGAGGAAGACATTTGTACAGGGTGATCTAGAATGTCCTTCAGTTAGAAACCCTTTTTATTTTCTGAAGTAGTGTAGAAAACTGAGGTGGCTAGGCATGGTGCCTACAGTAGTGTGGTCAGAATATCCTTTTCTCCTCATTCTTTAGGTTTTAAAAGCATGACTGGAACTTAATGTTCTTGGTGGCACAACCTTTGAAAATTTGTTTTTTGCTCTTAAATAATGTTGATGAGAATTTTGCATACTGTTAAAAAATGTGACCATATTAAATTGCATAAGCACATGATTTAAGAACATGCTAATTGAACCCATGCAGTTCTGTTTGCAGTTGATGTTGAGTGGCATACATATAAATAACAATAAAAGGTAACAGTTTACTTAAAATCTGTTCAGGGAAATACTGATTTACTTTGAAGTGCTATATAATGCTGTAGATGATGGAAGTATCAGATAAAAATTCCTGAGGTGGGTTTTTCAAAGAAGAATCAGACACATTCATAATTAATCTGAAGAAGCAGGAAATTAAAGGTGTTTATGAACTAATTTTGCTTCCTGAAATTAATTTTTTTAATTGAGTAAGAAGACGACTTCCTTAATTAGATAAAGGGGTTTATATACAAGAGAAAGTCATACGTATATTGCTGAAGTTACCATAGTTCAATCTAGGACATAGTTGAAAGTGGACTCTCCTTTCAACTGACAAAGAAAGAAAAATCATTATTTTAATTGCAAATCCAGGAGATAAAATGGTAGAGCAAATTGTTGTTTGTTCCATTTTTAACACATGACCTGTAAACATATAGCAGAGATATGAGCTTTACTTCGCTTCTGCTATGCACCATGTGGTGACTTTGCCTACTGCCTTGACGCTCTCAGTACCTAAAGGAAACAGAGAGAGTCAGAAACAGGAAAATATGTGTTAAAATGGAATGTATAAGGCTTCGCTTTTTAATCACTGCATGATGAAAATGTCTTTTAGAGTGGCAGCAGAAAGAAAAAGGAGAAGAAAAGCCCTTGGCGGGGGGGCGGAGAAAAGAGGGGATGGCAATTAGTGGCAGTAGTATGTTAATTACGTTCTTTATTACTAAGTTATTTAATTAGATGATTATTTAGGTTGCTTTCTTAATGTTCTTAAAACTTACTAACTACATTTAAAAACCTAAAGATGAGGAAGTGGTATATGAAGGTGCTTTCTTAAATTAAAAAGTGACTATATGTTCCCCAGTATACATTTAAAATAAAATAGAAGTTTTCTGTAACATAGTTTGGTTGGAATGTATAATTGTTGCTACAGTCTCTTCATCTATCCAAAAAATCCAGCAGTCATTCTTTTTTCCCCAGCTCTGACTGTCCTACATGTACAAAGGTTGAAAAATGCAAGTCTTACAAATGTTTTGGCAAGATAGAACAAAGTTTTGAGGTTAGTAATAAAATTTGGGACTAGCTTGGGACTTGAGACTCTGCTTGGCAGAGAGTCTCATTCTGCAAGGTCTACACATTACAGTTTTTGAGAAATTGGTGTCAAAACTTTAGAACGTTATTAAAAGTCTGAATCAAAGACCATGCAGTGAATAGAGAGTGCATTAAGTGCTTACTATTGAAAGATTTAGACACTTGACTGGACTACTGAAGAAGTTAACAATGCTGTAAGGCCTCACTGCTCATTCAGGGAAACATAAGAGTGGCATCTTTCCATGACTCTATAAGAATGTAAGCCTTCAGGTTTTCTAATTTGTTTATAGTGATCACAGTTTGATTATAAATACATGTGATACTGAAATGCAACTGATTTGCAATACTCTTGCTCAAGCAAACATTCCTAAGTGTCAGTCAGTTATTTTTACTTAGATAAGACATAGGTTTTGTCCATAAATGTCCTAAAAAGGAGATTCATTAAAAATTATATCAAGAGTAAGAGGGGAAAAAACATACGTGAAGCAATGGAATTAAAAGTACTGGTGGTTGGTTGGTGGTGGTTTTTTTTTTTTTTGTTTGTTTGTTTTTATTTTAATGTTTGTATTCAGGTGAATTGCTTGAGAGCTGGTAGAGTGTTTTGAAAAAAATACAAGTAAGGAAAACCAGTGGATTTTTAAATATGTAAGTAATTATAGTACATTTTCCTGGAGAAAATGTAAGTATACTATATAGTGCTTGGTTTTTTTCAGGATATTTTCACAGCTAGCTTTGCTCTTGCCATGTCTTCCCCGCCCCCACCCCCACCCCCCCTCGAAGGAGAGGACTCTTTTAACATTGAGGGGGGAAAAAAAATACACCACCTCTAGCCATAAGTTACAGTTGCCTAGCAGCCAAAGTGAAATTTAGCAGTGCAGAAATTATGTGGGGTTTCTCTCTACTTTCAAAGGCAGTAACGGTTCTCTCATGACTTTAATGAGGATAGGTGCTCAAAGGATAATTTCGTATCCCTGACAGAGACGAATTTGGAGAGGGCAGATACATTTGGTATACATACAGATTTTTTGACAGCATTCTTAACAATATCAGCTATTTTACTAGATTTGCAAAGCAGGAAGAGAAACCTTGAGCAACCTTGAGTATGCAACATCTCAGAATTTGAATGTGGACTTTAACAAGCTTTCTCAAGGATAAACAAAGCTCTTGTAAATTTTGGTCTTTCTTTTTCTTTCCATTGTGGGACCCTGTCATCCTGGAGATGTCTTGCAACCAATCTTTTTGTGGAATTAGCATAGAGTTGTTTTCTGAGCACCTGTAATGTTCTTAGGATGCAGTTAATCTGAATAGGACTTAATTTAGAATAAAACGTATTAATTGACTTAACAACAGAAATTGAATGTATTCTTCAGTGATTTAGTCTTTCATACTCAAAATATTACAAATCCAAACCTGACATTAGTTTTTCAGTAGTGAAGCATATGCATTCTTGTATAACAGGATTTGTTTTGTAGTCTATTGGTTATGACATAACAATTGTTCTTAGATAGTTAAGGAAAGTTTGGTGTGACCGATAAACTCCCCTAGTTAGGGAAAAATAACTAGTGCCATATTTTCCCTTGTACTGTGCTGTAGGTTTCTGAACTAGAGAAGAAGGGGGAAGTCTTTCTCAGCCTCCAGGTCTGACTGTGCAGGCAGGAACCACAGAATGTTCCATGTACTTACTGGTTTGTTTTTTGGTTGGTTGTTTTTTTTTTAATACGTTCATTGAGCAAGACTTGTTTTCATAAACAAGTAAAATAGTTCACAAAAGTCAAAGCAGAATTGCAGTTTGTCAGGATGTGGTTGAAAGATTTCAAAAGATACACTAAAGTTTCAGTACAAGGTTTACTGTCATCCTGTTTAAGGAGAGAGAGCATACCTTTTTTTTCTACTCAGTACTGAATTTCCTTCCAATTCCTAGCATAAAAATGAGATTTTACCTGACATTTGGGACTGCTAAACATTTCAGGGACATTATAATGATTATAAGTTATCTGATCACATTAACCATCAATTTGCCTTTCTACATGTCCCTGAGGGTGACAGAACTAGAAGTAGCTGTTAGTAAATCAAGCATACAACTGTCTCTTAAGGCAGATGACTATTTTTATTTTTTGGATGAAAAAAGTAAAACACAAAGGAGCTGATGACGATCTAAAAGTGTAGAAATTAGTAGCACTCTCATACCCACGGCAGCAAGTATGTGGCAGATGAACTTCAGTATGTGTAAAAGTAGGGCAATGTATCAAGGGGAAAAAAATCTAAACCACACTTACATTATTCTGAAGCTAGAACTGGTAGATATAGCTGAGGAAAGATTTTGGCATTATCATGGATAATTCTGTGAAATAATTGACGGACTCTGGGTATTGTCAAGAACAAGACAGATGATATAATTTTTCTACTTTAAAAAATATTTATATACCCACATCTTGAGTACTGTGTGAAGTCCTTATTTTTATATCTTAAGAGTGATAAGAGTGACAGAATAAAGGACAGAGAAAGGCAACAGAAGCAATAAGGATGCATAACAACTGCCTTACAAGGTAAAAATTGCTGGGAGTTTTCAGTTTGGAGAAAAGGCTGGTATGGGATACGGTCAGCATTCACAAAGGAAGTTGGTGGACAATCTATGCCACACTTATTAACCAGATGCTAAAAGCAAGGGCAACTTATGACAGTTGTTAGACATCAACTTAAGAGAGATTTTTTTAAAAGTGTATTTTTATATGAGGACCAGTGAACTTCTGGGTATTTTTTTTTTTTTTTTTTTTGTAAAGGGAGACTGTGTAGACAGTGTTAACAGGTTCAAAAAATGGATTGGACAAATGGGCAACAGATACCAAAGAGCTATTACAGAGTATTGGAAGGGGTAATCTTCCAACATACCTATTCCAAGGACTGTATGAGTGGAACGGACTACAGAAAGTTACTATTCTTTCCTGTTCTTCCTAAAAAGCGTCTCATTAATATGGTCAGAGATTTGTCTCTGTGCTAGATAGACAGTTGAACTGGCTCTGGGGGGCATTTTTTGCAGCTTGCCATCATACCTTCTAATCACTAGATGAAAAGTTTACTCACTCTACATCTTAATAGAGTAGAAAAAGGAGACATTTATCTAGTCAGAAGGGAGTGACAGGGAAGCATCTTACTTTTAATACATAGTCATTCAAATATTCATGAATCTTGTTTATTTAACAGTATGTGTATTTCTGAATCTGTGCAGCAGATTTTTTTTTGGGTCTTCTGAGATGGAAAGAGCTGTGTATGCACTTTTGATTATATACTATTACATCCGTATAAAAGTTCCCCTTTCCTCACTGTGGTCAACAAATAGGAGAAATGCCATAAGGACTAAAGGGCATAGTCTTATCAAGTTAGGGCATTTGTATAAAGACAATACACAAAGCTGCTGAGAATGTACCTTTCAGTGTTTTAGTGTAACTGTACAGATCTGTTCATCGCAATTGTTCACAGATTATAAACTGCTTGCTGGTTTGTTACTTACCTACTGTTTATAGGGAATAGTTTGGATTCTGCTTCTCTCTATCGAGAAATGGACTTTGTCTGTTCAGTTATTTTTAATCTTTCATAGGCCTTGGTGGCACATAAATGAATCCAAGAGATGTGTTCTAGATTGCTTTAATCTCCTGTGACAATGATGTGGGCTATTTCCAGGGTTTCCATAGGAATAGGAACAATGCTTCTCCATTTGAGTTCACGAGATACTGAATGATAATGGAATGGAGTAGGAAGTGTTGAGTAAGTCTTGCTGGTTTCTATGGTAACTGCTGCTAGTTCAAGTTCAATTTATGCATTTTCTTTTTCTGAATATTTATTTATTATCGACAATACCAGGGATTGTTTTGCAGGGTTTTTGCTTTGGATCAAAGGGTGGGCTCTGCCTGCAGTCCTGTGGGAGAGGAAGTTCTTTTAGTGTACATATTTCTTTAGCATTGGACTATTCAATTCTTCAGTGTAGCTGTAGTGTTTCTGGTTGTCACTACACCTTTAAGATAGCCACCTTGTGTTTTGTGAAACTTCTGTAATTTCAGTGGATCTTGTCTTGTAAAAAAAAAAAAATAGTGGTTAACCTAAATTAATAAAAACAAGAATATGCTAATTTCTCAGTATGAGGCAATATCTAGGACCAAGAAGTTACTTTATTATCAGCTATGATATTGTAATATGGGAAGAAAGGTGGCTGACTTTAATTCTTTCTCCATCAGCTTGCTTTTAGTGTTAAAATATGCTAATATTAAACTTTCTTTTCTATTAAGTCTCCTATGAAGTGTATGGCTAATCAAACATAAATAGTATTTTTTTCTTCTCAAATTTACCAGTTTCAAATATTGCTATGTGGAGGTGGGTTAGGTGAGCATAGGGTAGATGTACATGCTAAAATCAAATCAAGAAAAGGATAAACAGTATGTTTCATGAAAGAATGATATGAGCTATACTGAAAACTGGACTTAATTGGACTTAAACCCTTGCATTTGAATTCTTAGCTCAGAAAGTGGAGATATAAAACATTTAGTGTATACATCACAGGTACAACTCATAAACGTTTATCTTAATAAAAATTGCTAATTTTTACAAGCCTTCTTTTTGTAAGCCAGATCTCATTGTAGGCTAATCTACCCTGTTTCTGTGATGTTTCAGTCAGTTTATAGCTGCTGCTATGGGAGTTACCTACTGTAAAATTACCTTTAGAAACTTTCTGCTGTGCCGCAGTGACTTCTGTGACCTCTAGATAGATGGCCACGCTTGTAGAATCTATTCTGACATTATTATAAAGCATGCGACTTTTCCTACAGTGGGAATAAATATACTCTGCTAACATCTTTGACACCTACCGCTTCCTTTTTTTCTAAATTAAGGTATCTGTGGCATTCTATCATTAAAACGAAGAAGAGCAAACACATTTAAAAATCATGTTGTGTCAAGTTTTGAATCGTATGAGTATTTGGAGAAAGTCAAGAACGCGGTTAGTATTCAGACAGTTATAGCAAAACTGGCTTAGGGAAACTACTGCTGTAGAGGGTGACTTCTGTTATACAAGTCTTTATTGTTGAAAAATATTTGTAAGACTGTATCACTATATTAATGTCAAACATAAGTTAGGAAAAATCCTTGCTACTTCTTTCTTAGATACAGCTAGAAGGAAAGTACATAAATACAGAAGTGTTCCATATGATAATGCTGTGTTGCATCCTCATGATAAGGGTGTGGTGCAGAGGAAATTTACCTTCCACCTATGGGCCACTGACAATAGTCAGATATCAAACAAAAGATATGGACACAACTGTTGCAGATGAAGCATATTTGCAAAGCTCACCAGAGGATACAGATGGCTTCCCCTTAAGGCATTTATGCCTTTCCCATGCAAAGGGGTGCTCTGGTGATGCAGTTGATAATATTGTTTGTTTAAAATTTTTTCTCTTTGCATTTAGTGTATTTGATAAAATTGTACTTGTAATCAAAACACTGATGTGATAATGCATATTTTTAAAGATAATTCTGCATGTGTTTTTGTGCAGCTCTTCCATCAATGGTTTGTTCTGAGGTGTGGGATAAATGGAATGAACTGCTAAGCTCATGGTTAAAAAAAAAAAAAAAAATTAAAATCTCTATTTTGGTGTTTATCAAAAACTAATAGCTAATTTCCATAAAAAATATTGTCTATGAAAGTCAATTTCCTTTTGCTTCTTAAACATTCAGTGTTTTTTTTAAAAACTATTGTTTGATAGTCACTCGAATATGTACAAGTTTCCTGAGAAATGTTCTCAGTGTATTCTGCTTGGCTTCAGTAGTTTTATGTGGCTCCTTAAATGTGCATTGCTTTGGCACAGAAGGTTCCTCTCTGCTGTAATTAATGCTTTGTTTCAGCTTCAAATGCTGCAGCAGCAGAGACAACTTCACAGCTTTACCACTAAAGCTGCTGAAAGTCCCGCTTTTCCTGTGAAGTCTAATGTCTGTCTTGCTGCTGGAAGAATAGTATGCCATTCAATCAGAATCAGTTAAAATGCTGGGTACTGACATGCAGAATTCAGAAGCCTGATTTGACATATTTCCTAGATAATATATATATATATTTTTAATGGTTCTCCTTATTGGTAAGGTTCGGAAGGCTTGGTTCAATCTGAAGTAATAGTACACAACCTGCTTGTCTTTCTGAGAAGGGAGCAGGAAATGTAATGTTAGAAACTAAGCCGAAGAATTGAATTCAAAGTAAAAATCAAGGAATATTAACTGTCTGTTCCTTGCGTTTCATCTAGAAGCTGAAAGCTGTCATGGTGTTCTAGAAGTCTACAGCAAAATGCCATGAGCTTAAGGGGGAAACTTGCATGTCTGCTCTGACTGGTCCTGCTCCCTCGTTCCTAGTAAGAGAGTCTTCATCCTGCAGACACTTCTCTTCATCTCAGGATGAGAACAGGAGAAATGTTTGAGCAGGGAAGGTGGGAGAAAAGGAAAGCTATTAATATTTTCTCAAAAGGGGAAGGGAGGAGACTTTTCAGAAGTTTGAAACGGTCCTGCTGCTTCGTTCAGTCTTGCGAAGTTTGCTTCTGTTCAGCGTAGCTAGTTAGGGTAGATGGGCGAAAAGGCAATTTCTGCAATGTAATTCCATGCCTTCTAATGAGCTAGAGAACCACTGACTGTGGGCATGGAGAGGGGCTCACAAAACTAACTTAATGAGGCAGGGTAGATATAGAATGGAAAAGGGAACATATCTGATTCTTCCTCTATTTCTAGTCCAAACTTGAAAAAAACTTGATTTCAAACACAGTGTAATGTTACTGCTTAGAATGGGGATACCACATTAGGAACTAAGCTGAAATGTGGAACCTGATCCTGCCTTGTGTAGACAGATACTCTTCACTGCACGCAAACTAAGCCATCCAGTTCTGTCAGATGCCCACAGTCCTCTCATTGAAAAACATGCAACTCCTACGTACTGTTAAAAAAACAATTTATGCCTGTCAGGGTAAAATCTTGCAAAAATTTCTTCTGTACGGATGAGCAGATTTAGTGAGCCATCTGATTGTTGTGATACACAAAATGTGATACTGTCATGAGCCTGCTGCAAAGGATAGCAGAATGCTAAGCTTTTGCATGGAGATGCACTATTTTCTTTGTTATTGTCAGCCATTATATTTAATCCCATAACAGGCATTCTGAAGGTGCTGAATGTACCTTGAGAAAGTATAGCCATGTATCTTGGTAACAGGCAAGAGTATATTGTCTGTGTTTTAGTGTCAATGCAAAATTTTTGCAACATCTTTGTTGTTTAATTTTATAATTTGTCCTTTTTTAATCTGTTCCTCAGGAAAAGGAAGGAAGTTTTTGATTTTTAAATCTATCTAACCCAAGTACTGTAAGGTTCAACCTTACATGGAGAATTTTGAACTAGAAGAATCAACAGTGTGGCATTAGGGCAGTTGATCTGTTTGTGTTTTGCATGTCATTAGACTATCTGGACAGTGTTGTATGTTGCCATTTTTACTCCATGCTACAGTTTAGCAACCATGCATATGTAAACAGAACCTGGCACAATCAGTTTTGTTGTTTTAGCTAAATCGGAGAATTCTATGTTCTGCTCTAAGCAATGTAAGGAAAGCTGAACTGCCACATTCTCCTGCCTCTCAAAAGCCTGGCATAGTATTATGTGTGGAAACCCAGCACAGATATGAAAAGATGAATTCAGCAGAATCTTTCTTGAATATGATAACAGTTTGCTCACATTTTATTTTTTTTCAAGACTGCAATTTTTTTTGTTGTCAACAAAGGCCTGAGCAAATTTTGTCATTGATACTTATGCCTAAGGATTCATTTCAGTGAATGTGATCAAGCTGTACTCTGTCAGACTATATTTTAAAGTCCTTTTCTGCTATACTTAAAGGATTGTAAAATATTATCAAAAATAATGACGTACATGCAAATCAGTTCTTCCATATTACAAAACAGCAACATAAATTAGCATGTTGAGCATAAAAGGCTTGCATGTCACACTAACGGGAAGATGTTTGAGAAACCTGTAGATATTTTTCTATCAAACCCTAGAAAATTGTTGTAGTAAAGTTTCCCTATAGATTACTTTTTCAGATTTGCCTTGTTTTCTGTCATGGTAAATATTACAAAGTTGTTTTGGGTGAGTTTGATGGTTTCCAATTTGCTGTTGTAGAAGGCTGTGAAAAGTAACTAAGAAAACCAAGCCAGCAGTTTATAGGTTTACAGTTGCTATTTGGTGTTTGGAAGTACAATAACAATTTCTAGGGGTCTCCAGAGTGGAAAAGATTGTCAGCCACTGGCTTAAATCCATTGGAGGAGTTAGTTGGGCAGAAAACTGTCCTCTCTTTGAAGTATCAGCTAGAGGACGTACAATAGATGGTACAGTCTGTAACAGTAACTCTTAATTTCCTAAGCGTTTTCTGTCACTCTGGAAAAATAATGTGAGCAGTGTAATTCAGTAAATGGAGCACAGGACTAGAAGTTTGACATGGTTTCTGTTCTCAGCTATAATAGTAACTTGGGTGATTTTGAACATTTAACTAAATTTGTTATTCTCCTTTTGTTTCTGTGCAAGCTAGAATTAAAAATAATTACCCATGCTTGTAGAAAGTATTGAAATCAGCTTTTATAAAGTACTGAAATCAGGAATTCACTTTATTTAGTGAATTTTTTTTTTAACTCTTCCAATGCACATTTTCAGGTCCAAAATACATTTCTGTCCTATATAGTTAAATGCATATAGTATTATGAAATTTATATTCTGTCCTCTTTATATCAATATGTGTATCTATACACACACATATTTCTGTTCTATATATGAATTATTTTTACTTCCATATTTTGCAATTGAAGATGGCATATTCACATATCAAAATATTTTTTTACTATACTGGCTCTTTTCCTTGGTGTTTCTGTTCTGCGCTTCTGCTTTTTTATCTCTTTTGGGCCTGATAGGTGCAGACAGATAAACAATCTGAATTTTTCCTTGCCATTCAGTCCATTAGACTCATTATGTATTCTCTTTTGGAAAGAGCCTTGGGCATCAACACTAGTTGCTCATGGTCTCTTTATAGCTGATGGCCCTTGATATGAAAGACCTATTTTTTAATGATGCAGTTCTGTTGCACATCCAAAACCACTGTTTTACTTCTACAAATGAAAAGCCTGCCTGTGTGAGATCTTTTCTTATTTCCCTTAAGAGAATGTATCTTGTGGTAAAAAAAATGTTAAATCTGGTTTTATAACTTAAGTTATATTACTAGTTGATAATTAATCATATGAGGTAATTCACTGATACAGAATTACAGGAATAAGCAGAAGCTGAAGTTTGAAAACTTTCGGTTTGCTGCAAAGTAAGCATTGGATTGAGAAGAGACTTCAGCTTTGTCTTATCTAGTATAGTTAAGTATATTATACTATATTATAGTTAAGAATATTGACATTAGATGCTTGCACTTTCTGATTATTTGGGGAATAGGAGTGTGTGAAAAAGCTTAGAAAATAAATCTTCATTTTTGTTGCACTTTCAGGATTAGTATGCTAATTGTAAACAGCTGTATTACCTGCTATTAGGTCTCATTTACAGGTACAATGATGAGTATGTACGAATACTCTTTCTCATTTTGTTTTAAATAAGGTTTAATACTACAGCAACATCTGACTCGGCATGACTATTCACATTTCAGTGTTATTTAGGTGTTTACATAAAATTTATCTTTATATAGAATGCAAATACTTTGAAAATATATACTATAATCAGCATAAAGTGTCTTCACTGAAAATTATGCATCACAATTTGTTATGGTTTACAAGGTTAGGATATCAAGAATAGCAAGCTTTTTTAAAATAAACAGTATCAGTGTGAAATAAAATACAATACAATACATTAAATAGAGCTATGTATAAAGAGATCAGATAGTTCATGTTTTTATTTTACTGATAACGTGTTCAGATTCCCATTGGGCAAACCCTTGTGTCTTTGATAAAAATGAATCTGTTGGCAACCTGTTAGATACGAAAATGCTTCTAAAAACCGATGGAGTTAACTAATGAACGGCATCTAGCCACTAGAAGGTTTAAATAATGTTTCCATTTTTGTTTGTTGGTGTGAAAGAACTTTTTTAACCCCAAAACTTGTTATACAATTCAGGAACCTCATTGTGACTTCAGTATAATGCCATTATTGTCACAAAGTTCCATTGATTTCATCAGTAACACAGAAGGCATAGAAGAAACAGTTTAAGACATTGCTGAAATGCAGATTTGTTTGACCAATAGAACTTTGAGACCATTGAGAGGTTAAACTGAGCAGTTTTCAACACATTCCATACTGTAATGTATTACAGTGGAATACCTTCATGCTGTCTTGCTTCCCCAGAAGAAAAATTGAGGGGAAGTATTTTAAAAATGTATACTGTAATCAGTTCCAAGTGGCGTGGTTTGTTAGTGGGTTTTTTGTTGTCTTTTTTTTTTGGGGGGTGGTGGTGGTGTTGGTTTTTGGGCTTTTTTTGTTTGTTTGTTTTCTTTTTTTTATTCAGTGATCTCTTTGCAGTAAATTAGGCATTGCCATTCAATATTGTTGGATTCAGATTTAAAGATTCCCAAGCTTTCTTCAGCTTGGGCATAAATAATAGCAGCCTGAACTGTTTGAGGATTTAATATGTAGTTGCCATTAAAACACTCTACAGAGAGAATTTTGATAGGCATTTGCAAAGCCCTGTGTTTACTTTATGGGAACTCTGGAGGTTGGTAGTGATGATGCTGTATTTCTCTAGACTTTTACATTATTCTTATCTTAATGAGTATTTCAACCAGTTCACTTGGTACTAAAGTAAGGCATGCTCTTATGTTCCTTTTGATGTGATAGTTAGCACCTGATACAAATTTAAATACAATAAGATGAACTCACCAGTTCTCTGCTGATTAGTCATATTTTTTATTGCAAATGAGGGACTTAATGTTTTTTGTTACTGGTTCAGCAGCTTTACTCTTAAACTTTCAAAACTGTTGGTCCTTCCTGTTCTCTGATCTTGACCGTATTTTCTTTTTGTATTGAACGTGTGAGATGGTACCAGACTGGGAGGTTACAATGATCAGTTCAAGGATTCCTTTTCAGATGAGGAACTGTGTTTCTGCATCAGATTAACTACTTCACTTTTATTGTAAAATTGGTCTTTTAACTTTCTCCTCTTTCTTGTCTTAAATTTGTAATGGATAAGAGGGTAAATTAGCAGCAGAGATTGTTGTTTAAAACACTAATCCACAAAAGCATGATTTCTAAAAACATTAGGCTATCT
Source organism: Theristicus caerulescens (assembly GCA_020745775.1). NCBI lineage: Eukaryota > Metazoa > Chordata > Aves > Pelecaniformes > Threskiornithidae > Theristicus > Theristicus caerulescens. The sequence continues at coordinate 101,652,417 of CM036560.1, forward strand.
GCAGTCTAGGAGAGCTGATTTGAGAGAGGAGAAAGGGATCTGTTTGTCAAGGAAACTTTTTGTAGGGGGTCCTAATCCGCTAAAGAAGATAATCAGCGTTGTCTTCAACTGAAAGGCAATAAAATGCAGGAGCTGGATAGTGTCTATTTTACTGTTTCCAAGTCCTCAGTAAGGGGCGGGGCAGGGGCTGGCAAAGGAGTAAACCTGCTGTCTTACACACTGGCAGACTCTATGTAAGGACAACAAAAGGCACTATTAGCCTTAAAGGTGCAGCTCATTTATGAGATTTGTTAGTCTGAAATGTGCTGCAATCTCTTGTGCTTTACCCAGAAGTAGAAACAAACAATAAAAAGTGTACTTTGAGAAACTGTGGCTTGCTCTCATCTCTCAGATTAAAAAGAAAGCAGTGCACCTTCTCTTACACCTTCAGAACGCTATGTGCATGCCTTTTATTTCCTAATAGAGTGAATTTTCTGCAATTTTATTCTTGAGGATGATATAAAGTCCTTCAGTTTCTCTAACAATGTACAAAGTTATGTCCAAGAATTCTGGTTTAAACATTAAAAGAAGTGATAATAAAGGAAGACAGTAAGTGCCTCCTGATTCTGTTTTATTGGTCTTGGATGCTGGATTAGTTTCAGCTTGAGAGATGTGAAAAGATGGTTTAACACTGCATAAAAATGAATAAATGACTAGAAAATTCAGCTACAACATGAGTTTCACTTGGTAAACCTTGATTAAACATGAATGTGTATAATTAGTAGTTCTACTGCTTTATCTTTCATGTTGCACTAGGAACAAAGTATTATTGACTGTTTATTTTCTCCATTATTTGATGTTTTCTACTTTTTAGACTAGAGGACAAGTATTTTGAAAATAGGAGAAAAGCTATTTTGCTTAATGTAATTAAAAAACTTAGAAGTTTTTGGTGCTTGGGTTTTTTTTTTTATTTTGAAGGTAATCCATTTTCATTTTAAACTCTCTATGTAGAAAAAGGTGACAGGAGTATGTCTGTTATGATAAGCAGTTACTTCAAAGTGCCATTGAAACACAGTCAAGTATTGTAAAAACAAAATACATGTCTTTATTTGCTAGCAAAAAGAAAAAAAGTCTAAAAACCATAATTTAGCTTACAGAATTGTTGACAAATGTGTTATTTGAATTACCTTTCCCTGCTTACTGGTTTGGGTTAAAAAAATGCATAGTGTGGTTCATTATGAAAATGTCAAAAAATAGGTCAGAAGGAAAAAAATCTAAGGAACGGTAAGACTTGAAAGCATTTTAAAACACACAGTCAAATTTGTTTCTAGCTTCTGGGTCAAATTTTGGTCTCGTCCATACCACTTTAATTTAATTGAAGTTAGTGCAGTCAATCCACATTTACACTGGTTTAATTGAGGACAGATGTAGTCTGCTATTTTCAAGGATGAAAATAACATATTTGGAAGAGCCTGTTCCTGTCAGAGAGCCAAATGAAACTTTATCAGAACTAGAGACACCTGCCTTCTTACAAGAAATTTAAAGACTAATATATGTGCAGGCATATTGTTAATGGAAAACTAATTATGGGGTGTTTCTTAAAGGAAGATGAATAGGCTTTAGAATTAAAACAAAACAAAGCAGAAAAACATGCCTGCCACAATCCTCCAGGGAATTTTCTGGATTCAGGGTCAGATGCTATTGAATAGAAATGAAATCCTGTCAAACCTTCCCCTGTCAAACCTTCCCCTTGGCAGGACCAGATATGCACATACAATTCATATTTAATGGTAGTAACAGTTATAGGTTGAGCAAAAATTTGCCTGAAGCAACTTCTTATGTGTTTGGACACATTCTGGTTTTTATATGGTTCTCTATAGCACTTCCAGTTTTGTAGACCTCTCTTCAGTTTTGGAATCCAATGCTCTTATTTGCAGACTGAGTCTGTATGAGTTGCAAGATGGGAAACTGATGCTGGAAACTTTAGTAAAAATTTTCAAACTTATCAGTGAGGTCTTTTCTCAGGTGTATGACTACAGAATTATATTTTAATTCCCAAGCCTTAATTGTATCTCATTCTGGAAGCCCTGCCATTTTTTTTTTCTTGCTAAATGTCATAAATAGCGAACTGTTCCTTTTCCTATTTTTGTAGGAAGGTAATGTGAACCAGTAAGTTTCAGAAAAAACATTGTTTCTCATACAATTGTCTAATAGTTTGCTTTCTGCCTATAGACTGCTGAACTGACGGTCCAAGAAATGTATAAATCTGCTTATATGGAAATAGATTGGTGTGATAGATATTTGCAAGAACCCAAGTGCATATACATTTAGTACTTCAGTTAAGTATATTCTCAAAAGACAACAAAGGAAACGCGAACTCATGATTCGGGATGTCTTCTGTTGATTTCAGTGGGAGCAAGGTTTAGCCATAATATTAAGTTATTTAAACTGTATGCATAGGTTTTAAAGTATAAGGATTAGAATTGGTTAGTGTTCTGAAGTAGTACTTGCTCATTTGCTCTACAGTGAGACAAAGATATCTGCTTTTAATGCAGAATCTGATAACTTTATTTCTTTTCTGACTGTCTTACTAAATGTTACACAAATTACTAGATTTCTTCATTTCCCAATCATATATGTATAATGCAGAGATTATGATACTTTTGCATTTCTGTAATGCACTTACTAATTTGATAATAAAATACTCAACAGCAAATTTACTTGGATGAATAAACATTACTTTGAAGTTTCTCCATTTTAGAAAACTGTAGCAGATAATTGAATTTTAAAGTAATTCATTCTCTATTTATGAATAATGGGTTGAAAGCAGGATGTTGCTTTTCATTTCAAACTGTTAAAAGCATTGACATGAAATCACTGGAGGGAAGTGCTTTTGGAATGGCTTTAATGATTTACATTTTGCACATAATTTTTCTGTTGCATATCCTATAGCAGTTAATATAGGACAGTAAGGATGTTTATTGCCATACTGATTACCCTTAAACTGGCATGGCTAAATCAATATTAGATAATAAATAAAGGTGAATTTTAGTCTTGCAATTTAAATGACAGAAAATTATTAGGTCTAATGACAGTTCCAGTGTTCTATGAGAACTGTTAAAAAAAAAAAATCCAAGTTTTGTATGAAATATTGCCTACTTTCCTACTACTGCATGGCATATTGTCTGTTAGTCTATAGATAAGATTTTTCCAGAAAACTTTTTAACACATACATGTAGAGACTTTAGTACTGCTAATAAAGCAAGGTCAAGTTGTAATGCAAAGCTTAATGTTTGGGTTTTTTTTCCTTTCCTCAAAATATTTTCTTTTTGTCATTATACAAAACAATGTTTTTAATGTGACCATTGCAGCAATGAAGTCTCATAGTATTTCACTGAATAGAGACATCAGTTAGAAATATGAAGATTTTCTTGCGTGGGAGGCATGTTTTGGCTTTATTAATGGTAGTTGGAAAAGTAAAAATGAAAATGATGTTTTGTTTCTTGTCCTACTGTGCTAGAGTCCCCCATATTTAACCAGGTTAAACCAGTCTTCTGGAAAAGGTAATACATTTTATAAGGAAGGCTTTATATTAGTGTCAACATTTTCTTTTAAAATCAATAGAGCTGGTAATGTATTAATTAACGTAGTAAATTGCAAAACATTTCTCTTGAGAAGTATTTTGAAATAGTAACATGAAAAGACTATCAATCCACTGTTAATATTATGAAATATCTTGACAACATAATGATTTCAATTACCTGTGATTGGAAATTTAACTTGCACTGATGTAAAATGCCACAGAAGAGAAGTGGCATAACTTAACATTCTGACAGGTATGTAACGCTACTTCATCTGAGTTTCGTGTATGTGAGACACAACCTGCAAAATTGCTTCTAGATGGAGCCAGCAACATTTGACTTTTCAAAGCCACATTTTATGTGGTTATATGCCACCATTTATGGAACACGGTAATCCACTGTATCTTGTTCAGCTGCATGATGACTACAGAACACTGAGCGATTGCTTTGGAATCACTGACTTTATTCCCCCTGTTCACTTGTACAGTAGTCAAAAGTATAATGGCTAAAATGTCGGTGCTTACAGATGTCCAACGACAGGTGCAGTTATTTTGACAAAAGTTGTCTTTCCAGAAGAGTCTATTTCTAATAGCAAAACTAGTTACCTAGTACAAATGATTTTTTTACCAGCAAGATATGCTAATGTAAGATTTGTTCATTTTGGTAAGAATGATTCATTACATAACTTCTGGATATTAACATGGAGCAAGTGATAAAGTTCTCTTGCATTCTTCAGTTTTAACACACAGGTTAGATTTTAGTTTGAAGTAGCATAGAATGTTCAACAAAAGCAAAACCAAAAAAAATCCTTTTTCTTTTTCCTGAAAGACAAAGATAGTGTCAGAATCATGATATACATGCTGAAAGTTCATATAAGAGCCAGAAATATCTATCAGCGGAAGAAAGAAAAGAAACCAAGACTAAAGGTTCTCAATAAAATCAATTCTTCCCTCATATATCTTTCTTTTCATATGTGCTTAGAATGTAAAGGCTTTATTATTTATTTATTTATTTATTTATTATATAGCTGCTCATTTGTCATATCAGTCTTACTTAACAAATGTTGAATGGGGTTGCTGTTCTAACACAACAGAAAGTTTTAGGCTCTTAGTGTTCTACTAATGCCCTGAGGGCAATAAAGGTCAGTAAAAGAAACCTTGTCTAGGTTTAGGAAACAAATTGTAAGCAATATAAGATTTTAATAATGTCTCATAAATTGGAGTTATGCTTTGCTAAGCACTGCAAAGACACAAGCACAGGAACAGATGCTTTCCTAGAGAGCTTTCAGTTTGGTTAAGATGGAAAGAGCATATGAGACCCAAAGTCAAATTCTGTACTGAAAGTTTACCCAGGAAGGCAATACCAAAATTCAGAAGTGAATATTAATTCAATATTCTACCTGATCATTAAGGAAAGTTAAATTCCCCCTTTTTATGATCTTATACTACACTAGTTTCAGAAGCTCATGACGCTGCATTTAGACATTTAGCCCCTACTAAAGGTCAAAGTCAGTTGGTAAAACTACTTAGCCAAGTTGTGCTAATTGGAAGAAATCTCATATTCTGGTTGTTTGTCTTATAGTACTAAGGAAAATGGAGTCATGAGTTCCTTTCATTTTGAAGGAGACCTAGCACTGAAAAATAAAATGTGTGATACCCCCATTCCAGCTTTGCACGCCAGCAGGATAACTTGGGAATAATTAGTATTGTCTCAGTTGGCTACTTTATGATTGACTTGGCATGAAGCTGACTTGGACGAGGGGAAGTATCTCAGGATCTATAGCCCAGACACATTATCATAAAGGTTTTTTTTCCTAGCTGTTTCAGCAAAGGTAACCTGCCTTCAAATAGTGTTACCTCTAAATGGCATGCCTGGCCAGTTCTGTCAGATTGTATCAAGAAACTCTTGTTTTACCTTTGAAAGAGAAGAGTGATATTACTGCGTAACAGAAGACGTGGTTCCTTTTTTGTGTGTGTGGAAAAAAAAAACTAATAAGGTTAGAATAAGCAAAAAATATTGTTATTCTAACTGCTTAAGTAATTTCGTAGGCTTTGAAATATAAAAATGAATTGTATCCTAAAAAGTTGTTAAAAAAACAAAAAGCAAACAAACAAAAAAGCAACTCCAAAAACCCCAACACCAAACCAAAAAACTTCAAAAATTTTAGAATATAAGCCATTAAAGCAAATTTATATGAATTTATTTTCTTAGCTGACCTTTCTGCATCATGCTGCTGAGTGCTTTAAGAATTTTATTCTCCTTCTATGCCTATGTCCTTGACAACTTGAAGTAAGCTTAGTGCTGCTTGTAAATAATGTAGCTATTTGGTAAGGGTTTCAAGCAGTAGTCATTATCACCATGAAGTGTAGAAATTCCAAGATTATGTCAGGTTTTCAAAACTACCATTGCAGAATTAATGTTGTGCTGTGTTGTGAAAAGCCAATGATAGGATGGACAGGGGTACTGTACAATGAATTTGATTGTGATGATGGGAGAATGGGATCTTTGTAATGTTTGCTTTGCAATACTCTTCAGCTTGGTTTTGTTCCCCTAGTTTTTGTTATGGTAGTAGTCCCTTATTTATTTTACTGTATTTTATTTTTTAGCAGATTATATTTTAATGCTGAATTAAACATAGTGGAAGTGGAGAGAAATAGCTGTTGGCTTCTGTATCGTATGTATGCGAATGTGGAGGTTGTGGTCCTGACTCTGCACTTGCCTAGAATTCCAGAATAGGAAACTTCAGGTTCTGGACTTGATGTTGCAATCTAGTTTTAACGTGAAGACAGATGTTCTTTTGATAAATTAGCATTCTTCAACAGCTACAAAATATTTTATTCAATGGCAACGCCCCTTTACTAGAAAGATTTGCAAGGCGTGTTTTGAAGAAGGGTGAGAACAATGTCATTTGACTTCTGCTGACTGTACTTGAAAACTGAATCAAGGATGATCTAGGGATGTTTCTTCTTCTGACCTGGTAAAGAAAGAAGAGATTTTGAGACCTACTGCCTGGTGTTTCCGTTATTGTTTAGCTGACATACTGTGACCGAAGACAATGACAGAAATATTAGTGGTCTTTGCCGTCTGTTGGAACCACTTACCAACTTCAATAAGGACTTGTAATTGTTCTCTGAAAATATGTATTTTCTGTGAACTCTACATCTGAACATAGAGCTACTAAGTAGCTTTTTATATCTTTTAATATATAGAGTTGCATATGAATTTGTTTAGTCATCTCTAAATATTTAGTGAAACAATGGGTAATTCCTGAAAATTGTAGATATAATGTAATCATTCCCTCAGAAGAAATCCTGGCCTCCTTGGAAAAGTTTCATGGTAATTAATAATTTGTGAAGTAAATTTCGTCAATTAGTCTTTTCTTTCTACAGAAGACATCTTTGTACTGACCTCATCATTAAACAAAGCTATCTATTTCTGCAATCTAGTGGTTAGCATTGTAGCAGAACTCTGTTATTCAGATGTATAATTATTCGTTTGTCTCTTGATGGGGTTTTGACCTCATTCAGGTTTCCAGTTTGTTGGCATTTATTGCAGGATGATTGTGTGGGTTTTTTTTTGTTGACGTGTGAAAATTTAAGTTGAAGAACTGTTAAGTGACTTTTCTCATCATAAAAAGGTATTTTTAATGTTTTTTTTTTATCTTTGACATCCTGTGTTGGAATAATACACAGATTACACCAGGTTTAGTACTGGACACAGTTAAAATAGTACCACATGTAGAACAAAATACAAAAAATCCCCACAAGATAGAGATTGTTTAGGGCACTTAACTCATTCATCTGCCACTTTGATATAGACATACAGATAACAATAATAGCATCACTCTATGCTGTCATACCTATGTATATGCTCTATACTGATTAGGCACTAGCTTGCCTAGTCCTGGTCAAGTCACCCAGCTGATCAAACACCTGCACTTCTTTAGGGAGATAATTCTATAATTTAATAGGCTGCAGCAGAAGGATGGGCTTGTAATCCTCAGACTCTGAATTTTATCTGCTGCCTAAGAAATTTATGTATTACCTTTAGGGTTTTTTTTATCTTTTTATGTTTACATTTCTTCGATAATTTTTAACAGTGGCATGGAGCTAAAGCATTGATTACATCACAGATGTCCAAAAGTATCCTACAAGCCTTTAGGTTGTTGCAACTTCTAAAAACACTTTTTGAAATAAAGTCACTTTCAGTTTGTTTAAAATCTGGGGACACTGACAGCTTGAACTGAGTTTTTCTGTGCAGAATGTCTGCTGTGTTTGCTACCCAACTTTAAAGTTTTAATAGCAGATGTAGCATGAATGCAGTCTTTAGAATGGCTTTATTACATAGTCTTGGTGCAGAAGCAGCATACTATTTATCTCGTGAACTCGGAGAGAATTTGGAAAAGATAATATGTGATTTTTCTAATCAAGTGGAATATTTTAATGCGTAAGTGCAAAAAGACAAATTAAGGATGTAAAAGCAATAATATAATAGTAAATGTTATGGAACACTAGATTTATGTGTTATTTTTTAGTTTCCACTGTGTTTAATGTTGAACTATTCAACAATATTGTTGAACTATTCAACAATAGTTCTGTTGTCATTCTGTGTGGCAGGATGATAATTGGTGCAATTTGCAGAAATCTTTGATAAGGTGTCTATTCTAAATAAGTAACAGAAATTCCAAAAAATCTTGGCAACTTGTTAGCCTGAAACATTGACAAAACAGCTAGGAGGAATCTGCTAGTTTTACAAGGAGGGGCCAGGTCAAGGAGTTCTTTTCATATCAATACCTTCATTTGCAGCAGTGATTATCCGAGATGCTTCCAGGTAGCTCTCTGCCTAGAGTGGTGAGGCACAGTGATTAGTGCTCAGAAATTGAATAAAGGTGCCTAATGTATTCTGATACATTAAGAAAAAAAACCTCCCTACCAAATTTCAGTGACTAAAAATTACAATGAAATATATTTCAAACTTATAATTTACATGCAAATACTAAACGTCATGTAGTCTTTAATAAGAAGGAATGGAAGAATCAATTTTAACTACAGTATTTGGATTCCAGTTAAGTAGTTAAATAATTTTAGCGATGTATTTAGGACAACCCCTAATTAGAAAATCCTGTCTGCCTACACTAAGGTTTATTTTATTTGAGTTCTGTTATTTTCAGTTGTACAGAATTAATTTTGATTGACAGGGCTGGGAAAATTTGAAATTATTTTTACAATAAAGCTTAGATATAACTCCGTATGTCCTTAGAACTTTTTATCAACATTTGATTTAGTTAGTAGTCCATTCAAATGACTGAAATTGGAAGAATCCCTCTATTTGTAAATCCTGTGCATTAAGGAAATTAATGACAGTACCTGGTACTATGATATACTATTTGCTTATTTCTTTAACCACATATTCAAATACTTCATTGTATGCAGAGAGTTATGTTAGAATCTCTAAAGGCAAAATGATCAGAACTTTGACAGAAATATTGCATTGCAGAAGTATTGCAAGTTCGTGCTTGAAACAAGTTCTTAAGTCATCAAGTCCTATTGTTTCTATTCATTCATACTCTTCATATGATTTTTTTTTACTGTCAGGTGTTACATTTTTTTCCTCTTTGGTGTTATATTTCTTCAAGCTGCATAATACAATTTTTATATTATTTTTCTTTTACGACTCATCTCTTTTATTTTTTCCCTTTAAAAAATTCATTTAACTTATTTCTATTTTTTTTTAATTGCATATAGAAGCCTCTGGGTTGAAATGCACTAGAAAGTGCTAGCTGTGAAGCTGGATAACTTTAAAACTCTTGTCCATTTTTTACACTGAACAAGAAGGCTTAAAGAAGTTTGAACATTTTTAAACATTTGCAGTACTGTTCCTTGTCTCAGGTGAATATGGACATGGGGAAGATGTCATGAGGAAAGGTGGTTGGTTGGACTTGCTAGAGTGGCAATAGTTGATGGCTTAGTAAAGATTAAGTAATGGTTATAGGAAGAAAAGCCTAAGCTTATTTCTCTGGGCTTGTTCATGTGCCCATTCATTCTGCTCTGCTGACAGAGCCACCACCCACATCACTGAGCCCCCTGATCCTGAGAGACCTTTGCAAGGCTCACGGCCAGTTGCACAATAAAACTTGTCACATTTGGCCCCTATTGGTTTTTGATCCCATCCACTTCTCAGGGGTAAGGAAAAGGGGGATGATCCTTCTAACTGGAAAGAATTCATTCAAAAATACAAATGTCATCTCTATTCTAATTCCATGGTGATTTTCTTGGACTGCATGCAGGTAATACTTGAAGCATGTAAAACACACATGCATTTCTTCCACTTTGGACTAATTTAGAGAATCCTGTGCAATTTCTAGAATACGCTGCTTTATATCCTTTCCAGTCTGATTTCACATCTTCAGTGGAATTCATTTAAATATTACAGCTTATTTATTTTCCCATTTGTGAGCAGCTGGAGCATCATATCGGTTCCAGCTCCTGTATTCCACCTTTTTTCTAGCTTGACAAATTTGTAAATATTTTCAGCCTTTTTACTTGGCACTCTTAATATTAGAGGAGGAAGGCGGAATTAGAAGTAAGCCCTTAATAAGATTCTTAAAATTAAAACCTTATACTGTCACATTGTGTTTTCAATTCCTGATTAGCATTAAAAATTTATTATGTTTCTGAGTTGGCAGAAAGTTTTCACCTTATGCCGAATTCATCTGGATCTTGCTGCTTGCTGTGGTGAAACTAAATTGGGCTTGATTCTTTTGATTATCAAAGCTGAGGTAACTGCTTTAAGATGCAAATGCAAGTAATAGTTACTGTACTGAAATTCTTGAGTAGGAAATGATAACATCAAGACAGGATGTGTTAGTGGCTTACTGAGAGAACATGTATATATGTGTGTGCATATGCATATGTTTATGTAAACATATTAGAAGAATATCTGTTTGTATATGTATATATTACATATAAAGACTATATCTGTGGCTTAAGGCTGCAAATTGGGACTGACTCTGCCACTGATGTGCTGTGCAACGTCAAATACTCATCTTCCTTGGCCTTAGTTTCCCATTTGTAAGTGGAAATTATTGCTGACTTCTACCTTCAACTTTGTTTTCTTGCTTGTCTAGACTGTAAAATGTTTAGGGGGGAAGGTTGATATAATGTAGGACCTAAAACAGTATGGCTTCCACATGGTTAAATAATACAATGTATGTTAAGAAACTTCTAGCCTAAAAAATTATGGACTACTGTATAGAAGGGTATCCACTGCTGTGGGCAGAAGTGGATATTTCATCATAGTCTCTTCATTGGCTAGCAGAACTTATTTGGATAGGAATAAAAACTAAATGTCTCCCATATGAGAGTATATTAAATGGCTGAAAGTCTATTTTACTTAAAAGCTCACTGTTTGCACATGGTGCCACATGGTAACTGGGCATTTTCCTATTCCCTCTTAAATAAGTTCAACTGAGAAGAATTTATTATTGTCATCATGTGCCTTAAAATATGTCTAAAATCTTTGAAGATTAAGTGCCTTGACGTATAGATAGTCATGACAAAACCCATTTGCAGCTTACTTTGTAGTCATGTCTGAACATGCCCAAATATTCAGAAGAATCTCAGCTTGTCAAAATGATATAAATTATTTTAGATTTTTCCTGTAAATCAGAAGGAACACCACCTATTTAATTTCACTTCAAGCAAAATGTAAGGTGCGATGATATAAAGAGGATACACCTCAGTCTGTGATGTACCTGGTAATATCCCTCATCTTCAGTCTCCAATACATTATGTTGACGTTAAGTATCATTTATCAAGTTGGAGTGACTCCAGCTAAGCTGTAGTTTAGCTCAGTTTATTTAACCATTTCAGAGGTAGCTGGCAAATGAAGAACGAGGAAAAACCCCAAGACATTTTCCTGTGCAATGAAAATCCCATTTTTGTCCAGTTTTTATGAAAAAATGTTACAAGGAAACATCACTATCCTTTGTCACCCTTGTGAGACAAAACAACGATGCATAGGAAAGTATAGCCAGCCATATAACTTGTACTGGGATTTATACAGGAGTCCTGTTAAAATAATTTTGACTGTAGTCTGATTAGTCTTGTTTATATCTCTAATGCCACATTCACCCCTTTCCTTTCCACAAAACATGAATGATGTGAAACAGAAATAAATCTCAATTGTGTATACCCCTGGATCGAAGGAATTGATGTTGATTTAACTTACTTGACATTTAGTTTAATTTAATTATGGGAAGTCTCGCTTGGTAACTATCAGAGAGTGTACATGGTTGCCTCATTATCTTGCCATGATAGTATGTGGCTGTTGTATTATTTCTATTTGCTTGTTCTCTTGATGCTTGTCTACTCATGGCCCTCAGGGAAAACTGTATTAAATAATTCTGCAATCATTTTTCCATAAGCAAGAAAAATCTTAGTGTTTTCCTTTTTCAATGCTGACAAAAGCCAGTGAAATTGAGCTACTTGACAGTATATCAGCATAGCTGGAATATATTGGTTTGGATTTGATTTGGAAATCCCACCTTAAATTCTTATGAAATGAGGATTTCTAGAAATAACATCCTGGAAGTTGATATTTTCATGTAATATATAAAAAAGCATTTTAACTTTTTTTGGAAGTCGCTAAATCACTGTGCTTTAGAGTTCCATGGGGAAGCTGCAGCACTGTGCAGCAGCCACATTTGGATGGTGACATGATGTGGGAACAGAAAGCAGTAGCTAATGAAAAAGCTAATGCTGCATTAGTCCCCACATGAGAAATCGGTACCTGTGTACCTCTACAAGTTGCTGTTAGCCTGCTGTAGCTGCTCTCATTCCTGTAGTTTCTGCTGGGTTGCGACACAGAACAAAACCTTTCAACAATTGGAAGATGGTTGCCTGCATTCCAAGGTGACTCATAAACTGATTAAACAGAGACATAGAGAGGGCTGTTCTACTGATACGATAATTTGGGTTTCCAGTTATTGCAACTAAAATTCACATCAGTCTTTCATGATGTAAATGACATGGGTTATTAACGAATCCTCTGGTTTTCAAGTGAGTAGTACCACATCATTATAGAACAATTAGAGGCACTCAAACCTCAGTATTTGCTACACAAACATTTATATCCCATGGACTATATTTACTGTATTAAGATGGACATTTTTAATTTCATGATCCTTTCAAGAGCTGAGGATCTGCTCTTCCTTGCATCTTGTGGGCACTATAAATCTGAATTAATTTAATTGATTTCAGTGGAGTTCCAGTTGTAAAAACTAGATCAATATTAGAATATGACTGAAATAATAAAATAAAAAGATCCATATATATAGAAAAGTTCAATATATGCAGCACATCTGAACAAAGAGCTTGTGGCTTGAATTCAGATATGAAATTTAGAAAACCGAGCATGTTTAGCAGTTTGCTTTCGAGGAATCAAAGCTTCTTACTTTGCTGACCAGAATGTCACCTGTGGCTCATTTGCTTTAGCCCTTTCCTGAATATATTGAACTAGGCTTGATCTAAAGTAGGCATCTCATATGAGAATGAGGTTTAGAGGCAGACCAAGAAATTTGGCAGACGATCACATTAATTTTCATTTTGAATGCTTGCACGGAATTGCTAGTATTGTGGTTTTACTGAATACTTTTTGTAATAATTGAATAAGAAATTTAATGGTGCAACTAGAGACCAGTTTGGAATTTTAGTGCTGATAATTGGAACATCTGTTACAGATAGTCAGGTATAGATATCGTTGTATCAGCGATCGCTTTTGTAGTCCTAAGATACATAACCCTAGTTACAGTTGCCCAGTAAATGATGGAACAGGTAGTGAGTAAATGAGGGAATAGATGGTGGAAGAGAAAACAAAAAAAATTTAGAAACATTGCAAATTAGCACAAGAGGTGACACGAACCTTTCTGGCAAATCAGGATGTGATTGTGAACTGTGACAGAAAATTAACAGTGTCTCCCAGAGACTTTTGGTGGGGTTTGGGGTGGGTGAGTGGGTATTTGTTTCTTGGTTTTAACCTGTAAAAGTAAGGATGCATTTGTTCTGCTATGGTTTACTATGATCTTTGTAGGGAAACAGAACAAGTTTTTTCATATACGTTTCCCAAATATGAATTTCTATTTAATATGACATTCTCCCCCCGCCCCCCTCCCAAAAAAACCCCAACCCATAAAAAACACACGCCCCCCCCCCCCCCCCCCGCAAAAAAAACCAAACGCAACCCAACACACCCAGAATGAAAACCCAAACACCTTCCTTGTCATTTTACATTAGCATTGGACATTAAAGTATGCAATGTTTGAAAAGACAGGAAATCCCACATCTTGCCTGATTTCTTTCACAATGATCTAAAATGTATGTATTGGCTATATTCTAGATGAATACTTGTGAGCATGATGGGCACAGGATGCACCTTTGTGGCCTTTTTGTGGTCCTTAAAGGCACCACATCCTGTCTGTTTCTGGCAGCTGGGAAGTCAGGAAATTAAAGAGAATTTCATAGTTCTTCTCATGCTTTCAACACCCTTGAATAATGTTTTATTGCCTTCTCACACATCACTGTACACTGCTTCACTTCCTATGGCAGGCTGCAAAAGTGATTTTTGATAAGAGCTTTTCTCAATTTTTCCAATTAAATATTATCACTGGCATAATGCATCATCCCAGTAAATGCTGTTTCTTGTTAGACTGATAGAGAAATCCTGAATTTCCCTACTGCTTCTTAGGGTTACCATTTGTGTGTTTAAAAGCAATAAGTTGATATTCAACTAGAAGATCCAGCAACTACAATGTGTTGTAATTTCTAGTTCCCATCCCTAGTGTGGAAAGAAGATAAAAGTTTTAAAGGTCTGAATATTATAGCTTTTTTGGTCATTTTAAGCTCTCAATTATCTTAAGAACAACAGTTGATACTGCAAAGGGTAGCTAGATAGGATATGTACAGTAACTACACTTTTTAACATCTGAAATTTTTAAATGTTGTCACCTTCTAGTGATCAGATATAATTTAGTTTGCATAGTTGTCTTTTTATTCTCATATATTTCTTCCAAAATTAAATGCTAGAATTTCAGTCCTTTTAAGAACAATAGCTAAATCTCTATAGTTCTGTTAAACATTTTCATTTATTTGCAGGAGCTTCAAGAGCTTCTTTGGTAGGTTACTTTGGAGATGCAAAATCCCTTGCTTCTATAAATACAGCCTCAAAGCAATCTTTCATTGGAGAGAATGCCGGATAACTCATGTAGACACATAGCATGGTGGATAACAAGACAGAAATAAATGGCATGATTGAGACCTAAGAGCCTTAAACTTCTGGGTTATGTGCCTCTACCGCCATTTTCTAACCTTCACAATATTTTGTGATTTATACATCAGAGAAATGGTGCCAGTACTTAGTAAATCTCTAAGCTCGAAAATGCTTGAATATATTGTATAACTGTATGCTATTGACTTACCTATGCAATCTTTGCAAGACTGTGATATAAATTTGAAGACACTGTAAGGGGAGGAAACCTGCATAACTAATCTTGACAAAGAAAATTAATTCCATTCTCTACAACAGTATCGTTTTGCTACTGAAAGGAATATTGTTTCCAATAGGTCAGGATCACAGGGAGAATTTAATCACATCATGCTTTTGCACTGCTCTCTCATGTCTACAGAATAGTCTCAGATTATTTTTTTTCTCAATTGCTAGGTATGTCTTTATGTTTACGGTGTGTATGCTTATGAACTTGGAAGAGGAAAAAATTAGAAGCAAATAAAGTGTCTTGGAAAGGGAGTGAATTTTCTTTTTATGAATTTTCAGTTAAAGAAAAGAGAAACAGGTAGACTAGCATCATTTTGCAGAGCTTTAGTTTATGTCATAATTCAAGTCAGGAATTTCTCTTTTTTTTCTTTTTTTTTTTTTCTTCTTTCTTCTCCTTTGGCCTTTTGTGTCCTACTTATGAACTAAGTTTTATTTTTGATGTCTGCATGTCAATAACAGAAATTACAGAAACATGTCTCATATCTTTTTCTTACTTTAATTTAAAGTTAGCATTTTAGATGCTCTACTCATATTAATGTATGGCAAAGTTCTTATCTTTAATGGTGACTTCTGCCTGAGGTAGGACATCCACAGCATGTTTTAGCCTTATGTTTCTAGGAAATAAAAACATTCTGATGTTTTCTGATGGATTTGGGCATAGGAATATGACCTGTGACATCTCTCAGTCAATACTTACGTTGTTGATAAACTTGATGGGGGATCACATGTATGCAAAGTCATTTGTCAACAGAGAGCTTGGTTTATAAGTACACAAATAAGAGTTCTTGTAAGGGATAAGTAAAATTGTTCCTTATACCTATGCACCTGAAATTTGATTGCATCAATGTAAATTGAGTAATGTACAAAACTTAGATTAAGGGACTGTAAATAATTTTTATCTGTCCCACTTATGATGGCTCATTGACCCCCACCCTTGGCCACCCCTTAAAGAAAAATAGAAAAGTTCAGGGCAAGCAGTGCTCTGTTTTACTTGTGCGTACTTACTTTTTATAGACCTTTCTACTCATAGTATAACTTTTATCTTGGCGTGCCCAAGACTAGAAGAACACATGATAGCCTCCAACTGAGGGGGATATTTTGACAGATGTCTCGTCTAAAATTGTGCTTTTATTAATAGTGTTAGGCTTTTATTAGTGGAGAAAGTAAAGATACTGATCGGCTGACAGGGAATTCATACCATATGGTTTAAACTATAACAACCCAATCAGATCTCATGAGGTGTCCCTTTCAGTAATTGTAAAAAAAAAAAAAAAAATTCAAACAAGTAAAGGAAAAAAGAAAAAAGCCCATCAATTAAAATTTTAAAGTTGCCAGCAGTTAGTAATGTGAATTCATGTTTTTGTGGGGTGAAAGATTAATTCTGTGTAAAACCTGTCCAGAGTGAGATAAAACAGGAATAAAAAAACATATGGAAGAAACCAGCAAAAAGAATGGTCGGGTTAGGAGGACTAATCCAGATTACTTCTTGCCCACAGACTATCTGAATATATATGCATGATCATTTCCTACTGCTTTTTACAGGGGGATGATTCTGTGATTAGTTGGGAGCTGAGATTACTACTGAGAAGAAAGATCTCTGAGAAAGGGAGGGTTTAAAGAGATTCCCTTTTCCTTTCCAAAACTGATGCAAAACTGTTTTTGGGGACTGGCCAATAGTGTTGCCAACTCTGGGTATTTTACTATGTTTTGTAGTCTTGTATTTTAAACCAGGAAGCATCTAGCTCTAACAGTTGAAAATACCTAAGTCCTAGGACTAAATACTAGGAATTGCTGGTTTGCAACTTGTGCAAGAGTTCCTAACAGTACAAAAGCCACTTTGTTTTCATTTTCAGACTGCTTACAAAAGAAGCAATTTGCTATTGCTATGATTTCAGGATTTTTTGGCTTACATTATGAAGTACTCTCGATTATTTATTTATTTGGTTTTGATGATTTAAAGTACCAGCACTTTGCAAATCCCTCAAAGTAAATCTATTGCTTCTATATGGTCTGAAGATGTCCTTCATTACTGGTTAATGTGAGGATGTCTTCTAACATCATCCTACCAGGAGCATGTTAGAGATCCTATATTAGTCCATAAGGTAATGTGCTAAATATTGCATTAAAAACTCACAGTGTAAATGGTAAATTGAAGCAGTATTCATCCTTCCTTATCAGTATTTCAGTATTTTAGAGTAAGTTCAACTTGGTATTGCTACTTGTTATTGTATGAGTGCCACAATTTGGTCCCTGCCTCCTTAGTCCTTGGTCACTGGCACTGGTGACAATGATTTGCCATGATATAAAGAGTATTTTGTATTTTGTCACACATATTTCAACAGAACATTAAAGCATGTGTAAGTTTGGAAAATACATTTCTCTGTATATTCTCTCTGAAAGTTAACAACCTTTTCAGAATGTTACTCGCTCTCCAAATGTTTGTCTTGTAATGGTGACATAAAAAGTAATTTTATTTAATCCAGCATTATGGCTATGTTATTTCTAAGGGAGGAGTGTTCCATTCTTGACACACTGGTATACATATGCAAATCATTGGATGTAGCCCTTAACTTGGGGAAGATAGGCAATGCTAATATTGCTATTCTTTCTGAAGATCTTGGGCAGGGGAAGAAAATTTTAATTGCTGAAAAGTCTTGTTAGGAGAGAATGCTTTGGTACTATGCTGGACAGCATTGAACATACTGGTAAGACAAGATTTATCAAAAACTCTGTGATGCTAAAGTAGGCTTCCTCAAATATTCACTCTTCCACTTCTATCTTCATTATTAATTTAAAGTAAGAGTGGTGTTCCTTGCGGAGAGCCAGGTAAGCCAAATATCCTTGTTAAGCTGCATACTAACAAGCATCTCAGTATTACATAACATGGTATGAATTATTACCTAGCTGCAGGGCAGCATTTCCTTATCTTTGATATTAATTTTAAAGTCAATCAGGGCAATGTCCTGTTAAGAAGAGCTGGGAATTTTAGATAATACCCCTTATGAACCATACAAAAATGTCAAAAAAGCAAAATCAATAGTGATGCATACAATTTAGAACCACCCTTGATAAGAAGGCTTTTGTGTATAAAAGTTCTCAGAAACTGGGCTAGGTTTTGAACTCCTATCTCTGATCACATGAAGATTAGAGCCCATGGAATGAGTAAACCTGTTTCGACTAATGTAACCTCTTCTGCACTGATTTCAATGTAGAAGGCATGAAGCAAGTTTAAAATACAGCAATTCCATCAAGAAGTCTTCAAAAAAACTTTTCTGTGTATAACATAAGTGAGAGTTTCTTCCAAAGATGAGTGAAACTGTGCCAGACTGGATACTATACATATTGGTGGTGTACTCTTAGTATACTATGAATAGTTCTGATCATGTCACCTAAAAAAGAGATTTAGCAGAAATGTAAAGCACGTGGAAACAAAAAACAGCCATAGAAAACAACTGCCAGCTGCCTGAGGTAAAAAAGAAATATATTTAAAGGTTAGGTATTCCTCTGTTGTTTTTAAAATTCCTCCTGAAGGCTTTGATGCTGTCAGACATAAAATAATACCTGGGGAGATATGAAACTGACCACTAACCTAATCTGATTAATGGCATGGTCCTTTCCTTATTTAATATATCTCTGATTTTTACTTGCTAGTTAACATAGCATAACAGTGTATGTGAATTGTGTGAAGCAAATGTAAAGTTATTGTAGTTTAATAATAATTAAAGTGTCAGTGAAGAGTTAACTGTGGCAATGCTCTATTGTATATTCAAGTGAACAAAAAATTTTACTTACTAGCAAGACAGTCATTTTGACTAGAAGGTCATTGTTCTATTAATAGGGAACTAATAGGTTTTCCAAATGAATGACTCTTATTTTCAGTTTGAGGAGAGGTGAGAGTACGGGGTGATGGAACTGAGGTTGAATTGCCAGTTTAATCTATGTATCAAGAACCTTTGTCACTGAAAAGATAGTGAACAGATGAATTCATTTACAAATTGTAATGAATTCCTATTGAGAATTAATTATCTTGGGACTTAGTTCTTAAACTGGAAACATATTTGATCCTTGAAATCAACCCCCCCCCCAAAGTTAATACAGCTTCAGAAGTCCAACATGATGAAACTTAGAATTTTTTTTTTTTTTTTTAAACATATTGGAATACAAGCATGGATGTTCTTCTTATTCCCTTTTTAGTTTTAGTACATGTGTCTGAATTCTGACTGCAGTTCTTCCTGAATATCCTGAGTGGACATTGCTGACTCTTGATTCAGTGAATGTACGTGATAGTTTATACTTTTGACAGGTGGAAAGCATTGTTGAACCCTAATGTGGTTGAGCACCTGGAGATGTAAAGGGAAAAGCTAAGGATCTTGGAAGTTAAGGTAGAGAACAATAGTGAAACGATAAAATCCTCAGCTATTGGCAGGAAGAGGAGGAAAATCACGTGAGAACCAGTGTCTGTCATGGAGAGATTCAGAATAACAGACTAATTGGCAAGGGAGATTATATCACTTATGCACTTAGTTTCAAAAACATATGAATGCCAGAGTAACTTTGTTAACCATAACATATGTTACATAAACAGAGATGATCTTTAGCATCAATTTTACCTCTACGTTTTAGTCTCTAATTCTACACAGATGGAATAAATCTCATCTTCTCTAGAAGTTGCTGATGAAAGGTACAGGAAGAATTACTGCTCTCTGAAAGAGAGCAGAGTTTTTTCTTCTTGCATGGAAGAAAAAACATTGGTTATAACTGACATTTTTGACAACTTCAGTTCAATTTTTGCAGGGCATCTCAGAAGTCCTGTTGTATCATTTTTTACTTTACAATAATGTCTTTTTATATTACTGGTTACCGAACAACTGTAATTCATCACACAACAGGGTGGGAAAACTGGAAAAATCTTGCAGAAAGAAAGAAATAAATCCCTCTAGATGACCTGTCAACATGTTCATCATTTGACATTTAAAATCTTGAGTATCTTCCAAAAAGGGAAAGCAGAAAGATAAGATCAGAGAACTACTGATTTCCAGTGCTTCCATCTTAAAAAAGGGAAAATATGTAAATGCTAGAGCTTTCTCTAATTAGAACGGTTTCCAAATTTTTGTTAGACAGAATCAGGTCTGAGAATCAGAATCAGGTAGAGATGAATTGTTACCTGTTGCCTTTCTACACCTGTTGTCCCTAAAAATATTATGTATCTTAGTAAGTCCACTGAAGGACCTTTGTCTCAGGTGTAAGAAACTTCCAGTCTCTATTTTGTATTCCTGAAATAAAGAATTTCTTTTGGCGTTTTAATGCTATCCTCAACAATGTAAGGAAAGTAAGGACTAAAGGTGGGGGTTTTAAATTATTTTTTTAATATGCCTTGTTTTTGTAAATTGTAAATTCAGTGTTCCTATAGAAAGAGTAAATTACAAATTTCCGTATGCCTGTAGGAGGAAGTTGCTGACATGATTTTTACTATTTAATTGTAAATTTACTACTTCAATCACCTTCCCAGAACAAACTCTGAAAAATTATGAGATTTTCAGTCAACCTACAAAAACCAGTGTACTTCTCAGTAGTGTTTTTTCTGAATGGCTAGATGTGTACATATTTTGAACTAATACATCAGATTATCTAATTTTTGAGTGAAAATGGAGACTTCTAAACAACAGGTGACATCTGAGTTAGTCATGATAATACTGTTTCTCTTATTTCCCTTTACATATAGTTTACTTCAGATACACTGTGGTAGCTTCTAAAGAGAAGCAGTTTAGGATGCTTTGCTGAGGTATAATATTTCTGCTAGAAGATGCCTATAAGCATATTTGGATAAAAAACAATGAGGTTCTCTTGCTAGAGAAAAGTCATTTTAACTGTAGACAGAAGGAAAAGTAAGGGGTTTTATTTCTTTTGGAAATGTCAGTTTGATGGAGAGACCTTTTCCATAAACAGAACTAAACAGAATTAAATGATAGCATAAAATTTTTTGGATCTTGAGATTTGATTATGCTTGAGAATTGGGAATCTGTGGGTTTGATGGAGTTGAAGGCAGTTAATCTGACCTTTTGGGTGCTAGTAAATGACACTTTCCCCTGGAGTGTTCCAACTATTTATCGAACAATTCAATCCATAATATTTTTAGTGAAGGAAAAAGCGTCACAGCATTGTAATTCTGCTGACAGAGTACCATGTGATTGGCTTGCCATCTTTTTCATATGTTCAGACCCTTTGTGGTCAGTCTTATGTGTTAGGAGATGGTGACTGATTTTGGAAGTTTCCTTTGTGGTAATATCTATTGAGATTGTAGATCAGTATTCAATTGCGAATTTACCATGTAAGCTGAAAACATCTTTGTTGGCCCATACATATTTTTGTGATTTGAACTTTTTTAGTTTGAGGAAAACAATTTTAAGTTTGAGGGGGAAAAAAGAGCTATATTTGCCATGTAAAATAATGTCAGCAAAAGTAAAAATAGTTGTTCCTCTGTTGATATTTCTTCATCCTAAAATGATTAGAAATTCAAATGCTGGTATCTGTTTGATTTGAACATCACAGATGTTGGCCTGCAAATGGAGTTAAAATACAATGGGCTCTTTTTTTTTTTTTTTTGCCTTCTCCACTTGTGATTTAAAAATACAAAATAATTTTCAGTTGGGCTACCAAGAATTAGGTACATACGGATTTTTATTCTAAGTCTCATTTTGTATTTCTGTGGACAAATAAGCATCACCATCCTCCCACCCCACGAAGGTTTTGAAGTATTTTGACTTTCTATAACCCAATAACCATAAATCATATAAAGCAACAGGAAAAATAGTGAGAAAACTGTTACGTATGTATGCATTTTTATTTAGGAGTGGAGAAACTCTCAACCTAAGAGGTCTGATAACACCTGCACATTCTTCCATTAGAGAGGATGAGGACAGTATCATCCCTGTAACCTAGAGAAACACAAGTTGAAAACCATATGCAAATATGAACTGGGATAGGATTTGCATAGCTACTTAATTGTTTTGCATGGACAGTTCCTCTTAGCTTTGGATGTTTGTATAATCCAGGCAGTTTTGATATTTTCAACTTCAGAAACAAAGGAAGTATTGAAAACATTTTTTTAAAAATAAAAGATAAAACTACATAATCTGTCCTTACATCTCACTTATGATGTGTTATGAATGAAACATTTTGTGAAGTCTAGAAAAAGAGGATGCCAGTTGTTTTAAACTTATCCTGCCTTTCATTCAATAGTGTGTCACAGGTGTAGAGAAGAGCCTTTTTAAGAAGACCTTAACTATTTTTTTGTTATAGATAACAATGCAGTAATTTAACTGTTTCAGTATATTTATATTTTTTTATTAGCTTTCTCAAGGCAAATGTTGTCTAGGGAACTTTTAAGTTAAAACCGAGGCAAAACTCCAAATTAAAAAACAAACAAACAAACAAAAACCCAGACATGATTTTATATACTTAACTTGTCACATTAAAAGAGCTTAATTCACAGAGAAGGGACTGGCAAAACAAAGGATACTGCTGAGCTTTTGAAATTTTGAGAGCCAATATAATCATACACTTTTGGTGATGGAGATTCAAAAGATATTAACATTTTTAGGTTTTATTCCCCCCCAGTTCAGTACTGGGTTGACAAGACAGCACTGAGCCTTCAAATGGATGTGTAAAATAAAGGATTTTATTATGTGAATTCTGAGGCAAACAACCTGAGCTGTTGCATCAAATTATTATATTTCTAGGAAGTAGGTAGTATTTATAAGGGAGAAATTTTTGGTTTTGAGAGTTCATTTATTTCCTACCTGTCAATTCATATCCTTGCTTCCTCTTTTCTCTCTTGTGGCAGTACTGTATTGAAGCTGCAATTGCTGTGAATTCTGTATAATCTGTTAAATGCTTTAAAATTGGTCAATCTTAAAAAAATGACAGCCCTCTGAAATTTAATTTTTTTTTATTATTATTAAAATAGTATTCTAAATTAATCTTGTGCATAGACTTTTTAATAGCTTTAATTTTCACTGTGAATTGTGGGTTGTGCTCACAAATTCAATTTAAATGTCAGGTGAGACTGATTTTCAGAATTGATTGCAAGCATTCTTCCTAACTAATTGTGAGGTAGAATATTCTTCAGTTCTTCATTTTTTTTTCCCAAGATTCTATAGAAAGTTGAGTGAAATTTTGATATTTATGCAAACTTGGCTGTTTATGCAGTTTATGTTTTTGTTGCATTTTAAAGATGCAATATTGCAGAAAGTATTAATTTTAGTTTGTATGTAAGCATCCAAATTTGAGACCTCTTCCAGAATATTCCCTGAATAGATAGCTTAGATTTCACAACTAGTAAAAATGTCACCTAATCCTATCTTTGCCAAAAGCATGAAATGCATTTCCAGAATATGTAGTAGATTTAGGAAATACAAGTGTTCTGTTTTTAAAGCAGGTTAAACTGTATGACTGGATAGTCAAACTACATAACCTAGGAAACTCGCAGTGGCAGTTCTTCATATCCTGCTTTTCGCTTTTCTCCTGAGGCACCAACTCAGTATATGTTCTCTGTCCTGATAGTTCTCAAGTCCATATAGAGTAAATCTAGTCGTTTCAGTTCTGTTTTCAAATCTGAAGTAAAACTGCCATTAAAAATTGCAGAAATCATTAGTCTCATTACAACAGCCAGTGTTGGAAAACATGAAGCCTTGACTATTGTTTCATTCCCCCTAGCAGTATCCAGACTAAGAAAATCTCTCAGAGTTTACCTATTATGTTACTGAAATGTCTGTTCAAATGTGAACAGCTTTGATCTAACTGGGAAGGAACAGGAAGCTATGTGGTTGCCTGCCCAAGTTTTGACAAGTGGTGCTGGTGATAATCTGCCCTCCTGTTAAATCTTTCCCAGTTAAAAATGTGTGCAAACACTATAGTTGCTTAAAAAAAAAAAGCATGCTGAAATCCATTGTGGATGAAATTAAAGTCTGAAGTGATAACTCAGCAGTACTTAAAAGAAAAAAAAAAAAGCAACCTATCAAATAGGTATTTGCCATGTGTGTATTGCGCTGAAAAGCCCACTAGAAGTGGAAAAAGATCTGTTTAAACTTTGGATTTTCCAGTTATATCTAGCTAGAATGCAAGTCAGTCTATCTAGAAAAAGCAGTTTACCTCTGAGGTAATTGATACGCTAACTATAAAACTGGGTAAGATGATGTATTTTCTATGTGGATGTTACTGTACCCTGTGCAGGTTTATACCAAAAATGAAGGTTTTTCTGACTGACAAGCTGAACTGTCAGCTGGGTGAGACAGTATTTCACCGGTGTGTGTCAGTGACCATGACCAAACTGAAAAAATGTGGTATTTTTTTAGGTTTTGTTTTGTTTTGGTTTTTTAAATAAAGTTTCCAAATAACCATGGACCTAAATGTGAAAAACAGGCTATATGACAATTAGCTGGAAATAATTAGCAAGGAAAAAATGTTAGGTATACTTCTATTTTTACTTAGTTGAAATGACAGTAATTTAAAATTTTCCTATTCATTAATTATGTTATAACTTGATTATACTGTGATTGTAACTTTTTTAAAGTGTTCAGATTTTAAAAAAACAAAACAAAACCTAAAAAACCCCCAAACCACCAACACCACCACCAAAAAAACCCCCACAAAACCAAAACCAAAAAATGCAATACTGGGACTAACTAAAGAAAATGCAAATGTTGGTTTGTACAAATGATAAGTCAGTTGAAGAACTCTTCAAGAAATGTGTCCTTCCTTGTGTAAGGAACAAACTTATCTAACATTCTTGTAAGATTTCTTTAACCTAAGGGTAGAAATTAGAGGCACAAAAAACCCAATATGGTGTTGATATGTGAGTTAGAGCTGGTCACAACATTTTGTATGATGCATAAGCATTTGTGAACATATACTTGCTTTGGGAAAAGTTTTGTCTGGCAAGAGAGAGAGACCACTTGTATTTTTCTTACAGCATGGTGGTTGGAGCATTGGTTTAGGATGTGGAAGACAATGCTTAATTGGAATTGCAGACTTTCATTGATGCTATAAAAGGGAATACAGTTCATGCAGATGCTGAAGTTTGCTGTTTGGAAACTGAAATTACTTTAGATTAGGGTTTTTCAAACTTCCTAGGATGGCTCGCTTTTCAGTAGGTTATCCTGTAAATCCATCTAACCTCCTATGAACAACTGTGGACCTGTGGAACTTCTCCTTCTGTTAGCCATCCATGATAACTCTAACAAGTATTAAAAGGAAAGATTTTAGTATTAGTCTATTTTACAATGCAATTTAGCAGCTGGAATTGAGGAATAACCTCCTGTGACTGCTGAACCTTCTGCAGAATGTTAGAAATTACTCCGTAACTACTAGAACTTGAATAAAATATAGAAATGGCTGGTCTTGCAGGTGTTTCCTTTGATAAGGTTTAGGTAACAAAAACAGTTAACTGAACACAGAGCACTTATATCAGTGCTCATGTTCTGAAATCTGTCCAAAAGAACCAGCAAAATGTCTTAATGGTGTCTTTTTTTCTCACCTTTACAAATTGTTTCCATTGAAAGAAGGTGGTAGTGCTTAATTTTTTTAATAACTTAGTCCTAACACCAGTTTCACTTTCCTTTTGGAAATACAGTATGCCTTGTTTCTAAATGGTCCCTGCAGAGCACTGCACATTGACTGTTAAATCCTATTTACTGTCTCCATTGTCTCCCTGTATCCTAGTCCTACATTTGGGGCTTCAGTTTTGCAACTGTCTGCATAAATATTTATGAAAGCGCTTTGAGTGGTGTTACCTGTGGTTGGGACGTCAAAGAAAAACAGAAAGAAATTCCTGATTTAGGAGCAACAATGAAAGTGCGTCTCCAGAGAGACAGCAGTGACTCGAAAGTAATGGTACCGTAAACAGCAAATACTGCCACGGTGTTCTAGTAAGCAGAGATATTCAATTTCTTCTAAATTAGCAGTTATAAAATACGTCAGCTAAATTCCAGGTGTGCTGTGTGTAGACTTTTTTTTTTTTTAAGCTTTACTGTAGTTGCATGAATTGGGTGAGAGGCCTGCAAGAATAGACTTCTCTAGTGGCTCACATGAAGAATTTGTCACTGACAATAGCACCGAAGTAGTTGTCATCTGTAGAATTGTATCTGAATATGCAAAAAGTCCAACTCCTGTCACTCAGTTGGGATTCAGCTGATTCATTTTCTTTTAACGTTACCCACCAGCTTTTGAAGCTATTGAATTTAGACACTTCTAAATTTAAACTTCTAAATTTAGACACTTCTAAATTCAATACCAATGATGTTTATATTGTTAATACACAGTAGAGCCGCTTCCAGTTACCAAAATGTTCTGTTTGTTTACCTAGGCCTGTTCTTAAGAGAAAACAAAATCTTCATTAGTACCTTAATTTTGTGATCAGGACAGCAACAACAGTTGGAAAGCAGACAGTATGCAAGAATTCCAAATAAATAACAATTCTAGCATCTCTAAATTATTAATTTAAAAATTCTATAGTCATGCCTTATCTGTTTTGGTGTATTTGTGCATATTATGTTTACATACTAAAGGAAAAAAAAAAATCCTGCACCTCAGCTTTCCTCATCCTTTAATCAGTGATAGTGATTAAAGGAGACCAAATCTAAATCAAAAAATCCCAATCTTTTTGGTATTGTACGAGTCCATCTTTATTAAAAGGTATCTCAGCAGAAAGTATGTTCTTTTTTTTTGAATGTTAGTAGTTCCCTGTTGTTTCTTCAGTATTGTTAGCATTTCTACACATCAGATCAAAATGGAAACTACTTTAGGTGGCAAGCTGGCAAGCAGATATAAGTGCAATGTGTCTTCTGGTATTTATTTATAAAATTTTGGGGAGTTTTCAGTTGTGCAGGTTTCTGAGAATAAGGTGTTTTACAGCGCTTAACCAAAAAGCACTGGAATGAGCTTCCATTTCAGAACTTGTATCTGCACAGAATACTGAAATGCCTTCAACAATAAAGGGAGAATATTCAAAGTGTAATCCACCAAACTAAGTATTTGCAGGGTCATGTCAGGAGATAGCAGCATGATAAGGAGTTGAGTCTGTGTATTGTCTCATGATCTAATGATAAGTACTCTGGTCTTTTTGTAAAGGTAATATTTTATGTCACTTTCAAATTCCATTAAAAAAATAAAGCCTTTTCAGAGGACCAGAACAGAGGCTGAGTTGTCCAGGAACAGATACTGGGTTTTCTTTGCATACAGTGTACTTAACCCTGCTGTGTCCTTAGGTCTCTTGCAGCTGTGAAACATGCTTTTCCACCCCTGCTGCTAGTTGTCAAATAACAATCACAATTGGTGGTTGAAGAAAAGAATAAAGATGTCCTCCCATCCACTATGTCACTGGAATTATTGATTAATTACAGTTAATTTGAATATATTTATAAGCAGTGCTCCAAAATAGGTCTGCTAGTCCTTGCTAATTGACATGATAGCTAAACAGCTGCCATGAAGTAGATGTTCAAAGCAATATATTCTAGCTGCCTTGGGGATCCTGCTTGTTATGATGTCCATGCCTTGCACTACTATCCTTTAAACTACTCCCTCAGTGGTCTGCCAAAGCCTGGTGCACCGTGTTTTGAAATCTGCTTTTGCCAGCCTAATAGAAAGTTTCCATTGAGAGGAGCAGAAGCTGAAATCAAAGAGGATGAGCATTGGAGTAGTAAATCCTGTGCTGTTGTATGCAGTTTAATAAGCATCCCCGGCACAGATCACTTTATTAAAGCAACATCTGTTACAAGCACAGTACTAGGATTAGGCATGACAGCCATTTGCAGCCAAATGAACTCTTGAAAATAGAAGATATTTAAGTTTGACAAGGATTAATGTTTTATTGGCTTGCTAAATTCTTAAGGTTTACGGTAGCACTTTCTGTGGATATTTTATATGAATGCTCTTTATATTTATTGTAATGTGTGATCTGCATCATGAGTTTTCTCAGCTTACCTTGTAAGTTTGATTAGTCTTATATCTGTCTGTTCTCTGTCATGAGAAATCATGAGGGTCAGGGACATGATGGCAATATTTTTGTCATCAGGGAAGCACTTAAAATATCAGCTGGGAACCAAGAGGAGTTCTGTTTGTTCAGACACTTCTACCAGATCTACTGTCATTGGGACATCTATATCCAAACACAACAAGTTTTTATTCAAGCCTAACCAGTGCTGTTGCTATTCCTATTCCTGCCACAGGATCTTTCCTTTACTAACTTTAATTGTGGATGGTTTGGTCATTTCTATATTTCTATATTTCAATTTGCTTCTCATTCACAGCATTTCAAGCTGTTAGGTCATAGCAGTTGACTCCAAAGGCAAACAAATTGTTTAGTGTTTCTATCTGCTCCAGCATCTACTCCTGTAGCTTTTTCAATTCTCTTTGCATAGTCAGAAGAGGTCCAGATCTGTTTCTCAAAGCTTCACTCATATGAGTAGACTTTGTACATGTAGGGGGAAACTTTTACCTAAGGGGGAAAAAAAAAAAAATCATTCTGATCAGTGCATGTCAAGAAATGAATGCTGGCATGCATCAAATACAGAGAAACCTCATGGTTTGTATTGCTGGTCATATTGTATTGATTCAGTGTGTTGGTTCATTTGGTGATAAATATGTATTTTGAAGGCAAATCACTGGCACATTTAAATATGTTGCTGCTCAAAAGCCCCACCTGAGGCTGGTGCCAGGTAGAAACTTCAGAAAAATATAATAATAAGGAACAAACTCTGTTCTGAAAACCCTGTATCTAAATAGACAAGACGGTTGAACAGTTTGAAAGAAATAGAAATGTAGAAAGCTGAAGAGCTTTGCTGGTAAGAGGGTCTCGCAGCAAGTACAGACAGAACAATAATTCAGTCCTTCCTGACATTTTTCCCAAACCCATTGAAAGATATCTGTGCTGAGCTGGTAGAAGAGGCTTCCTCTTTTCACTGTTCCTCCATTCGTGAGCAGCAAAGCAGAAATCTTCCCTTTGTGACCCAAGCCACATTCTTGCTCAAGGGAGATCTGCCAAATAACATTTTTTTCATTTTTTGGTGGACTACTGAATGAATGTATTGTTACTATGGGGCTTTGGATAGATTTTCTTCTAATTAATTGCTTCTGTACACTCACCTATTAAATGGCTGAACTTCAACCAACATCTCAGTGTTCCATTTGGAGAATATGTGGATTTTGTCAAGGAAGAAATGATATAAATATTTTGCTATATAATCTCTGATCACCCTTTGCATAAGTTCAGAAAAGGAGAGTCTCCCCTTTTCTTGACTTGATGGCATCTTGATAGCCTATATACAAGGAAAGCCGGCCTAAAATTCCTCCTGAGCAGGTATCTGTATGTAGACCTTCCACCTTAAATTGGCACTGTTCTACCTCAGTCTTCCATAAAAATCCCAAGTCTCCTGAAAAGTGAAAAATCAACTGTTACCAAGAAAGTGTTTTTTCCAAAATGGAATATTACTAACAGGTGATGACAATGCATTGTATTTCTCAAACAGCACTACTTGCCCTTGTAATTGGGCTTAAGTTGGGTTCTTCGGCAAGAAATACAGTTTCTCCTTTTAATGATTATTCTTTTTCCTATGTATTCTGATTCCTGGGGTAAAAACTCTTCAGATTTTGATTTTATTTTAACTGAAGGGACAACTCTAACAAAAAGATTGAGGAAAAGCTTTTGCTATCCTTAGTATTTGTTCACTGATCTTTCCTTTTCATTTAAAACAGAGAGATGGTCCAACACTTAATACAATAGTATGAAATTTGTGAGACACGTTTACTTTCTTCCTTTGCAGTGGGCTTTATAAGTGACCTTGGGCAAGACACTTAACCACTCTTGAGTGTCTTCCCCCTCCCAAACGTGTGTTATGGCATTTTCTTACCTTGTGGAAACTGCTGTTTCATGTAAATGGTGGTTAGATACTATGGTAACAAGGGTTATATAAAGTAAGTAGGATACTTAAATTTAATATGGAATTACTGGTGCAAAGGCAAAACTGTAGGACTGAAAGAAAGATGTGTCAGAAGGACTGTAGATGATTCCTGGGGTGCCCTCTCCTTCCCTTAGCTAACAATTTTTTTTTCTTTGACAAACTCCTTGTGTTGATTACTTAAAATTTTCTCAGAGGCTTTACTATTATTTCCCCGTTAATCCAAGTCTGGAGTGCAATTTAGTATCTGTCCAGAAATATTTCTCTCTGGTTTTCATGCTATTTAGCCATGCTTTGTGCTCTCTTTCCTTTGTCCTTCCAGGTGCTTCAAATGCTGTCTATAAAGTGATAATCTTAACCATAGAAGACTCCTAAAAACGAAATCATTCATTTAAAGATTTACTTAACTATGGACACTCTCCACCCCCACCCCCAGCCCCACATCACTGTGATAGAGTGTTAGAAAACTGATGGATTTTTCAGCTTTAGGTTTATAATAATAACACTATGCCTCTAATACAGTTAATATTCGTGCTACACAAAAACAAAGGCATTTTCTTAACTGCTTTTGTCCATCTCAGACACAAGAGGAGTGATGCCTTCATAGCATATGTATTTTTATATAATTACCTGATGCATTTTGGTTAATTGCTCATACAGAGTAGAAATGCTGCAGAGACTGAGGAGTCTTAATAGTAGATGAGACTCCAGAGTGTTTGAAGCTAAGAAACACAAATATTGGAACATTTTAGATTAGTTTTACTTAAGTGTTTAAGGCATTCACTGTAGATATATCTGGATCCTATATAGGATTAGTCCTGTAGTCCATAGTCACTCTCTATAACTCAACTACAAGTTATGGAGCACTATACAGGAATGTGTAATGGATAAAGCTTGCATAGATTATCCTGATACTTTTGGATTTAGGGCATACATACTTGCATAAAAGCTTTTGAATTAGATACAGGAACTGTGCTTTAACCCTTTTGCAAACATGGTTCCACTGGGAAAGTATAGATAAGGGTACAGAGTGATATTAATGAGAAGAGTGTATTTTCATTTGGAAGGAGATATGGTTTTTGCAATGGTTAAGAGCTAGCCATTGGTTCCAATCCTAGGAAATGTATGCGTAATGCATGCCTCAGTTCCTAAGAGAATTTGACATAATACCCACGGTGTGATAGTAGAAGAAGGAAGATATTTGCTCTCCTCATTTCAGAATGACAGAGTTGAGTTAAACAAATAAAATTTATAGAATTTAAATTCATAGCATCTACTATTGTATCAATTTATTTTGGGGAAAATGTAGTTAAGACAGTATTTATTGTTTCTGCCCTTTCCCCCCTTTCCCTCCCCCCCAATTATGCTATGCTAACGTATTAATTGATATCCTTTGGTATGCTAGTAAGTGGGTGATACATGAAATTATTACAGCAGCCATTATGTCAATCAAGGAATTAGTACCAAAAAATTGCTAATAATTTCTGAGTTAAATAATAAAGAAAAAATTATGAAGTTGATGACCTACAGAATTTTTTCAAATAAATATAGTTGTGTCAATAAAACCGTCCTAATCTGGTGACTGTACCTCAAAGTATCAAAATATATTTACATATATTTTATAGTAATATTTTATATTTATAAAATGCTACAGACTTCCCTGGATTCTTTGTTTATTGAGAACAGAGGCTTCTCTAGGGAAAAGTGTTATGCATCACTCTTATGTAAGGCACAGGATTTTGGCTGTGAAAAGCTGATTAATAATGTATAGTTTTATGAGCAATATAAATAAATGTTAATTCTGTCAAACGTCATAGAAGCACTTGTCTTACCTGGGGGGAAGGAACATACTTGCTGGATTTCTACTTTTGCCCTTGCAAAATGTTGGTGCAAGACTAAGCTTACCTTAGCTTGTAAAGTGTAGCAGAGTTCTTTGTAGATGTCAAATGGTAATGCATGTGTTTTGATAGGAAGGAAGAATGATATTCTCTACTGATTTTTAGAATTTTGCTTCATTAGGTACTTCAGTGATTGCCATTATTGCCAAACCCTCAGGCAACTATATACTCTTGAAGAAATAGCATGTGAACTATTCCACTATTTTAGCAGATTTCAGTCCATATAGTCTTCTATGTTACAATCATAGCTCCTCTTCTAAATGTGTAGCTATTCCTGGAATGTTAGCAACCATAAATTTTATTAAATAGTAGCAAAAGTCTTATTCTCTAAAATCAATTTTAGTTCAAACATAGTAACTTTTATCCTGTGGCCAACATAAGCATGAAATATGAAAACTACAAGAAAAGTTTTGAATACAGGTTGTTCTAGTGACCAGTGATAACAGGGAAAATTTATGAATGCATTGTGATAGTCTGTTGTTGGCAAAGATATAAAGATACACTATATTTCATTATTATTCTTTTTAATCTGCATTAAGGGTTCTTTTATAAATTCTTTTCTGTTTCAAAGAGAAGTAAATCAGAGTTCTGAGACGGCTTAGAAAAAAAAGAATAAGGCATCAATAAGTGTTGCGTTGCATGTGCTTTTGTAGAGATAATATAGCTGTCCTACAGGCTATTAAGCCTCAACCCTGTAATCCAGTGAAAGCCCACGTTAATAGCTTCATGGCATCAGAACAAACTCTTGGTTGCCTAGTCAGATGTTGACGTCTTGGTATGGATGCTAGAAGCTTCTACAAGATCCTTTTTCTGAACTAGCTCCTTACTTGAGGTACACTGTACTCAAAATTGCAGATGAAATCAGACATTAATGCCATTCAGAATTCTCTAATGAATGAGTTTATATCTTGAACTTTTTCTGGATCCTGGATTACAGTTTCTGTTCCCATCTTAAAATCTTTTTTTCTTCTGGTTAATGTTTACTTTAGCTGTGCAGCAGTACAAGATTGCATGTGAAGACAACATCATTATATGTGCCTAGAATTCAATAAAAGTATAAGCATCCACTCATTGTGAAGTATTTTGTTCCTTGTCTCTGAGATGGCTTCTCTCAGCAGTTTCTGGTAGTTTCATATTGCATTAGCATCTGATTTGGAGCCTGCAGAGCCATGATTGAGTTGTGTGATTACTTCAGCACACTATTAAGAACTGGAAAGAGGGCAAGCAGCATTCTATGAATCTGTGTTTTGAACTGGTTCTAGGAGACATAATGATACTAGGATGCTGACCTCCAGTTGAATTGTGAAAAAAACATATAGTGAACTTGACATTTACATATAAATAATCAAGTGAGTTTAAAGGTTCTAACAAGGACTGTTTGAAACTGTATAGTTGTATCACCGCAGTTTGGACTACCATATTTCTGACAGAGAAAAAAAATGTATGGAGGAAGAGCTCAAGAACTGGGAAACTAAAAATAGTGAGGAGGAAACCTGATACAGAAAGGAGTTTGGCATCTGGACTGAGTGTTGTAGCCTTGTGAACTAGCCTTGTCCTCAACCTCAGGTCCTTTTTGAAGATGCAAACACAGAAGCTGTGACTTGTAGGGTAGATTGGAGTTGTACAAGGATGACTTGGCTGAAATTGGATGGTTCAGGAAATAACGATCAGTGGGCCTTTTTGCAGTTGAATTGTTTCTCCATGATAGTTTACACACATGCCCTCAGTATCTTATGCTTGTTAATAGCCAAATAACGGGCTGAATCATGAGTTGATCTAAATTATACTGAAGGGAAGCCCCAGAAGAGAATTTGGCTTAACACCTTCCAAAATTGACAAGGGGACAGCATGGAATATATAGCTTATGTAACAATAAATCTTTTAATTATATGTTTGTTTCAGCAGATGGATGTGCTATTTTGGGACTGAATAACAACTGAACATTCACTCTAGTAACTTGGTTCATGGAAAAAAGCTTTTTCAGTGATGGCAATCTGGACAAATGTGCTGCAACTTCAAGGAGCTAATGCAGCTGGTGGAGGCAGAGCTCACTGCGGGCTGGCAGCCTGCTGTGCTCCAAGCCCACACCTTTTTGTGTGACTCACTTTTTGTTCCTGCTCATGCTCAAAGCCCAAGGCAAAGCATTGATCTGATCATGTAGTAGGAGTGGACAGAGTAGTTCTTTCTGTTTTATCTGCACATCTAAAATACCAGACAAATGATCAAATATAAGAAAATCCGCCCCTGTATAAGTGTTGGGTGGAAAACCTACACACACTTAGGAATATTTGGCTGTATGATAAGCCTAGCTGGAATGACTTTATACAGTTTCACTCACATCTGTCCTCGGTCTCGCTCAATTTTACTGGTGAAAAACAACAATACCTTTTTGAAGTTGTCTGCAAATTACAATGACGTTTGCACTCTAAAATATCCAGTTACTTCCTATGTAATCTACATACTGTTTTCATCCGTATATCTAACTATTCTAATTTTTTATGAAAATTAAATTTAAATATCTTTGAATATGCTAAATCACAGTATTGAATTCTGCTTTGGGAAAAGAAGATATCAAGTCCAAACAAGTTTTTTATTATAAATTCAGAAAGTTCATCATTTATCTCTCTTTTTTACCTGTAGCATTCACTTAAATTTTCTCATATAGTTTCAGTGGCATGTGCTAGTTAAATTCAAGTCTGTTCTGCAAGCAGTAATGCAATAAAATCAAGATAACATTAGATTGTACTCAGTGTCTTAAATGTTGATGCAGCCCCCATAAAACAGTTAAGTGAGTTCACTAGACTGAAAGGTATTAGCTCACTTCCTACGCTTATGCTGTTGTTTGACTCTAGACTGAAGAGTCATATAATGGCGGTCCTATTGCTTATTTGATGCTTCAGTTGGTTTGGAATTTTACATGACTGAGTGACTTCTAAACAATAATTAACCTAGCAGGCTTGAATGACACTCTCAGAAGATGACAGCCATGTTTGCAGAATATCTTTTTCTCTGTTTGAGGGGGGGGAAATTCACTCCTCTGTTAATAAAATAGGTTTGAAGCTAAAAAATTAAATTCGAGGTTCTACATACCTAAAAATTACTTTTCTTCTACTTTGATTTTCTCAAAGGAAAAATTCTTCAAGAAAATGAAGTAAAGAAGGTCTTCCAAAAGAAGATATTAACATAAAGTTAACTAGGAAGCTATTACAAAAATGTAATTTGTAGTGTTTTAATTTATCTATGATCACAAATAATCATTTTATACTGGAAAAATATCTTGGTGTTTCAGTTTTGTGAATATTATAACGTCTGCATGTACAAACCAGCTTCCCCTTAATGTTCAGGTTGTCAATGATTTGCAGCCACCTCTGGCAGCCAGTAAGTCCACAAGGCAATACTAAGTATCTGTCAGGGATGGAAAGAGAAAGAATACAGTTATTTACACTTGATATTTCTCAGGACATCCCTGTCAACACCTTAATTTACATGGAAAATGGCATTAGCTCTTTCATGACAGCAAGCAGTCAAGGTCATGTTAAATTCAAAACAAAAAGCTCTTCAATAGGGATTTCAATATAATAATGCTCTCCGCGCTGTAGAGGACTGGTTGGCTGAGTGTAGATTTGGAAGTGTGTGCCCTCCAACACAAACACAAATATCAGGTTCACTGTTTGTTGGGTTACTTTTTCATGCATATTATTGTGATTTAGTACTCCAGTTAGCATATAGTTTTGGAATAATTTTCTAAGAAAACAATTCTTATTATTATTCTAATTTCTAAGAAAACAAAAGAAGTCAATAATGTAATTCATACAATATTTTCTAGAAAGAAGGGACCTACCTTAGGAGTTTAGAAGAATGAAGGAATTCTCGTTTCAAATGGAGAAGAGCTATTTGTACTTTAGTGGCAAATCCAGTGAAGAACTCTAGAAACAATTATAAAAATTTCCTATAATAAACTTAATTCTTGCTTCCTTAACATTCCAGGGAGTAAATCTTCCTGCCTACAAAACGCAGGGAAAAAAGAAGATAATATTTTTTAAAAAGGTAGTTTTGCATTGAATTATTAAAAAATTAAAAAACCCACATTAATTATGAAGTAGCTGTACACAATAAATCTGCTGAGTTGGGCAGCTTTTAAGAATGCATTCAGTTTTTATAGAATGCTTTAATTAGCTGTGCACTGTACATTAGAATATTTTGCTGTCCTCATATTTCCTGTGGGTAAAATGTAATAACTCAGAAAATTCTGAGAAAGAAATTTTGTTCCCTAAAAGTAGGAATGTGGATTATCTGCAACCTCAAGTTATCCCAGCTGGGGAGGGACTCTACTTGATAACATTTTCCTTCTGTCACCTACATGTCAGTATGATGTATATTATTGATGTATTAAATGACTTTTCCAGATAATCTGCTGGTTATCCATATCAACATACAAGAATTTTAGTAGAGCTTGGTTTTTCAGTTCTGTGTGTAGAAAGCATCTGGATCATGTCCTAATGGGCTATCAATGCCATATTGATATGGCAAAAGTGGTTTTTCATGACTTCTCACTTTATGGAGTTTTAGGGAATAAGACCATTTTCCACGAGCCATTTTGTATCATAAATTCATAAATTCAGTTCCCTGACTATTCTCATAAACTTTGTGTCTACAGCTGGAAGAGATGCAGCCTTGTAAGTACTAAGAACAGTTCATCACCCTACATCTTTTAGTACTTCTATGTAAGAGATCAAGAATTTGCCAGGTTTCTGCAGCCTTATTAGAACTCAGTATTAGGAAATAATTTCAGATAGCTAATTAGCCACAATTTACCTTTTCTCAATTTTATACTGTTATTTCTTTCATTGTGCAGACCCTATAAGATATGGGTAGTTCCTCTACTGTTGTCCTTATGTTATGTAGTTGTTAAAAGACATTATCTCTTCATATAAGTAAAGAAGCTTAGAATTGTACTGGTTTTGATAGGTAACACAATTGAATAAAAACCTTCTTTAAATTTATGCTTCTTTTTCAGTTTAGGTTTTCAAAAGTGGCGTTTAAATACATTTAAAAAGCACTCCTAAAAGATTTTTATTATTATTTGTTTAAAGTCTTAATTTTAAGTCTGGGATATATTTCAGAATTGTTAAAATTCTATAGGGTCTTTTTTTTTCCATCTTCATTTCAAAACTTTTTCATGACAGTATGTGCAGCTTTTAGAAATTAAAATCTATCATCATCAGTTGTTTTACAAGTGTTACACAGTCAGGCCTTTGGATTGTAACAGTGTCTTTTATGCAGTTACTTTCATTCTTCTTTGCCGGGTTTTGATGTGTAATGATTCACACACAAATGAGTTGTCTATTTTTTTCTTGTTTTGTTTGCTTTGAAAAGTAGAGTTAATGTGCTGAGAAACAAAAGGACTGCATAAAAAAGAAAACACATTTCACCTTTCTGTTTACTGAATATTATATGAGAAGTGCTTTAAATGTTTAATGCATTAGATTACTTTGACAATATCTTTTTCTTGGATCTCCTTGCAGATGGATTTTGCCAGTGTGTTTAACAGGCTCTGTAATTGGAGTAGTGGTATCAAGCTTGTTCCTTACTCAGAGATGATTTTTATTTGGGTGGGGACACCAACACTGTCCTAACTTGTGATTCATGATTTGCTTTCCATATACTGTGAAGAAGGCACTTAGAAGCTCTCAGAATTCTTTGATAGGCTGTATCCTGTTCTTGTTATCTTGTTTGGAGAATAATACTATAGCTTAAAATGTGGAAGACGTGGTGTGGAGGTGATTTTAGTTAGATGAGTGGCTTACTGAAGTTGATGTTGATTTTTGAAGTTGGCTTTTTGGATTTTAGCAAAGCTTTTGATACTGTCTCTCACAGTATGTTTCTGAACAAAATGTCCAGCATACAGCTAGACAAGTCCATAATATGTTGGGTGAAAATTGGCTGATGGTTCAGGCTCAAAGAGATACAGTAAATGGGGTTACATCAGGCTTGTGACCAGTCACTAGTGGGCTTCCCCAGGGCTCAGTTTTAGGGCCAGTGCTCTTTAATGTTTTTACAAATTATCTGGACACAGGAATTGAAAATAAGTTTGCCAATAATACTAAATTAGGAGGAGCTGTGGACTCCCTTGAGGGTAGAGAGGCCTTACAGAGAGATCTGGATAGACTAGACAGCTAGACAATCACCAACTGTATGAAATTTAACAAGAGCAAGTGCTGGATTCTCCACCTGGGGCAGGGTAATCTGGTTATAAATACAAACTGGGGGACAAGAGGCTGGAGAGCAGCCCTGCAAAAAGAGATCTGGGGGTTTGGGTTGATGGCAAGTTGAACATGAATCAACAGTGTGCCGTTGCAGCCAAAAGGGCCAACCATGACCTGGGGTGCATCAAGCACAGCATAGCTAGCCAGTCGAGGGAGGTGATTGTCCCACTCTATGCTGCACTGGTGCAGCCCCACCTCGAGTACCGTGTGCAGTCTTGGGCACCTCAATACAAGAAGGACTTCAAACTATTAGTGTGTGTCCAGAGGAGGGTGACCAAGATGGTGAAAGGTCTCGAGGGCAAGACTTATGAAGAGTGGCTGAGGTCACTTGGTTTGTTCAGCTTGGACAGGAGAAGGCTGAGGGGTGCCTTCATTGCAGTCTACAGCTTCCTCAAGGCAGGGCAGCGGAGGGGGAGGTGCTGATCTCCTCTCTCTGGTGACCAGTGACAGGACACGAGGAAATGGAATGAAGCTGCATCAGGGGAAGTTCAGATTGGACGTTAGAAAAGGTTCTTCACTGGGAGGGTGGTCCGTCACTGGAACAGGCTCCCCAGGGAAGTGGTCATGGCACTAAGCCTGTCAGAGTTCAAGGAGTGTCTGGAGGATGCTCTTAGTCATATGATTTAGTTTTAGGTAGTCCTGCAAGGGGCAGGGTGTTAGACCCAATGATCCTTATGGGTCCCTTCCAACTTGAGATATTCTGTGATTCTATGATGTCCTAGTAATTCCATATTGAGTCTATTCCCTTATTAAATGTACTAAAGACTTTTCCAAATAGCCTATTCTGACAGTTTCCATTTACAAAACCCCACTGTCAAAGTCAGGCCACATTCTTTGTCATCAGTATGTGGTTTTGGCATGAGAAGATTATTCTCACAGCCTTTCCAGGGAAATGAAGCATCTTTCTTTTCTACAATATGCTATCAAGTTATTTTCCAATACTTAGGATAATTTCGGACTTTGGATACTTTTATGGTCACTTTTCTTTCCCCAAACCTTTTAGCTCTTCTTTAATGAAGCTTCTATTCTACTGAAAACTAGTGTCACCCTACTCTTTTTGTTAATCACAAAGTATATAATTGTGCCTGGAAATACACTTGGGTGCATAAGCAAGCTTTGTATACAGGTATTGCTTAATGTGAAGTCTAGTCTTTGAACCAATGTTGCTTAAGAAATTATGCATAACTAAGCTACGTGTAATAGGGATTTCTAGGATTTCCAAATTAATACCTCCATAGGAATTGAGCTGCAGGACGAGTATGTCTGTCTTTATTTTTTCAGTTTGAATGTTTGGCATCAGCATTCATTACAATAAATCTAAGTTATTTTCATCTTGTCACAATACTGCAAGGGAAGGCAACATTACAGTGTTACCTGTCCCTCAGTCAGACAAATTTGCATCCTTAGAAGCCAATTAAACAGAGATGTCCTGAGTTTCATCTATACTTTGAAAGCTGGCTAGCTATGAATTTTATATTGCCTGGAATAGGTATTTTTCATGTATATCATTGTTAATGAAGCTTGATTAAATACTTAATTCTTTTACCTTAAAAGTGGGTGAGAAATGGAAAATTATGGTATTTAATATTATTTTAAAAAGGAAATTAAGTCCCAGCTATTTGGTAAATAATGCTAGACAGCTCCATCGAAAGTGGTTCACAAGCCTTAAGCACGCCAAAGACAAGCTGACAGGACTGTTCCTGTTAGAAACTTTCCTCAAAGACCTTAACTTTTACTGCTTGGGAAGAGCTTTCAGTACCTAACTGGAAACTCTCAACAATGTGAATTAAATGCAATGCAGTTAGCTATAGTTCTATTTTTCCAGTATATAAATTATGACAAACACTAAAAGCACCTGATAATGCAGAGTACCCCAGTTTTTCTTTACTCATCTTAATCTCAGGGGCTTAATTTTCCAAGGACCCAGAACTCCCAAACAACAGACTTCAGCTTTTTTGTGTTCTGATTGACAGTAGCAATATAAGTAAATATAATTTTTCTTTGTTAGATGTTAGTGAAGCAGAGCATCAACAGCAGCCCATTGACAAACCTGCTTTCTTCAGACAAAATAAGTCATTTGAATGTTAGAGTAATTTCTAAATCTACTCACAAGTATTCAGATTGTGTTATCTTTATAAGAGAAAATATCTATCCATTTCTGTGTTTATACTGCAGTACAACCAATATCTAAGAACAATAAAAACAGAAAATAGAGGTCTGACTATTAGAGACCAATGGCAGGGATATTTATACAGAATAGTAATTGTCCTTCCTAATGGATCTAAGCCTGAAATTCTTATTCAGAAAAACAAACAAACAAACAAAAAACCCCAAAAAACTCTCAATTTGATTTAATTAGTTTCTCGGTCTGTTAAAACTAAGAAGGACTGGTGTTCTAATGCATGCAAAAAAAAAAAAAACCAAAACCACAAATGTGTATGACTCTAAAATATCTGTTTATCCAAAAATCTCAAAACGCTTATTAGGGTAGTAAACTACTAAAAATTTATATGGCATTCTTTATTATCTATGAATAGCATGATGTTCAAAGAGACTAAGGATACAATTGAAGTTATTCATTTTTATTTGTGCCATTTTTTGTATTTGATTCTTGTGAATCTGGAGGGCAGCCTACCTTTCTTTCCATTTCTGCTGGGTTCAGGTAAGACAGCTTAACGAATGGTTGTAAAATCATATGTCCGACCGTCAGCCTCACAGAAATCTTGATTTCCATGTTGATTTCCCTTCCTTCCCGGTCTACTTGAGCCAAACTAATCTGGCAAGTGGATTTTGCAAAGTCTAGAGATATGCCACAGCAGCATTATTTTTCCTGGGTCAGAATGGGTTTCTTTGCTGTACTGAATATATAGCTTTTCTTGTATAATATATTTTAATCTGATTTGCATGAGTTCAGCAAGCTTTTGATAAGCAGAAGTATATACTAAGTATAAATGTGCAGCTACATGTAAGGAGGATTGGTCAGTAGTTTCAGTGATGTTGAGGAGGCAGAGACTACTCCTTTTGTTTGTTTTCCAGTAAATAGGAATTTGTTGGTCTGATGGTGCTGATTCTAACCAGAAAACATAGCACTGAGGAGATTCCATTACTATTTAGCTTCACTTTGATTTGATGAAAAGGAATGGTGAGGGAATTTCTTTCAAATGACTGACAACTTATAGATGTGGATCTGAAACTGAAGTAAGCACATGGAGTCTCCAAGTATGAACAACATGGAGAAGAATTTGCTGTGGAAGATGCAAAAGAAGTTGACAGGGCTCCCTTCACAGGGCAATCTTTGCTTCTTGGTTTGACAGCAAAGTCCCCAGGCTCGCACCGAGACAGCAAAACCTCCCAATATAGTAAGCCCTGTC
Source organism: Theristicus caerulescens (assembly GCA_020745775.1). Lineage (NCBI taxonomy): Eukaryota > Metazoa > Chordata > Aves > Pelecaniformes > Threskiornithidae > Theristicus > Theristicus caerulescens. Next base: position 101,694,010 of record CM036560.1, read on the forward strand.
AATTTAAATACAATATCAGGATGTTTTGCATCCTTTTTACAGCATCCAGACACAGCAGCTGACATCATGCATTTCATTATATAGGTCTGATGTTCTTTGCATGATGTGCAAAGAGATGCATGGCATTCAAACCTCATGAATAAGTCTGGGCTCCTTGTTCTGTTCTGCACATGAACAGTATGGACATTTTGTTTCAATTTGTGACAAAGATGAAATCTTCACAGATATTTACTTTGACTTACAGTGTTGTATTGACAAAGATCTTTAGTGATGTATATAATTATGTACATATTTGATGTCAGGAAGCTAGATGCAGACATTGTACTATTTTGCATCCTTTTTCTTCCTTGTTAAGTGAATGTGATTCTAGAGAAGAGTACGAGATTGACAGCCAAGAAGACTGAAGGCCTCATATCACAATACAAATGTAATAAGGACACTGGCAGTGTATGCTGCTCAGTAACTGATTCCAACCAGCTCTGGATATTTTTCATGATTTGTTTGGAATCTAGAAAAAAGGTTGAGCGCTAATATTTTGTCAAAGATTAGATGCAGATGGGCACTATGTTCTACCAGAAAAGCTTAATTTGCCATCATTCATTTGCTTCATTCTTAAGGACTGGGTGAAAATTTTGAAGGTGGAATACTAGGTGGGAAGTTTCCCAATTTTAGTTTTATTGCAGAGTTGTTGAATTGGTGGTAGAGGCAAAATCCTTTTACAACATCCGATTAATGAAGTTCTCTATTTAATCTTGTTCTGTATGCCTCTTAACTTTCGTAACTGGTCATTTGGAATGACCAGTGTCTTTACACACTGGATCAATTCACTTTTTGAATTGGTTGCAAGTTCCAAAACCTTGAATATTTATTGCTAGGGGTTAGACTTCCTTCTTTCTTTCTCTCTCTCTCTCTCTCACATTCTGTCTTCCCTTTGTTTCTTGGATTTTATTACACTTAAGGATTGAATCCATCTGTTATGTTCTAGCAGTCTTTTAATTACATCCAAGTTGTTGATGCTTGAAAAACCATCTTAATATATTGGGAAACTTAAAATATTCAATGAACTGTATGCCACAGTGGTAGGCAGATGAACGTAACAAGCCATAAAATGAATTATACTGCCTAGTATGAAGAGGCAGAAGCTTGGTGAAAATAAACTTTGTAATTGGATATGTTCTGTGGACTAATATCGAATTAGGATTTTAAGGAGATATTTAAGGGATTAGGCATCCACTGAATGCAAGTAATTTGCATTATCCATGGACAGCTCTTAAAGCCCCCACCGAGTCATTGTTTGCATGTCAGAGCTTGTGGTGCATGGAATCTTGAGATGCTTGAGCCAGCACTATAAAGTAAATTCTCCTTGATATTGTAATATAATGAAAGTGAAGAAACATTTCTCTTTGTGATTCCTCCATTCTCCTCCCTCCTTCATTCCGTTCTGCTAGAAACTGACAATAGGTTTCTGGGATTTTTGAATCCAGATTATAGAGTACAGATATGTCCAATGTGATACTAATATTTGTACAATATGCTCCAAAGGGTAAAGCACTACCTCAAGTGAAGGCAGGAGTATGAGTTTAGTGAATGAGATTTAATGTAATTTGCTTTCTTCATATACTGGCCATGCAATTTGAAAATCAAAGATTGCTTTCATCTATGAATAATGACTAGTGAAGAAGGTAGGGTTTATACTAGATTTTCAGTGACCACATATGGACAGAGCAGGTGGTTGCTAGAGGCAATGAAGTGTTTATTGGGCTTTTTATTGTGTGAATGATTTTTAGGCTGTGCTAGACAGACAGATTTCAGCTTGCCTTGACCTTTAAAAATCCTTGAGCTGGCAACAGTGGTGTTCCAAAGCATCCTCATAAGTATTAGGAAAAAAACAACTAAGAAATTTTTAAAGTCTTTAAACATGAAAATACTAATTAGGAAGTCTTTATTTCTAACTTTATTTATGTTCATCTTGTTTAAATACTGAAATTCTTTCTTATCCCAGTATGTATGTGATTAGCATTTGCAGCTGTCCCTCGGTTTCTCTTCAGATTCTGTTAATGCTGTTTTCATGAAGAGAGCCATCAAGCACTTTCTGTAGAACTTAGTACTTTGGCCCTCAGCCTTGTTCCTTGTTTTTGCTATGATTTTTTTTTTTGCTGTGAGGCTCAATACATGGTGGGGATAATCTAATTATAAAAGTCATTCTGCTTGGACATTGAAAAAGTCTACCAGCACACTAAATTAGAACGTTCTATGAAATTTTTGGCATGTTTATTTTGGGAAAATAGTGTGTTGTTAAATATTTATATATTTATTAGTGGTAAAAGTCACTTATGAGCTAGTAGATGGAAAGAAAAGTAAAATGTCTTTTGTTTTGCTTTTTAAAAGTATTTAGGCATTTGACACCTATTTATTTTTATCAGAGTTAAGTTGTTGAATGCTCCTGAAAAACCTAGTCCTTTTTCTACTGAAATCCAATTTCATATGTACATATATATATATATATGTGTGTGTTTGCTTTTGTGTATGTATAAATGTTTGGTTATCAGTTAATAATTAGCCTTATATACCCTTTTTAATTTTAAAAATCTGTGCGTTGGCTAATAGTTTCTAAATGAAGTGATATTTCAATAATTTTTATAAGCTTAAAATTCAGAGGCAGCCTTTAACCAGTTTTATTTTGAAACGTTCCCTGTTTTGCATTCAGGAAGTTAGCTGTTATGAATAAGAAAATGATTATTTATTTTTCATTAATTTTACTTTATAAGATGATGCAAAAACAGGAAGTAAGAGTCTGTGAAGTATTCCCCCTTGCCAGTCTGCTCCCACCTCACCACATCACGTTAACATCGTTCAAATCAGATGCTACAGGAGTAGAGTGAAGATGATTTTTAGTAATAAAACCCACAAATGATTAAAGTAACTTGTCAAAGTGGAACATAACACCAGCACTGAGGAAGACAGCATGTATCATTCAAGGTACTATATTTTCATTACCATTAAGAGGAGGTTTTATAATAGGAACTACTGGCAACTTGTCAGAGTGAGAAGGATAACATTGGATTTTTTTTTTTTTTTTTTAATTACTCAGGCTGAATTTACTGAAATGCACATTCATGAATTTACTAAAAATACAATATAGTAATTAGTAACAGAAAGGTTTGGTTTAAAAGTCATTTTAGTTTTCCTGCATTGCTCATTATAGCAGCATTGTCCTACTGCATGGAGCCTGGAAGACACAACTGACTGGAAGGATAATCAGCTTTGGACTTATTTGTGCTAAATGTAAAATGGAATGTAGCCAAAATGATTTATTTATTTACTTAAGTTTAGAGAGCTCATTGGTCTGTGATCAATATTCTTAGTAAAGTAAATATATATGTGCTTTCTAAAGATGAGTATTCTTTAGTATAATAGCTTCCAAAAATAATATTCCTTATTACTGTGCTTACAAGATAAGCTTCAGGCAAGTGTGATGTGCAGGCACATGGGGTAATCTGTTCATTGTTTTGTGACTGAATTGTTTGTTGACTGATTTACTTTGCACTGATGCCCCACAAGTCTTCCTGAAAGACTTAAATATTTTTTTCTTTTCGTTTTAAAGTAGCTTCACTGCTTTCTTAACAAATTGAATATCCAGTGTAATGACCACACAGTCACTCAAAGAAGTATCAGACAAGTTATTGCTGTTTTCTCCAGTGCACGGAGAAATCAAGAACTGCTGTTGTGTTAAGAGTCTAATCACATACGTAATTCTTTGAAATGTTGAAAGTATCCTGATAATCAATAACGATCTTCAATTCTTTTCGCCCCTAAGGGAAATAGAAACAAAATCTAAAAAGAGCAGAATTATAGGATACTTTCAAAAGAATCAAGGAGCTTCCCCTCCCCCCGCCCTTATTCTTTTTTTAGCTGGTAATATTTCACACTCAGCACTAGCTTAGCTAACCAGACATAATGAACTTCCTAACACATTTCATAGTATATAGTGAACCAGACAGATGCACTAAGGGAAGAAATGGTAAGTTAGTAGAATAGCATCTGCAGGAGGCCAGATTTATTAGTTCTTTAAAGCCTGAAGCTCTTCTAGGCATCTCTTTTCCACAAAGCAGTGTTTCTTTTCCGGTGTGCTCTCATGTTTCACTCTAACCTATATAGCAGGATTTATTTCTGGATCATATAAAGAGTCTTGGAAGGACCAATGCTGAGCTTACAGGGGTTTGAAATGAAGACAGATCTACAATCTGCCTCACACCCAGTTTTAATTGCTTGTGATTTATTCAAAACTCCAGGAACACCAAGTTGCTTTTTTTGTGTAATAGATTTTCGAAACTTTTTAGATGTTATCACTACTGTCATTTAAAGGCATCATATCATTTCTGTTCCCAGATAAAATACATTTTAAAGGTACCTTTTTTCCTGAGGGTCAGTGAGAGTGCAGTTTGCATTCAATGTTCCCAAATTCTCTGAAGTACTTTGTTGCTATTGCTTTGTTCTTGAGCACCCAGATAAACAGGGTGTGACAGACAAAAAGAAAACCACCACATAAAGATAAGAACAAAAGCATAAAAGAAGGAAATCCTTTAGAGGAAAGTAAATCAAATTCAGTAATTCACCCTTTTCTATGTCATAATTGACGTATAAATAGAAAAAAACATTGTAAAACTTGACATTTATAAGCTAGGATTTGAGATGCTTGGAATGTTGCAAACTGGCTTGTTCTAGACTTGAAATTCTTAATGGAGTTCAAAACTGTTTATTTCCAAACACTAAACTGCAAATGAAGAGCCAAAAATTTTCTCATTGGTGCTAGCTGACTAAACCAAGATGTGGCACTAACTGGCATGTACTGAAAAATTACTATCTGTACACTTGAATATTTCTGTTGGCTCTCAGGGTTTGTTAATGTGACTATAAAAAGTCAATCCATTTTCTGTGACAGGTCATATGGCATTATAGTGGAATTGGAGTGACTGGCAGAGAAAAAACAGGGAACAAGAGAACAATTTAATGACCTCTGTCGGTTTAGGACCTGATCCAAAGCCAAATGACATCAGTGGAAAGACTTCTATTGAGCTCATTGGGCTTTATGTCAAGTCTTTAATTCTTAAATGTAAACAGTGTGTTAGCCAATTCAGGTGTTGCATGGTGCAAGGAGAAGATTATGGGGTGGGGGGAGTGTACTTTATGCTGTATTTTCAGGCTTTTTTAAGTTTTTGCTGTCTTTTGAACACATTGACTGTACCTCAGAACTTTCAAGGCAGATCAGGAAGATACAAAAGAGGGTGGTACATAGACTGGATCAATGAAAGAATTTTGAGAGGAAGTAAGAATTTTGTGGAACTAAGGTTGTTTCAAAACAAAGCATGATAAGACAGATGAGCACTGAAAAAAAGAAAAGCACATTTCTGGCAACCACATCACTTTCAGTAGTGCAAATTACGGTTGTATAGGAAAGAAATATAAACAGAGAAGGTTTGTATGTCAGTAAGGATTTTACCTTGCTCTTCCCTTTTGCAGATGCATACACATATACGTGTTTGTGAAAATGGTTGATAATTGCTTCTAGACCACTAGAGAGAAAAATCAAAAAACTTCAAACAATGTTTTTAAAACAGTATGTTAAAATAGTATGTTTATCATTAAGGGACCTCTAATAATATGTGTTTTGGATGAAGATGATACTATTAGTTCTGTGTGATTCTGTGTCAGTGGTGTATACATGAAGTTGCTCTGTAATGGAGAACTGTTAAATGACTGAAGTAACTACAACACAACAGTGTTGCATTTTTAATAAATCCAGGCATGTGCACCTGCTTACTGGAGCTTATATATAATACATAGATGTTCAGTTTATTGCAAGAGACAGACTTTTGAATTTTCTGCTTCTATTTAATTTATAAGTACTACCTTGGGAGGGAACAGTTTAAAACTCCCCCATTATGTTTTACTTTTCTCGTGAAATTTCATTTTTCTTCAGTTGTTTTTTCTCAAGTGTGAAAATACATCCATGTGTGCACAGAGAACACATATCTCCATGTATATGGAACAGTGTAACTGTTTAATACATTTTGATTTAGTTTTTGAGACAGAGGGCTGGAATTTGAAAGCAGCAATGTCTATTAATTCCAAAAGCGCAAAAAATAATATGTAAAGATGCTCTCCAAGCCAATTTATAACAGCAGGTATGATTCAAAAGATGCCTGAGTAGGGCATCCTGTTCTTGTTTGCCTTGAGGAATCTTGTTTGCCTTAAGGAATCTCTGTGAAATGTGACATTAGGCACAGTATCAAGACAGACTTCTGCAGCTATCCCAATTTATTTTTTAAGTAGGATGATAAGCCAAAATGTCCACATCTGTGCTATTCAATAATATTAAAGCTAAAAATATGTAGTTGACTTATGGCATACTAGGTGTGGAGATTTCCATCCTCGTTTAAAAGCACAGGCATAATTTCCAGTCTACCAGTGCCTTTCAAGATCAGATGTTTGTTTTCTCTGCCACTGACATGATGATCCCATCTAAGTTTCTGTTTGCTTTCTCAATCCTGAAGGAGATGTATTCTAAAATACCTTTCATATATCTCTGTATACTTACAGTTTGGGAATGGCAAAATTAAAGTTTTCTTTCTCTTTGGTTTCCCCCACAAAAATTTTGTCATTAGCACTGCCTTTGCTCTAGAAAGAACTCTCAACTCCTTTCATCCATCTCATTAACCAACACCTGTGAGGCCTCAGTGTGTGACTGAATGATCAGCTTCTCAGACTTGTTATGGCTAATGTACAGTGTGTGTGTGCATATGTAAAGTTTGGTGTTATTCATTCAAAGTAATATTTCGTTATTGTTCATTGTGCAGCTAATGGATCTAGTGAAACACAGTTCCTATGGTGCATCTGTAATACCCTTCTTGCTGCAATATCTTCAGGACCTCCCTGCTCCCCTTTTGACCCAAAACTTACACTCAACTGATTTTTTTTTTCCATGTCAGTGAAACTTTTCCAGCAGTTATCTCTTCCATTTATTATCTGTTCCATATAATAGTCTCAGTGCTATCCCATCCCTCTTTCCCCTATGTCCTAAAATCCTTCTTAAATTTGTTTCATTCAGTTGTGTGGCCTATCAGGAAGATCACAGATGACATACTGTGGTGCTCTGGAATTAGGTGTGTGCTAATGGCCTAGTTAGCCTCTGCCTATTGCCCTATGGATAAAAGAAGCTCAAGGGTCAGCTATCTGCTGTTTCCTGAGAAGGAGCACTAATAGGATTGCTACACTCACTCCAGATGCTGATTATCAAGAATACAAGATATTAATAATTTTGAGATCTTAACTGCTTTGTCAAATTTGATTGAATTTAGAAACAGAAGAAAAAGTTTTGGAGGAATATAGGCTGGCCATACAATAGTCAGCATAACATCTTATTCCACTGGTAACAGGACTAAAAATAAGATTGGGAAGGAATGTAAGCTTGGGTTATGCTTATTATCCAGAATTTCCAAAACAATGAATAAGACTGTAGTCCTAATGGATACATAATATGTTTGGATGGAATTTTTAAAGGAGATAGGTAAGGCAGCGCCTAGCTCATTTAATTCTAAGAGAAACTTTCAGTGGACAGGTAAACTGCTCCTTCTAGTACCATGAGAGTATAAGAAAAACAGGAAGAAAGCAAGAGTAAGTTTCTCACTCCAGTGGTCATTTAAGAGCAAGAGCCTGGTTTACATATTCTGATTTGTCACCGGAGAAAATATGAGCCTTAAATAAATGAAAATATTTGAAAAACATAGATATATTATTAACTTTAGCAAAAGAGGTTTCTAAGGTCAAAGTTTTGAAAATTTTAGTTCAAAGTGAGAAAGGCATCAAATGCTTAACTTTTGGCCACAATCAGTGGAGATATACCACTTTAGTAAAACATGTGGATCTTTGGTCTGTATATGATTTTGTACTGCCTTTTTCCCAGTTCAGAACATTGAACTAGGCCAGTAACTTGAACATTGAACTTAGCCAGCAAGTCAGGTGATAAAATAAAAAAAAAAAATTACTTCAGTAAAATTAATGTATGTTGCAGATCATTACCTTTTTTCCCTCAAAATAATGAGCTAGCCAGTGCTATGCTTTTCAGGAAGAATACAGCCTTTTCTGAAGAAGCAATCTGAAGGTCAGAATTTCTTAACAGTCCAGTAGCTCGCTCAGTAGAGGTTACTCCCATCTGATTATCAGTGACCTTTACTGAGTATTAAAGTACACTTAAGTTTTACTATTGAGCTACTTGCTTCTTCATTCCACCTTCTGTGACTACTTATACAGTGTGCAAATTTCCCAAAATAGTTCTCAATTTTCAGTGCTTAGTTAACTCCAGTAGATGCAGGAATGTAGGTTAAGAGTTTTCTCGTTTATCTACTGGGATATGCAAGATAATTGCTGGGAGGCTGACAGAAGGGGGAAAAAACCTGAGCAGCAGTGAATTTGTTTCCACTTCTAAGTGTCTCATTTCATGCCAATGGATTGAGTATGCATTGTGCTTCATCACCTCTTAAAATTAGACCACATGTATCCTAAGTTTCCTCACAGTAGAAGGTCTCCAATTAGCTTCCCTCATTCAGCTATGCCTGCTGCTTAATGGTTTTTCTGGTCCCAACTGAGAAGGAAAAGCCAAATTTTGTCAATAAAAACACCCCCAAGCATCTCTGTAAACTCTGGGTGGACAATCACAAATGTTTGGCACTGTTATAGCACATTTCAAAGTATATGTTTAAGTTTGTTTTGTTTTTAATCATGTAACTTTGACATGATTTAGAACTATTTCACTGTTATTGGTTTAGACAGATTCACAGATTTAGACAAGTATTGTCATATTTCACACAGTTCTAATATGAAGTAGTCTGTACCAGAAGAGTCTTTGTTTATTTTTGATTCTTTCTTGCTGCTACATTAGTAACTAGAAATTCTCATTACACTTCATTCTCCTCATTAATCAGCCGGTGTCTGGGACCTTGCATCTGTTTCTTTTATATAGTCATGTCACAGTATTGACAAATCACCTTATGAATGTTATAGCAGAAGTGCTGAATGGATTGTAATGAGCCTAGACTCACTGGGGGAAAGGAAGCGTTAGCAATGGTAAAAAAGTAAGGTAGTATTTAATCAGAAATATGCAGTGCAGTGGAAGATACCTTGCCAGAAGCCCAAGCGCCTGGTAAGGCAGGAATGTTATGGGGAGAAAATGCGCACATCACTGTCAAGTCTCTGTCACTTTTTTTTTTTTTATTATGTAAAATACAGTAATAGTTTATGCTTTGCACAGTTTGCAAAAGGCAATGTATAAACATACCATAAAAAATTGGTCCTTTATCTGCAGAGCTCATAATCTCTGATTGTAGCTGTCTAAAAAGATTAGATGAGTGAATAGGTGCCATCACAAGAATCCTCTTTTTCAAGTCTAGATATCAAGATATCAAAAAGTCCTATGGATATTTGTGAAATAACTGAATAGCTTTCAAGTAATTAGAATGATCTACTGAAAAATAAAAATCTATTTTTGTCCACACTGTATAGTAATTTGTTTTTCTACACACAAAACTAATTATCTGTTAACTATGTTTCCCTTGAAGTATTTTTTTACAGTCTTGTCATTTGCAGTGTTGGGAGCATGATGCTTTGGCTAGCTGGTTGCATTTTGTTTTGCTATGATTTATTTTATAAGCCATGTCCTTGACCTCTATGTGTCTATGAACAGATAGAGTGAAAGAAGGTAAATTTCACAATGAAGCTGGGCTAATGAATTTGTAAGTTTTGTCTTGAAATAAAAAATATTATAAAATATACCCTTTAAAAATGGAGGACACATCACAGATCTTTTAAATAGTTTACTGTGGAATAAATTAGAAAAATGATGTCCTAAGGGTTTTGCTGACTGCTGGTAACAAAACTAAAGACTATTCAATTTTTGTTATTAACTAATACTAAAAGAGCTCTGCTGTTTCTGGCTCTTCTGTTGCCTCCAAAAATTGAATGTGTCAGTTCATCCATCTTTATTGGCCTCTAATAATCTCCCTACATTTGAGAGCTTTACATGTCAACCTTAAATCATCTTTGATCAAAGTAAAGAATTGTATTCACCTTTCAAGACCTGATCTTTTAAGCTATGTGAATGATGGATTGTTTTAATCTCAGAATGCTTTACTAAAGAAGGCTTTACTTAAATACATATTTGTGGAAAGGCCATCCACAACTGTGTTACAAATATAATGATTTTATCATATGTCTAAGAATATTAGTTTTTTTTCTTCTTAAGATATTAAAGATAATTAAAGATATATTAAAGAATCTCAGGGCCAAGCCTAAAAACATGATCTCTAGATAATTCACACCAGAAGATGACTAAAAAGAACACTGAATTTGATTTTAAAACAAAGTCTTTTAATAATTGATATGTGACTCATGAGCCTTGTACATTTGGGAAGGGTAATCTTAAAATACCCAGTTTTGTGTGCTATACAGTAGATTTGTAAAAAGAGTACATTTTGTAATGCTGACCGTGTCACATGATTATGTAATAGACTCATAGACTAGCTTGTGACATTTTAAAAATTGAAATACAACTTCAGTAGCTCAAAGGTAAGAGGAAATATAAAAGGAGCAAAGGAAAGGATATCTGTGGCCTAAGGGATATGTTCTGAAGAAAATCAATAATAGCTTTGTACTGTGCAAAATTCAGGTATTTTTTGTTAAAATTTTTAAAGTATATTTGTTTCTCTCTTAAGTACTTACTATGGTCAGTCTTGCTTAACAAATTCTCAGTTTATGGCTGCAAAGTAACTGTTGTTTCTATATTCACTCACATAAAAGAGAGCAAAATAGATTGAGGAAGCAAACCAAAATCTTCACTCTGCTCTGTGTAAATGACAGAGTGCTTATCTGTACAACATCCAGTAAGACATCACTGATAGAAAGGCTTCCTAAATAGTTTTGTGTATGCACAAATTTCACTTGGCTTCTTGAGTTATTAAGTTCCTAGAAGTCCACCTGAAATCAGTCAAGTTTCTCAGCATCTCAGAGTCTGTAGACTCTTTCTTTTGGTTTTCTTTTGGCATTTTTCGTGCTTTGTGGTTGAGTTACACTGTCAGGCCTGTTCTTGGAGCTGGGAATATGCAAAGTCTATTTCAAAAAAATCTGCTTAAAAATAAGAGTAATTTGAAGGCCCATGCATCATAACTCTTTTTGCAGGTTAGAATCATACCTATTAGTCAAGAAAAAGTCTTCAGTGATATACCTTATAAATAGGAAGGAACAAATACCTTCATACCCACAATTTACCTGATCCATGAGGTTGGGATTCATAGATATGCCTTTCCAGAGTGTTATAAGTCTCCTGTTCAATTAGATCTTTTGTTGTTAGAATCAGAGTTGAGCTGTTGATTATTAGAGGCATATCTCAGTTATTTTTTCCCCGGTATGTGACCACTAAGTGGAGAACTTTTACCTTCCATTTTGTCTGTTATACCTCAATAGCTTGTGTCAGGGAACAAGGCTGGCTGCCCTGTAGGGAAAGTAAACTGAGGGTGGCAGGCAGGCAGGGCCATGCCCTCACCAATCAGGGCATCATCCTACAGTACCCCAACAAGAACAACAGAGTAGGTTTGGCAACCGTAACCATGTTCAGCCAAGAGTTCAGATTCCCAGACAAGCTTTGAAGCAGGTCTGCAGTAAAGCTGGGAGAAGTCAGGTCTGTGGGTCAGGATCAGGGTCTGGGTCCATGAAGTATGTAGCCAGGCACAGGCTCAGCTGCAGCAGAGCTCAGGCAAAGACAACAGCAGGGTATGTGCATTCAATATAAAAAGAGCTATAGAAAATGCAGTACACCCTTAACTAACGTTTTGCTGTCCTTAACCTGATAGGCTGCTAATACCATCTTTAACAGCCTAGGAGTCTAACCCATGAGTAGAGCTTCTGGAGGCCACAATAAAAATGAGCCTGATTTTTTGAGAAAATAAATGAAGTTCACTCTACTGGAAAACAACGGTACTCCTCCTGTTTAAAAAAAAAAAAAAAAAAAGCAAATAATCCAAACCTCCCAAATTAATAATGGAATCAGGTTATAGAATTAGGCATTACTTTACATTTATCTTATCCCTCAGGCCAATTATAATAATTGGTGCTTTTTCCGTAATGAAAATGTTCCAAAACAACGATCATTCTGAGATTAATGGTATGAGTTTTCTCTGTTTTGCTGAAGACTAAGATTTTCTGAGTCTGCAAAAAAAAAAAAAAATGCAGAGATGAAGGAGGTGTATGTAATATTCAGCTGCTCAGGCAATGTTGCCATGTTGCTTTAAGTCCCATTCCTGAAGCAGGACTGAGAATCATCTGCCATTTGTGATAACTGGTTGAGAAAGCTCTCACAGCAAGCTATTTTTCAAAAATTTTGTAAGTCTGTATGTGATATTTTAGCTTGAATGTGTTACAGAACTAAGCAAAATATTAGTTTTATATCATCCATATATTATTACAAAAAGTATATGTATTATACCAAAAATACATGTTAGTACAAAAAAAAAAAATACTTTTTGCTAGTTGTATGCTAAATTCAGGCAATTTGTAGAAATCTTGGCAGGAAGTACACCTGACAAAGCAAGAAACAAACAAACATGCTGATCGTGCTGATGTATATGTGAGATACATGGAGCACATTTTTGCTTAGAACGCCTTTACTGTAGTGTCCCCAGAGTTCTGAGGAGAAGATAAATGGTCAGTTGTAGCACTGCTCACTATTTAAATGTTAGAATATGCTGGTAATTTATCAAAATATTGTAAGAGCTTTTCATTATAGGAGATCCCTAAAGCTTTGGACTCTCAAGGCCCAAAGCACTATAGTGAAAGTAAGCACAGTATAACTGGTGTTAATGGAGGTGCTTCTGCTTATGCCAGCTCTGGGTTTGGCATGTATATTCCCATTTAGTTAGGTGATTTACCATGACCGTGGGACTGTGGTAAAAGCTTTAACAAGCCCAGAAAGTATTTCTTAAGTGTATAGAGGTGTTTGAAGTTGGACAGAACTCGAGTCAGAAAAAGCTATTGAACGATTTTACATTTTTCTTTTTAACTTTATGAAAATGTTGACCTCTCAAATGTTTTGTATGATCTTATAATATACAAATAGCAACTCTGATATTTAACAAGGTGGATTTGCTCAGTTACCCCTAATTTCTATGACTGTTTATTTTAGCTTATTTTATTGTGATACAGTGTCCTTCTCCATAGTGCATGTTATAAGTACAATGAAAATGTACCCAGGCAAATAGTTTCAAAGAATCTCAGCTCTGCTCATCATTCTGCCATTCCTCAGTTCTTGCAGTGGTATCCTTGTTCTCCACTTAGAACAAAGGGAGAAGGGAAGGGAATTTACAGTCACATTCTATTACTCCACTTTCTGTCTCTCTGTGCTTGAGTGACCACATTATTTCCTAAGCAACTAAATTTATTATTTTAGATAGATTATTCTTTTGGCTCCCATCACTGTTGCTCTGTCTCCTTGATAACCTCCTGCTGACCTCTAAGGGCTAATGCCAGAAGTATGAACTGATGTGTAATTATTGGGAAGTTAGAATTGGACAAAATAGAAGAAATAGAAAACAAAATGTTGATGGACTTGGCTTCAGCATAATGTGAATTACTGACTTCTAATAAAAAAATCATATATATAATCCTATATTTACAGAATAAAAGTGTTCACAAGCTCTGAGATAGTTTTGACAGCTTGTATTTTTCTAAGCTATTGTTTCATGTTGTCTGCAGTGTGAGGCAGATAACACTGTACTAATTCACCTTTCCAGACTAAATGGCAATGATAGTTAAACAAATCAAAGATCAGATTTTGGATCCTAGCTCAGCAACAAATGATGCTAGGAAGCCATGGAATGCTCAAACCCCAGTTATAGTTGATAAATTTGCAAGTATTTTCAATGCTATGGCCTCATTAATATAAAATAGAATGGCCTACAAGTAAAAAAGTAGGCTTAACTTAGTCTGTATTTAAATTTCCAAGCCCTCACCAGCCTTATTTTAAAGAATCATTTAATTTTTAAAGTGATTTCCTAGTGGTAGTAGCTTTTCTTTCTGTAATACAATCAGGGAACGTGTAGCCTGGCTAAAGCTTAGTGATTTCTCATTGTAAACTCTTTTCTCCTCCTCCTCCATATCTTACCAGTGCTTTGCATTATAGTTTATTTATCCCTGTGCCCTATTTAACTTACTATCCATCAAAGGATTTCTTTGTTTTCTGCACCTTTTCATGATAAATTAACTTGGTTTGAAGGTAGGTGGTTATGCTGCTTCTCTTGCGTGTACGTTACCAGCAGAAGACTGATGCTCTAAAATGATGCAGTTAATCCATGGAAAAATGCATGTGGTATTTTCCCTGACTCCATTTACCAGGATACAATAGGCAACAAAGAGGAGGCAAAATTATTAAATTCAAATAAATATTATTAAATTTAAATCTGTTTTCTGATTTCTTTAGATCAGATTATATTTGCCATTCTCCAACCTCTAAATAAAAAGCAACGTTTGGAAGATGAACAAAAATGTAATAATATGGAGATAAGGTGATTGTTTTCTTTCATATGGGCTTTGGTTGGTGCTGCACACTAAAGCACAAGTCCTGTTGCAATCAATAAGTTGAATAGGAAGTGTTGAATAGGACTAATGAATGTAATTAGGCTTCATTAGCAATGACGGAAGTTACATATGCATTAAGGGGAGAATACAGTCCTGAGTGTTTGTCTAGCTTTGCATTCAGTGCAATGGAGCATTGCTAAGTTTAATAATACAGGTTCCTATTATGTATGGCACTTACTGAATGAAATCAAATATGCTGAGCCACATGGTTTAGAGAAAACTGGTTGAGAGGAGTGCGGTTTTCATTGTACAGATACCTTTCCTAAATGAACGTGACATTTGTGTTAAATGAAGGTCATAGTTTGGTATGAAACGTGACTACTTGTCTACTCTAATCCTCTGCAGGTAATGCTTTTAACTGTAACTCTTTAAGGGCTCGCCTAATCTCAGGATATTTAGGTCAAGGTCTATTTATAAGAACTGCAACAAAGACCTTAGGGCCTCCAGCTGAAAAGACTATTTAAAATTAAAATAGATTTATGTTTGTGATCATTTGTAACTACCAAACCCCTTGATTTTAAGGGAACATTACTATGAGAAGGAACATCATACAATTTGAAAATATCAAACCACCCACATTACTGTCATTACCTTGAAAGGGATATAATGAAATACTTCATTAAAAACCCCTAAATCTTAATTTTCAGCCATTATGTTTTTGTTTAATTTTGTTGTTAATTGAACTTGCTCTATTGATCTTCCAGTCATTTCAGTTTCTACTTGTATCTTACTGATAGTTCTCTTGGTCTAAAGCTTCAAATTTATATTGTAAAATATATGCTGGTTCTGTTTACTTTCTTATATAAATAATTATTTTCTTTTTATGGTTTTTAATTTCTTTTTCTCATTATCTTATCTAAAATAAGAGTATTCTATTCTGCAGTTAACCGACTATGCAGTTTGGTTTTTCCTGTCTTTATTTTGCAATTTTGGTAAAATACAATAATGTCATAGTTCTGATATAAAAGAGATACAGACTGCAACTGCATAATAAAATGAACTTTAGTTTACTCTCCAGATTAAGTTAGACCATTGTGAGCTATTCATACCCCTTCAGGACTCCCCAACATATTATTTTAACATATAACTTAGAGAACTTTGTGAAGTTTCTGCGTGAATGAATCCTTGCAGTGGTGAACTACCAAAGAGATTAGGTCAGCTGTGGTTTTATTTAACTGAGTCTTGAAAGCCTTCAAGGACAGAGATTCCATAATCTCTCTGGGAAAACTGTTCCAGTGTTGCACTGACCTCTTATGGAAATTTTTTTCTTAATGACTGGCAGTGGACGTGTTCAGATGATATTCAGCTTCTTGGTGAAATTTTGCATTTCAAACAGTATTCCAGTGTTTGAAAAGTAAGCACAATGCAGTAAGTGCCTAATCACTCTTGTGTCATTCTGCTTGTAGGTATTCTGATCCTCTTAATGTAAATGTCTAAAAAACCACAGCAAAAAAAATCATGATTAGATGGGCATTCCAGTCCTGATTAATGCATGTTTATCCCTTCAGTATGTTTATGTACCAAGTGAAATTATCAAACTTTAGAAAGCTAAGGCACTCCATTATTCCAAAGCAGTTGTTCTATTTTTTAAATTTGTTTATTTTACTGTAATATGGATGAATGAGTTGTTGAATTCAGTTAAATGTTGTGAGTATGGAAATCTGACTCAGCGATTAATGGCTTAAAATTCTCTTGGCAGAAGTTGAAGTGTGGGTTGGAGGCAGAGGGAAAAAATCAGTGAAAAACATAGTAGGGTGAGTGGAAAAAAGTCACAGGAGATTTTGAAGAAAGAACACAGAAGGAAAGAGATGCCAATTAAAGTGAACACAGAATCAACATCATATTGTCCATAGGGACATACTTTTTACACTTCTTCTACAAGGATTCTCCTACCTCTCTAAAAAGGAATAAAAACACAAGCTTCACCTCAATTAAGAAAGCACATTTTTAATTGGCTGAATCTAAAAAAAAGAAAGCAATAAAAGTGAGAAGCAAAGGCTTAGAAATTCAAAGTCGTTTCACCAATCCTTAATGATCTGCAAGTGTACTTTTTTTTAAATATATGCACCAATAAATTTTACAGTTTTGTCTAGAATATATTTAAAATGTAATACTTGTAAGTATATTGGATGTTTGTTTTTATCAATTTTTCTTCTAAGGCCTATAAATTGAGATAGATTGAAGCACCTGAAAACTGAGGAGTTAACTTAGGATATGTGATTGTCTGCTTCTCCAGATATACAGTTTTTGTACTGTATACAGTACAAAAAGCTTTTCAAGAGAGACATTGTAGTCCCCATCCTCATATTTAGCTTCTCAGAAGTTTTAGTAAAGGAGAAAGTAATATTTATGCTGTAAGTAAGAAAGATGAGGAATGTGTATTCATTAAGAAATATATTATACTTTGTTGAACAACTCTTATGCGATAACTATGTTTATTGTTAAACTTTGCCTTCTAAGTGAAAGGATTTAAATCTCTCTGTTAATCTCATTAGCTAGCTAATGGCTTAGTTAAGCACAATGTGGTCTGATTCTGAGTATGTCCTTCTTTGCGCTATGGAATATTGTCCAATATATTTTTAAAAAAGCTTGACTTTTAAAAATTTCTTAAACTCAATATAAATATCATATGATGAATTTTCATAGCATTCCAGTGACATGAATAGCTCAATAAAGAGAAACTTTTTTTAAACAGATGAGGTGGAAAATGGGGGAAACAACATACATAGGAAACCATGACTGACTCAAAGCTGTATGTCATCAATTGTATTATCATCTCTGGAATCTAAATTGTTCTCTTTCTGCTCTGGAAGTCACTAGACCACATTGAATCAGAATATCCACAGCTGCCCCTAAAAGCAGTAAAATGGATTACCAAAACAGATTCAAATTGGAGTCAAAGTAATGTTAATGCCCTGCAAATATGTTAATGAGTTTATTTACATTCTGGCAGACATCTTTTCTACTAAGAGATGAAAAAATTCCCTTCTTCAATAGAACAGAAATCATGGAGGCAAGTGTATGATTAGAACTGAGGTTTTTGGAAGACATTCATATTATGGTGCTTAGAGGTACGGCTATGTATCAGGGCATGCTAATACAAAGTTATAAATACTGTAGCATCTTTGTTTTTCTAAAACAATCTTATTTCTCCCTATCACATCAATATTATTATTCTTATTTTTAATGTGTTTTGGGTGACAAAACTGTACAACTTTGCAGTGAACATCCATGTAGGGTATTCATGTAGGTTGAGTAGCTTTTTGTGTGAACTTCATGCATCTGAAATAAACTCCTGTCTATTTTTAATTAACAGTAACAAATAAAGCTATACTAATATTATAGTTGTCTTTGCCAATAATTTCAGACTAGTCAAAGAAACACTCACCTGATTTGGCAAAGCACTTGAAGATGTTTTGCCACAAAGATGATGGTAAGGTTTTTGTCTCCTCCAGTTTGCAGGCTGAAATATCAGGCAGCTTGTGAGGTTTAGGCATGCTCCAAGGAGATTATGCCGATGGCCTCACTTATATGAACTTTCTTTTAAAGCAACTGGATCTCTGTGTGCCAAAACAGAAAAACAGCTTTCATTTAATCAACTTCTTATGCAGCATCCACTGTAAAAGAAATCAAAATGCCTCCTTACTGCTTCATAATCAATTAAACCAGGTCTCCAAGTAAAATTTTCCTTAAAGAAGATGTGTTATTACTGCTAAAAAGTGGCTTTTGCCTGCTCTAAATAGAAGATTGGATCCTGTATCTATCGCCATGTCTGTTTGCCAGTGTTATATTTGCAAATTCAAGTGACACTTTGCTGTCTGTCAGGAGACAGTAGATATCAAAATCCTCCAGAGCAGGATGTTTACTGAAACTAGAAGGGAATGCATGATTGATACCTAGCTGAAGTTATTTTGTTCTTGCTAAGGCTAACAAATTATTTTGTAGAAAAAACTTTTCAGAGCTATTCTACCAGGTACACCCAAATATTAGCACATACCAAGTGCCAGGCTTTATTAGTCATAAACCTTGCCCAGGGTTTTGTGAAGACTGAGAGCCTGTATGGAAGAATGTATCTGTCCTTGAAGAAGTAGAGCACACGATAAACAGATCAGTTAAAATTCAAAATGCAATTTTGTCTTGTAAGTCTTAAACTAGTCTGGGCTTTAATACCTTGCAAAACAAGTATTTGTCAAAGTCCACAGCCTGTTTTACCTTTTTTAAAGTTAATGAAAACATCCTCTCTGCTTCTTTCATTTAAACTTTGCTTTGTATCTTGAGTATGTTCAATAAAATAATCCTTATCCTCCAGTATTTTAAATAATAGTGGAATGCCAAGTCCTACATATTCAGCAAGCCCTGCACAGAGACTGAAACGGAGTAGTGCTTAGATCATTTGCATTAGGATGAAGCAGAAGAGATTGTGCTGAGACTGTTGCAAAGACTCTTCTTTTGAGTAGGCTGACAGCTGCTGACTGCTTGAAAAGGGGAAATTCTTTTACTGTTCTGAGGTCAGGTTATATCTATGGTAATCTAAATGTTTTAAGGGTGAATAACTGCATTCAGATCTCAAACTGTAGTGTGATATGTCCTATCCCAGATACCTATCATTCCACTTTCCCAACCCATTTATTAGTCATTCCATTCACTTTTAGCTTGTTTGCTTCCTTGGGCTATTGCTTTTGTCATTAATTTTGTGGACTCTCTGCTATGAAGTTTTGTTGGGAAGCATTGTAACAGATGATAAGGAAGCAGTTCATCTGAGAAGGTCATTTTAGCGTAGCTAATGATGGCTGAAGAGCAGGAAACTTGGCAGCTTGATTTGCTGAATTTCAGAATAGTTTCAAATAAGGATTATCAAATGTCATTTGCAGGGAACATCTCATTCTCTTACCCACACTGTTCTCCCACAAACTACTAGTGGACTCGCGTATTTTCCTCATCATCTTATTTTGCATCTCCACATCCTTAAGCTAGGACCCTAAACTACTCTTCCACCCAAAGGACACCTGGATTTCCTTCCTTATTTTCCCTATGTCACTATGTCTATGCATTCAGGTCCTGCTTTCCTAACTGTGTTTCTTCTAGGCCTGTGGACCACAGAAAGGCAGACTTGGTATAGCCATGCATTTGCTCCAGAAATTTATCACTTCTCAGTCCAGGTCTAGTATCTATTTGTGTGCAATCACTGATCCATGGCTCAGATAACTATGTCTACCCAAATAATTACTGTGGATAGGAGGTGTTTCCTGTGTGGACGCTCTTTTGTGAAAGGCACAACAAGCACATTTGCCACAAGTAGTTATGGCCAGTTAACAGGCAGTGGGGAAGCAGGGAGCTGGCTAAGAATCTCCACGCTGGCGGAGTCAGATGCTGCCCGTGGTCATGCTGAACAGCCCAGGCATACCTGTTTAGAGTGATCTATATACATGGAGCACAAAACTTTCTTACCTAAAAGTCTGAGGAACGTCTTTCATGAAGAAGAAAATGTCTGTGGAAAAACTGTGGGAAAATGTAAGGCAATAAAAGAAAGGAGAACAGAACCTGATAGGAAGAAATATCAGTGGAAGAGAGACAATAGAGAATAGGCTGCCCCTTCTTTCTAGCTCATGGAATGTAATTTTAAGATGGAAGAAAGTTGCTAAAAGTGAATTATGTTGGCATGGGGTAAAATTCTGTAAATATTTTTGCTTTTTAAAGTTTCATAAAGGTTTAGAAGATACTTGCTAGTGTATGCTTAAGTTAGTTACTGCTTGACAGGGGCATTGCATTAGAATAAAAATACAGGTGGCTGTTCAGTGTAAATTAAAGTTGGATCTCTCAGAGGAATTGAAAATTTAACGTCACTCTAAACATCACAAAATCAAACAAAAGTAGTTTCTCTTTGCCCCTGTACCAGCTATCCAGATTTCATAAAAAGGCATTCACTGAGACAGAATGTAGATATGATTTCATTCACATAATGGAAAGTGATCCTTTTATTACTAATGCATTATACATTAATTGCCTTGTTATGCTGTGACACCATATTGGGGCTAAGAACAACGAGCCAAACCTGATAGTGTACTTTCTGTTTTGTTACTTTTATTCATAAGATTCTTTGGAAGGTTTATTTATTTTCCTTCCCCCAGCAGCACTTTCCAGTGTTTGCTTTGGTAACAAAGCAGTAAACACTTAAAACCCTGAATTTTAATGAGTGCCTTTGCAAACTGGAAACTCACTGAGGAAGTTAGTTGTTGCTAGTTAGTAAATCAGCAAGGCTCTTGAGAGGAAGATGTATTTCCAGCTGGATAATACTTTTAACAGTAATAAGTAGCTGCACTTTGAAACAAAGTAGAGAAACAGAGTAGAGATTTTCACATCACCCAGCTTTACAGGCCTCTCCAAATTATAACTCCAAGAAATCATACAAAACTATCAATGAAAGCACGCAATATAATTTAACTGAAAAAAAGAAGGGATTTGATTAAGAAGTTCACTTTTGGTTGACTGGTAATGAGTAGCAAGTTGCTTCCATATGGTGTAGAAAGATACACATGGATGTATTTTTCTACAGTCCATAAAATTGCAACTAAAGAAGCTCTCAAGCTCATGGCTAATGCAACTTTATTGCAGTGACATTAAAAAGCTGACTAATGCATGCTGCTACACTGTTGATCATTAAAACTAAAGAGCTTGAAGTTGTCATACCACTGAAAAACAGGATAATGAAGCTGGATGAGTGTGAGTTGTTGGTTCAAATTGGAGTTTGGTTTGGTACAGGAAAAAAGATACTCCAGGTTCTCTCAAGTTTGTTACTTGAAGTGGAAATTGAAATTTAAGTGAATTTTAACTGAACATACAATGGGAAAAAGAAATTCAAAATAAGCATAAAGCTAATCTTTTTTGAAAATGTTTGTATGTTTTTAAAACAAGTTAGGTTTTCACACAATCAAGGTTGGTTGTGGTCTTCCAACAGGAAGTTCAAATGTAATAGGTCACAGATTCAAAACACATCTTGCAGCACAAGGACCAGCAGAGAACAACCTGGCTCTTTAAACAAAGTGCCAGAACAATTTTTGAAGTACACGATTCATGCAAAACTTGTATGGCCTACTTTCAACTGTGTCAGCCCACATGGTGTGAAAGAAATAGTGTGAAGAAAATGTACATGCTATAAACATAAAAATTTAAGAAGTGTGGGATTTTAAAGCTGAGTAGAAGTTCATGTATACACTGGGCATATTCTATTACTTCCTGTTTAGCTGTCTGTGCTTTGCTTCCTGCCTTTCCCCAGACACAGCCTTCCTCCTTCTGTGCCACAAAGAGGGCAGTGGATCTAACGTATGGAGTAATCCATCTCATTTCAATAGGGCCACCCAACTACGCAGTTAGAAATTTAGCTTCAAAACTGTGGAATTACTTGTGATACTGAACCTCTAGTACCTATAATGTTTAAACAGAATTGTTATTTATGGAGAACTGAGTAATACATTAGGGACAATGTTCTGCCTTGTGCTAGGGAAAGACATCTAGAATTAAAATACAAGAAAGCATCTTAGAGAATTCCAAGACCTAGATACTGGAAGATCATCTCACAGAAATGGAGGTAAATGCAAGGGAATGGAGTTGTTCCATATTTTTGTGGTGGGTTGTCCTTGGCTGGATGCCAGGTGCCCACCAAGCCGCTCTATCACCTCCCCCTCCTCAACTGGAGAGGAGAGAGAAAATATAATGAAAGGCTCATGGGTCAAGATAAGTACAGGGAGATCAGTTACTGACTGTCACCAGTTACTGTCATGGAATCAATTTGGGGAAATTAATTTAATTTATTGCCAATAAAATCAGGGTAAGGTAATGAGAAATAAAACCCAAATCTTAAAACAGCTTCCCCCCACCCCTCCCGTCTTCCTGGGCTCAACTTCACTCCCAATTTTCTGTACCCCCTCCCCATGGTGCAGTGGGATGGGGAATGGGGGTTGTGGTCAGTTCATCACACATTGTTTCTGCTGCTCCTTCCTCCTCGGGGAGAGGGCTCCTCACACTCTTCCCCTACTCCAGCATGGGGTCCCTCCCACGGGAGACAGTCCTCCACAAAATTCTCCAACGTGAATCCTTCCCATGGGCTGCAGTTCTTCATGAACTGCTCCAGCGTGGGTCCCCCATGGGGTCACAAGTCCTGCCAGCAAACCTGCTCCAGCGTGGGCTCCTCTCTCCACAGGGCCACAGGTCCTGCCAGGAGCCTGCTCCAGCGCAGGCTTCCCATGGGGTCACAGCCTCCTTTGGGTGAATCCACCTGCTCCAGCGTGGGGTCCTCCATGGGCTGCAGGTGGATATCTGCTCCACTGTGGACCTCCATGGGCTGCAGGGGGACAGCCTGCTTCACCATGGTCTTCACCACAGGCTGCAGGGGAATCTCTGCTCGGGTGCCTGGAGCACCTCCTCCCCCTCCTTCTTCACTGACCTTGGTGTCTGCAGAGTTGTTTTCTCTCACATATTCTCACTCTCCTGGCTGCTGTTGCACATCAGTTTTTCCCCCTTCTTAAATACGTTATCCCAGAGGCACTACCACTGTTGCTGGTGGGCTCAGCCTTGGCCAGTGGTGGGTCTGTCTTGGAGCTGGCTGGCATTGGCTCTGTCGGACAGAGGGGAAGCTTCTAGCATCTCACAGAAGCCACCCCTGTAGTCCCCCCACTACCCAAACCTTGCCACGCAAGCCCAATATAGTTTTATAGCAGTCTAGATCCTAAACTGCCATGTATAGCCTGAGCTTGGAAATCTGCAGAATTCCCTGAATTCTTGTGTTTTCCACTACCGTATCAGAGTGTTCTTGAAAGTAGTATTTCAGATTCTCCTTTGAATTCTGCATCACAGTCAAGCAGCTTCAGTTGCTTTAGTTGAAGGGAAGAGCTTTTATCCATTAAAATGTTTTCTGTCATTCTAAAAAAGATGAAAGCCTGGGCTTTTCATCAGTCTGCTAGAGGCAGTATTTTGAGGACACGAACAAATACAGAATAAACAAAACTAAGATTATAAAATCCTCATACTTTCAGTCTATGTCAACATGAGAAAATGCTATTCATATACTGAAAACACTTTGGCGTCACCGACTAATAAGAATTTCTCATTTCTGTGACAAAGGGATAGCAATGCACTTGTGTAATATACATTCTTTTTTTTCTAGTTTGTGCGTGCATCAGGAGACTACAGAGTGAGCATCAAATATACAGGCATTGATCTGGCCACAGGGTTTAAAAGCTTCTGGACAAAATGAGAAAATCCTATAACTAAATCGTTGCTGTTAAAGACTGGATTTTAAAAAGTGCTCAGATACTAACTTTGCCAAGCATTTTTTTTTAGGGTCAAGATTATTGAAATGGGAGATGATTCATATGAAAATCTTGCTCCCTTTTAAAAAAGCCTAAATTGAATTTGTTACTAACCTTAAACATCTAGCCTTACAGCACCAGAGAGAGAGAGAGAGTTTGTTTGTTCTAGTCTACCTTTCTGTTATTGCAGGACCACTAGCTATAGCATGTTATTTTAAGGTACCTTGTTGAGCCAATTTTAATTGTGTATATGTATTTTAAAATACAGCTTATACTTTATTAGATCTACTTCCTAGATAAAAATACGCATCATATTTTCATAAATTAAATGAAAAACAAACACAAATATAATAGAAAGCATGAGTTTTATGTAAAATCCAGTACTACTGGAGGACACATGAATTAATGACCAATAGTTTGGTGTACCTTTAATTTGTTCGGCCATTGAAGGAAAACTTTTGTTAGCTTGGTCTCAGTCATGCTCTTGCTAATCATGTTGCTACTCCCACAGATACATGTTCTTTGACTCTCTGATATAAGTTCTCTAAAATATTTAGACTGCAAGCATCTGGTTTACATATGCCCAAATTAGTTTATTTCAAACTGAAGTTACTTGTGATGGGAGTAGCATCGCTTCCCTTTAGATTCTATGTGCAGATCAATAGAAATCATTGTTTAGCTGATAGTCAGCCTCTATTTTCCTTTGCTTATTTTTATACCATATTATTTATTTCATTTATTTATAATGTAAGTATTAGTTATTAATGTGATTTATTACATTCTGGAAAAATCTTTTGCTGTCAGTAATGCAGTATAGTGAAACTGAGAAATTTAGATTCTACTGAGGCCAACAGAAACTCAGGGTGTTCAGCAGTTGGCTGGATACAGATAAATAAAAAGGAGAGAGGAGTAAATTCTGTCATGTGCTCCTGCTTCTCCGTAAAAAGGCATACTCACTGTCCTCGAATAATAATAATAATCATAATAATAATAATAATAATACCCCAACTATTTAAAGTTATTATGATAACTTATTTAAAGTTATTATGATAAAACCTCTGATTTTACACCTCTGCTTGCTGTGCTTTTATTTTGCTTCTTGGGACAGATTTAGAAGCTAACTGGAATAATAAAGCTTTTTTTTATTACTACGGCTTTATAACTAAAGGCAAACAATGAACATTTAGAATCATAGAATCACAGAATGGTTTGAATTGGAGGGAACCTTTAAAGGTCCTCTATTTCCATCCCCCCCTGCCATGGGCACGGACATCTTCCATTACGTCTGTTAGATCATTGTCAAAGCTCCGTCCATCCTGACCTTGAACACTTCCTGGGAGGGGACATCCACAACTTCTCTGGGCAACCTGTTCCAGTGCCTCACCACCCTCATAGTGAAGAATTTCCCCCTTATATCTAATCTAAATCTACCCTCTTTCAGTTGAAAATCGTTAGGCCTTGTCTTATCACTACAGGCCCCTTTTTTTCCCTTTAATTTTGATTTTCTGTTGTGTGAAACTGCTTTTTTTGTCCTTTTTTTTTTTTTTTTTCCTTGTAGAAACTCTTTTGGAGTGTCAGAAAAGGAGGTTATTTAGTGGTGAAGGTACTGTGCTGTTCTATGAATTATAAAATTTAATGTCACTTTTTAAACAATAAACTCTGAGAATTTTGTCTGGAGTGACTGGATTTACTTAATAAATCTTTTTTGATGGAAGAGATACATCATAAAATAAACTCAACTGTGTAAAGAAAACACAAAAATTCAAACCCCGTAACCAGCCAAATAATACAGTTTGCACAAATCTGATTAAAATGGACAACTGCTTACCAAAGCTTTATGCTGAAGGCATTAGACTCTTCAATTTGTTGCATAGTAAGTGGAGCTGGGCTTAAGCTGCCTGTCTTTTGATGTGTTGGGTTTTTGGTAGTTGTGTTGCAATTTGCTTTGATGAAATGAAGTCCTACATAATTTGCTAGCCTCAGTGCAATGTCAGTGCTTATATTTTCTTTGGCAAAAATTAATATGGTTCATTGCCAAAAACAGATAAATGAGCAGAACTGGCAACTATAAAAAAAAGAAAATAATTGTTTCTTTGCTTTTACATACTGCCCGCAAATTACTCTTTGCTAGTTATTATCTAACTTCATCAAAACAAGTGTTTGCGTAAAGATCTACGTTTATGAAAGACTAAAATATGTATATATTCACATATTTTTGAAAGTTGAATTTAAACAAACTAGTAATGTTAGTTCAGAGATTTATCAGAGAAGCAAACCATAATCTTTCCTTTCATGGATGTGGACAGAGGTGTTTTGAAATGTAGGATTTGGCCTGAAAGTCAGGACACTTAAGGCTCGGTGTTAGTTTCCCTGACACAAAATTGCCCTATAATGCAGCTTGAGTCCTTGAAGCAGGTAAACTCAAATATGTTCAGACATTTTTGGCCAAAGTTATAAATGACTTGATAAATCTCATATCTTGCACAAGACTGCAACATATAAAATTCACAGGAGTCCCTACTTACATTTACACCTGAATTATGCAACTCCCCGTATCTAATAATAGAGAGACTAATTGTAATGAGGTACCTTGGCACTGTCCCTAGGGATAGATCTTTCCACAGGTCAGTTTCAGAGTAACTCTAAACAGTAGTAAAAATTGGATTAATCTAAATGTTGTCTATATAGTCCTAAGCAAAAAAAACCCAAAAAAACAAAAAACAAAAAAAACCCCAAACCCCAACAACAAACAAAAAACAACACCGAACAAAAAACCCACAAAAACTAAAAGGTAAGAAGCTACAATCTCCGTAGTAAAGAGTTGACTAGTTCTGCAAAATTTTCAGTATGCTTTGGGATAAACCATACGACTTGAAAAGAATCATTCAAAATTAAAAGGAGAGACTGAGAGAGAGGAGAGAAAGGAGACTGTAAGAAGAACTGTCAGGAGCAGAGTAATTATAGCACTTAACTTGGTTGTGGGGGATGTGGCATGTTCATCTTCCAAAGGATATTTAATTATTTACACAAAATAGAACATCTCAGATGAGAGGAATTGAGAGAGACGCAGTGGAGGTTCTCATGTTCAAAGACTGAGATTTAACAACCTAATCTGATTTTAAAAAAAAAAAAAAAAAATCTCATGCATCTTGGGTAAATACCCTTCCCACTGACCATTGGCTATTCTGAAATGGATCGACTTCCCATCTCTGATGAAATTCGTATCCCCATATGTATGCTTCCACTGAAGTGTTTTTTGATTAATTGATTTTTTTTCCTTAAAATATAATGGTATTAAACATAAACAAACCTGTTTTTTTCTGAAAATTTCCAGGAGGACAAGTTGATTCAGTCATCATATATAATCATATGTATTAAAGCATTTTTAATTTCTTGGTATTTATGAGAAGAAAAGTACAAATTTATCATTGCAACCTGACATATGTTTGTGCTCATTCTTCTCCATTTTTTGGGTTATCTACCTCTTTAGAAAGATATGGATCATGTGAAGCAATATATTTTGACAGTGCTTTTTCTCCTGAAGATTTTGACATTATTGTTAGGTTTTAGATATTCTAAATTTCATTGTACGTTACTATTATAGTATATATTGTTATTCTTTATTCAAGTGTTGCAAAAAACTACAGACATTTGCCAATAATTTACCATGGTGGGAGGACTTAAACTGTTGCTATAAACTTAGCACACAGTACACCTGGTGGTAAATTTTTAATGTGGTAACTTTTCCAGAGGATTTTATAGTTTTAAAATTTCTTTTTTGTTTTAAAATTATTGCATAGACTGTACTATGAAAACTAAACAATCCTGTAAAAGTAGGTGATGATGTTCAAAATCACCAGCTTTGTAACATGCAATAAACAAGATTGTCAATAACATGGATTCTAAAGCATTTACCAGGCCTAAGTCTATATTCAAATTCTCTTCAAAATAATACCTTTTAAAAACAGTGAGGTTTCTCCATGTTAAAATCATGTATTTCAACCATTAAAATGATTCACTGTGGTCATATTTTATTATCTTCTAATTTATAACTTGATGGGCTGAAAAAAATTATGGTGGTGGTGGTTTTTTTTTTTTAATTTTTTTTTTTTAATGAAATCTGAGATGTTCATATTATCATGTCTCTGGAAACAGGGACATAAACTGAAATGACAGACCAAACTGATACAATTTAGCATGATTCATGATAAACTATCGTTAAGTGGTACTGTCAAGAGCGGACTGCAAATAACGCAGAAGAGATTAGTTTGATTTGTTTTGTTTTCTTTAATAATAATACTTGTTTCACTGAACATAATTATGATGCTATTGGTCAGCTGTAGTGTTCCTAGGAGTTCACGGAGGAGGGCAGTATTTCTGCAAGTTCATCAAACCTCTTGATAAGAACTTAGCTCAAACACTTCTAATCTGCATTTAATCCTTTTTTGAAAAGGCATATAAATGTAGTAGCTCCAAGATATTTCTGTTTATGAACAATTTATGGCACGCTCAAAAATAGTAACTTATGCATGCTCAGCTTCTTTTACAAGTGCTAGAAGAGCTCCTTCAAGAGTCTCGGGGCCTTAATATAAAAAGAGTCATTTTCTCAAGCTAACGGACTGAGAATTTTATTATTTAAAATGGTATTTGAGCTTTGATCACTCAGTACCTCTTGGATTGCAGAAACAAAACACTGCAGGATTTTTTTTTCATAAAATCACAGAGGAGAAAAGCTCCTTTTTAAAATGGGCACTGTCAATTTGTTGTGTTTTTTTTTTTTTTTTCTGAATATCAGAATGCTTTCCCTAAACTCTAATTTTAACACAGTAAGTTTCTAGCCTCTGTGGTCTTGAAGAAACCTTTCAAAACATGAACTGAGTGAAAGTGAATGTACTGAATGTAAGTGAATGTACTGAATGTCCCTGAACTGAGTGTAAGTGAATGTCCCTGTTGTTTGCAGGGAATCAAAAAACTTTTAATGAGAAGTTAAAATTGTTACACTCTTAAATGAAGGGTTAGATATATAAATTTAGAATTTTGGGGAAATTGGGAGGAAGTTTTGATCTGATATCTGTTACATTTCTATGTAAGAAAGTCTTTGCTTTAAAAGTGTAAGATTTTTATAAAATATTAAATTTTTTAAGGGCATTGGAGGATTTGATCTTTTTTTAGCCTTCATTCTTTTTGGATGGGGAGAGGAAGAAGGGGTTTGCTTATACTATCTTTATGCATTTATTTAATTGTTATGCTACTTTTTCCATTAAAATATTTCAGAAATTAAAAATATCAATAAGCTATTATTGAACTAGTTTAGTTTAAAATTTTATTTTTTCATATAATTAATTAACTCTGTGTGGTTCAAACATGCCTGTGCATGTATCATCCAGAAATGTTTGCTGCACATACTTGGTTTTTTTCAGATTTGGTTGGCAGATTTGAGAATATGGTGAATTACTGACTACTGTTTTTTGCAAATAAAGGGGCTGTGCTTAAGTTTTTGAATCTCACAAAGGGCTTTGTTCTGGGAAACTATGTAAAGCGGTCAGAGTAAACACAATCTAAACAAAGGCTTTATATATTCAGTACAGTGGTCATTTGCTTCTAATCCACCAAGGAACTGGAACAAAAATAAGAGAGCTTGTTCTGTTAATGTGCAGCTTATAACACGACTGTCAGTGGCAGAGCGCCTGTCTCAGGGTTGCCTTGTCAGTGCAAACTGTGTGTGTCATCCATTCTAACAAAGGCTTTGCTCATTCACAAAAGCCTGTCCTCCTGGCCATGTTTTACATCGTGGAATAGCCCTGCACCATGTTCTTGTTATTAGTGATATCCTACTGTTGCTCTTGTAGTTAAGAAAAAGCTGCAGCTTTAGAGCCAGGTATGTAAGCAGATATGGATGTGTGTTTGGTCTTCCTGGTGTTTAATGTACCTGGACTCATGATAATAAACCAAACTATGAGTTGAGAAACTGCTTAAACAAGAGATCTCCAAGGAATACATCAGTGTTGCTGGCAGTCATGTTAATGAATCAGTAGGTGGACTTCCTTTCTGAGTCAGCAGTGTTCAGTTGCCTTGGCACACTTTTGCACAGGTCTTTGTTGTAAGATTGTTTTGATTAGAGAGGGATTCTGAGGTTTTAGGCAATCAGCAAAAGGAATTTTAACTTAATTTAATGTTAGAAATGATGAATGCTGAAAGCTTGCTCTTCCAGCTCTGTCTGGGAGTCAGAGAAGGAAGCATGTCAGCCAAACTGTTGAGAAAACAAATTATTTGTTAGTATTAGGACTTGATAGTGTTTGTTCTTGTCTAGTGTCATCACCAGAGTATAAATATTTCTCATCTGCAAATTTGGTATAAACATTTTTTAAGTGTCATTGGACTACGTTTGATTCTCTTCTCTTTTTTTTTTCCCACTTTTTGGTCTTGTGCAAGGGGCTATATGTACAGTGAGTTGGTTCAGTAGAGGGGGGAGGTCACTGGCAGAGCCGAGGGGTTGATGGGATTTTGGTTTGATACAAAACCAAATAGCCTACCCACTGCTTGTGCTCCTTCTCTTTCACCTGCCACATTTTCCCTCACTAAAAGAGAAGAACAGCAGTGTCTTTAGGGGAGGCTGAGCATCGGGGAAGCGGGTCTGGTGATGCAGCGCAATGAAGGAAAGGAGCTGGGCCTACAGCTGGGAGAGAGAAACTTCTCATCCCAGACTAAAGACTTAAACAGTTGTTATATCTAAAAAGCATGTGTTAAAAAGGTAATTTCTCCACATCTGGCTTTCAAGTTTTCTGCTCTAGAATAGATTCTAGAAAGGTGACCTATTTTAAAATAAAACATTTTTTGAATAAAGCAACATAGGACTGAATCTGTACAGGAGACCAATAGTAAGTAGAGTTTCAGGAGGGAGGGAAGGAAAGCACATGAAAAAATAAAAGAAAAGGAAGAGGGTTTATACTTCAATGGCATAATTTACTTGGCCAGAATCTCAGCCAGATTCTGCACTACTCATTCAGAGAAAAACCCTTTCTCTTTCACGAAGTTTGCTGATAGATTTTGTGTAGTTCATGCAAGATATAGGGTTTTTTTTTGCAACACTTAAAAAAACCCCAAACCTTAAAACCCAATATGTACTTTCAACTTCTGCCCATTCTGTAATATTTTAAAATGTGAACTAAAACTGCATACTAATATAAAGACAGGGAGTTGCAGCAATACCTCTTATAAATTTCTTTGGCCAAGATAGGTATGTGATTACCTGGTGGTTTGTCCAATTTTGGTTTTTGGTGGTTCTCAGAATAAATGCTCTTGTAGCTCCTCAGAAAGGAGAATACAGCCAGGCTGAAGCAAGCATGCAGAAAAGGGGAAAAATGATGTACCAACTGACAGTTATGAGACAGAACATAAGCTGAAGTTGTATGTTCCTCATTCTCCACCCTCTGTTTTTTATGTCTGTGAATAAGACCACTCCAAAATGAAACTCAGTAGTCTTACAGTCTTAGACCTTCACAAGGGACCATATAAAGCATGCAGAAAGACAGGCAATTTTCTAGGTCTCCACCCTCAAGAGGGCGTTTGTAAGAAGACTAAGGATGCTGGTGGGAGATACCACAGGCTAGCAAAGCCAGGTAAAGCAGCAAAGACTATGGACCCAGAGGAAGGGATGACTTTGAAAAGTTATCTTTGAATTAAACTCTTCATGTTATGTAAAAAGAAGAACAAAAGCCATGACACCAGAGGGTGAAAGCTAAAGGACCTGACATAGTGTTGTCACTAGCAAGAGAAAAGGTCAGCTGAGGTAACAGTTGGTTTCAAGGCCAGCTTTAGTGGTCACTGCTGTATGTTTTTTAAAAGTGAGGGTAGTAAACAAGACTATTAGAGAGAGTTACACTGGAAGTTGGTTTGGCAAGCCTTTAATCATATGATTATGTGATTTTATCTTTAAACCACATTAAAAAGGCTCATAAAAAAGCTTTCAGTTTTAGAATTACAGACGCATAGCAACACAGGAAAACTCATCTGCAGGAAACAAGTTTGCTGAATAAATAAGTCTTTGCATTCTTACAGAGAAACTGCTCTTTCCATCCTACCCCTCAAAAATAGAAAAAAATACCACAAGTAAAGGTTTGTTATGTAAAAATCACTTTTTACCTTTGCTTGCTACATTATTGTCTGCATCACTGCTTGCTACATCATTTGTTTTCTGCATTGGTCTTTAGTGATAGTTGCAAATCATTGATTCCATGTCATACCTCATGTGAATTTCTCATCATTTGGTACATGATGTTGACACAATGCCAGATTAACAATACTCACAACATACCATCAGCATTTCCTTGATGATTACAGTGTGGAAATTGCCAATGCCTGTAGTTGATGGTATCAAAGGCTTCCGTGCCTTTCTGTGAAATACCAGTGTGAAGAAACTTCCATGAAGCAGTGCAGCCTTGCACCAAATTGTGAATCAAGATTTCACCTGTAGTATCATATAACTGTACTTGCGCAGATTTTACATAAGATAAAAGGAAACTTTATGATCATGTTTTTTAAAGGAGAGCAGAAACCACTATATGAACATTTGTTCAGTTTACTTCCAAAGCCCATCGAAAATGGCTTTCTTACTGTGAGTGAATGGTTTCCCATAAACCAAGATCACCACAACCCTGACATTTGTCTACTTTAGGTTTAGCTGCTCCAGTGAAATTGCTAAATTTTATTATCTAATTACGTAGAGATGTCATATTTCATGATTAATGACTGTGTCAAAGAATTAATTGGCAGGTTTTTCAGTTCAAATTAGTCTAAAAACAAAAGAGCTCACATTGTCTTATTTATGTTGCCATGGGAAATTGAGAGTTCTGATTAAAATTATATTTTGAAGTAGCCCCTTGAAAAGTATTATGCTGGTTCTATTTTCTCTTTTCAGATAAGTTGAGGTATATGCTCTTGTATAGAATTATCAGACATCTTAAGTCTGTACAATGACTCAAATTTAGTCAGTGCTGCAATTTACAGTCACTGCTCAGACTTGCTCTCTCTATAGTTTTCTTTTGTACACTAATTAAAGGCAGCTTTTTGTATTCACAAATTCTCATATAAAGCTGGGTGATTAAGCAGGTTTAGATTTATTCCTAATGATCAAAAAAGCCAATTTTTCAATCTTCAAAGCAGATTGGTATGAGGGATGTTTTCCTGTGGCTATCAGTCAAAGCTATTGATTTTGGCAAAATGACTGAAAAACAAACAATGCCAGAGAAAAAGGAGGAAAAACATGCTTACAAAGGTGACTTTCAAAACTACTATGTTGTTCAACTCCATCAACAATAGTTTTCCCCCTTCCCATTTAGCATGGTTTCTTCGCATTGATTTTGTTCATTGATGTCCAGTGTTTGATATTTCATTTAATTGCCACAAGGCGGCTTCTGATGTAGTTGACAGTAAGCTGTGCCTAATCACTGAGTAGACAATGTGACTTGAGGTACAGTGAGCTCCTGCAAGTCCTCATGCAAATCTCTGAAGGTGTAGTGGTCCCTATTAAAAAGTCATGTTGTTGATGGCTACCTCTCTTTAGAAGTCTATGAAACAGCTATGGATTTTCCCAGACTTATAGTAGAACTTGACCAATGAATACAGGGCTTCATTCATTTGCCGGTATCAGCAGTTGTTATACTCTGTTTGTGGAATATTTCCACGGAAGTGGAAATATTACAGTTCTGGAAAAGATCTTTATATTACAAAAGATTTAAGAAAAAACCCACCACATTAGGTAATGTGAAATGGAAGATGAGAGCTGTAATGTTGCATTCTGCAGCAGAAAACTGTTTCTGCAGTTAATTAGATGCATTTAGCAGTGATTCTTTTCTGAAGGATGTGTCTTGTTTTCATACTGTTTTAAAGTACATTCCTTGACAAGCATTCAAATGCTTTTTTGTATGCTGAATGATTTGACCATTTCTACTTCATTCAGTCTTTTTCTTGAATGAAATTTCACTAGGCTTTACTGAAGCCAAGAGTTTTGCATTTTTTCAGAGAATACTTCCACAGCTGCATCCCCCTTTGCTGTATGTATGAGTTCTTGTGACTAAGAACCTAAACAATTGAAAAGGGAGGGATGTTTCTGTGTTTGTGGAGTTCTGCTATTTGAAAGTTTAGGAATAGTAACAGTGAATCTGAGTAAATGAACTTACCCAACCCATTCAATCATAAAACCTTAGCAAGAGGAAGTAACCTCTTTAATTAGTCCTCGTCTAATTCCTCTTTCAACATTTATTGACATGACTGTCTGTCATGTAGGTTGCATGTCAGACTCTAATGTCCAAATGACTGAGGAATGTGAGGATTCTTTTTGTCTGCCATACAATGTAGGTAAGGTAAATAATGTAAGGTAAATAATGTCATTAAATGTAATCCCTGAAGTGATCCATTCACAAAGAAATGTAGTTTCTTTTAGTCATTTCTTATGACATGGCAATAAAGCTTGAAGTTCCTTTAGCAGCAGTATTAATATGTGTAATATTGTAACAACAGACTATGGATTGCAGGATCAGGCCTGCAATTCTCAGAAAGTCTATATTTGCAACTTTATTCGTTCCTGAGAGCACTTGCTAGTGTTTTTTTTACCCCAAACCCTTATCTCCAGAAATATGTTTCTGATTTCAACATTCAAAAGATACAGCATTGTCTTTACCTTACGATATTATTCTTTTCTGCCATTTTTACCACCGTTCTTTGTTTTTCATCTTGTTTTTTCCTTGACAGTTTCTTAGATGTTCTCTTATGTTGTTGTTCAGTTAACAAATTGCTGATGGGAACTGGTTATGAGTACAGTATATTGAAGTAATGAGAAGAGCAGTGAAGTTTGTTTGCTTGAGTTTGGTGGGGTTTTGTTTTGTTTTAAACAAATACCAATTAAGAAATAGAAAATTGCTTAATTTAAAAAGACAGCATTTGCCAGTATATTTTTTTTACAGTTTATTAGTTTTCAGTTCTGTATTGTGGTATTACAGATACAGGGGTGGGTTAACTGTTGGCAAATGATTACTTTTTACTGGTAAAGACCTTATTTGATTTCCTCTTTGTTTCAGGTGATTAATTTCCCTGATGTTGAACCATTGTAGTTAGATTATTTTCTAAATTAATTATACAGATTCTGGTTATGGTTTTGGGGCAATATCTTGTCTCTTTTATTCTTTCCATAAGCTAGTGCACTTTTGTGCTTTTCAATATGTTCCATGCACAGGTGGAGATTTTTTTGTGTAGACACTGTACCAGAAAGTGCAAGAGTCTTTGCTTACTTCTTCGTCTCACTTATCTTAATCCCTTTCTTTATCCAGAGGTGGGATGAAGTATTACTAGAACAAAGAGTTCCATCTGAAGTTATTTGGTTCCAATTCTTCATCTGGAGATAAAAAGCCTTCTGCCACAACTGAAACATAGGAAGATAGAAACAAAAAAATAATTAATTACCATATACTGCATTTCAGGGCATGACACAATAAGCAAATGCCTTCCCCAGGCCTAGCACTGGGGATGGGACTGTGAATAATCAACCACCATTATGAGTGCTACTCTCCTGCTGTGTTGTATTTGGTAGGGAGACCATGCTCTAGAGCTGGGTTCTTTTGCCTTTGAGCAGTTTTGCAGCTGAGCTTGTTTGCTTTTCAGTTAGCATGATTTGATTGTTTGACAGGGCAGTCACTCATTTCTCTTAAATGACATTCCAGTAGGCTCACTGATGACTCTTATCTACAGTCAGACTATGAGGAACTTGAAAATGAGAACACTGACAACTGGAAAAAGTTTGTAGGTAACTGTTACCATCATAACTCTTTTGCTCAGTGTGACTGTAGAGCCAGTCATGCATCCACTGGAAATCAGTGTGAGTTACACTTTTACCAATATACAAAAAGTTAATTTTGTTTTCATTGACCTTAATGGGAGGTGATTTGGATGACTGGTAGGTAATCAGGAGGAAGGAGCTTTTAGGTTGGAGGGGGGGAAGAAAAAATATATTTATATGCACACACACATATTTACATACATATAATGCTATGCATTTAGCTCTAGAAAATGGCACATTGTGATAGAAAGTACTGCTATTTTTTTGACTAATCAAATTAAATACTGAATTGGAAAAGTTGCATGCACTGTAATTGGTCATATTGCCAGGCAGTCTCCCAGCAAACCTCATTAACTTCAAGCTACAGAGCACCATTAACAGATGGGACTTTTTGTCTTGTATTTTTTCACTAATTAGAAAATCTCAGTCTTTTCAAATTTATGCATTGAACAGAAACTTTCATTTTATTGTCAATATGTCAGTGGAAAATTGAGGGAAAAAATCACTTTGATAAAGAAAGAAAAAGCTGAAATATTAACACATATTAGAAACATGTACAGAACAGGACATAGCAAAAAAAAAAATTCCTTTTTCAAAATTCTTTCTCCAATGAGATTGGGAATGTGTGTGAAAAACAAAAGTGCATTAAGATACTAATTTTCTTTGGCTTATTTCCTGCTTTGATTTTTCATATTCCTGAGCCTGGTGCCTACTCTGATGTTTCCTGAATTTTGATCCCACAGCATCCCTTTAATAAGTAAGACTCTTCTTAATTTCAATCAGTCTGCTCAAATGAGAGGTAGTCTGTTAAAGTGTATGTAAGAAAGTTGAATCTTTTATTGGAGAGAGAATAAAATGCAGCTGATGGCAGACAGGCTGAATTTGCTAATTCTGTTTTGTGTGGTTTTATTCAGAGATGCCACGTATCCTACTCCCAGTGACCTGTTATGTTAATTACCTACTACAGTTATGAATAGTTAGGCAAGCTCAGAGTGATTCAGGCCCTTATCATGCAACTTACCTGTACTTTTCAGATAATACTCAAATTACTGTTCTGATGCATAAGTTCAATATGTGGGAACTGAATATGTGGCTAACTTTTTTTTTGGTAACACTTCTGTATCTGCTGCGTCTGTTTTCTCTCCCAGCAGTTTTGTTTCTGTATTTCTTAATGCTATTATGCAAGTCTGTAAAAAGAGATGCATTAAATATGAACTGCATTTTTAAAGATATATTTACAATAAATACATAATTTTAGTTTCAGTAATAAATTAAAACCCTACTATACTGGGTACTGGCTTAATGGGACCAAAAATGTAATTCCAGAAAGATAAAAAATAAGTTTATCCTTGAAAGAGATATCGAGACCTTTCTATTTAAATAAAATCCTTTAATAAATAAAGTCCCTTTGCTCCCGTAGATAGTGCTGACACTGTTACATAGTGTCCTGCTCGGGCTTTTTATTATTATTGTGGCAGCAGTAGAGGTCTCAGCTGTGCTAGATCCATTGAAAACACCTGTAATGAAAGACAGCTGTTGCCCTAATGAGTTGACATGCAATATCCTTGCCAAATGAAAGCAAGAGGGAGAATCAGAAGCCTGGTGAGGTCAAGTAATATGCTTTAGGTCACTCACTATATGAGTGGCAGAACTAGGGATAATAACCAAGTCTTCTGATTGCTCATGATCATCATCCAGAGCTTATGCTGACCTACTTCACTGCTGCCTTTTATTTTTAAAATGAAATCCTTGCTACAAACTTTCCTAGAGAAGTTCCCTGAGACCTTACTGCCTATTGGTTTATCAAATAGTCATTTCTCACTCCCCTTTACCTCCTCTTTTGGAAAAACTTTGACTTTTTCTTGGTAAATGGTAAGTCTCTATGAGCTTTGCCAAAGGGGAAAATTTATGTAGCAAAGAATCTCGTAAAGCTGCCAAGGTTTTCACTACTCTTTTTAATGCATGTTGGTGACTAATTTAGTTACTGTAGAATTTAATAATTAACTTTTTAGTTAACTCCTTGTTGTGTAATAAAGGTAAACAAAATAAAAAAGCAGAAAATGTAATTGAAAGGAAATAACTTGCATGCAAACATTTTCAAGTCTGGGTTTCTGAGAAGTTTTTAACGTGCCTATCAAAGTTGCAAAGTTTGGATTGAGTACTTCAATTGCTTCAGGCTCAAAACTAAGAGTTAGTAAAGGCTCTTCAGCGTTGTGTGCTCTTGAACCTTTTCTGACTTCCTCAAAAGGTGGGGTTGCTCACTGTCTAGCTTGGAGGTTCTTATTTCCTTCTAGAACTGGATGCTAAATCCTAGCTGGCATTCAAAGTGTAGAAGAAATAGTAGAAATGCATTGTGGGTTTGGGTTTTTTTTCCCCCTCCCTGTACCACTTGCCTTTTCTGTGTGCAAAATGGTAGGATCAATGTCACCAAGACAGATTTACTAGCTAGCACACTACCCAGCAGACACATCCTTTAAGATTCATAGCTGTTAACATGTATTGTGTTGTACAGGTTCTGACTGTAGAATTTGCACTTTGCCTGTACTCACATGAGAACTAAGGCATATATCACTGCTGCTGCTTCTTCATAGTATGTTCCATCAAGCATGGCTCTTATACAGGGAGTATATTAACTGCAAAATCTGTTTCCCTATATTTGTGAATAAAAGGTAAACGACAGGAAATTTCTCAGTTTCTTAGAATCCTTGTTTCAACTTTTCATTTATTATTTACTGCTGATAGGAACAAGATCTTATTTTGTCTTTTCATTATTTTATTACTTTATCTTTCTCCTCCTATTTACCCACTTCATCCCTCATTTGCTTACATTTCCTTGTTTGCTCTTGTAAGGTGGCTCACGACTACTCGCACATGGTCAGATAGTTTTCTTTAAAGAGAAGCTGGCATTGTATGCAGTTATTCTGAAAAATATGAAGAGAGCATTTCATCAATAGGAAATATGATCTTGCAAACCTGAATGAGG
This sequence comes from Theristicus caerulescens, assembly GCA_020745775.1. Taxonomy (NCBI): domain Eukaryota; kingdom Metazoa; phylum Chordata; class Aves; order Pelecaniformes; family Threskiornithidae; genus Theristicus; species Theristicus caerulescens. The sequence continues at coordinate 101,732,807 of CM036560.1, forward strand.
TAGAATGACCTTCTAAGAACCCCTGAGAATTCATGACCTCATAGAGTAGATGGTGGATATTTTCTATGTTTGCTTTCATCATTTTAGTTATTTATGCATTGGCCTGGGAGGGACCAGGTAAAGAAGCAGAGGCAGAAAGGCTAGAGGCAGGGCAGTGTGTTTAAGCCCAGAGAAAAGTCAGTGCACAGCTCCATCCAGAACTTGGTACTAGGTCCTGCTGATGGATTTTAGAGATCCTCACTCCTGCTTTACTCCTGGGTATCAGGGTATAGTGGAAAAAAAGTCTCTGAACAGAAATTTACTATTGATTGCTATAAAAATATATATAACATTTTATTTGTCTTGACAAATCACAAAGTTCTGAAGACCATTTTGTTGGATGAACTAATATGAATTGTATAATTTAACATCATGCAGCTGCTTTAGTTCACTGTGATATGTCCAAAGGTAATATTAATAAAAACATCTTAATGAAGTGCTACCAAATAAAAATTAGTGGAGAATACTGATTTTTAGAGCAAGAATCTATATTGCGTTATAATAAATAGCACTCACTTCATTCATATTTATAGTAACCTAAGAGATATTAATTGCTCAGCTGTTTACATCAGCTGCAGTGCATAATTTCTTACCACTTATGGCTTTGCCTACATGTAATGCTTTCTGAATTTTGTTGTTTACATATAGGGTATCAGTTAATGACACATCAATTTAAGTAAGCCATTTTGGCTCTTCTGTGGTCTATACTTGCTCAAGTCTTACTTTTGTTAAACTGCAATAATTGCACAGATGCTGGTGCATATCCTAGAGTCTGCAAATTAATGCTGGGATTGCCAAGCAAGGATTAAGTAATTCCTACATCTGAAATGTAACTTGCAGCTAGTGTGTCCTTAGAAATGCAGGTTTTCGTTTCTAACAAATCCAGACAAGTAAATTCTGTTTGTCTGTAAAAGAAATACAATTAATTTCCATTTTTATGGTTAAAGGAAGTTTGTTTTTTATATTTAAAGTATGTAAATTTTCATTCAAATTAGGTCGAAACCTCAGGCTATTGACATCTTGCTAATGCAAGTTTTTTCTTTTCACTGTGTACTTCTTATTTTAATGCTCAATGTTGAGGAATGTAACAATAGACAACTATTCCTCTTTTATTTCCTGCTTTACATCTTTGCTATTTTGTATTAATGATGTTTGGATATTTCAATATTGTATAAGCAAGAATTTGCTTTTGAAACTTCAATGAGTTTTGGTTCATGTTCCACAGAATGTTCAGACATTACAGGGTATCGAGAGATTGAAGTTCTTGCTCTAGACTCCTTATATTACTCATTGTTGTGGCTGTATTAACTGTAGCCCTCCTCTCTAATGTGACCAGCCTTTCCATTTTCCCATGTTTCTTCAATAATGCCAGGACATTAGTTCAATGCAGCTGTAGGGGAAACAGTGCCACCCGTTGGATTATCACTGTCATCCTTTTGTTACATAGGCCTGGTCCTGGAAGCTGTGCTGGTCCCCTTTCGGTTATCATGGCTTAATTCTGATAGTATTTTCTCAATGCCTATACTTTCCCTGCAACTTTTATTGTGTTGCTACACCCTTATTAAAATTTCCAGGGTGGTTTTTTTGTTGTTGTTGTTGTTTTTTTGTTGTTTTTCTTTTCTGTCCTTAATGTGGATGCATAAAGTTTGACTGCAGTTGACTGCAACAGAGCAGTCAAAACTCTTCTGGAGCATCTTGCTAGCAGTGGAGAGCAAAACATTTTTACAGTTTTCTTTAAGTGGATTTTATCTGCCATTTCTCTGACTCCTGCCTCAAAGAGGCATTGTACCCTTTTGTTGAACTCTGTGGCTGGATTTTTTTTTTTTTTTAGGAAAGATTTAAGGATATGCAGCAATTATTCCATGTTTTTCCCCTCTTTCCTTTAATCAGATTGGTGTTTATTTTTAGCTTGATACTGAGTGCTTAGTCAGTGTAGCTGCTAGCCTATGACTTCACATTTCTCAATCTTAAACAGTAAGTTATGATAAATCAAAAGATTCTTTCCTTCCAGACAGAGAGAAGTTATAACAGATGTGTAGCAATTGCAATGTTGTGCCAATTGCATTGGAATAATAAACAGAGCAAGCAAGCTTCTCCCCATGGCCTGGATAACAAAAAAGGGAATAATTCACATACATATATGCTTTTTTCCTCCCTTAGATTGTAGTTGCTGTAAGTTTGGGGTGTCAGTCTGTATATGTTCATATCTCTCTCCAAGCATATTAAGTTCCCCAAAATAGGTGTTCTCTCCCATGACAATCTAGCAAAGACTCTAATCTGAATCTAGACCTAAACTGAATATTTGTATCCCTGGGTCTGAATAACCAGGTTGCATTCAACTTTCTTAGATGGGAATACAGCAAAAAACTTTCATCTGAGACTCTATCAAATGTGTTTATATAGCATGGAAGGGTATTAATTTTCTTTTTTTAATTTTAATATAACTCTAACCTGATTGGTTCAGGCCCTGCTTTTTCCACACACTTGATGTATTTAAGTTCAGCTCAATACCTCCGTCACTTAGCAAAGGAAAAACATGTTTCTCTGCTAGCAGGATAAAAATGGAGTTTAAGATTCCCTTCTCTTCTGATGCCCTTTGTGTGATTTTTGGGGATGTTATGAATTGTAATGTTAGGTATGTGTTTTGGGGCAATAGGAAAGAAAACAAGCCTTGATTTAAAATCATATATATATTACAGTAGGGGAATGGTGTAGTTTTACGTACATATCTCATTGTTTGGTGTAGCATGGGAATCTGGAGCTTCTTGCAAAATTTAGATATTTGCATTTTAGTGGCAGTTATATGAATTGTCATAGAACATTTAAAGTCCTTAAGTGTCTTGGAAGATCTTACCCAGAGTCTATACAACATTATTTAAGCAGCACAATGATGATTATTAAGGGATTGAATATAACTAAAATGCAAGGCTGGTATACAATTATGATGGTTTTGTTCTAGAGGACTCCTTTGGCTAGTAAACAATGACTGAATGTTGTGACCTAAGACTTGCTATGTGAAATGGAAAATAAAAGTCCAGCTTTACTTGTATACTTTGCAAAACTTGAAAGAATGAGAAGAGTGTCATAGAGCCCCCAACAGAATACAAGTTTAGTTTTTCAAATTTCATTTTCAGCATTAAATGGTCATTTCAGCATTCTTAAGCTCAAAACTCCTGCTATAGGCTGAATCTGTTGTTTCAATTTGGGGGTTTTTGGGGGATTGATTTTTTTGGTTGGTTGTTTGCTTTGTTTTTGTTTTTAAGGAAATACCTGTATTTAATAGTGGTTTTGATGGTGCTATTAGTATATAAATGATTCCACAGAATGTAGGCTAAAACATCACCATTAATACTTGACTTTGAACCATGTAAGACTGAATACCTGTGTTAAAAACTCGTTTGGGTCAAATGAAAATTTTCACCAAAAATGTAAGCACTGTATTCCCAGAACCCTCAGCACCTTGGTTAACTCTGTTTTTTTAAAAAAATATATAAAGACTTCCCTTGAAAGGTATTGATAATAAATAATTCTAGATTATTAACGGAGCAGATTTGTTTCAGATCCAAAATGTGATTGTGGGTGCCTTGGAATACTGCCAGGGGTGAGGCAGGGTGTTTGATTTCCCGTAACTTAATTCAGAGAAAAACGGGCCTTGTGATCACTGCTAATCATAATCCAGGGTATATGGCAAAGTGCCAATCTACAAATTATATTAATCACATTAGTTTCTTATGAGATGGTGAGACTCTTACCAGTTGATATGGATTTAATAGCTTATTTCACCTTGCAACACCTGTATGCATCTGATCAATAATGTAGTTTAATGAAAGAAGATTCAAACTGTACATGTTAACATTATTATATTAAACTTAGGTAATAAAAATGTTATTTGAAGAGTTTCATGCTTCAGTCCTTGAATTTCACTGACAGATCTCACTGATTTGGGTGATAATGCATGAGAGAAGACAAGAGGTACTTGTACTCAGGCAAAATACTCTTTCTCAGATACTCACAAAGCAAAAAGTTATGGTCAGCAAGATCAAAAAGGACTGAAAAATTAATTTAAACTTTCAGTTGGATAGATTTTTTTTAACAAGTTGCAGTGGTTACATAATATTAAGAAATTAATGAGTTTCTTTCTTTTATTGGAAATTATGTGCATGTTTGATTTTGGTCATGCAGAGCTCCAGAGTTTGGTTATATAACTATAATTATACCTTGGTTAAGATACTGCCATTACAGCATTGAGTGATAGCTGAGAGTAAGAGAAACTTCTACATTGTCGTTTCAGTAAGCCTACTTAGAATTAACACATTGCATGTTCCCTTGTATTGCTTGCACTATGACTGTCAGGCTCCTTCCTAATACAGCAACTTCAGGAAAAGGTCTGAAGCCTGTATTGAATGAAGAAATTTTTGTTTCAGTGCTCATCTGTTGCTGAACAGTTGAGATTGTCAACAAAAGTAGCAATAGTGGTGGTAGTATGCATTAGTTATGGTATTTATACAGATTAATATATCTGCTCAGTCAGAACTGGAATGACATCACTAGTTTATTTCACACATGCAGTTGTTTAGATAGTGTCTTAAATTTTAGCTGCTTCTGACCTAAGAAGTTGTATTTTAACTGGCAGTTTGAGGAGGTGCTTGTCCCCCTAGTTAGTAACCTGGTTTACCCAATCCTGAGCGACCAATTCTCTGGGTTTATTTTAAGGGACGTTCCTTCTAAGCAGCTACTTGAGACGTGCCTGCCAGAAGACTAAGGGACATTTTGTTTTGATTCTGTAGACCAGCAGATCAGATGAGTTGCAGGAGACATAATTTTCCATCTGTTTCCATCCTCACTGCAGCAGACAGGAATCTTTTCTGATTTCTTCCAGAAGAATTGTATCTAAGATACAAAAAATAGCTTATTGGATTCATGTTTTCAGATTCCAAATTACCCAGTGGATGCCATCGTTCAAGAGACAGAAACCTAGAGTAAGGATATCAGAAATCTAAGTCGCAATGGGTACACAAACTATTGTGTACTTCATGATTCTTCAAGCCAAACTTTGAGTGCAGAAATTTCAGTTAGGCTGTCATGTGTAGATGCAGACCTACTTTGGGTAGGATGTGAAACTAAATCTTCCCACAGTGTTGGAGAATCTGTGGGAGCCAGTAGAACAGGCAATTGTATTGGCTTTATTTTCAGAAAAAAAGAATTAGAGACAGAGATGCGATTAATCCAGCTTCTGCTGCACTAGCCAGAAAAGCAAGTTCTACCTTGTTAACAAGGGCCAGATGCTGGAGACCTAACAAAATTATTTGGTTCAAAAACTTCAACAGATTTAAAGGGGGGGGAAACATTGGGGCTACAAGGTGCCCACGGTATGTATTCATTGTATCAGGACATGCTGCATCAAGCTATTGTTTTAACCTGTTTGAAAGTTAGCTATAGTCTCAGTGGACAGGAGTGCAGTGTAAATGCATATTTTTACATAGCCTTACACTTATTCTGTGGATTTTACAGCCATGTATATAAATGGAAATTCAGTCTGATCTGTCATCACTCTTGGTTTACTTACCAATGAGCACAAACTTACTGCAGTCCTGAAGTACAGGTCTGATAAAGTTATAGTGTGATTTGAATGCCATGCAGTAGGATTGCTTGCCATTTGAAGTTAAATATAGTTTAACGGAGGTTAAGATCTGGGACCTAATTGTATACGGGGGTTCCCTGAGCTAGGATTCAACTTTTAGTCTCTTTTTCAATGCAAGAAAGCATTCTATGATAATATATAGTGTTTGAAATTCAAGTAGGAGTAGCTTTCTAAAGAAACTGACAGCTGAAACAAAAAAAACCCCCTAGTTTATGATTTATTTTCCTTGTCTTTTTTATGTCTAAAGGAGTAAATGTTTCACTTTAACACTGTTAAATAATGACACTTCTTTTTTCTTTTGTAGGTTGTCTTAGTCTTCGCTCTTAGTATTGGTGCTCTTGTAATATACTTCATAGATTCGTCAAAGTGAGTATTCTAGTACATTTTCCTTTCCCTCCTTTCCTGCAGCAATTATACATCTTTAAATTGCTCCATTCATCTACTTCAAATCAGCATTTGGTCTCATTGCCTGAGTGCGAAGAACTTTGTAATAGTGCATGGTCTACCAAAATAACTCAAGAATGGGAAAAAGTTCTTATATAAACTAGATTGAACAGCCACATTGGATCTGTGGAATGAATAGAGCGAAAAACTACTTTTGTGTGTTGAGATTGTACATACTGTTGCAAAATTATAATTTTTATGTTCATTGGACATATGTAGAATCTTTCAAATTGAAGACTAGGATAAGAAATACAGGGGAAGAACATTTGCCAAAAAATTACAGTTTGCAGGAGAAAAAAAGTGTCTTGGGAGACTGACAGGAGCACTTCTGAAAAACTCTGAATGAATTAGACAGTATGAGCTTTATATCTTGCATATCTGTTCAGATTTCTGACTCCTGGGTTTGATAGATTTCTCCCAAAATAAGGTGAGCCAGTAAAAATCTGCAAAGCATCTCAATATTTTTTAGATTTACACCAATATTATCATATAGTGTTATAGTTTTGGCCAGGCAATAGAAAGTTTCATTCTGACTTTTTGAGGTATGTGATGGTTTGATACAAACCAGTGTAACTAGGAATATCCTCTCTTTGATATCATTCATACTTCACCCTCGTTTTCGTATCGAGCTGGACACTGTCAGTGGTGTAACAGGCAAATTGATAGCCTAACACAGAAGAAACCAATAAAAAGGGACTTAACAGAATATTATTCTCTTGAATCCAATTATTTTGGGAGGATGATATTCTGAAATATCGATACCATTTTAGAGCTCTAGGACTACATATTTGCTGCTTTTCTCCAAACTAGTTTTAGGCTTGCCATTACTGCGACGGTTAAGATAGTATGCTGGAGTCACTCTGTGTGAGCCAGCCTAGCTGTCTGTAATGGCAGTGTTTATGTTCTAAACCAATCCTTGCATAACTCAGAAAATCAGACATTTCACTGTTGACATCTGTACATACTGATATTTAGGTAGGTGGTAGCACTAGCAAAAGGCGTTCCTGAATACATGGATGTCAGCTCTATATCGTGTGAGTTTCAAGCCATACCTTTGTAGCATAGATGTGTCAAGCACAACACAAATAACTAAGGTAGAGATTGTCTTTGTGGAGAGGAGCCAAGTGGTGGGAGAACTAAAGTTCTAGCTTGAGCTCCCTTGAAGTGAGGACAATACTTTTTCCTTCTTAACATTGTGGTGAGTGTTCTCATTAATTTTAGCAAATTTCTGAAAATCTTTTAAAAAACTTTTTAAAGCACAATTGCAAAACTTCTGGGTGCCCAACATATCCAAGTCAAAAGTGTCAAATAGAATAAAACCTGTTTCCACTTATGTTTCAATTTAAGACCAACAAAATACAGCTATTTGTCAGGGCAGTTGTTTTTTGTGAAACTAATGGATTATATAATGATTTTTAGGCACTGTATTCTAGAAGCCTTTGTTCGATTGTTTTCCTCAAGGAGAGCAAAACTGACAACATGGGAGATTTCTCTGGTGTGCTTAAACTTTCTGTGGGCCACCTAATCCATGTACTGCTACCAGCTTATGGGCTGCTCTGTTAATGGGGATAGAAAAACGTTTTAACTGTAGCTTTCTCTGTGTTTTCAGCCAATGTTTAACTTCCAGCTGCAGTTTAAATTCAGAAACCTCAAGTTAATATACTTTACTTGCACACTTTTCCTTTGTTTTCTCCTCTCTTACCCTACTTTCTTCCCACACATACATCTGTGTCTTTTTTTTTTTTTTTTTTTTCGGAAATACTCATTAGTAGTTTAATTCAAGTTAGAAACTCGCCAGATATATCCCTGAAGTGAAAAATTCTGCTTTAGTTCTGTATTAGCAGCTGACCTGACATCCATTTCAGCAATGCAAAATCAAATGTAGTGAAATATCAGTCTATTGAAGATCCCCAAGTGCATGATTAGTAAAAGTAATTCCCTTTAGAATTTGGTCAAACAGGAAATGACGAAGGTTGGGTGAGAGGAAGGCTTGTGATATCCTCAACAAAACAACTGGAACAACAGAGGCTACGGCTTGGCCAGGAACAGTGGAGACAAGAAGGATCTAGTGTGCACGCTAGACAGACAGTGACACATACCATTGTGTGCTTTCCCTTGACAATGTGTTCTATAGCTGTTGTAGTCCACCTGTGCCATGGACACTTATCTGTCATTTGATCTTATGCATAGAGTGACAAAAATCATGTCTTCAATTGAAAGATGGAGAGTACTAGCGTAAGCATTTGTCTAAAACAAAATGCCAGTGATCTATTCATCCAAGACTCTTAATATGTCAGTAGATTTGCAGATGCAATGGCAGATATGTCCACAAAGGAATCCGACATGACTTCATATATAAGGGGCATCACAAATGATGGGAATAACACCACCACTTAGATAGTGAAGGAAGGGGAAAGAGTAGAAAGACCACGGAGTTTTGTCAAGCAAGGATGTGTGCCAAGATTAATTCTAGTTGAAGACACCGAGAAAGTCAATAAGGCTCATACTGAAGATACTACCCATTGCTCCCTCTGTGATATTCATGGTATAGGGAAGGTGACTGGAGGCAAAATGAATGATGTCACAGCTGTGATAGGAGGGTAAACGAAGAGCATTCTATGCTACCCAGTTCCTCACTCTGAGACGCTCTCCCAGACTAGTACCACATCAAATGGTATGTCCAGTGCAATGCTATTTGGAGGGATATGAGGCCAGAAAATAGTGCAGCTTCATCAACATAGTAGCCTCCATACCAGTTAGTCCTACATCTCAGCAGACCCATTTAAGTAGCTTTGTGTTGCTATACAGTATGTCTGTACTAATTCTGGTTCTGGCACAAACTTAGGGATCTCTGCATCATACTCGATCACAAAATATGGGCACAATTGTGATCCAATACATCTACTTTAATCTGAATTGACTTTTCTTAGTAAAAAGCAGTACTTAACTCACCTTTTAAAAAAGGTTCTAAACAAAATCGCAAAAATAATCATTCTTGGTGGAAAGAATGAAGGTTATTAATTTTTAAAACTATAGGGATTATTCCAATACCCTTCATTAAGATTATTCTGTTGTTTATTCAATGCTTCTACTTTTTACAAGCCACCAGCTTGAACTGTTGTCTCCTAATACCACAAGATGTATATAGAACATTTTTCTTTAAAGTGAATATATACACTTTCAGTGATGTATGGTAGTAACTAATGGAAGATTTCAGTCCTTAAACAGGGAATTTATTTAGTAGAGAAATGACTGTCTTGGCATCCCTGTCAATTAAATCCAGTCACATCCTGGTAGGAAATGTTTCACTTATTACTAAGGACTAGACTCCTTCCTTCCTTTTTTTGTAGAATCTTATTCATAAAACACTGCTTTCTTGGACAATGGTATTTTTCAATACTGGAAATAGCAGTTAAATGTGAAACATTTGCCAAAGAGATATAAATATCACCCACATAATTATTTTAATCTTTAGGTAACAAATAACCAAATAATTATGTTTTTATTTTTAGAGATTCGTTCACTTTAATGTCTGTCTTCCATTTTTAGTTTGAATAAAAGCAGCACATTCAAAGAAGTAGTCATAAGCAGTTACTTAGAAGAGTTTTGATTAAGAAAGTGATCTACTTTAGTACAGAATAGCATCATATATCCTAATGACGTTTCTTTTTGAATTAATTTCCTTTAAAATTTTACATCATTTAATCCTGAAAGGTAAGGAAATAGTGGAATTATCCTTCACTCTTAAGAGGAAAATTTAACTTGATGTGCACTCTTTAGATGGCTCTCTAGAGTCTGTGGAATCTGCTGCAGTAGAATAGAGCACTTGATGTCTGCCAATACTTTTCCATGATTTTTTAATAAGTGGTTTTCCCAACCTTCCTCCTTCCTGTGTCCACTTCTGTTTGTTTTTCTGCATGTAAAAGATGCTTTAACAAAAAGATATAGAAGTACTTCTCTTTTATCTACATCAGCATTGAAGATGAATTGCCTATTTTCACTTCCATTTGTCATTCTGACCTCTGTATATCATACTGAATTAGTGACTTGAATAGAGTAGAGAATAACATTTGCTTACCATGATCATCTTTAGGCATGGTCAGTAAAAGCACTAGCAGAGAAACTCGATTTCCCACTAAACTGGTAACTCAGGGCTCCAGTTTTCTATTTCTTGTAATGGCAGTAGCATGGAAACTGTTTATGATATGAATATCCTTTTCCACTCTGGTTCTGTTTTCTCTTCTGGGGTGTAATACAATGTAATATGCAACCACAGATGTAAGCTGTGCATTTCAGAAATATTTTTTTTGCCAAAGAGCTTGCTTTCTAATTACTGTCCTGTCTCTTGAAGTTCACCTCATTTACTGGAGTCTCTTCACTAAAAACTGATGTCAATGTAGAAATAAAAGAGCCCATCAATGGCAAGGTGAAAACCTAAAAACTCTCACAACTTGCTTTGTATGTTCTACTCCCGTGTGTTTTTCAGCTTAGCTTTTTGGAGTTGTTTGTATTTTCAGAGTCACCACTGTATTCCTAAATAGCTATTTTTTTCCCCAATACTGTGTCATATATTGTACTTGATTAGAATTGTACATAAGAGTGCCATATGGCAATGAGTGTAAAACAGCTGGATCTAAGAATAACAGTGGCACTGTTGTGAATAGGAAGATTTATACAAATATACACACAGACATATAGGTTCATGCTGAGCCCCGAGCTTGTTCTCAACTGTTACATTCTTAATCAGACAGCTTTATTTCTTTTTATATGTGGAAAATAAAAAAGTTAAACTTAGACAACTGTACTTTTTTATATTCTATATATCTTTGTGTATCTGAAATGATTTCAGAACTACTTTCTCCTTTTGCATACTGATTGTATAAAATCCCATTTGTCTAGATCTGATATCCAGGGAACCTGAATACTGCCCAAGTGTAAAACTATGAAGTTTGTCTTAAGTATACCATAAGGAAAATGCTCTCATTCTGATTCTTAGCTTGATTTCTAAACTAATTTTTTTTTAAAATGAGCTTTGTGCTTTTTGCAAATGTGTCTATTTTAGACTTTCCTTAAAGCTTTCCAAGTTTCGAAAACTAATAGAAAATACCCTACTTATTCTCCTCATCTCCATACACGTTTCATCAATGCTATGACAGGAGAGAGAGCAGAGATGTACTTTTAGCCACCACAAACTAAGGTTTGATTGACACTGATCATCTACTCTGTGGGAGTGTGAGAGCTTGGCCCATTTGGGATTGCATTAATTGTGAATTAATCCCCAAAGAATATGGGATAGGATAATTAAATTTAAAATACAGTCTTAATTGATCAGATTAATTATCTTTACAGCTCTGTTCTGGGATATAGTTTATTGAGGTAGTGTTCTTTGACAATGAACCACAAAGTTAATTTCAAACATTAATCCAATAATTTTATAAGAAAAAACATATTTAATTGTTAAGCTACTTTGTCATGTCTGCAGCTTAACTGCTGACAGTCTGACTAGTGCATCATTATTAATTCTTTTGTCCAGCTTTTATTAAAAATATATATAAAGTATCCACATACATATTTGCATAAAAATGCACTCCCTTCATGACACATTAATTGTATTCTTGTGTTCTGTTCTATATGTGGATGACTATTAGAAAGGATTGTCATTCCCTCCTGGAATACAGTTTTCTTGAGCTTCATCTGTCTCCTGTGGTGCCTTTCAGTTCAGTTTTTTGGACTTGTCTTTATTATTTAGAGTGAAGCAACTCTTTGTTACCTACTTGCTTAGTAGCAGTACTTGCTGGAGAAACAGATATCAGAGTTGCTGTGCTAGAAATTGCTTAACAAAACAATGTAAAATGAAAAGTCTGGTTTCTTGTTTTGGAGGATTCACACTGTATTTTGCAAATGTATGGGAATAGATTAGGAAGGATGCACTGTAAATAAATATTCTATTTGAGGAATTTCCTGTCTGACAGACAAGGAGAAAAGTGTCATTAGCAAGTTATTGTCCAGTGTTTTACTAGAATTTTTTTTTTCCCCCGAAGTGGCACTTGATTTCAAGTCCTTACGAACTCTGTTATTCTGTGGGAATGTTTGAGGATAAATTGTCATGGTGTACCATGTTTGGCTTTGCTGCTTGTTTGCTACTGCTGCCATTTTGTCTTGTGAAAGACATTTGATTTAGTGCAGCAAAATGTTCTATAGAAATACTACAAGCCTGATGAGGATTATTTATTTAGATCTGTTACAGATACAGACTGTCACTGCCCAAGAGAATTCACATCTTTCTTATTTGTTTAGGCTGTGTTACCCCTTTTACAGATATGTCTGCAGTATGACGTTTAGCTGAGTAGTTCAGTAAGTCTGTGTAAACACCAAAAATCAAGCATTTTTAGATACCAGTCTCGTATTTTCATTACAAATCAGTCAGCTTTTCCACATCACCTGGACTAATCTGCAGAACATTTTGATGACTCTTTCTCAGTTTCATGGCCCTTAGGGGAAAAAGGAATTGAAATTTCAATTGTAAATCAAACAATTCAATGCTGCTACACCTGAATTTCGAATGAATACCAGTGGCCTGATGTATAAAAATCTTAAGATGTGTCTAAGATGATCAGAAATACAGTTCTTAGAGAAAGTTCAGTATTTTGATCTTTGATTTTCTTATTTCACAAAATATTCTGATAAATTTTATTATAAGCTTCAGGTTACAGTTTGATTCTTTTTTTTTTTTTTTTTGGAGTGTTGGGAATGTATTTTTCTTTTACATTTATATGTCTTGCAGTTTTAAAAGAATGCTGTTTTCTGCTCCAGTAAACAGTTTTAGAGCTATGCTGTATCATTTTGCTGAGGACATTCCTTGCAGTTCAGGCTCCTATGCTCTTAAGTATGGCATTTACCAGTATTTTGAGTGCATATGGATTCTACATAGCATTTCAGTCTTCATATTTGAGGAATTAAGTAGGTGGGGCTTAAATAACACTAAGCTTTGTGTCAACCCTTCCTACTTATAGTGAAATTTACTCATGCAAAAATATAATTATGTTTATAAAACTCTTCTTTGTCATAATGCACTTATTAACCCACACTAAGTGGCTAGTGGAGCGTTCCTTCGTACTTTAAGTACATATTATTGTTAATATATGTACATTTTTTCATGATACATGAATAGAGATGAAGAAGCTGACTTTAAATTCTGGGATCTGGTTCAAGGAAATGTTGTTAGATGATATTTACCATTGCTCAAATTGCTAAAATTACAATGGTCTGTATCTTGGCAAGTAGATTGAAACAGTATTATTCTCTCCATAATGAGAATTCTTGGGAAATAATACAGACAGTCTCATACAGACTATCCAAATCCACCATGGTACCCTGCAGCCAGTTTCCTTGTCAATTTTAATTTTTTTGTTCGTTTTAATTTTGCTAATACTGCAGCAATTTTTGGCCATTTCTGTGAGCTGATAAATTTTGTCCCATGCTGAAGTAAATCCAGTTGGATTTGTTCTCCCCACCTCTCCTTTACAAAAAGAGCGAAAAATAGAGTTAATAAAACTAAGAGTTGTTTTTAGGAATTAACTGCTCAATAGTCAAACGGAGTGATAGGTGTCATTTTCTGATGTAAAGAAAATTTAGGTTGAATATGTAAATGAATTTCTCTTGAGTCATTACTTTCAAGTCACTTAGTTTTTACTACTATGACAGAAATATAACTTCAGCTGTTCTTACTGCTGATTCTCAGCAAAAGACAAAATGTATGGTTTGTAAAGACTCTGTCAACACCCTTTAAACTGATACAGCATTAAATAAGATTTTCAGGCATAAGTAAGGGCTAATTTTATCTTTACTGTGTTTGTAATAGATAACTGAGTATATACCATTGTTGGTTTAATTGAAAAGCAATTTGCAGAAGAAAGCCTTATTTGTGGCAAGGAACATTAATGTTCTTAAATGTTCTGCAAAGTTTCACGTGAAAATGTCCATAGCTAAGGTTCAGTGCATTCATAATAGCATGCTACAGTTGCAGCCAGGTGGGTATGCAATGCAAGGCCTCTGCAGGTAATTGAATACCAAAAAGATGGAGGGCCTTTGTTAGGTACAGATGGTGTTGATTATGAGTGAAATACAGCAACAACAGTGATGTGATTATTAGAAGGTAAAAAAGCAAAAGAAACGCCACAATAGGGGGAAAAAAACAGATAATTATCCTCCATGTGCTAGTATGCATTTAGCTTGCTGGGACAAGGGATTAGATAGGATTGTATGTTTTCTAGGTTTGTTGGTAGAGATCTGTCCCTTGAGATACAGCAACCAATCATTATAGATGTTATTTTTCTTGAATTATTAAAGAAATAGTAGTGAAAGAATAGTGAAAGAAAGAATATAGTGAGGCATACCTGTAGAAATTAGATGAATGGGTTTTTTTGTGCTATCCATCACTTAGCTCAATGTTTGCATTTGTTCTCTGACATGCTTAGAGAGCTCGAGTGTGGTAAATTATATGCAGATAGAATTTGTAAAACACTACGTGAATAACTCTTCTAAGCTACTTAGGAGTTGAGGAAGATTGTAAAACTCCTTCATAAAACTTTCTAGTATTCTTCAGCTAGATTATAATCTTAAATAGAGATAATTCCTCTGTACATGTTTATCGTATTGATGAATCAACATGGGATTAAAATGATTTTCACTAGTTGTACATAATCACTGGGTAGGCAATATGGAAATATCCTGTTTTCTCCAGACAAAATAATGCAGTGAAGCTTCTATTAATCAATGCCAGTAGATTGTGTTTGCTCAATGGTCAAAATTAACTGTTGCAAATGAATTAAATGAGAAATACTGTGAATGAGTTCCAGATAAAATGGCAAAAAGAAAGAAGTTTCCGTATATAATAATTGGCAAATCAAGCTCTGGGGAAATTTTTGGTTACAGTTTTTACTCCTTGGTATTATACAGAAATTCTTATTAATCATGATACATAACCTTGATGATGTGATAAATTGCAATGGGATAATTTTTCTGAACTGTTAGGCCTTGTAAAACATTTCACTAATGTCAAAATTTCTGGAAAACATCTAAAAAATGAGAAAATAATAAATGAATTTGTGGCATAAATCACATCTGTTTTCTATATGCAGTTCTGGAAACAAGCCATTATCATCTTCTATTTGGTTTGTTTTCAGTGTTTTACTAACCAGCCTATATTTCAACATAGAACTTTATTTCAGATGTCTTGATGGAGAATCTCTGAGTTGTTGAGATTGGAAGGGACCTCAAGAGATTGTTTAGTCCAACCCTCCTGCTTCAAGCATGGTTACCTAGAGCAGGTTGCTCAGGACTGTCCCCAGTAGGATTTTGAATATCTCCAAGGATGGAAATTCCACAGTCTCTCTGGACAACCTGTTCTGGTGTTTGATCACCCTCACAGTCAAATGTGTTTTTTTTTCTTATGTTTAATTGGAATTCCTTGTATTTCAGCTAATATCATTTCCTCTTGTCCTATCATTGGGTATCACTGAGAATAGTCTGGCTCTATTTTCTTTACTCCTAAAGGAGGCTCCATCAGGTATTTATACACGTTGCTAAGATACTGCTGAGCCTTCTCTTTTCCAGACAAAACAGTCCCAGCTCTCTGAGCCTTCCTCATATGATGATGTTCCAGTCCCTTAATCATCTTTGTGGCCCTTCACTGGTCTCACTCCTGTATGTCTATGTCTCCATGCTGGAGACACATTTCCTAATGCAGCCCAGGATGCTGCTGACCTTCTTTACTACAAGGGCACATTGCTGGCTTATATTCAGCTTGTACACCAGGACCCTCAGGTCCTTTTCTACAAAGCTGCTTTCCAGCTGCATGCTAAGGAATCCCTGAAGTTCAAGCTTGTATCATGTTGTTATTCCAAAAATAAGTCAGTAATTTTAAATAACAAAGCTTTATACATACAGTCATATTTAGTGACTTTATTTGTATGAAAATGTTGCCAGATAGGCCTCTATGTAAATATCTGTCACTTTAATTAATAGTGTTTATACTGAACATAGCAGGCTTAGGAGTTTGATCTTCAAGAAGCTAAGTCCTCCTTTTTCATAAGCCAGCTCTTATGTAGTTTAAATTTTCAGCATCTCTTACAATATTAGCTGGACAAATCGTATTTCAAGAATCAGATCCTTTTTTTTAAGGGCTAGATGGAATTTGCTAATGGTTTTTTGAAGCACTTTGCCATTAGTTTTTCCTTCTCCACTTCGTACTGAATAGCCAGAAATTTAGTTTTGATACGGACAAAAATCTGTATCACTGGCATGTTTGCAGAGGGGAAGACGTGTCGCTCTCTCTAGTTTATTTCTTTTAAGGGTGAATGGAGGAAATTCAGCTCTAAATTAAGTGTCGCCTAATTTGAATAGCCTGTTAGCTATATTTACATGGCAAGGCTTTTTCAAAGGAGCAGGATTTTACACTAAAACGTGGCTTCATATTTTTTGTGGAAAGGAAAGGAAAAATTTCACAGCAGTGAAATTTGTAGACTAACACCAGTAGAATATCTTAAGCCTTGGTAAGGCCTCAAAGTGTGCTTATTTTCTACACCATCATATCAGAAATATGTAGACAAACTAATCAGAGAGTCTGGAGAAAAACAGGAATGATGAAAAGTTTAGGAAACTTGTGACGGATAAGTTAAAGGAATGAAAAGTGGTTGTTGGAAAAGGATTTGTTCAGCCTGGGGAAGAAAAAAACTTCCATCTTGTGATGTAGGGAGGGCAGACATGGCACCATTCCAATATGTAAATGGAAGGGTAACCAAAGGTCATCTCCATGGTGTCTGGAGAAACTATAAAATCTGTATAATTTGCAACTTTGCAGATTTAGTTTGGATCTTAAGGAAAATTTGATAGCTGTGACAGTGGTGAAATATTGGAAACGATAACCTAGAATGGTTGTGGAATTTCCTGCAAAAGGAGCTTTGAAGAAAATAAAATAACTGGTATCTCAGTTGTACATATACTTCATGATACTCTGGTCGGTAGGATGTTGGATTATCTGATTATTATGTCTTCTGTAACATAAAGGTGACTGTGTGGCCTGGGACACTGAAAGGAAATGAAGACCACTTTGTTGCTCGGAGGATCTGAACCTGCGGAGCAGCAAGGGTGTCTATAGGATTTCAATCTTACAAAAATATTTTTTGCCTAAAAATACTGTTGATGAAAAGCTAACATTTAACACCCTCACGTTTCATAACTCAGTTTATTATTTATGATGATAAACTCAGACACTCTCAAAAGACTGAAATGGATCCAAGCACAAGGATGATGTGTGATCCTTTCTGGCCGAGGGCAAGACTCTCTTTGTAACATGTTGCTTTGCAGTTCAAGGTCACAATTACTCAGGTAAGAGTTTGGTCTTTTGGTGTAGCTGATCAGTGAGATTTTTTTTAATCCAGAGGTGGTGTGTAGGCATATAGGTATGCTTCTGAGGATTTGATGTTAGACGTTAGCATTTTATAGCTTACCTGAAAATGAATAACAAATCCAACAAGTATGTAGTACGACAAGTAGAAAATTCTTTTTTCCCTTACGGTGTTGCAAGTCAGTTCTGTCATCTCATGACAAATGGCATTCGTGGCAAGAAAGTTTGTATTGGTGGTTCTGGAGCTGTTTGTAAGAAGTGGATTTAAAAGCATAGGTTTGCACATCGATGTTATAATCTACTTTTGAGCAAATTCTTTTGTCTGTGTTGTATTTAAGAAAAAAAAAGGGTTTTTTTTCCTTTTTTATTTTTTTGTTTGTTGGGGTTTTTTTGTTTGTTTTGGTTTGGGATGCTGTTATGCTTTATGTGGGATACCTGAGCTCCTTAAAGGGGTGGGGGGAAGACAGTGGCTTGACAAAGACTATAGCAGATTGTTGCCTCACCTGGCAATTTTTCTCCAAGCAAGTGCCCATTGATAAAGGGCATTTGAATACCACTGGTTGGTATTCAACACTCCTATGTGCCAAACTGCATCTTTCTTTCCCAATGAATTGTTTCTGCTTTTGTGTGCTGAGAAATCAAAAGGCATCAGGTTAAACATCAGGGTGAAAAAGGACTGCAAATTGACAGCTGCTTCTAGTTGATTCCTGGCAGTCTTCATTGCTTTCTAGCTCTGTTTTGGGAAGATTGTCCCCATCTGCTCTAAATTCCATTAGTTTTTGTAGGGCAGGATCTCAAAGTTTGGTTTGTGCAAGAGTAAGAAAAGTCTTTCATTCACCCGAAGGTTCAGAGCAGATGTCGTATATCTAAAATATGCTTTAAGTTGTGTAGTTCATCATTTTCTGCCCTGCTTGCATAAATCTTGCATTAGTTTTGAGACCATACTGAATCCATATCTTTGCATTAACTCAGGTCTGTGAGGCCAGTGAAACCAGTGGTAAAAGTTTCTCTGTTATCTCAAAACCCCACAACCAATGTGCTTTTTTAATTTCTATCCATGTCTATTCATTTCTTTTCTGATCCAAGGCAGGGACTAATGCTACTGCTAGTATTTTCCTTGTCTTTCATAGCTAGTAATATGAAACGTTCCTCCTCCCTTGGACACTTGAAATTAGTCTGAAGAATGTGCTTCAGGGAATAATCATATGGTGTTTCCATGGGATGAAAAAATGATTGCAATAGATCGTCCCAGTTTCTCACTCTGTGGTTTGCTAGTCTTGTCAATTTATGTTTAGTTTGAAAATTATATTTAATATTTGAGTTACAGCAATACATGTTATGCTGCATCTGAAGAGCAAACTGTTACTTGGTGGCTTAAGTTACAGTTTACTAATCATGGTTGTCTCTCTGATAATTTACTGTCTATACAGCAGCAATAAAATAATAAGTTTATTGACACCATTATACTTACTTACACATTCTTTGGATAATGACTCGGATCTGAACTTAAGAAATAGGGATTAAAAATTTTTAGACTAGCATTTAATTGCAGCTTAGATTCCAGTAGCTTTCACTGGGAACAAGTTCTCAGGAAATCTGTCCTGTGTTTGTTTTCACCACCTACAATATGCAATAATTTGGGGTCAGTTTGTGTAATGAACTGTATAGATCACAATTATGGCATGCTCCGTTTCACTTCTCTGTTTTTACAAACTCATACCGTGCTGCTTGATGTGTTTCCAGTATTGCTGTGAGAACATATTCTTAAATTTCCTTTTAAGTTCTTTTAAAAAACACACCAGTATCTAATTGATATACTGGTTAGAACTTTTCTTTAGTTTTCATCCTTTTCCTCTTTTCAAATGAGTCTCTGCATTTTTTGTTTCATCCTAGAGCCATCTGACAATGCACCTGCAAAGATTTCATCCTGTGCTTGCTTTCCCTGTAGACAGATTAGCTGTGCACACTGAATTAACAGCATTCTTCCTTACCACTGGACAAATTTACAAATCTATCTAATATGAAAGAGGAGATAAGTCAGACGAGGTTTTCAAAATACCGGATACCATATAGCTGTTATCAAAACATGGCTTGCATAGAAGATTGCCTTTCAGGGTGGAGTTGAACGTACAATCAGTGTCTTACCCTCTGCTTTTCAAGCTACAGATACAAATAAAGATGTGACCTCTTTTCCTTTTTTCCCCTCCCTTTTCTCCTGACAGCTTGACAAATTGTAGCTTTTGGGACACCCCAGTAGTTGATGAGTCATTTCTGCTTAAAAATAGAATTCCTTGCCACAAGGACACCCATTCTGCTTTTGACGCATATGTTGTTTCTGACAGAGTCACAGGGCCAACTATGCCATGTTAATTAAGCAACTAGGGGAAAAAAAAGCGCTCTCTCCAGTAAATACCAGAGCTAGAATCCAACAACACTGAAAAAAAGAAAAAGGAAATCCCATATACATGAACATGAATACCTGCATGCTTCCCCCCCCTCCCTGTACGTTGCTTACATTTTGAGGCTTTCTTAGATAGCTGGTGTGATTTAATGAACATCCTTATCACCTTTCTCTTTCTTCCCCGCCCCTTCCTTTTTTAAAACCCTCTGAGACCTGACAGAACACCAGCTTCACAAAGGGAATTGTAAGATGTGATTAGTGTGTGCAGAAGAAAAGCTGTAATGGAGCATTACAATATTGTTCCCCTTTTATTTGTGAGGCACTTGAAATACGCACAGGAAGAGCGCTGCAAGAGAACAGTGATCCAAATGATCAGGTGTATTCAGCGTAAGGTACATGTGATAGGGTACCTATACAAACCTCAATAAGGTAGAGAGCATAAAATACAAATGTGATTACTATTAAAAATGGTGATTTGTTGCATTGTAGTAGATCTTGCTCACTTTAACACTCATAAAGTTTTTATTACTCTTATCAGACCTAGTACAATTAGAGGGAGTGGGGCAGACTGTTCTTTAGCAAAATTGTTAGCTTGTGGCGTATTTATTCATCTGGTACTGATGGGCATTATTTGGCCTCAAAAATGAGGGCCAGCCACTTGTGTGGAACAACTTGATGGCACATAAAACCGTATCAATGCAATGTTTTTTCTGGAGATTTACAGACTTGTTTTTCTCACAGGATCTGCGCCTTGATAAGCATTAGAAATAGTGGATTCTATGCAAGCTGGTTTCTTTGCAACATCCATAAAATAATTAATTCTTATAATTCAGAAAATTGCAGAAGTTTGCTGGAGACAGTGTGATACCTGTAAGATTCATTAGACAATGCGAGTCTGATAGTGCGATGCTAATAGCCCTAAAAGATATAGCATCGGTCATATGTGTTGTTCTTGTTACTCTTTTGAATGTAATGTTTTCTCAAAACAAAGGAATTTTCTATTCACGTGTAATTTATTTAAATTTCTATTAATAATACCCCATCGTTACTGAAAAAGATTAACATTCTTCAACAAAGGCAGCTCAGTTTCTATCTATTCCTATGAGAAAATGGAATTATAAGAATAAAATTATATTAAACATATGAAATATGTTTTGCTATTATTTATATTTATACTGTTAAACAGTATTAATTCTGAGTAAAAGTCTACTTAATGTAACTGAACTCAGATAACTAGTTCTGCTATTCACAAATCATCATATTAGTCAAAATGCTCTTATCTGACTTAGATTCTAAAAAATAGAAGGCAGTACTGAAGTCAACAGTTGGCATACTATTATTTACAGAAAATCCATTCTTCACTGCACATAATCTTTCTGAATAATACTAATGCGTAAAAAAATTCTTGTAAAGCTCTTTGATAACTTAATTTTAACCTTAATTTTTCTCACCTTAAATTTGAAATTTGTGTTCAGTGACATGTGTTATGTAATCATCATAAAATTCAAGTGAGAAATAATTAGGATCCATAAACTTGTATCAGAGTAAAAAAGAAAATTAAAAAATCACCTATTCTGAGTATCAGTCAGATTATCAGTCACTCTGTATAAAGCCCTATAATGCTTTTATAGTATTACACTTTTACGGTAGTTCTGAAGTGTTGCAAACCTTTTGTGTAGAATTAAGAAAGAGAATAAAATAAAAGTTAAAAAAAAAGTGAAAGTAACTTCAGGGTTTTCTTGGTTTGCCTTAATTAAAATTAATTTGCAACAGGATACCAGGGAAATTTTTTGAACTGTGGACTCTAACTGGAGGAAACAGCAGTTGTTTACTGATTTTGAAAATTTTATGAAGAAGAAATAAAGCTAAGAAATAAATTTCTCCTGACCACTATTGGTGATTGCTTATCTATTATAGAATTAGGGCGCATTTCACTTTTTTCATTTCATGCTTGAATGCATATGAAGATACTGTGATATCTTATGTTAAGGATTTCTTAAATAGTTGTGAGGGGTTTTTTTGGGTTTTTTTGTTTGTTTTTTTTTTTAATTACTGTGGTTGTAGACTGGGAAAAAGGCAAAATGAGATTGTGAAATACCACTGGTTTTGGAATTTAAGCCAAAGGGCCTATTGTGATCATTTTGTCACATTCCTTAGTAAAGCAGTTCCTACAGTATTTTGCTTTAAACGAATACCTTCTGATCAGAAAGATAGTCAGACTTCATTTTGAAAATGTGATGTGATACAAAGTCTTCCATTTATGTAGACAACTAATTGCAGTGGTTAACTGACCTTGCTGTTAAAAATGTATGTTAACTTTCAATCCAAACATTTGGGTTCATCTTCCGCTTACCTCCTTTTTTCCTGATCTTTCCACTGTAATATTTTGTAGAGATATCTCTAGGTATGTGCAAATCACATCTTAATCCCCTCTATTTTTTTTAGTTTTAATATTAACTGAATTTACTAAGCTCATTTTTAGTTTCTTAAAATAGTTCAAGTTTTTAGACTGAATCATTATAGCAGCTTTTTTTTTTCCCGAACTCTTTGGCATTTCCATTTTATTTTTAACATTTTGGTTCAAGCATTTCACAGTCCCAGTTGGATACTATTGGACAGTAATATTTCAGTGATTTTGAGTACTTCATTTCAATGAAAACTCTGCATTTTCTTATTCTTCTCTGGTTATTTATGAAAGGCATGATAGATATTTATGAAAGGCAAAGTTAGTATAGTGCTGTCTGTTTTTCCTGCTGCCTATTTAGCCAAAACAAAAACAATGTCATGTCTTAGTTGTGAAGAAAACTTTTCCTTTAGTTTACATTGTAGAAGCTGTTTATTATTTGAACTGAAGCCCAGGATTCAATTTCTTTGAAACTAGTGAAACCTGTCTTCAGTGATAGCTATATGCATGCTCATGTATTGTATACGTAGGTTAGCACATATTACATAATACTTTATATTTGTGTGAATGTATGGAAAATCCATTTCTGAAAATGTGCTCTTAAAACTTGATCTGAAGAGTCTGTGCATAGGTCAGTACAGTACTTTGCCATAGCTGGTTATATATTCTCTTTGTTCTCCCAGTTTGTCTTACAACGCCTGTGATGTACAGAATGTGAAGAAAAAGGTACAAAGACTTTAATGAATAGAAGAAAAAACTTGTGGTTTTATTTTTCCTGGACAGTTTCACTGCAGTAGCATTACTTTGTGACTGCTTGTAAAAGCCTGTAAAAGAGAAAGGAGCAGAATAGTAGTACACACTCTGTAAACCATTAGAAAGAGGCATTATTCTTCTTGGATATGGATTTTCTTTTTTAGAATAAATTCATAGTCATATAATCATAAAATATGATCAGTAAATTCAGGATATTTTATACTGCTTGACTGTATAATCTGTAAATAAATCATGTTTTTATTAAACTTCAGAAAGATAAATATAATTTCATACAAGTCATCACTGAATATAGGATGTAGACCAGTGAATATAAACAATATTGTTTGGAATACGTGTGGTGTGTGGGTTGGATTTTTTTTTTTCTTGTTCTCCAAACACTGTTGCTAAGTCACAGGGTTGTGAACACTGACAGGATATGTTTTCCAGGACATAAATGGAAATGAGTCTATATTCCATTTAAACTACTGAATTCCTTAAGCAGGAGGGAGGCACTTGTTTCTTTTTTCTGTCAGCCTAATATTTTAAACAAAGATGTGTAGGATTAGCTGGCTTTGAAACAAAGTTGAAGGGTTTTTTTTAATGCAGTGATGCTGTTATTAGGTAGGTATGGTAGCACTGAAACACACTAATAAAATGCAGACAGAATAAACATTTCTCAAAACAGATTAGCAAGTGTAATTATTCAGAAAATTTGATGTTGTATGCATTTCTGTAATGGACTTCAACCCCCAAATTCGTGGTTTTTTTTTTTCCAAAACAAAGTGTACATTCTCTGTCTGACTATCCAGAAGCTAAGATTTGCAAATCAGTCTGGATTCTGTCTTTCTTGCAGTTGTCATTAACACTAAAGCTTTTACAGTTGAATTTGAAATTATATTTTGATGAGGTATGCTGCCAGAACTGTAGAATAAGTAACTTATTCTCCTACATATACGTTGGTGACCTTCTCCATGAAATACATGCCATTTAGTGAGACCATGTATTGGAAGACACACTGAGGTAGAAAAGGTTCTGTCTTTGTATAACAGCTTTTCTGTTAGTAAGTTATTAGTGTATTTTTTTCCTGATCACATTGTAAGTGAATTGTCTACGAAACAGATTTTTTTTTTTTTTGATTTAGCTTACAGAAGTCAGTGCAAATTGACGAGGGATGAAATTGATTTTCTGCAGTCAAATATTTCTTTTCAGTTTCAAATGATTTGGGAATGAACTTTCACAGCTTTGTAACATGAGATGATTTTGAAACCCTTTTTCTTTTTTTTTTTTTCTTTTTTTTTTTTCTTTCTTCTCTCTCTGGCTCATCATAGCAGCTCTATATTCTGTGTCAATGGATTTGGTAGCATCTGTGTAAGGATAGCCAGGACTGTATCAAATGCAAATCCCCTTTCTTCAAAGAACTTTTACATCATCCACTTCAGAGACAAGAGCGTATGGCAGATTCATCAGCACAAAGGAGAACAAGGGTACTGGATAAGCGTTGTAGGGATTAGTGGGATTTTAAAGGTAGCAGGGAACTTAGGAGAAAGTCTGTTTAATCTCTCATACCTATGCAAGTCTGGAGCACCTTTACTGAAGCCAAAAATGTTGCATAGTGTACATTTGGAATAAATGGCAAATCAATTAGATTCTAATGCCTGACGTTTTAAGCAATGCTTGTCAGAATAAGAAATCACTTGTATAGAAATAAAATATATTTTAAAAAAAATGAAAATTACAAACATGAAAACAAAAGCTGTGTCTACATTAGCAAGTAGTTGTCCAAAAGTAGTACTTGTTCTTTGACTAAAACAGTTGGTGCTGAGGAGCCCATGTCCACACTGTACCTTGAAGGGAGTTTATTTAGACTAGATCTAGTCAACTCCCAGGGAGTGAAGATTCCTTTGCAATTGAGGGCTATTAGGTGTGTCCCTGGAGCACATCCTCCTACCTAGTTTCATTGTAAAGGAATCTGCTTTGTGTGGTTGGACACTATTCTGCAATAGAAACTAAAATTCAGTAGGCAGGCATGGTGTCCTGGTTTCAGCTAGGATAGAGTTACTTTTCTTCCTAGTAGCTGGTATAGTGCTGTGTTTTGGATTTAGTATGAGAATGATGTTGATAACACACTGATGTTTTAGTTGTTGCCAAGTAGTGTTTACACTAAGTCAAGGACTTTTCAGCTTCCCATGCTCTGCCAGGTGCACAAGAAGCTGGGAGGGGGCACAGCCAGGACAGCTGCCCCAGACTGGCCGAAGGGCTATTCCATACTGTATGACATTATGCTCAGTATATAGGTTGGGGGAGTTGGCTGGGGGGCAGCGATCGCTGCTCAGGGACGGGCTGGGCATTGGTTGGTGGGTAGTGAGCAACTGCATTGTGCATCACTTGTTTTGTATATTCTTATTTTGTATATTCTCCCCCCCCCCCCCCCCCCCCCCCCCCCCCCGTCCTATTAAACTGTCTTTATCTGAACCCATGGGTTTTACTTTTTCTGATTCTCTCCCCCGTCCCACCAGGGGGAGGGGAGGGTGAGCAAGTGACTGTGTGGTGCTTAGTTGCCTGACACACAGTCAGGAGATTAACTTCAAAAGCATGGTTTTGATCCAAACTAAAATGCCAGCTCTAAGAGCTTCCAGACCCCTTCTATTGTAAGGTAAGCAGAAACTACTGAATAATGGACAAATATGGGCAGGATACAGGGAGTAATTTTTAATACTTTGTTAGCATAGTGAAAATCAGTACGCTTTGTTACCAAAGTTTTCGCCTTAAACATCACAGAACCCAGAATTTCCACACATTCTTGTTGACTCTCACAATTATGGCTTTGACAGTAGGATGAACAGCTATTCATCATGATTGTAAAGTGCCATAACTTCTCTTAATAAAGATTCATACAATTACTCTTTTGTTTATACTTTTTAAGAATCTCATCTGTTGTTACTTCATGGACCAAATTCACAGCCGGTTTCTTTTGGTTTTTTTTTGTTTTTTCTTTAAGACCATATGACATAGTTTCAACACAGAGCCAGAAATCGACACTATATTATTTGACATTAAGGTCACCTTTGCTGAAATGATTTTCACATCTTAGTTGAATGCACTTTGTGAGATGTTGTAGAATTACTCGTGGTATGTTATCGATCACATTTTACTATTCCGAGCCTAGTAATGAATCCCAGAAAACAGAGATCTGGACTGTATTTTAGCTCTGTCATAAACTTGTGTTATTATCATGTGCAAGCTGCTTACAGCCTGTTTTTCAGAGGTGCCAAATATATGTAGTTTCTATTGACTTTCTTGGAAAAGTTATGCTAGAAAAAACTAGCTTCCAGCCCTGGTGTGTGGAGTTTTTTGTTTGTTTTGATTATTTTTTTTCTGAATTTTATGATATATATTATTCATGTTGTAATTGAGAGATAACATAAATAAAATAAGACTCTGAGACCTCAGTGTGGGACATCTAAATTCTGTACCTCAGTCCTGATGTGTGATTTGAGAATTGAAGAAAACCTTATTTCTGTGTCTTAGTTTCTGTGATGCAGTGAGAGCTTAAAATGAGACTTACTCATTCCTGTAGTTTGATGTTGCTGAATGAAAGACACAACATGGAAAAGGGTATGCAGCAATTAGGTAGTTGTAGTTAGGAAATAAATTGATTTCAACATAGAAATAATTGCATTTGGGATTTTTTTATAATGTTCAGATTAAAAATGGGACCAAAATAAAAGAAAAAAAAATAGCTGGAACATCTTGATGTGAGTCAGTGAAGCCAAAGTTCCCTTTCCTCTGGTTACTCAGGCACTAATAATGCTGGGACTTCCCGAAGAACTGAAGGGAACCTATTTTATATTCGTCATCGTGACTCTGCATGCATATCTGTGGTTGCTTCCTTTTCTGCTTTTGTAGTGATATGAAACTTCCCTTGATTTCAGTCTCTAAAACAATTAATACAAAAAAGAAGTGTAAAAGTATTTAAGATCTTGCTGCAAGGACTATGCAGTAACATAGTACCCGCTGCCACTAGTTATCGCTAGTGCTATATAGTCACCTGAGATACTACATTACAAAAGAATAATGATACGGTGGGAAGGGGAACATAAAAAAAGATTTTTCTGATCTCTGGAAGACTGACTTGAGAGAAATGTCTGTGACAAATATGCACATTTTTTCAAAAACTGAGATGTTTATTGGTCTCTGCCAGCTGTTGCATTGTGTCCCCCTTCTTCCCCTTTATTGAACCATACGATTGCATTTTGTGTTTCCTTGTTAAAAATAGGAATTTGGACATAATTTTTGTAGGAATTTTTTTTCCTTCCGACATCTTCTTTTTCTTGATTGTACTCTACTATCTGCCTCACCTGATACTTCAGAATTAATCACATAAGTATGTGACCTTGATTATCTGCAGCTGCTTTGTTTTTGGAAAATGAGTAATGGCTACCCTTTTTTTTCCTATAAAGTAACAAGGGACTTAAATTTTCCAGGGTCCAGCAATGTTAGGCATATAGCACCTGCAAAATTCATTTAGGTAAAATCAAAATTCAAGAAAGTAATCTACAACAGACTGGCTTTCTATACAGATATAATTTACATGAGGTACATTAATGAGTAGAGTGAATTGGAATTCTTAAAAATCTCATCTATCCCAAATATGGCTCTCATTTATATATTTACATGTAGCTTTTACATCTTATTTACAGACATATGTAGTGTGCTGATAGGTGCTCATGTCAGCATCAGATTCTCATTGAAGACATGAAAATGAAGTATTTACACGTTATCTCAGACATCTTACTTTCATGGTGAATTCTTTATCAGAAATTAAGAAATTAACCACATCTGCTAGATCAGCTTAAGGGGAGATTTTACCACACTGAATTCCTCATGGCTGATTTTGCAGAGATGTGAAACTTCATTTCCATGTGGTTTAAAATCTAGAAGACTATTAATCTATAAAGAATGCATAATTTTTAATATAGTGCTAATATGCTACATAAAACAACCTGCAGTGTGCTTTATATCATATTTTTATTGTGCTGCTTTTCCTCTGTGTTCTTAAGTCTAAGTGTAATGTACAGTCTCTCTTATATACGGACATTAGATTGTTCAGGTTGAAAAGAATGGGGAAAAATAACAAATTTATAATGTTTAGTTAAGACAAAATGTTGTGCTCAGCAATACGTTGCATTTGAACTGAGATATGTAATCATGCAAATACTTAAATAAAATTTGGTTTGATTTACTCTTTACATCCCAGTGGTTCTACTTGCAGACTCATGGCACCAAGAGAGTCTGCAGTAGCTTGGATTCACTCCAAAGGTGGGACAAATGTTGTTTACACATCTGTTTTTCCCAAGAGGTTTTCCTGTGGAAAGTCAGATTTAAGTTTCAGTAAGGATGGCATAGGACCCCTGTTGGCACTGTTGGAGAGGCATACACTAACTCATTAGCAACTTGCTTAGCCTCTGCCTCAGCTCATTGTAGTGCTCCTTTGTGGCTCCAGCAGTCCAGGATCCAGGTTTCCTGCCATATCAGGCATCATATGAGCTTTGCCTGACTGCAAACTTGTTTCTGTGTAACTCAAGATCAAAATGCAACGTACTTGCTTTGCTTTGCCAAAACTAGTGATTTTGGGGGAAGTGGTGGGATCTTCTCTGGGTTAGGAACAGGTGAATTCCTGTAGATTACAGGAACAATCATTGCTTTTCCCCTGTGCTTTGATTTTAGTAGGCTAAGTAATGCTGAATTTCAAAGCCCTAGTCAAAGGAAGCCTCTTTCAAATGGCTGAAGATGAGGTTTGAGTTCCAGTAATATGAATCCCTCTGTGGACTTTAAACTGGTCTAAGCTGCAGTGTTACACATCTTGTGGTTCGTGTGCCAACCCTCGTTGGACAGGATTCCTATCTTGGCGTTAGGTTCTGGGAAACTGTTGCTGATCACAGCAGAATTTAGCCACCCTGGACTTCTGTTTTATAAGAAATTCTGTATTTTTAGATACAGAATTGAGAAAGTTCATAGCAAGTTAATTTCTTTTATTGGCTTGATGTGATGTTTTCCTGCTTGTCCTTTTTCTCTGCAATAGAAATTCTTGTTTGAACTGGCAACAAGATACCGTCAAGGTGGCCCATGATGGTACTAAGACTCAGATGAGTTGTCTCATACTGTGATCTGTGATGATGATTATGATCGCATCAAAGTTGGTGTTTGTGAGAGCTGGATTATGCGATTAATTGTTGATCTAAATTTTATGCTCCTTAAGTGATAGAACTCAGCTTTTTTTTTTTTTTTTAATAACTTTATAAAACTCAACACTTGCAATGAAATTTCTTCTGTTGTCACTGATATATTGGACTATGCAAAAGAGGAAAGAAGGTGCCATTTACTGAAGGTGAGCTTCCTAGACAGTTGACAAATTGAATTGGCTAGGCCAATTCAGTATACTGAGTGGGTCCCAGAATAGTAGGCTTCATTTAACTAGCTACTCAACAGCATTTAGTTAGATCCTTATTGCATGAAATACTTTTTCTACTCAAATTAATTCTAAACTGTGGCAAACCAGCACTACACAGAGCAAAATATTTTGAAGATGCCTGAACTCTGAGCTTTCTTTCTGAAGCACTGTAAATGTAACCAGATTTGCACTATGATAAAGTTTGAGGCAAGTTGTGTGTTTAATTTAAAAACCGAGAGTAAACAACCTGTCACTCTTCCTTTCTAATTTCTTTATCAAACTTCACTTCAGGTAGTTCCTACTTTATAAAGAATATCCTGGCAAATACAATTTCTTTTTATGGAGATTGCTGCTTTTTCACTTATTCTCAGTGCAGTTCGTATTCATGTCCCTCACGACCGTGATTTTTCAACAATTAAATAAATTGGCAGCTCATGACACAGTTTTAGGACAAGAATTAAAATGATTTAGAAGGCTTAGTGATAACTTGGTGGACAAAAATATGTACATCATGTTTTATTGTGGGATTCTAGTGCATTCACATAAAGATTATTGAAAGAGTTAATGTTGCTGAGGCATTCATTGTTATCACTAAACAAAGAGCATAAGAGGCATCTGTGGTGTTGGGATGCTTTCTGTTGTTGAGGATACCTTATGCGGAAGATATAGGTTGATGATTCCCCCCCTGCCCCCCTCAGTGGAAATTATTTGCTTCTACAGCAAATAAGACACATTTGCTTCTAAAATGAACAACTCAACTTAATTGACTAAAAACAATGAAAATGAACACATCAGGACATGTGAAGAAAGACAGGGAGTGATTCTTCCTACTATACAATATTCACGTTTGATTACTGGGTTTATTGCTGTATGAACTTCCTCCTCTTTTGGCAAAGGAAAAAGTTTATCTTGCCAAGTCTAAAATGCCTGATGAGACTTCAGGGCTTGCAGATGACTCAAAAAAAAAAAAAAATCTGTAGCAAAAGTCATTTTGGAATGCTGAAGATGGGAGAGAGAGGAATAGTCTTAAAGCTGTGGGATGCATATAGTTGACTGGGCTGGGGTTTGGGTTTGTGTCACTGTTTATTAGGTTTATTGTGCTTAAGTGTGTCTATAGAAAAGAAGGTAGGTGTGCCTAGGAGAGAATGACGAGTAATAAATTGGAGCTAGTAATGAGTCAGAATATAAATTGAAGTGGAGGCCTGGTCTTTCTCTGTAAGCATATGATTTCTTGATCAGAAATTAGCAGCCAAAATATCTAGTGTTAATATTATGCTGGACAGAATTTTAAAGTTTTAAAATTAAAATTTTAATATTTATGTCTAGTGATCTGTTTGCATGTACAGATAGTGTGTAGACAAGTAGGTAAAGAACTAAGTTTAGTGCTTCACTGGAAAAATGACATCAATGTCATTCATTGCCAGTGTATGATTGGTATTTTCTGAAAACTTTTACTGAATATTTTTTACTGAAAAAAACCTCAGAGTTTTTACGTGCTTCATTTTCTTAACTATGAGTACATATAAATATGGATATAAATAAAAGCCATATATAAGATAAAATGAGCTACTTCCTGAAGTTCTAAAAAGTTTGGATGTGAGATATTAGGTGCAGGGACCTACTGTTTATTTTCTTTCTTTAAATCTTTTTGAACCTTTGGTGAGCATGTTATGTTTGTTTTATTTCTAAAGTGCAGTTTGATTTTTTTTTTTTAAGTCATATTTACAGTCGACTGACAAACAACTCTATAGGACTTATGCTTCTAAGGACTATATTGGGTTTTATTTAGCACATACAATTTCATGAATCAAATGCTTTTTTCTGAATGTTAGCATTCAGCTCTGTTTTCATTGAGACTTCTGCATAGTGCTTAGAAGGACTGCAGACTAGTTGATAAAAGCACAAGTAAATCATACAAGGTAAATCAGAGTTCACAGTGTTTCATTTTTCATAATCCATGTCAGAGCTGTTACAATTTTCTCCTTGTCCCTGTGAAAACATAATAAAAAAATCTGGAAAAGGTGAGTTTTTTTCCCTTTTTCTTTCTATATAGGTATTAAATGATGCGCCTGTTTTTTCAGTTTCTTGGTATTATTTTGGCTAGCTCATTGAACAATGTAATATTCATTTTTCCCACTTATCATTTACAATTAGAGATCACAGGTGGCTAACATCTCTGGATATTAATCTCTGAGTGTTCTTCTCTTTAGAAATAATTAAGTCTATGAAAAATATTATTCCTACTCAAAAACAGTAAATACTTCACTGTACTGGAATATTTGTGTAAAATGAATGACCCCCAGTGGTCACGTTGTAGATTACCTGCTGTCGGTTACCACTTTTCCTCCTAACAGTGATGGAAATTGAATTATTTTAGATGGGGCACCTTTGATAAATGGTTTGCATACTAAGAAATTACTTTCAATATGAAATTGCCACAGGTCTGTCCTGAAATGTGTATTTTAACAGCTGAGGAGATTGGTGCATATAGAAGATAATGAGAAGACAACAAATATAGCTTGAAATTGTTCAGATAAGATCCATGTGTACAAAAACAAGATCTGCACTCAATTATGTATTTGTTTCTTCATGTTTTTAAGAGAGATTAACTAAAGATCCTTTTAAAGCAAAATGAAATGGCACCAGGAGGACCTTATAGTAATAGGCAAATAATTTTGATGTCTGCTTATCATAATGCAGTGTTAATGTTTTGAACAACAAAATATTATTCCCTTAATTAGTTATCTATATTAATGACAGACACAGAACCAAGTATTTTCTTTGCAAATGCTCCCTCAAATAATACAAAAGGAATATTTTATGGTTCTGATTTTATTCAGATCAATAGGAATTGAAGATTATTGGCACCTTAGAGGCTCAGAGGCAATATACTGCATAAACAGATCTTTGCTTAGTAGCAATTTTTTCCCCTACAGCAAGTTCATTTAATAGGTGTTTAATATCAATATATGTTATGCTACCTAAAGTATCACTGTCTGAAATACAAAATATATATTAACATTTCTAGTCTTTTTTCGATTGGGGATTTA
Source organism: Theristicus caerulescens (assembly GCA_020745775.1). NCBI lineage: Eukaryota > Metazoa > Chordata > Aves > Pelecaniformes > Threskiornithidae > Theristicus > Theristicus caerulescens. Next base: position 101,765,397 of record CM036560.1, read on the forward strand.
TATTAAACTAAGCTTTTCAGCATGTAATACGTAGAGATATTCTCTTTTCTCTAGATGTGTGTATGTATGCATACCTGTGTATATGTTTAAAATTTTATGCGTTCTGTAGATAGCCACTGAACACAAGTAAAGCAGAGAAGATTCACAGGCACTCAGCTCTGAATCAGATCCAGGCCTCAATCAAAAAGGGGAGGAATGATAAAACTCTTTAGGGTGATAACTTGCCCTCCTTTTCCAGTTATTAATGAGACCCATTTGTGTTGAATTTCAATTCACATCAGTGCTGGAAGTAGCAATAAGAAAGAATTGCAGGTTAGAAATATAATTTTAGGCAGCAGATCAGATTCTTTAGCAAACCCAGCCTCAGTTTCTGATAAAAATGGAAGTGTCATTCATTGCTGCATTTTGCACACTGTCCTTAGGCTGCTTACTCCCACTCATGCCAGCTGCCAGATCTTTTCCAACCCCCACTCGGCATCTGATGTAGGTTTTTACATCAAATGCTGATAGAATGGAATATACTCTTATGTGGACCTTAATCTGATTCAGGAGACTGATACCTGTTAAAACAAATGGAGACCACCTGAACTTGTGGAGTCTGAAATAGATCTCATGCAACATAAGGAAGGAATCATGACGTGATCATGATGTAACTCACGAGGGATTCTCTAACATAAATTCAGAGTCAGTTCAAAGGAACTAATGTAGAAACACATTAGAGACAGAAATAAATTCTTTAAATCCATGTGTCTGAAAAGGCATTGCAAGGAGAGGTGAAGGCTGGATGAAGAGATTGTATGGTAGATGCAACAGAAATCAGATAAGCCCTGACACATGCCATATGGGACATACAAAACTAACAGAGGCCAACAGAAACAGAGAGAGGAAAAGGAGAAATCCGGGCTACTGTATTGAGATAAATACATAGATCCACAATTTAACCAGAAAGAGAAGAAAAGATCTTTCAAAAGGAGGTGCATATATATAATATTAATCCCACAGTTTAAGAAGAGTAAGTGGTGATCTAGTATTGATTGTATATGCCTGTTAATTTATGTATTGTCAGTAGTGTGAGAAGGGGATCCTTTTACCTCTTTGCACTAGCCCAGAAAAGAATAGCAACCCCTCCCCACCAGCTCTTAGTCCTTCCACTGGGTATTTGAATTTTATATATTGAATTTTATATATAAATGACGAGGGCAACCTACAACTTGAAACTCGTTATTGTGACTGGGGAGGAAGTCAGTGTTATTTGGCACACTAATATATAAAGTGAGTTTATTAGATACCTTTGGTAAGCTTTTTCCTGAAGAATATTTTCTGTGGTACGATTTTAGTATTTGTTACAGTTACCACAATTCTGTAGGGAGTCCTTTGACTTCAGGTCTCAGAGACACTGTTGATGCTACAGTCATGCTGTACCTGTTGTACATGTTAAAGCATTAGAGGACTTGGCTCAATCTAACAACCAAGTACTTTTCATAAACTCTATGAACAGAGAAAAGAGCTGATCAAGAAGTTACAGCTATGGTTTACCTCAGCAGGGGTTTAGAAACCTTTTTTTAAAGTATTTTCTTAAAGTTATAGTGATTAAGGATGTAAACCAGCATTTTTAGTTCTTTCCTAGTCAATTGACCTCTGTATAAAGCCAACATCCGTGATGCTTATTTTCCTAACCCAAGTGACTTTAAACAGAGCTAAAAATAATTTTAAAATGTAAACACTTGTGTATTACTCTCTTCAGTGTTATCCTCATCCTTACTTAATTGAGTTTACAGTAAAGCAAAACACACAAAACTCATCTATGTTAGTAGTAGCATCAGAAGATAGAAAAATCTAGCCAGAGCTACAGCATTTATATAAGCTTTGCTAAGTGAGCTGTGGGAATTTTCTTTTACGACCCAGAGTTGTTACCATGTCCCTTGGGGCTACTTAGTGCACCACAGTGTGCTGCTGCTATAGAAATCCTAAATACATATTTATAAAAGTGTAATAATAATTCATTTGTCATCTTCATAGATCTTAATACATATGCTTGATGGATTTGGAGTATCCAGATCCAGAATTGTGATTATGGCTCATCTTCTGTTATTGGAGTGCTCTAGCCAAACTAATGGAACCTGACATCAGGCAGGATAGGATCAGAGGCAACCCAAAGGAAAGAGATTGTGCTAGGAGGACATCAAAAGGAGGGGGGAAAGTCCGGTCTGCAGTCTTAATAAGCTACGAGCGTTCAGACCCTAAGGATCTGTAGGTGTTTTAGATGAACATTTTGTTCCACATTCAAAAAGGACTGTGATTTTCTTTTTTTCCAGGTGATAAGTAATACGATTCAAAACCTCCCAAAATGCAGAGATTTCTCTCCTTATTGGGAAATTTAACCCATATAGGTATAATGTAGACTGGACTTTCTAAAGCTGGTTGTTATAAACTGTTTTGCTGAATGACTTAATTGATTGATTGCTTTGTTTTTCACAAGATCTTTGCACAAAATTTGCAGAAATACTTGATAGATAGCTTCCTTAGTTGGTAGTCTGCATTAAATATAAGGTTAGACCTTTTAAAACATGATGTAGGGAAAGAATTAACTGACAGTTTGTGAAGAGAATGGAGAGTTATTAAAAAAGTTTATTTTGTTCTGGTCTTATATGAGATTGACAGTACTTAACCTTCGATTTCCTTTGAGGCTTTATATCAAAAAACAATTGAAGTTTGTGGTATCTTTTTCCTATGCTGTTAGACTGTTATAAAAATTTGCAGGTTTTTGCCAATTCAAATTATTAAATTGTGCACTCACATGTCAATAACTTGACCTGTTTCTTACCTAAAGATCCCCTTTCTTCCTCTGTCTCCCTTTCTAATGTGGTAGGCCTTCTCACCTTCAAAAAAACATACTAAGTAAAGATAATGTTCAATTTCTCCATTAGAATTATGAAAGATTTACTATCAGGATGTGAGTGAGGAAAAAAAAGGCTTTAAGAGAAATACACTTTCTTTTGGATTTTTCAGCTTTCAGTTATATATCCTGTTATCTAGGGCTACATCTTCTCTAACAGGAAAAAGGAAAGAAAAAGGAAAAGAAGAGTGGAGGAATCCGATAAAATCCTTGTCCTTGCGCCCAAATCAGAGTACGTTATAAGAGAAGAAGGGTGTAGTGGCCAAGGCTGGATGTCAAATGGCCCAAAACATCCAGTATCTCCCAGTGTTTTCCAATACAGAGTTCCCATTCCCAAACTGGCTTTCCCAGACCACTTCCCTGATCTTATGCTTTGGCATTTCTTTTGGTTTTCCTAGCATTTCCTACCATTCCTAACCACCTCCAACTTGAAGGAAAGTGATCCATTTCTCCCAGTCGGGTTTAATTCAAAGCTGTCTGGAGCTTTGTGAAGAAATGCATGAAGCAGTTGAAAGATATTTAATGGGTGACTAGAATATCTACATGCATTAGTAATCAAATTAGTTCTGTAAAGCTCATTTTAATATTGAAGAATATTTACCATTTCAAAGTATCAAAACCTGGTTATAGACAAAAGCTTTGATGTGGTCACTTGCAAAAAGGATGGGAGCCTTAGGTGGACTCTGGCACATGTGTGAGATTTTTTTTTGATTCCTGCTTTAAAGTAATTTGGTAAAAACATGTAATCACTTTGGCAGTTACAATTTAAGTAAAGTCATATGTAGCAAGAATAGAAACTAAATTATTCAGAGCTGTAAGACCTTAGAGTTCATGGCAGTACTTTTTATCTCTCCCTTCCTAATATAAGCAGTGCAACAATATAGTTAAGAGTCAAATCTACTATACTTAGGTACTTTTTACAAGAATTTTTATAGCAGCTGTCAGCATAGGGAATTATATATATATTTAATGAACAGATTCGTGCTGAGAATATGGTACTGCAATTCTGTTTGCTGCCTAAAGTAATTATGCAAATTCTTTTTATTTTTTAATGTTATTTTACAGGCTGTGTATTTTCAAGTGTTCTTCTGCTTATAATGCCTCTTTCTTGTTCTTTCTAACATGGTAGCTGTCCGACTCTGAGCTAAATGTCCCTTTTTTCAAAAGTATTTGAATGGTGTTAATTTTATGGATGCATGAAATAAGAGTTCACATACACATTTGGCAAGTAACTCCCATTTTTATAGGACTTTGTCTAAATGTTTCAATTTTCTCTATTTAATCCTTGAAAGAGAAGTTGAATTTTATCTATGTATTTATCCAGTTATTGTATAATAATTCTAGTCATTGAAAATACTTGGGTCTGTCTGCCACTTATGAGAAGTGCCAGAATGAATATAACAGAAGTGCATTATGCATTCCAGCACATATGGACAGATCCACCTGTTTATATGCATACCTTAATAGACTCTGTCTAGTGTAAGATAGAAGCACTATAATGACCTAGCCAGTCATTTATTTTATTTACAATGCTGCTAAAGGGATTGCTGAACTTGCTGGGTTTATTTTCCTTAGAAGGACTGGTGTTTCTTGCTTAGGTTGAAAGAGATCACCAAATGACCTCCAAATGTTAACAGGATTTGGCCAAATGCTGATCTTCTATATGTTCAGTCAAGTACATGTTTTTTCATTATTTTTAATTCACAGTGGCCCCCCCATATGTATATTATGACTCTTTTTTTATTTTTATGTAATGTTAATTTGTAATAACTCATTTCAGCAAAGAATATGTTTAATTCCTTGAAGTACCTTACAGGTTAATTGAATTGTAGAGTTCTACAATCTCATCCAATATGTAAAAAAGTCTGTATTTTCTTAGAGTTTTCTTTCTTGCTTCACTGCTTTAAGCAACGCCAGTGGAAACATGAATTCCTTAAAGTGCACATTAACGAATCATTGTTTAACATGGTAATCATTTCCTTGAGTCCTCTTATTTTAGTGTAGTGCAGTGTCATTCTTTGTATGTAAAGTGTATATCATTTAAAATAAGATCAACATCTATTGTTAAATAATTCATAATAACATTGATCAGTCATGTCAAAAATGAAATGGTAAATATTCTTCAATATTAAAATGAGCTTTACAGAACTTTACTCATGTAAGTACTTGTCAAAAGGTTACCATTTTAAACTAAGAACTGTTCTTCAGTTTCTCAAAACTGTTAGATGGCCTTTGACAAATTACATCAGAAAACTGGCAAGTAATTGATTTGGTATCACACTGTAGACTACAGTTTATTTGTAAACTGTTCCTTTTGGCTGGTGTAGCCTCTAAAAATTTAATCTTTTCATTGTATTGGAGAGTAGAATCTAGGGGAATAGTGAATAATTGTGCTCTGATGGGAATATCGTTCTTTTACGTGAATAGAAGAGTTTTCAGAGACCTGCTACCTTCTGAAAAGAAAAGAAAAAAGAGCTGACTATAGTAAGTGATCTGAATGCAGCTGGCCAAATAGCTGTGTACATTTCAAAACAGTACTGGCTAAGGCCTCTTATAATTTTTGATGGTTTCAGTGTATTAGCCTTCCTGCCCTGAGTGTCTCAGACTGTGATCACTTACGTTAATTTTTTGTTGATCACTTGTGGTCTGGCATAGGTGCTAATTTAGTACTAAGTATATTCAGAAAATTATTAAATAAATTGGAAGTTATTGGTTCCATTCATAACAGGATTAGATGAACACATTTGTTTAAATGAAACCGAATTTCCATGCATATATGGGTAGGGCAAACAGATGTTTCTAATCTGCAAACACCTATTATCTCTTGAAGTTCAATGTTGGTGGTCTGGAAATCATACTGGAACATTTTCTTATATGTGTGCAAGTGCTGTAGTGTAGCACATGGTGGATTTCCCAGTTTGCTGTGAGCTTTGATGGTTTAGCGTTAACACTATGGTTAAACCACGAAAGAGTCTAGCACGTGATATAAGAGGTCACCGTCTCTAGCTGTCAAAGAACTGTGATATATTCATGGGCAGGCAGGAAGGAACTATCAGTGGTCTGTTCTAGGAACTTTTTTTTTTTTCCTCTCTTTTTTTTTTTTTTTTTTTTTCAGTCAAACCCTTTTCCAAAAGCAAGTTGAAAAGTGAACACTGAAGCAAACTTCCAAAGCAGCTAGTGAACTTACAGTGTCAGAATGGCTATAATGTACCTGCCTGCATAATATACATGTTATATATCTTTGGAAGGAAATCTGTCAACTGTAGCACACATGCATTGGCTCTTCTTGACATGTTGCACATGATGACATCTGTTGACACTTAAAGTATTGTTAACAGCAGAGATCAGAAAGACATGGCATGTGAAGGCAGTTGTGGCTGCCAGCAGCTCAGATTGTATTACATGGCAGGCTTGGAAATCTCTATTAGACTCTCTAGGGTGTCAAAATATAGGTAACTTGACAAGTCTGACTGAGGAATTTGTGGGTAGAGAGATGAAGGATTTTTGACTGCTGAACTAAGGGCAGATGTTTTACAGTGAGAACTTCAAAGCTATGGACTTATAGCAAAGCTGTCTACTGTAATAATGGTGATGTGTGTCCTTTCATTCTCAGGGAGCCTTTCAGGCTTCCATTAGCTCACTGGCTGGCACAGAGAACACTGTTATCAAGAGAACTCAGTTACTGCACAACTTTCAGGCAATCCTAATATGTAAAATGGTAATAAGGGAAAAAGTTGACAGAAAAGGAAAGATGCCCCAACCGTTGGCTAATCTCTTTGCAATTGATTTCTATTAAGACATGTTGATAATGATGTGTTTGACCCTAAAAGTAGGAGTATGCAACTAAAAATTGGTAGTTAAAGGTCAGACTGCTTGGAGGGCTAAAAAATGTGTTTCAGGAAACACACAGCCAAGGAGTTGGTTTCTGTAAGTTTCGTTTCAATACTTCCCATTTAGAGGTTAAACCTAGATAAGATTCTATCAAGATTCACCAATTAAGATGTTAAAAAAAAAATGCTAAAAATCTGTATGTCGTTCTGCACCTATGTTAATATTGGTGTTAAATTTTAATTTTCTTAAGTTTAACTCTAGTATTTAAATCTGTAAAGCCAGCATTGTTATGAAATATCTTTTTTTTTTTTTTCTGTGTAGAAAACAGTGGAGCTATGACCTTTTGCCAGTGTTTTCCCAAGAAAACCATGACATAATTTCTGCAGCTTAGTAGTCATTCCAGGACTTCTATAAACTGAGTTCAGAATATTTTATTCCTACATGTGTTCATGTTACTTTTCTCTGTTGTCAAAGTACCATTTAGCACTTTATCTTGAATTTCCTTTCTTTCATATTATTGTTGTCTTTTAATATTAGAATAACTTTTGCTAATATTTGTACAAATCTGTTTTGCAAAAATGCACTCATATCTAAACCACAGGAGAATTACATTGCTTTATTCGTGAACTCCCTCTGAAACAGAACAGGGTAGCTTTATATTACAAGATGTATCAGGAAAATGCAATCCCTCTTTTCTATTCATTTTGATGTGCGATCAAACTACAGCTTGTATGTTTGCCAGTGCCTTCAGAATGCACAGGATATATTGTAGAAATGGCATTTTCTTAATGATACACATTTTTGTAATTACTTTTTTTCCTTTAATGGAAAATAACACCAGGTAGTGATTACAAAATAAAATAATGCAGATAAATGCCTGTTTTGAGTTTTTCCATCTCATGTATGTCCTTAGCATAACAGCCATTCGATTGTATTTTTGTTCTCCTTTTTTCTCACTGCTTAAAGCCCCATAAATTAATTTTTAGTGCGGAAGTCAATTTTGAGAGTACTTACTGGGGAAGACAGATTAAGGAAGCAATTTCACAATAATACTTTGCAGCTTTTACTTAAAAGTAGCAATTTATAATCTTGCAGCTCCTGGTCAACCTCCTATACATAAGCCTGTGATAATATTTCCATTAAAAAAATTTCTTTGCATCTCAGCCATTAAAACTTTCCACAGGGTTAAATGTTCACTTGCTCGGTTTTGGCCTGGAAGAAATTTCATTCTGGCATCAGCAGGCCTTGATGGCCCTGCCAGGCTGCCCAGGGGCCTCCCCTGGCACATGGCCCAGGAGGCTGCTTACGCTCAGTCCCGGCCAGGCTGTAGGGGTGCTGCCCCAGCCCGGTTCCCCAGCTTTAGCTGGGATTTCCTGAGTCCACCCACACCTCCTCCCTGCCTTGTCCTTCCCCTGAGGATCAGGACCTTTGGTGGGACCCACATCTGGCAGGACCCTGCTGCACTGGCCTGGGCCATCGGCACTATAGGAGGGCCCCGCTGTGGGTGAGGATCTGTCCAGGCCTATGTCGTGGTCACCCTGGGCTGCTGGTTACCCCCAGGGAGCAGCCGGCCCCGCTGTTCCCCGACGGTCAGCGTGGGATGGGGTTCCTGGGGTGGCCGGGCAGGGTAGCCCGCCAGGCTGGCCCAGGCCGTGAAGGCCTACTAGTGCCCTCAGGGCCCTGGCATTTCGCAGAACAGTATTAAGGTTAGGCACTCATCCACTTCTGTGAGATGTGGTAGTGACACAAGCATGCATTTTGAATGTTTAGACATTTTTCAATGATAATTAAAATAAATAAAAATTAGATTAAATTCCCAGCCAATCACAGGAAATAAGCAGCGAGCTGGGCAACAATTCCCAGTCATCTTAGCTGAGGGTGGGGGGAAGGGAGAGGAAAGCCTTCTGTTTCAAAATCTGGTGATCAGTTTAAAGCTGAACATGTGAAGAGGCACCAGAGCGCTCTGCCTGAAATTTGCTAGAGAATCTGTGGAGCCTCGATTGCTGAAAGCAGTTAAAAATGAAATTTGGGTTCATGAGTCAAGGAGATCTTAAATGAAAATAATTGGTTCCCTTGAAATAGTTAATCCAAACTTTATATTAAATTTTATGGTCTTTATTCCTCTCTAGTTTGGTCTCCTAGTTCTTCCTTTAAGCATACCTGTAAGTTGAAGGTAAAAATGTTAAGTTTCCTGGGCAGTGCCTTTATATGGGCTACCAACCAGGCACAGAATACTGGTTTTTTTTGATCCTCACAAATCTCCCTAGTGATTTTTACCACATTATTACATAGTTGTACTATTCTATGTCAGAATAATGTGATTTTATGCAAGTAGAATATCTGCTAATATATACTAACACAGACTGTCACCAAGATGTAGTGCAGTTACATTAATTGTACAAATACACTGTAGTCAGCTGCAATTTGCTTCAACACTAAGAGAGCATTTATATTGGAAAAGCTGAGATTGTGAACTCAGGAAATTGTGGGCTTTGTACACCAAAACACAGCAGGGTTTTAATGTAACCCCAAAGTTTTCTAGGGCATCCAGGGAGAAGATCTTAAAGGTCTTTCCCAACCTTAACTGTTCTATGATTCTATGACTGATAGTTTTCCTCCTGTGCTGTATTTATGTTACTGTAGACACTGTAAGTCCGTAAGACCAAGGTTCTAATTGATTGGCTTTTGAGCAAATGCAAGGTAAAATACCGAATGCAATATGAGCATAGGGTAACATGAATACCAAATGGAAGGGGCGGGGGGGGGAATCAAACAACCTCAAACCTATAAACCCAATTTTACAGCTGGAGGAAAGAGGCACAAGCAGAATGATTTAAGGAGAGGAGAACCCAATATATTCATTTGCTCTTTAGTCATTTGCCTTACTTACAGAATCAGTGCTCCATTTTAGGGTTTCATATCCTCAGTATTTTTTTTTTTTTGTTTAGTACTAGGCAAACTCAAGTGCATTATCCCTGGTGGTTTAACCTGCCCCATAGCAAAACTACAGTTCTGGTTGAATATTGTAGCTCAGATAATCCTTCACAGTTCAAATTTTGATTATGTGTGTGTAAGAAAGGTTTTTTGAATGGCAAACATAGGAAATGTAATCTTTTGTAAGATAATAGCAATACAGCAGCAGTACTGCAAGCTAATTTTTCCCAGCGGTGTTTGAAAAAACAATCTCTAATAGAAAAGAGTAAATTTTTGGTGTCCATACAGCGTGTTGATCATTCCAGCAACAGTTGGTGTGATTACAAAATGTATTTAATGGATTTTAAGACTGTTGTTGTTATTGTTAGTGGTAAGCCTGAGGCCTATGCATCTTAACCTTTAGAACCTCTCTGTGCTACACACAAAAATAAGAAAGTAATCTCTTCTCTACCAAACCCACAAGTAGAGTCAGAAAATATGTGGGTGTAGAGAACAGACAAAGACAAGCAGAAAGGGGAAGGAAAAAATTGAAAGAAAATGTCTCTTCACCACTTCCCTAATTGATGTGATCATTTGACCCATGCAAAATAAATTAACATCACTAAGCTTATTCATTTTGGGCAATATGCCACACCTTCTTTGTGGATCAAGAGCTCTGGCTTAACATGCAATGATTATTGTCTTACTTGCCAGATCTCTCAAAATATTTGGGACTCCCTTGCTCAGTTTCCTCTTTTTTGTGCAGAAGGGAAAGGCAAACTGGAGTTAGCCAAGAGAACAATTAGGCTTATGAACAGCAAAGGCAGAAGGGACCATCAAACAATGGAGCAATATCACTAGTCATCTTCCCCCAAAATTGAACTAGTATTTGCTAGTAGACTTGGTTTGTTCTTCCCTTTGCTCTTTTCATCTGCTTCTGCCAACAGTAGACTTGGGGAGGACAGATGAACAGGGTAGAAGAAGATAGTATGCATGACTTACATTGACAAAGATGTGGGTGCCAGTTTTGGAATCAGAATTTTGAAAACAGACTAAGGAGACTAAGAGACTAAAACTCTTTGATTTTTAAGGGCATACCGTGGTGGTGCTTTTGCTCTGCTCTTACTTTTCCTTGAGTTGGCAAAACTGGTCCTCTTCATACCTTACTGAAAATCAACATAAATAAATAGGGATATATTAATTACTTTAGATGATAATAGAAACTAATTCCTTGGCATTCATAGTAATATTTTGGACATGCAAGGAAAAAAATATGCAATTTTCATTGGTCCATATGAGCTTAAGAGCCTTGCTCAGAAGGTAAGCCCATTAAAGACAGCAAGCTATGATCTGCCAGTCCTGACCAATGGTCAGACTAGTGTCTCTTGCTAAGCCATTGGGACTGCAGAATCTTCTAACCCAGGCTGTAACCTTTAGCTTCCTGAATACTTAAATATTTTTGTTTTAGTACTTGCTTGAGCAATTAGTTTACAAGTAGAAGAAACTGTGCCAGTTGGGCACATCTGTGGCCATGTGACTATAATTTCCAAACAATCCCCTTTTTGGCAGCAACAGGTGAAAATTTCCTGTGTCGCAGATATGATAGGGAAATGGCGAATACAGTGGGAGTTATATCTGAAAAGACAGGATAGTTATGGTGTCTACTAACTTGGTATGCATTTCGCTGTAGCCAATTATTGCTAAAAACATCACAGTTTCCAATTCAGTTTTTAAGCAGTATGTTAATAGTACCTGCTAGTTAATCAGTGAAAGATAAGATTCTTTGGGTACATCTAAGTGCAAAAATATGAAGATTAAATATTCTGAGAGTCTGTTTTCTGTGTACTCAACACCAGATTTCTCCAAGTTTTTGGATCTTGATAAGTGGAAATGTAGGCAGAACTGAATCCCAGTGAGTTTGTAGTATGACATTAGGAGTATTGCTTTTGCAAGAATCTGTAGCTTTTTTTATCTACTATTAGGAGACAATGCTTTTTTATCTGTGTATTAAGCATTAGTACTTTAAGGTGCAGCTTGTAGTACATGCTTGCAATGAGAAATCTGGGAATTTCTTCTCAAGTTGTTCAGATATTGTATTTGAGAGAATTCACAAAGCCATGACTAATAAGCATGCTGTTCTGGGAGCTGGCACAAGAACCATGATTTTCTCTGCCAAAAGAGCACTGTCATGGCTGTTTAGTACCCAGTACTTCCAAAAGTAATCTTCCAAAATTTTGGGAGTGGGAGGAGTCATGTTGTGGGATGGAAATGTGAACAAATTTGACAGCAGACTGGTCGACAGGTTCTTTCACTGCATAGACATGTTCCCTCACAAAATTTGTAATTGGTGCCATAAATGGCATTTAAACAGGTTTATAGTATATTTAAAGAGTTATAATGTTTAACTTGGCTGAGTCCCTCCTAACTCTTAAATGTTAGACCTACCCTGTAACTAGTATGGAGCCAGTGAGTTGTGAAAGAAGATTGCTTAAACTATAAAAATATTGTTTGTGGTGTTTATATTGAATGTCAAATTAAGATATTCTGGTCACACAGAGTGCTGGACATATTTACTCCCTCCCCCTCCCAGTTTATGAAGCTGAGTTTCAAAAGAACTTTTTAAGAATCAGTAAATCTACATATCTGTAAAGTTGAGAGCGTGGCAGCTGGAATCAATATATTAACAAGGGTGCTTTTGGTGTATCTTCCTTTATTCTACCTGGTCTTGAAAAACTCTCTCAGAAACCATGAGGAAGGCTGAGAAATTATTAAACCCATTATCTTTCTCCTTTGAGACTTTATATATTTAATGGACTGGTTTTCTTCACTGATACATAGAGCTGTATAGGTTTATTTGTTTACTTCCAGTCACAAGAGTTTCATCATGTATCTTTCTTGTTCTGAAGAAGACGCCCTGCCTTGTCCCCCTGCCCTTCCGCCCCAACCCCCGTGGCTTTACCTGTGCAATTTTGCAAACTGCATTAGTGTTAGTGGGATTAAGCTGTTGGGTTGAATTCCTACTGTTGTCATGGAAGTCAGGCAAAATTCCCTTTTAAATATTAATTATTTTATAAAGCTGGTTGAAGACCAGTAATGTCTACCCTTCTAAATATTGTCTTTCTCAAATATTTGTTGAAAAATCAGGAGAAAATTTACAAAACACAAAGCAAAGTCTGTATGAGTTGCTAGGAATTTGTCTCATTGATGGTCGCTATTGACAGGGACAATCTGTATTGAAAGAATTGTTGAGATGATTGTTCTTATTATTTGTCCTTAGTTGTCATAATTAATACAGCTGTCAAGCACAAAACATTTTTCCGTTGTAGACAAAGTCTGTGCTTGTCAACTCAACAATCTATCAGTAAATGGAAAACAAGGTGTTGAGATGGGATGATGCCACCCAATGGTACAAGAGTCAACAGGATACTGACAGCCTTCTGGAAGTTTTGCACCAAAGCTCAATCATGGTTGATATGAGGGTGAGTTTGGTTAATACTCCAGAAAGTTTTCTGACTCTTGTTGCTGCATAGATAAAACTTGGATTTATGGTGAACGAGAGTTTTTGCATGTAAGGGACTAACAGTGAAAAGTAAATCAGAATTCTTTTGTATTGATTAGGAGTGTCACTAACAGTTTAATCAGGTTTGGAGAGATGGGAATGAACCTGCCTGTGTAGATTAATCAGTGGACTAACTTCTCAGGCAGGAGATAAATGAAAATAAATGACTGCACAAGAACAAAGTCTGTTGAGACTAGTCTAATATTGTAAGTGTCTCCCTCAAAGGCTAGTACCTGATGAACATTTGGAGCTTTCCTCTTTTCTGTGTGCAAATAAACAAGAAAAAACAAACCCAAGGTTGAATGCCAGGATGGAGAGAGGACAGGAAGAAGAGAACAGAAAATCAAGTCTAAAATTTTAGTAAACAGGCAGGCAGCTACAGGTTAGTGGTAAAGAAATACCACAAAAATGGAAAAAAAAAATTATAGTGTATTTGGCAGGCTGACAACATTTATTTAAAGACAGATTTTTTCATTCTCTGAGTTTTAGATCTTAAAATTGGCAGACATTACACTGAAGACTGCTTTTTTCTCAACATTTTGAAAAGCAGTCTTTGGAGTTATATTCTTTTTTGGCATGCACGGAGGGTAGCAAGTAAGTGATATAGTATGAAGAAAAGTCTGTGAAGTACATACAAATGCATGTATAGTACTTAAAAAAGCTTTTTCCCTGAGGAACAGTTACTTGCTTAGAAACAAAATTATCCAAGGAAACATTTCCATGCAACAAAATGTGGTAACACGCAATGAAAATAGACCTTAGCATGACAGCAGACGTGCTAAGCAAATTAATATTCTGAGCATTAACTTCACAGCATGTGGCTAGTAAAATTCCATGCAGGTGCATAGCTATTTATATAAATATTTGTTATGATCATAATGAATTCTTGAAAAGATATTTTAGTAGAGGAGGAAAGGGATTCAGTGGTGGTTTGTTAAAATAAATATTAAAAAAAAATTATTCCTTTTCAAACTTCTGATTTGGGTGAAGAATTGAAGCTCATAACCAAATGAAAAAACAGCAGGTGGGAACCTGGAGTTGGGAAATACTAATTGCTGGCACCACCATCCTGAAATATCTTGTGAAACTGATATCCTGATCGATGAGTTTTTAAAACTCGGTGTCATCCTAGCTCAAGCAGAGCTATTAATAGACAGACTTCCCCTCTCTGCACCTCCCCCCCTTTCTACAGAGCTGTTGCTCTGCTGAGAGGAACAAGGGAAGTATTACCTTTGCAGCAGCATGCTGTCACTGTGGAGAGCATGACACAGAATCTCTGAGTAGGATCTTGTCTAACAAAATAGGGAAAGGAATCAAGCTCTCTTGCATTTAAAGAGAGCTATGCAGCCAGTCTACCCCCTACTCTCATCATTCCTTGAAAACATTGTTGGGAGTAGGAAAGGGTTGTGTGGTATTTCTCTTATTTACCTGGGTTCATCTTCTAATTCTTCTGAATCTAGATAGCTTATCCACTCCCCAGCAATTTGGTTTGAGTGATGGAGAAAGCAGCTTTCTGCTGAAGAGAACGCAAAACTCACTTTAATTTTTCTCATAGTCTGCATTGCCATCAGAATACAACTAGTAGTTATATGAAATTCATATGCAGCTAGGTCTTAATTCCCAACAGATACAAGGAAGCTGGTACTGCAGCTGGGAATTTGTCAAACCATTTGCTGTCTGAAACACACATAAATGAAGGGAAGGAACCAAAGGGTGTGGGGATTGTGGCAATGAAAGTGTATAGGATTTGGGGTGTCCTTAGTGCCTTTGTTATAAATCTTTCTATCTTGTTCACTTTCATGTCTATTCTGGGAAGAGAGGGTCATGCTAAATTGAAGAGTCATCTAAGATTAAAGTCTGCTTTATGTTTGGGCCTCTGTAGTACTTGCTGGGACTATCAGCCAGCCTTATCTATTTGTAACTGGCAGAGCGAAAATCAGAGAAAAGAATTTAAGATTCATAGGAAATATTTAAAACATCTGCAAAGATGGTTTAAGCACATTTCCTCATGCTATCTCTAAAGGCAAATTAAAAAAAAAAAAGGGCATCTAAATGTTCAGATATTACAAGATTTAATATTGGTTTCAACAGTCTCTAGGTTTTTTTTTTATCTTTAATAAGCACATCTGTAAGGGCCTTAAAGCTATCAGTACAGCCTAATTTTCCTTCCAACTTCCTGCCACTCATTTCCCCTCCAAGGGATAACATAATCTAGTTTAGAATGAAATAAATCTAATAGTGATTTGCAATGTATGAATGACAGACTAAATTGTGTCCCTTAACTCTATAAAGAAGGAACTCAAAGTGAAGAGAGAGCTTAGAAACAACCTAATCTTCAGCTAAAGTTGTTGCAACTATAACAAATCAAGATGGTGATGGGAGAATAAGGGAGGAGCATTAGCTTGTAATGAGAGCTTTCTACCTTTTCAGAAAACGTGGCCAAAGAGTCTCTTCATTATAAAATATAGAAAAGCAAAGGAATATTTGGGATGTTTTACTCCTATATTTTTTTTCAAAGGTTTTTAATGTTACCCAATGAATGCAGACTATCTCTTGATGAACTCTATCCATTTCTGTTCCTTTGCATCATTTAGATGGCTCAGAGAAAGCAAAAAAAGCAAATGTGAGTGATGGAGTTTCCATATTAGTTTCTATACTGGTATCTTATTCAGAAATGAGACATGGCAAATTGTTATCAGATTTTCTTGTGGATATTAGGTTTCTGAGAAATTGACAACCAGGTAAAAGTTGCAGTCAGCTTTTAGGTGCCTCGTTCATACTGAGGATCAGCCTTTACAAAATAAATTCTAGGTTAAGACAGCATGACCTTGACTTTTTTTTTTTTACTTACTTTCTGAAGTTGTATTGACTACAATTTGCCAGGATCACTGTCATCAAATCAGTTACCAAATATAAAACTCAGTCAGTCTTCCTTTATTTATTGAAAACTAACAATTGGTTGCAACAATAAAGATTTTAGCTCTATTGAGGAAGGAGGAAAACCTTTATTACTACTTTCAAAGCTCAGAAAGTACAATATTAGACACAAATTTCTTATTGCAAAACAAGTGATTAAGTGCCCTCCTATGATTTTAAATCTTGATACTATATGGGTATTATTTGCCTGTAAGCTTAGATTTAATTCTAAATGAAAACACTACAGTCAGGCTTATGGAATCAAGGACCAAAATAGAATGAGCTCTATTCTGCTATTGATGTGCTAGTCATACTCCTACGGAGAACTTTCATACACTTCTAAAGGGAAAAGAAAGTGCCACCTGCATATAACAAAGTATTACATCCATTTTTTCATCCATACTTCAGTACAGAAAAGAACAGCTGATCTGAACTCTAGGTAAAATAAGGGGAAAAGATAAGGCTCTTTCCCAGATTAAATGATGATATTTGTAGTCAGTTATATGATTACTGACATGAAAGGAGAAAATGCAGAGAACAGTTTCAGTCTAATTTGTGCCCCAGGGATTGATGTAGGTCTGCAGGTAAGCAGCCTAATTGTATGAGAGATTTGTTGTGTGCAGTATTCTATCAAATGTGAAGCTGTCGTGACCCTGAGTACATTTATACTAGATAATTGAATGTCTGCATTCTCTTTTTTAAGCCTACCTAGCTTTTTTGAGAAAAGGAAAGGTTCAAGGTGTGAAATTTGCAATCTTTCAAGTTACATAGGTGTCTGGAAGCTTTTTTTAAGAGGCTTGGGAGCATGTGATTTGAAATGTATACCTGAGGATCTGCAACAGTATTTTCTAATGTTTACAGCTTCCTGAACCATATGAGAAGATGAGACACACACTGGCTAAAGCATGCCATTGACATCAGTGTTGATAGCAGTGTCTTCCACTGAAAAAGTAACTTCCATCAAAGAGTGATTTTAGCGCTTTATAGTTCCGAATACCCAAAGCTCTGTGAGGCTCGGTTTATTATCTCTGTTCTGTGGAAGCATATATTGGAGATTACAGATAGTCACTCTGTAGGGGCACAAAAAGTGAATAGTTGGAGAGCATAGGAGACTTGGTGGCTGGAGAAAATTCCTTAGAATAGCAGATTTAAAGAGCTTAATCACTTTGGTTTATTAAGAAGAGGATTGATGTGTGATTTGGTTTTGCTGTAGTAAGTATCTTTGTGGAAGAAAGTAAAAGACTGTTTAATATAATAAAGGCTTGACAAGAATCAATATCTTGAAGTTGATGCTGGACAAACTAAAATGGAAAATAAGGCATAAAACGTTAATAGTGTGAGTGACTGTCCACTGAATATTCTATCAAGAGAAAATGAAGACTTACCGTCTCTTTCTTTGTTCGTGTTGGGAATGAACATTTTTTCCTGAAAGATGCACTTTATCAAAACATAAATTATCCTTCAGTTAAAATGCCAATACTTTACTCTCTTCAGAAGTAAGCTGGTGAAGCTCAATGGCTTGTGGAGTACAAGACATCAAGCTAAATTCATTAACAGTTTCCAGTCTTAAGTCTTATGCAATTTATCTTGGGATCCTACTATACTTTCTTGATGTACCTGTGTAAAGAATAATGACAATCTGTATGTCATGGAAACATTTATGTGGAACTTAGATATCTAAGACCCCTTTCCTTCTCAGGATAGAGTATTGAAAGGCAGGAACTGTACAGAAGTGGAGTTTGTGCCTTCTGAAAAGTTTTTTATTTATTTATTTATTTTTTACTCCATGTCGTGGTTTAACCCCAGCTAGCAACTAAGCACCACACAGCCGCTCGCTCACTCCCCGCTTTGGGATGGGGGAGAGAATCGGAAGGGTAAAAGGGAGAGAACTTGTGGGTTGAGATAAGAACAGTTTAATAATTGAAGTAAAATAAAATAGAACAGTTAAATAGCTGCGCACGCAAACAAGGCAAAACAAGGAATTAATTCGCTACTTCCCATGGGCAGGCGGGTGTTCGGCCATCCCCAGGAAAGCAGGGCTCCATCACGCGTAACGGTTACGTGGGAAGACAAACGCCATCACGCCAGATGTCCCCCCCCTTCCTTCTTCTTCCCCCAGCTTATATACTGAGCATGACGTCATATGGTATGGAATAGCTCTTTGGCCAGTCTGGGTCAGCGCCCCTGGCTGTGCTCCCTCCCAGCCGCCCCGTGCACCGGGCAGAGCACGGGAAGCTGAAAAGTCCTTGACCAATGCAAGCGCTACTTAGCGACTATTTAGCGGTACTTAGCATCGACATTGTTCTCAATCTAAACCCAAATAACAGCCCCATACCGGCTACCAGGAAGAAAATTAACTCTATCCTACCTGAAACCAGGACAGTATCCACCCCTTATTCCATACCATTTACGTCATGCACAGGTCCCACATTATCCAATACATCCTCTTTAACCACCACCCCTCTTCCCGTCCTTTGATACAATACACAGCTATCATTCCCTTAGTCTATGGACCACCCCTGGGAAATGTTTGTAGTTCATTTAGTCCATGACTTTGGGCTCCATCGGTGACGGTGGTCACTCAGGACAGGAGAGGCAGCGTGTTGTGCGGATTTATTGGGCACCAAAGCCGGCTCAGGTCGGGTCACTGCTGCACTTGCACTGCTTCTTGTAAGGCTTCTCCTCCATTGGTTCAGGTAGTTCCTGCTATGGTAATTCCTATAACATGCAACTCAGATCATGGGTTACAACAATTTAAAGGTATTTCCATTACAATCTCCACCCCTGGCTCCTTTTGGCCAGGTTATAGGGTTTAACATCGCAATGAACTCCTCCCCTTGCTGCTAGCCTGGCTAGCAACAAGGGGTTCCTGCTATAGTAATTCCCACAGCATGCAACTCAAATCCCGGGTCACAACAATTTAAAGGTATATCCATTACAATCTCCACCCCTGGCCCCTTTGGGCCAGGTTATAGGATTTAACACTGCAATGGACTCCTCCCCTTGCCCCTGCTCTGGCGTGGGGTTCCTCCCCTGGCAGACAGTCCTCCATTAACTTCTCCAACATGAGTCCTTCCCACGGGCTGCAGTTCTTCACAAACTGCTCCAGCGTGGGTCCCCTGTGGGATCACGAGTCCTGCTAGCAAACCTGCTCCAGCGTGGGCTCCTCTCTCCACGGGTCCACAGGTCCTGCCAGCAGCCTGCTCCAGCGCGGGCTTCCCACAGGGTCACAGCCTCCTTCGGGCATCCACCTGCTCCAGCATGGGGTCCTCCATGGGCTGCAGGTAGATCTCTGCTCCACACTTAACTTCCATGGGCTGCTCTGGCATGGGATTATCCACGTTCACAGATGCTTTGGGGTGTCATGCTCCCGCAGGGACTCATCCACAGGTCACAGTCCCTTCGACTCGAGTTCACACTGGAGTTCCAGCCTGTCCAGTACAGCAGTACAGAAAAACAGCAGAGATGCCCTGGCCATCTGCCAGCCCAGGCGCATGGCCATTGCTGTTATCAAAATGTCCCAGGCACAGCACAGTAAGGTGATGAGCAGTACAGCAAGCAGAAAAGCAAAAAACAGCCACTAACGAGCACTAGGCTCTAATATACAGTAAGGCAAGCAAGCCCCGTGGCAAACACAGAAGCCTGCCGATTAACAAGTAAACAGCAATAACAGCTATAAATTTTATCTAGCACATTCCAATTAAATCTGTTGTTATCTCGAACCCTTCAAGCCCCACGTTGGGCGCCAAAAAAGACTGTCGTGGTTTAACCCCAGCTAGCAACTAAGCACCACACAGCCGCTCGCTCACTCCCCGCTTTGGGATGGGGGAGAGAATCGGAAGGGTAAAAGGGAGAGAACTTGTGGGTTGAGATAAGAACAGTTTAATAATTGAAGTAAAATAAAATAGAACAGTTAAATAGCTGCGCACGCAAACAAGGCAAAGCAAGGAATTAATTCGCTACTTCCCATGGGCAGGCGGGTGTTCGGCCATCCCCAGGAAAGCCGGGCTCCATCACGCGTAACGGTTACGTGGGAAGACAAACGCCATCACGCCAGATGTCCCCCCCTTCCTTCTTCTTCCCCCAGCTTATATACTGAGCATGACGTCATATGGTATGGAATAACTCTTTGGCCAGTCTGGGTCAGCGCCCCTGGCTGTGCTCCCTCCCAGCCGCCCCGTGCACCGGGCAGAGCACGGGAAGCTGAAAAGTCCTTGACCAATGCAAGCGCTACTTAGCGACTATTTAGCGACTATTTAGCGGTACTTAGCATCGACATTGTTCTCAATCTAAACCCAAATAACAGCCCCATACCGGCTACCAGGAAGAAAATTAACTCTATCCTACCTGAAACCAGGACACTCCACCAGTAAAACTTGAGGTGGGAACACTGTACATCACACCTGCTCATTTGCATATCTAGGGTAACCTACTAAGTGTAGAGCTAGAAAAAAAATGTTTTGTTTCTTGTTCTGATTTAGCTTCTAAAATGCTTTTCCTCTTGTTTAGTCACTCAAGTGTCCATTATATGACAAGTACATATCATGCAAGGATAGTGCATATAGACAGGACTAAACTGGTCAGTGTTCTAATGTAGCTCAAAGTTATTTCAATATGTATTTCAGATAAATAAATGACCATTTTTAATCATATGTGGAATTTTTATATTACATACATGTCTTCAGATGCATAGAGTGTTTACTATTCAAACATTCCTGTTTTCACAAATATTAATATCTGTATTTATTATCTTATTAACATGTGTGAAATTTCCATACAAGTCAATCTATATGGAGTATACTCATCAATAAAAAGTGCAAGACTATCATACCACCTTTTATACACTTCCATCTGCATCCTCGCAAACTAAAAGAAAGAGAAAAGAGGAAAATTGAGTTGCAGCGTGTACCTTCAGCTCCACAGATTTGAACTTTGTCATGTGGATTGAAGAAATTGAGAAATCCCTTACAGAAAATACTGGCCATGAAAATTGTCAATCATCTTGATTAATAATCTCACAATGTTATATTAACATACTATCAGAAAAGGTAGTCCATTCGTACATGTCATAAACATTTTCTATAGTTTCTTACAATACGTTGGAAGGCAATGAAGGACTTAAAGCATGGGTGATGTATATTTCTATAATGTAAGTTATAGGAACATCATGAACATGAAATGTAGTTAATATAAAAAAAATTGAAATGTATTTTAAGTACCTTATATGCTCTTTTATTCTCCCGCGAATGATGGTGACTTTAAGTCTTTCATTTGTTTCTCTTAAAATGAAGTTTATATCTGTCCCTGTACGCTCACAATATGTAATGAAAAATGAGTAGGCAGAAGAAGATTAGTCTCATGCATATTTAAAAATCTAAAGACAGAGACCCTTTTACACTGGAAAAAATACAGTAATTTCTTTCTTATGGAGTGTTTAGTCTTTGCTGTTTGTCCAAATTGAAAGTATTGTATGAGAACCCAAAAATATTTTGATTCTTACTTACTGTACAATATACACTTTAACATAACAAAACTGTTATTCTGCTCATTAAAACTGCTCATGTTATCAGTAAGAAAGGCATAAAGAATTATTGCATATGGCCAGTCTATATCAAAGCAAAATCATTATGCCACTCTAGTAAATGAAAAAAATTTCATACCTTGCACAGATTATTTTAGTTGTGCATGTATTTGAATATCTATCACTCTTCAGTTATGCATTTCCATAGTATTAAATTCTTAGACATTTTTAACTGCAGTGTTCCTTGATGCACATACAGAATAGTAATGCTGGCATGAAAACTTTTCTGTTTTTCTCAAAAATTAATCAGAGGGGGGAGTTGAAGATGATACTTTATTTTACCTTTTTTTGGTCCACAACTATATTAGTAATACTAATGCATTTTGGGAAAGGGAAGAAATATATGTAAAACAAAAATATTGCTTGAATAGAGCTAGTATAGCTTTTCAAAGTACATGAGACTGCAAACCTTGATGCTTATGGAAACACAGAGGTTGTTCCATATGTATATGTTTATTTACCAGTACGGAACTGAAGTAGTGTCGCAATCAGTCAGGAACAAGTCTTTCAACTCCTTGTTTTTCCTAAGGCCATAATTCACCATCAGACTTAGTGTGAGTGTAAAAGCATGTCTGTCAGTGAAGTTGCAATAATTTATAACATCAAATATATTTATGCCATTGTGTATGATAAATATAACCCATCTTAAGGCCTCAGGGATGCATGCAAGCTGCTAGAAAAGGTTGAATGTATTACAGAATATTGGTTATGGTAGTCTGTTCCATCTAAACAAGCAGAAAGAAGGGAGGGAAGCCCCCTATGGACTTATAAGGCCAGTCTAATTACTTTTATTTGGCTTGTACCAAGATTTACAGTACTGATGGATTGATGATTCTGCAGTTAATGAAGTTTGGAGATGATTTTCCTTAGTATTCAAAATGCTAATTCTTCTAGCTTTCCAGAGTGTCTTCTGTGGGATGTGCCAAACAGATAATAAAGAATATAGAGAATTACTAATAGAGTCATAAGTGAAAGAATTACCACACCGTGAACTAAATGTAGGTATATGGATTCTGTTGCTACACAGACAGAAGGGACTTTTAGTACTGCAGCATTAGGTGAACATACAAAAAGCAAGCTTCGCATATTTTCTTCCATGTGAGGGTTTTTTATTGCTTGTGATGATGTGATGAAAGGATTCAAATACTTGCATGATTTTCTACAGCATTAGCAGTAAAAAGCCCCTCAAATTATAATACACAAATAATTGTTACCTATGGTAAATTTCAATGCTAAATTTTCAAAATTTAGTATCCAAAAATAAGTATCTGAGTCCAATGTTTTAATGTTCTAATTTACAGAAGTACTGAGCACTCAGAACTGCTGCGGAATTCAGTGGGATATGAATGTTCAGCCCACAGATCATATTGCTTTAGAGTCAAATGCCTAAACTTCACATGAGAATTTTAGTTTTCAGTAGTTCTAGTAAAAATAATTGTAAATACTTTTAAATAGTGAAATTTTGTTTGAGGTTTTGTTGGCATATTTGTTTCTTAATAAAACTGTTGTGAAAATGTTTTTCAATTAGCTGCAACTCCTCCCCAGCTCTTATTCAACTCAGAATTTTGGGTCTGTCAATCTGACACCTTTGTTAAAAAAACATCCTTGGGCAGTGTCATCACAAAAATAGATCTACCCACACAAATTTTCGTAACACTGCTTTACATGTAGACAAGTCGGATTTTTGGAATAGTGATGGGATGGTGGTTGTGCTAATATGCTAATCAAGAATACTGTGCAAAAGTTTGTCCTATGTGGTTTGTAACTTAAAGTCTGTGATCAAATGCCTTATGTTAGAAAGAATACTTAAGGTCCAACTGTTCCATAAAGCAGAATCCTGATAAATCTTCTATCATGCTAGTGCATTTAATGGCTAATGATCATTGCAGTACACTTTTTTAGATAAGCACGTATTGAATAGAAACATGTTCTTTACAGCCATCATCAGAGATAGATTAGTAAGTGTATATTTAAGTCCTTACTGCATTACCTGCTACTACACTATACTTGCTTTTCCCAGAAGTCCTGGGACACTACTCTTCCTAGTTCTCCAATAGATTTGACTTAGTTTCTTCCTGTTTCAGTCTAGACAAGCCCTTTGGGATTAAAGGTGTTTTGAGTATTCTAGTAATAGTCTTTATGGTATTCCCAGTCAGCAATGTAGAACCCTACTAAATCATGTTCTAATAGAAACTCATGTTATTTCTGTGAATAAGTTGTAGCTTACAATTCTCATCTGTTCTTTTTCCTGAGCTTCACTAAGCCCTTGACTAGGCAAGAATTTGGAAGCTCAGCCCTTGGGTTCTAATGTCACTTGCTGTGTCTTCCTTTTCCTCTTGGTATCTCTAAGCTTCCAGGTTATATCAGTGTTCTACCTTGCTAAGTGTGTTTATGCAGATATGCTCCTTCAAGAGGATGTAAAATGATTTTACTTATTTTTTAAATTCTCTTTTACAATGTTGATTTAGAGAAAATTATTCATCATCTATTTTTTTTCTGTACCATCTTCCATAAATTAAAAATTCAACACCTGTGCAATGGTTGTGCATCTTATCCCAAACACACATTCTGCAGAGCCAGAGGTTTCTGCCCTTGCTTTAACTTAACAGCTGGTAATATTTGTTGTGCTAATTCACTTACATGGAAATACTGATGCAAGTGTTACTAATTGGGAGTTAGGGTTTTTTTTCCAATTTTTAGTACAAGACAAAACATAGTGTATTTTTCCCTCCAGTTTCACTTGGCAACAGGAGCAGGAGTGAGGCTAAGTATTGAACGCAGGGAAGAAAGACAGAGTTGTCCTGTAGGAAGCAAAGATGAACAGTCTGACCTTTCATCAGAGGCCAATCTTCTTGACCAGATGTAACTCATTTCAGTATATCAGAGGCAACTGCAGTTTCCTGGTCAGAAGGAACATCTTGCCTCCTCTTTTTGTCTTTAATTAACCTGCATGTCAATCCTTTCACCTTCTACAGATCTGAGGAAAAGCAAACCCTGTCAGAAATAATTACAAAAGGGTATAGAAGCACATTACAGAGAAAATCCTGGGCAGACAGGGACAAACTGTGGCGTGGTCCTTACATGGTGTTTTTTATAGGAAGAATTAGTGAATTAGGGAGATATTTTTTGATATTTTTCTTTCTTTGTATGAGAGAGACTGGCTGGGAAGACTGAGTTCTGAAAGGAAAGGTAATGGGCTTTGATGGAGGTGGGGGAAAGAGGCGAGATAAACAGCTACAGCAATCAGGACAAGCTGGTGTTAGTCTACTCTTGTATGTGAAAGGATGACTATTAAGTACACTCACTGAGAACGGTTTTAGCACAAAATCTCAAGGCTTGTCTGAGGCACTGTTAGTTCATGGGAAAGAAAGCTTTTTCTCTAGACCAGCTCTCTTGTCATAAACATGAATGCCTGATGTGAATTGAATAAGCTTGGCCACCTAGAGAAAATTTGAAACTCTAATGCATTTGATTTTGTAGCTAAAATGCAGTGGGAATTTAATTGTTTGAATCACCATGGTTAAATGGATATGAATCCAGTCACCCTGTAGTTCCAGTGACTTGCTTATGGCCTTCTTCAGTCAAGTAATTCAGAAGCGTTACTCAAACTTATTAACTCAGCTACCTGGTTAAGTGAAACCAAGTCCAAAGACTTAAAGGGGTCATACAGACAGTAACAGTTATGTTAGCACACAGCTTTGCAGAGTATTTCTCATATCACTTTTATTTACTGATTTGACTTCACATTTTTGTAATACAATATTTATTACATTAAACACATGCCATCAAGGCTTCCTAGGTGGCTTGTTCTCATTTTTTGCAATTATTCTCTTCAGTGTATATTGTGCTTCAAAGTTAGGTAACTATCTATGCATTTCCACTTGAATCAGCCTCTTTGACTGTTTTTACACTTGTTTTCTTTTCAATTTCATTGTTTTTGCCATCACTTTTCTATCTGGAGATGCAGAGATTAGATTGTTCTCAGTAAACTTTTTAGTGCATGATCTGCGATGTGAAATTTCTATATCTGTAAGTTCATATCTGCTCTTTTTCTCATTTTCCTTCTTTCCCAGCTTCAGTCTAGTGTATGTAATTGTAACTAATTCCTCTGGCTCTAGTGTTAAATATTAGTTCCTATATTGTGGAAGGATAAATTCTTAATTTCATATTATGATTTCTGCAGCCTTGGAACTGGATTATAGGTATAGAATATATAGATATAGAATTCTATAACATATATGGATAGATATAGAATTCTATAATATAGAATTTTTTTTCTGATATTGTAGAATATCAGAATAAAAATTAGATCATCTTATATTGGAAAAGCAACTGTGGAGTAAGTCCTGTCGTTTTAAATTACGTTAGTAATTTTTAAATCTTTTTAGGTTTGCATTAAACAGTTAAAATAGTTTGATGTAATTTGATAGATTCTAATTGAAGACTAAGCATCTATTCTGTATTGTGGAATATAGAGATAACAGATAGTGACATCCTTTGCTGGCTACTTATTTTCCAAAGCAAAAACTCCTGTGACAACTATGTTTTACAGTCATTTTATTTCTATTATACCACATGATATAATGAAAATACAATAATAGTGGTTGATGGATATTTTTTATGTTAAGAGTACAGAGTGCTTATTGCACCGTTGTTGCAAATCTTCATTTTAGTTGTCAGGCTTAAGTGCTTCCACCATAGGGAAAATAGATTATTCATAGTCTGCTATTTTTGCTAACATAATTTTATGAGTAAGGTAATTTTTAGTGAATACTAGTGAAATATCAATGAAATGATCTCTTGACTATTTTTCTTAGCAATTTATACTTTTTATTAAAAGTATAGGTGTGTTTTGTCAAATTCCTTTTTCAAGCAGTATGTACCACCTTACATAGTAAATATTTTATCAGTCTCATTGATAAAAATGTTTAATTTTAAATGCAATGAGCTTTAATGTTTTGTCTTTGTTCTTTTTTAGGTTTAGGAAAATAAGGATGTTTAATTATATGTCTTTATTGTACCTGTGTTGAATTGTGATTTCACTTTAACAACATATCTGACTAAGAACAAGGGACTGAATTTGTGAAATGCCAGTACAATGTGCATAGAAAAAGGCAATGTATAGAAAAATAGACACATCCATATACATCTCCTGGAGTATGGAATATGTAATGAAGTAAATTTTTCAAAAGCACTCAAAAGCTTCAGTTATTAGATTTCTTAAAAATATCAACCTTTAGTTTTAGCAAACTTAAGCAAAAAAATGACAGTAGCTTGCTAATGCAGTGTTCTGTTTAGATTCTGGAAGCTTAGATGTACTGAAATTAAGTGAAGGCCAGGTCATCAACATGTTAGAAAGTTCCCTCTGAAGTCAGAGGAAAAAATTCTTGTTGCTCTGAACATTTTCTACAATACAGACAAGAGCAATAAGAATAATAAAGATTAAAGCTTTTTATTAATTACTGATACTACTAATAATTAAGCTTTTCTATGTTTGCAAGATCTATGAAGCATTGAAACAAGCTATCTAGATATTTGAAATCTTTGTTCATGCAAGTATTCAGAACAGGTTAGACAAAAAAGCTTTTGAATACAGCTTTCTTTAGTGGGTTGGATCAGTTAATTTTATGGTATTCCTACAAGTTGAAGATTTTTATGGTAATTTTGGTCACTATTTATGCAAGGCTCCATCCAATCTGCTTAACTCTGCATGTGAATAATCTAGCTGAAATCCATGGAATATATAAGCAGAAATATTTACAACATTGAGACTGTAGTTTGACCCATCTGATTTCTTTCCTGTGCATCACTGTATGCCTAGGAGAAAACAGAAAGCTAGAATAAGATGCCCTGTTTTGCCAGACCAAACTTTGCCAGTAGTTGATTATTAAAAGGAATTTCATATTCAGACATTGGAAAGAATTGAACTCCAGAGCAAAATACCCCAGCAATTTAGTTAAATTCTATAGCTCTGGTCATTTAGTTTCAACAGTACAGCATCCTTCATAGTGATTAGAATTTATAATTTGCAACAGACTTGTATGAACTACATAAAGTTTGTTATGGCTTTTGGCTATACCAAACGGGAGAAACTTCTGCCATTTTAGCTTGTTAGGAAATTAATGAGTTTGATAGCTTCTTTCCAGCTAAAGCAGAGAAGCTTTTCTAACATGAGGCTGGTTCGTAGCAACAACCTGAAAACAGAAGATTGAATCTCTTCTTGAACCTAACAATTTATCTCTCAAGACTAGCTGGTTTTATAGCAAAAAATCACTTTTCACAGGACAATAAACTGTTGTGAAGATGTATGGTAAACTGTAATTTAACCTGATCTTCAGAGGTCCTTACATTTGTAGCTTCTGTCATCCTCTACTGCATTAGTAGCAGATACCAAGGAGATATGATTATTCTCATTTTGTTTTTACATTGTTATGTTCATATTCAGAGTGATGAGATTGTAGAACTAAGGCCAGCTCTGTGTTGTGTCCAAGTCTTGAGGACTTTTCTATCATGACTAGATGAAAAAATTACCTGTATATTATTTTTATTAAGAATAAATATAAGGAATATTTTTCATCTTTTGCTAAATCAATGTTTGTCAAGTAAGCAAAGATAGTTTATTTTATTTTCACAAAAATGGGGAAGTATACATACATAATAGGTATAATTTATGTTGTGATACATAGATGTATGTTATAGTACATACTGTGTATGCCATAATTCCTATTACTGACTGTACAGTACCTGTTTGGATGATACACTTTGGAAGTCTGCAAGTTCAGTTTTGAAATTTTGAGGCTTCTCATCTGCTTGCCTTAAACAATTTACTAGGTTGCGGGCTTTGTCAGCAGTGCTTAAAATCTATCTGGACTCAGTAACCTTTTTCCTAGTCAATAACATTTGCATGCACAGTGCAACAGTTTATAAGTGCATACCTGTATACCCAAGAAAATGTTCACATATTTAATATACAATTAATGAAACATCCTACTAGCCTTGTTAAATAGCACGTAGTGGCCAAAAGTGATATGAGTCATGACTGTAAGTTCTGTGTCTGTGAAAAGGATGGAAGTGTTTGGCTGGAAAAAGAATGTGTATTTCACTATTTAAGAATAGTACAATTGGAGGTTTTATAACTGGAATATGTAATTTGTTTTACCTGTCAAATTCAAAAGGTGGTGACAGGTTTTTCTGCAAATCTTCTGAGAAGTTTTAAGAGGCCAGAAAGTAATTTCTACTGTCAATTAAGCTGATTTTATTTTGATCTAAATTTCTGTGGCAATTTGCTAAATAAAAAGATTAATATTTCAAAAAGTTATCAGCCTATACAAACAGATACCAAAAGCAATTGTTCTGCAACTGGAACAACAATAGGTTTTATTAAAAACTTTATACAGTAAATGAAATTTTAGTTTTCTTGATAAAACTGTTTTTGGTGTTCCCTGAATTACTGCCATGCATAATTAGTTGTTATATTTGGGAACTGTGATAAAAATAGAGTGACCACCTACAGTTAAGGGTAATTAAGAAAAATTGCTCAAAACCAGCATACCTATTGAAAAACATGGAACAAATCTTTTTGTAATGGAACACACATATATAGTTATAGTGTTATAGAATCATACTTTTTTCTTCACAGGGTAGGATCTGTTATGTGAGTGTTGCATTAAAATAAATTACCTGGTCAAATATTTCTTTCTGAGCTTACTGGAATCAGGCTATGAAGTACTGGGCCTAAAGTATATGCCTTAAAACAGGCTAGGTGGTCACCCTATTATTCAGGTTACATTTTTACATTTGGAACAACTATGAAGGTGAGTAAGGCAAAGGCAATTCAGAATTACCACAATTTCTGCAAAAAAACCCTGCTTTATTCAGCAGAAAGATGTCTTTTACTAGAAAAGCAGCAGAAGGTGGCTGAATAAATCACTCATATCAATGCATCCTTTATATTACCCATATTCATTCAGTCCAATACATTATACATTCACATCAGTGGAAGATGTGTGGTTTAGATACTGTGCACTGCATTGAAAAAAATCAACGTTTCTGAATGTGTGTTTATTATCTTCAGTTATTCATCAGCTACTATGGACATTTTGAAATTACCTGTATCTCATTACTTCATCCACTGTTTTTTTGCAAAGTACATTGACAATTCAGGTTTGCTTTGAAAGCTCAAATGAGATTATTTTGAATGAAATAACAAAATGCTTATTAAAAAGAACCGATTGGATATCACACTTGTTACTGTAATTTATAATTCCTTCTCCCCCTTCTTCTGTTTCTCATCCTTTTTGCCCTCCTCTGCAAGCATCTTTTTCCTCCCAGAGTAATACTGGTGCTATGTACAGTATTTTGTTTACAGTAGTATAAACATTTTCAGCCTGTGACTTCATTGCTGAAATAACTCACCTCTTTCATATCAACTCTTACCTAGGAGCCGTACAGCAGACTCATTGATGTAGGTTTTTTTCTGCATGGCAGACCAGGCCAAGCTGTGGTTTCATTGCATGATGCAACTTCACCTTTTTTGGTTGTCTATGGGATTAATTATAATCTATTCTTGTATTGCCTGTGCATGCCAATGTGCTTACCATAATGGTGTATACACTGAATGCAGTCTAAGCATTAAGTGCATGAACTGGAATTAAAAGAACCCATAAAATTAGAACGTTTGAGCAACTGTAAATTATGCTTATCAATATCTTTAGTTAAGCTTTTATAGAATGAACAGGACATAATATGTATATCAGGTCTATATATTTAAAATTTCCAGCATATTACAGTAGTTTATTGACTAGATAGACAATTGCAGTGAGGTCAAGATGTGGGAAAGGAAGAGTCTACTAACTATTCTGTTGTGACAACGGCTGAATGATGCCAGTAGCATTCAGAAAGATAAACCTTTCCCTGTTGTCAACTTTAGCAGCAGGTGACGTGAAAAGAGGTAAGATTATACATAATCACTTATTAAAAGTCAGAATTTGGGAAGAATTTTGAAGTGCAACAGGTTTTTTATAATATTAAATAGACTGCAAAATAATTTAAAATGTATTGATTTACAAAACACCACTAAAATGAAATTTCATATGAAGAATTGTAACACTGCTCTAAGTTTCTTTCACAAATGACTTTGTGACCATCCTAAGCAACCTGGTATTCATATGTTCTTAAATGTATTCAAATAAATCTTTCATCAGCACAGTAGAAGATATGATTTAATGCTAATCCTATTGTTTCCTGATATAATGATGAAACAGCACTTTGGAAAGTGACTTGAAACATTGTGTCTGAACACAATTTTGTAGCGCTGTCAATCAGTGCAAATGTTGAGTGTATGTGTTCAGACATTACATTTTGTGCTTTTTTGGGGGTCAAAATTAATTTACAGATTGCAAATTAATATTCAGCTTGGTGAAGAAACATTATTTATCCCATACATTTAACTTTGAGGGCCTATAATATAAAATGTTATGATGTTTGACAAATTATAATTGTGATATATAAAGAACATATATATGTAAAGCCAAAATATGCTCTTAGTGTGTACTTTTAAGCAGGTAACTGAAAACATGCAATATATTCAAAACAATAAAAACAATAAAAAAGGGAAGAACTGTTGTCATGCCACCTACATGCTGATTATGGATTATTACACCAGTCCTTTTGTCATTCCAGTAGCTCAGTGTGTAAGTCTAACTACACATCTGTTTTCCCATGCACAGCAGCCAGGATAAAAAGGTGTTGGATGGTACAGTCCAAGCCATTTTGAGACGGTGTTGGAAAAAAGGGGCCACTATATATTCATTTTTAACATCATTATAATCCTCTTCGTACGTTGATGTAAAGTAGTTTTATATCAGGCTTGTGATAATTGATTTGAGCAACTATTACAGGTGTTGGCAATACCTTATTCCATTTGTTAATGGAGATAAAGTGACTGCTAAAAAAGAAAAGCATCGTGTCATTAATCTGCCTAAAAAAGGCTTTGCCTTTTCCATTTAGAAAAGCCATTGTGATTGAGACTGTCACTCAGGTTCCAGACTAGTTTTCTTGTCTGAAAAGTTGAACTAGGAAAGAGTTGAGTTACATTTTTAATTTCTTCTTTTTTCATTTAAACTGTTTCTATTCTTTTGCAACGTAAATGTGACTATTCAGTTAGTCTTTCATAGAATCAGCATTTTGCTTTAAGAATATGGTAATTTGCTCTTAAGATAGTCCTGGTAAATAATCAGGTACCACAGCTGGAACAGCTGTGACGTAAAAATTTGTAAGTAGGAAAATTTACTAGATTGCAGTTATATGCATGTGGAAAGTAATGCGTGGTGGAGGAGTGTATGGGTAGAGAAGCTGTGTACATGTGTTTTCTTTAAAAGGTATGTGCAATAAAGACTTTCCAGGAGTCCAGGAAAAGAAAAAGCAAAACTGATAGAAAGGACTGTCCTAAGTGTTTATATGTGCTGGGAGTGAATGTTACCTGGATTATGCCTGCAGTTGGTTTAAGGCAGAGGAATTTAAACAGATATACTGTGATGCTCAGGATATATTCAAAGATCTCAGATGGTTACTCTTGGCAGTTGAAAGGTTTTTTTACTGGAACTCACCTGTCTATTATTTCTAGTAAAGAGGAACAAGTATACAAATACAGACTTCCCCATGATAATTTACAAGGCTACTATATGTGTAATAGTTTGGATTAGGAGTAGTTGAGTTGCATGACCTATGGCACCCTAAACGTATCTTAGGTATTAAATTACTAAGGTGCTTAAAAGGACTCTTATGCTGATGGGATAGATAAGGCTAAAAGGTCCTCATGAGGAATGAGAGAGAGAATCTGAAATTATGAAAATTTGTTCGGGACTAATACATTTTCTAGTTTTATGCAGATTTTTTTAAGGAATGTACATGGTTCAAGTTATGTCTTCATTTGAAATATGAAACAATATATCCTGCCTGGTGTAACTGTGTATTAGGATTGCTTTAGAATTACCATTAACATGATACAGATAGCTTTTATGGATAATAATAGATTTGGGTGCATGCACTTAAAAAGCATGACCAAAAAAGCTGATCCAGTGATGTCAAGTTTCTACCACTTTACAGTAATTCTGGCTTTCATTGCTGAATTACATTATTCACTGACATTAAAGTCAAATAATATACCTTAGGTTGAAGTTTATTACTACTCCGTAAAAACTAGATAGTAGCCAGATATATTCATTAAAGTATCACAGGAGAGAATTCCAGAAAAAAGTCAGATGAATGAACTGGAAATATTTTAATACTCCAATTCATCTGGTACTCTTGTCATTTTCAGTTAGGGTAGTTGAATTGAGACTGAATTTCATAGGACAAGATTAGGTTTTTTATTACAGTATGTAAGTAAGCAAGAATCATATAGAAAGAATACTCAAAATCATCTAGAGGAATCCGTTTGTTACACATATCAAGCAGAAAATCAGAGTTCCATTTTATGGTGATATACAAAAGAAAAGTGATTAATAATCTTAATTTGGAGTCAGAATAGGTAGAGGACATTCTGATTTTTGAAGATTGTACGAGTTTTTTCAAAGAGTGCAGGCAGATGAAGGACACTTAAAACTTGTACAACATCAACAGAATAGAAGGGTAATAACAGGCACTGAGATGGAAGAGTAGTTGGAGCTGAAAACTGATGATGATGGTGGGCTGTTGAAAATGTTGAGTTTGAGGAAAGTGGATAGCAAATGTGAAAGGCACCTTTAGGTAATTTTAAAAGACAGCAGCTGCAAAATAGAATCACGTAAAATAGAGCAAGAAGGAATCTCAGGAAGTCACTCTTCCTTTTGCTGTAAGGTAAGAGTGGTTGTACAGAAATTTATTCAAACAGAGACTTATCTAAGAGATCAATGGTTTGTGGGCCCTCTCACACAGAAGGAGGAAATTTTAGAAATATCACATGTAGATCATTGTATTGACATATGCAAATGCAAGGATTGCAAGTGGTCCACATATCCCAGGCTGAAAAGTATTCACCACTGTTTTAAAAATCTGAGATTCATCATTCTCCCTAAAGAACCTATTCTATTGTTTAACTATATATTTTAATTGAAAAAGTTTTATGCTTCTGATATACTTCTGACTAATTTGATCCATTTCCATTCATTCAATTCAATGTGAACATGGAAAAGGGATTAGTATTCTTTTTGCAGCATTGTATGACGTGTTTGCATTTTCATGTCATCAGTTATTTTCTGTTCTCTGGAGTAAACAGCTACAACAACTTATTTCTCTTCGATACACTCTGATAAAGAATATTAAAGAACAATTATATCAAATAACAGATGAGAAGTAATAGAAAGGGGTCTTATTACAAACTAGAAACATGCAAGATTGTCAACTTTAGTAAATACAGTATGCAGTTTAACAGAATCTTTCTGTAATGCAGTCAGCATACTAGATATAACTGAAGTGGCTTATTAAATGTTGTCAAAAGTAATAATATAATGTTAGTTAAAACAGTATACCGGTGTTTTTCTCTTTAATATGTTAGTAGTCTCACATAAAAACCTTTGATTAAAATATGATCCCTGGCATTGTTGCTCTATCATTCTCCTAGAATTGGCTTGTCACCAGGGAGATTGTTTTGTCAAGGTAATGTAATACTATTTTCATTTGCCAGTTTTCTCAGCTTATGGTAAGCAATTAACGAATGTAATGCAAAATAAAATAATATACTCTTCCTACTTACCTATGTGATTCTCAGCAAACCTTTTCAAATGCAGTTATCTTAGGTAGGATGAAGATCTTAATGGTGTATTTTGTGAGAAAGCACACGCTCTGTCTTCTGTACACTACTGAAAGAACGTAGAAGAGTTATGGAGATTGACTCTGGGCCATTTACTTACGCCTGTTTTAGCACTCAGTTCCTGGTTGTTTAGCTGTTCTGCAGGAATATTCCTTTAGCTTTTGTTTGTGAAAGTCAGTAATTAGAGAAGACACGTGCTGCAGGCAGTAGTGAATGTACATATGCCTTGATGAAATCAAGAAATGCTGTTTTCAGAGTGAGCCATTTCAATGTGCGTATTGTCTGTATATCCCAGCAATTCAATATAAAAATGTAAATTAAAGTTTCTTATTATCAGACTCGTATACAATTTCGTGTTTGGGCTGAGGAAGAGAAGAATTTGATTTTTCTTGAGTTCTGTGGTAGGTTGGCTTATGTTTTACTGGGGCAGTCTGTGAAGAGGCATGATGTACTTAAAATTCATGGAAAACTTGAAAAAGAAAGATGAAAGCTGACAACATTATACTGAATTTTTACCAAGTTGTATTAGTTCATTTAGGTAAAATGAGTACTAGCAATGTTACTTGACTCTGTCACTTGGTATGTTGTCATTTGCAAATAGCTCTATAAAAGTCAGTAGGGTTAGGCCAGACAAAATCTTGTGCATCTGAGATGGGCATCAGGAAAGTATACCTTTGTTTTGCAGTTGCACCAACTTAATTTGATTCTTAATTTCATACATGGATGTGACAGAAATTAAAATTAAGAGCCTCTCTTTCCCACTGGAAGTCCTTCTCTATCTCAGTTTCTAAACTGAATTAATTTTGTATTAAAGACTGTCAAGTCACAGCATAAATATACCTTTAAATTTAAAACAAGTTAACATTAAAAGGGGAAAAAAACCCCAAACAAACAAACAAACCTTTTATGCCCCATTCTTTATCACATGATCCAGAAAAGTGAAAGAATCGTGAGGAAAAACAATGTGTCTGTCTCTGATTCTTAGAAAAATCTTTACTAAATGATGCTGTTGTACCAATTTATTACTGATTTATCTGGTTTTGTTGCTGCTTATTTCTTCTGAAAGTGGATTTTTTTTTTTTTTTTGAAGGAGGATGAGGAAACCTGTTAATTTTATCCTAAATTAGTCTAAAAGCTTGTCAAGGTTCTCCAGTGTGCTAGGGAGATGATATAGAAGTACTTAGTTGTAGAAAGCATCTGCAGTACAGATGAGTCATGATGCATTTTTTAATTAGGTTAGAAATAGAAGGGTAATATTCTAATGCCAGCTTGTGATCTGTCAGACTTTAAAGAATAACAGAAGATGTTGTGATAGAAATTAGGAAAGGGAAATAAGGACAGGCACTTGCATTGTTCTTGCTTTTTTTCTGAAAAGGTGCTTGCCATTTATAAGGTGTAGATTAAGCAGTAGTCTAAGAAATCTTGGAAGATAGCTTTATTTCACATTATTTGGCAGTTCATCTTTTATTTTGGTCAGATTTATATTTTGCTTATTTACTTGAAAATTGAACAAAGAGGATACTGATTGTTGATGTAATTCAAAGATGGCTTAGTGTGTATGAGCCTAAGGTCAGCAATGCATTTTCAAAAAGAATGTGAAAGAGAAAGATGCAATCAAGGTGAAGAAGGGAGGCCACTCCACATGTAGACAAGGCAGGAATGGAGATGGAAACAAAGACAGTAAGATAGAGTAACCCAAAATAAATTCAGCACATGCTGAAGTTGAGGAGGTTTTGTGACTGGAAAGACAAATACAGTTTAATTCATTAAGCAAAGGAGAGTCAGAATAGAGAATTAAAAAAAGATACTTGACAAAGTCCCAAGAAGTTATGCAAGAATATTTATCTGAAGTTTTCTGAAGGAAGAGGAGGATAAAGTAGTAGGCAATATGGAGTCCAGACAAGAGGAAGGTACAATTAAAAAAAAAGGTGAGAGAGACACAACCAAGCATGGTCATCATCGTAGCTATGAGTATAAAAAAGAAGCTCCAGGATTTGACACTGAAACATGTTGGGAGCAGAAAGTTCTCTGGGTGTGTATGTATGTGTGCATAGGAGAAACAGTTAGCTAAGGTTTTAGAGGCAGGAGGTTGAGTGGTCAAAAAGGATTTAAATGTATCATTATCAATGACAAGATAAGAAGATACAGGAAATGGTCACAGCATCATCCTTGGCTATCAGATCATAACTGCAAAATTCAGTGAGAAAGGGATTGTCCCTCCTTCACTCACTAGCTCCAGGTACACAAAACCTCTTAGAAAATATCTATAACTAGGAATGTAATGATCCCATGGAGTTTTATGGATCCCAAGACTTAGGGCTGTGATGGCAGATTACACTGCACTTGTGCTATGGGTAAAGTGGGTCTTCCCTTTGCCTTCACTAAAGTATTCTTCTGATCCAGCTGGCTGCTCTTCCTTTTTGGGAAGGAAACCAACTTAACTTTTCCTGCATGTCCTGCAGTGCTGACTGAAAATGTTAGTAGCAAAACTTCCCTGGTGGTGGACCACATCATATCAAGGGAGAGTGAAGTAATTTAGATGATGTTTGCCATCAAAAAATTAATGAGCTTATTGATGTTATGACTCAAAGAAAAGCCTTCTAAATTGAGTCATTTACCAAGGCCTCTTGCATTTAGAAGATTAGTACACATATTGCAACTAAATACTCTTTGTTTTCTTACTGTGGGACTAACATGGTTAAAAAATGAAAGCCATTTGAAGTAAGAAAAATTGTTACGCTCTCTGTCACTCTGTGAGATGTTTGACACCTTTGATTCTTATTTAGTCTTGCTGATTTATTTTAATTATGGTATTTGTTTCACTAGGTTGACACTTGATAGGCATCCATGTTTATAATTTTGCTATATGTTCATACCTGTTTCAGTAAAGAAGATTTTAATTGCTTATTCCCTTCTGAGCTGTGCAACTAAACCATAGTTAAAAGAACAGAAAGTATTCTGCATTGAATGAACACTGATTTTACTAAATGATACATCTGGCTTTTCCCTTAGTTTTACTTTAGTACTACATCACTGAAACACAGTTAAGAAGCCTGACCGTAACTCCCTTAATTTTTTTTTTGCTGTACTGTTAAAAAATATGTATTAAAGGAGTATAAACGGACACTGTCATATCAAATTTGTGGCAAACTTATATTTTTACCCTAAACTTTGTACAATTGGGTTTGTTGGTTATAAATAAATTTGAGGGAATTCAGTATTACAGAGGAGCTTCCAGTAAAACAAAACAATTTGGAAAAAAAAAAGACTACTATAGCCAGTTTTATGAACAAAGAAAATTTACATGCCCAAATTAATGCATATTAATTGCTTCAAATACTATATTAAAGTGAGAAGTGAATGGAATGTCTTCCAATCATAGAATGGTTTGGGTTGGAAAGGACCTTAAAGATCATCTAGTTCCAACCCCCTGCCATGGGCAGAGACACCTTCCACTAGACCAGGTTGCTCAAAGCCCCATCCAACCTGGCCTTGAACACTTCTCTAGGCAACCCGTTCCAGTGCCTCACCACCCTCACATTAAATAATTTCTTCCTTATATCTAATCTAAATCTACCCTCTTTCAGTTTAAAACCATTACCCCTTGTCCTATCACTACATGCCCTTGTAAAAAGTCCCTCTCCAGCTTTCTCATAAGCCCCCTTTAAGCGCTGAAAGGCTGCAATAGGGTCTCCCCAGAGCCTTCTCTTTTCCAGGCTGAACAACCCCAACTCTCTCAGCCTGTCTTCATAGGAGAGATGCTCCAGCCCTCTGATCATCTTTGTGGCCCTCCTCTGGACTCGTTCCAACGGGTCCATGTCCTTCTTATGTTGGGGCCCCCAGAGCTGAGCGCAATACTCTAGGTGAGATCTCACGAGGACAGAGTAGAGGGGTAGAATCACCTGCCTCGACCTGCTGGTCACGCTTCGTTTGATGCATGGTTGGCTTTCTAGGCTGCAAGTGCACATTGTCGGGTCATGTTGAGCTTCTCATCAACCAACACCCCAAAGTCCTTCTCCTCAGGGCTGCTCTCAATCCGTTCTCCACCCAGCCTGTATTTGTGCTTGGGATTGCCCCAACCCATGTGCAGGACCTTGTACTTGGCCTTGTTGAACTTCACGAGGTTTGCACGGGCCCACCTCTCCAGCCTGTCAGGGTCCCTCTAGAGGGCATGCCTTCCTTCCAGCGTGTCGACCGCACTATACAGCTTGGTGTCATTGGCAAACTTGCTGAGGGTACACCGAATCCCACTGTCCATGTCGCTGACAAAGATGTTAAACAATGCTTGTCCCAATACCAAACCCTGAGGAATGGCACTTGTCACTGGTCTCTACTTGGACATCAAGCTGTGACCGCAATTCTTTTGAGTGCGACCATCTAATCAATTCCTTATGCACCTAGCGGTCCATCTGTCAAATCCACATCTCTCCAATTTAGAGGCAAGGATGTCATGCAGGACAGTGTCAAATGCTTTGTACAAGTCCAGGTAGATGACATCAGTTGCTCTTCCCTTATGCACCAACGCTGTAACCCCATCATAGAAGGCTGCCAAATTTGTCAGGCACGATTTATCCTTAGTGAAGCCATGTTGGCTGTTGTCCTGGTTTCAGCTGGATAGAGTTAATTTTCTTCTTAGTAGCTAGTAGAGTGCTGTGTTTTGGATTTAGGATGAGAATAATGTTGATAACACACTGATGTTTTGGTTCTTGCTAAGTAGTGCTTACACTAGTCAAGGACTTTTTCAGCTTCCCATGCTCTGCCAGGTGCACAAGAAGCTGGGAGGGGGCACAGCCAGGACAGCTGACCCAGACCAGCCAAAGGGCTATTCCACACCGTATGACATCATGCTCAGTATATAAACTGGGGGAGTTGGCCGGGGGGGGGCAGCGATCGCTGCTTGGGGACGTGCTAGGCATCAGTCGGCGGGTGGTGAGCCAATTGTATAGTGTATCCCTTGCTCTGTATATTATTATTGTATTATTATTATATTATTATTATTACTACTACTATTCTATTTCATTTTACTTCAATTATTAAACTGTTCTTATCTCAATCCACGAGTTTTCTGACTGTAACCCTCCCAATTCTCTTCCCCATCCCACTGGGGTGGGGGGAGTGAGCGAGCGGCTGTGTGGTGCTTAGCTGCTGGCTGGGGTTAAACCACGACAGCTGTCACCAATCATCTCCTTATTTTCCATGTGCCTTAGCGTAGTTTCCAGGAGGATCTGCTCCATGATCTTGCCAGGCACAGAGGTGATACTGACCGGCCTGTAGTTCCTTGGGTCTTCCTTTTTGCCCTTTTTAAAAATGGGGGTTATGTTTCCCCTTTTCCAATCAGTGGGAACTTAACTGGACTGCCACGACTTCTCAAATATGATGGATAGTGGCTTAGCAACTTCATCTGCCAGTTCCCTCAGGACCCTCGGATGCATCTCATCAGGTCCCGTGGACTTGTGCACCTTCAGGTTCCTTAGATGGTCTCAAACCTGATCTTTTCCTACAGTGGGCGGTTCTTCATTCTCCCAGTCCCTGCCTTTGCCTTCTGCGACTTGGGTGGTGTGGCTAGAGCACTAGCCGGTGAAGACTGAGGCAAAAAAGTCGTTGAGTACCTCAGCCTTCTCCATATCCTGGGTAACCAGGTCTCCCATTTCCTTCAAGAGAGGACCCACATTTTCCCTAGTCTTCCTTTAATCACTGACATAGAAGCTTTTCTTGTTGCCCTTGACATCCCTGGCCAGCTTTAATTCTATCGGGGCTTTAGCTTTCCTAGCCTGATCCCTGGCTGCTTGGACAATTTCTCTGTATTCCTCCCAGGCTACCTGTCCTTGCTTCTGCTCTCTGTAGGTTTCCTTTTTGAGTTTGAGTTTGTCCAGGAGCTCCTTGTTCATCCACACAGACCTCCTGGTGTTTTTACCTGACTTCCTCTTTGTTGGGATGCCTCACTCCTGAGCTTGGAGGAGGTGATCCTTGAATATTGAACAGCTTTCCTGGGCCCCTCTTCCCTCCAGGGCTTTATCCCATGGTACTCTTCCGAGCAGATCCCTGAAGAGGCCAAAGCCTGCTCTCCTGAAGTCCAGGGTAGTGAGCTTGCTGTGCACCCTCCTTGGTGCCCTAAGGATCTTGAACTCCGCCGTTTCATGGTTACTGCAGCCGAGGCTGCCCTTGAGCTTCACATTCCCCACCAGCCCCTCCAGCGTAGCACCTCTCCTCATTGGCTCATCTATCACTTGGAGAAGAAAGTTATCATCAATGCATTCCAGGAACCTCCGGGCTTGCTTATGCCCTGCTATGTTGCCCTCCCACAGATG
Source organism: Theristicus caerulescens (assembly GCA_020745775.1). Lineage (NCBI taxonomy): Eukaryota > Metazoa > Chordata > Aves > Pelecaniformes > Threskiornithidae > Theristicus > Theristicus caerulescens. Next base: position 101,806,191 of record CM036560.1, read on the forward strand.
TCGGGGTGGTTGAAGTCCCCCATGAGGACCAGGGCTCGTGAACGTGAGGCTGCTCCTATCTGTCTATAGAGGGCCTCATCTGCACAGTCTTCCTGGTTGGGTGGCCAGTAGCAGACCCCCCCACTGTAATGTCACCTGTGCCTGCCCTCCCTTTAATTGTGACCCATAAGCTCTGGGTTGGCTTCTCATCCATCCCCAGGCAGAGCTCCATGCACTCCAGCTGGTCCTTGACAAATGATGAGATACTAAAGAGCTTCTAAATATTGAGTGGTTTCTCTCAATTATTTATTCATTTGTGTTGATTATATTTTAACAGCCTCTACCTGTACATAATTATAATTTTATTTTAAAATTCCCTCTCATCAATGAACATTCCTTCTGATAGAAATTGCACATTTTACTAGTTTTTCATATAATGTACTATTGTGCAATCTAAAAACTGTCATGAGCAAAGAAAATTAAAAACTTCCTAATTTTTCATAGTATCAGGTTGTTGTATTTCTTTCTCAGGCACGTTAAGTTTGTAACAACTTTTTACTTTTAGTTCCAACTTTTTCATTTTTACATTTTATTTACTTAATATTAAGAATTGAAATATATTTTATCTAATTTCAATAATGGATTTAGCCTTTCCTACACTATTCAGAAGACAACTTTGCTTCCAAAAATTAAAATTGTAAATTAGGAAAATTCTCTGAATTTCTAAAAGTTTCAATAAATTCTTAAAGTTCCAAAGATGTAGCAGCTCTAGTACAATATTAACATCAGTACTTTCCTGAAGTTACAGTAGAAGTAATTTTATTTTTTGGTGGTTTATGAATGTTTTACATAAAACTTCTTATCTTTAAAACACTTGGCAAAATGTAACTAGATTAATATGTCTTAAAATTAATCTTTTGCATTTTGGTGTATAATTATACATAGATAAAAATTGGCATCCATCTTAGTCTTTGCAGGCCTTGTCATTAAAAAGAAAAAAGGCAAAAAACATGAGGAGCAGACTAACGTGACATGTGCCAAAAATACAAGAGTCCTTCCTTACACAGAAAGAATAGAGAACTGTAAATTGCACATTGGATAGTTATTTCAAATACCGATTTAGGTGTGCACAACCTTTCCCATTATTGTGGGGAACACTTTGTGTAAAATCATCCAGATAGATGTCACTATGATTGCAAAGCTGGCCTAATGTCTGAATGAACATAGAATTTCTTCCCCTTACTGCTGTGTGGTCATAATGGCAGTGATGTGACATAGATTGGTATGTTGTGCCAAGGCTTTGATCTGAAGTTGGAAATGGGCTTTACAGCTCCTATCAAGAGGTGAAATGATACAGGAAAAAACACTCAATATATTTTAAACTCTGTTGCAATTGCAGAATCCTGGAAATATTCTATGAAGGCTTCTTCTGTGGGAAGTTTCATATTAATATGCTCACAGAAACAAATAATTTCAGAAAACATTAAAATGCATACTATTTTTGCCCTCTCGCACTCATTCTATGACTATTCAAGGATAATCCCAGTAGAACCATTTCAAATGCATTAGAAGCATTTCAAATGAACCAGAAATAAGTGAGAAAAATAAATAAATACATGAAATAAACTTGTTACAAAAGTAGTTATTTAACTAGCAGTAAATTCTTTTGAATTGAAGTGACAAGGGGTTCATTCATTTATTCAGCTGTGGTAAAAGTGTCGTGTAAAGTGCTGGCTTCAGTGTCGATTGCAAAAAAGGTTTTAGGATGCTGGGAACACTTTGTCAAAATTTTGCCCAATCTGTGTAAAATTGAACTGGAATAATTTTGTTACTTCTCTTGTAGTCACTCTTGATCGCTGAACTAGTTTATGTTTACAATACCTGTATAACAGGGCTTTATAACTACTAGTATTGCTATAAAAATGCTGTAATAATAAACAGAACAAGTACATAGAGGTAATGTGAAACTGAAACGAATAGCAGTGTTTAAAGAGCAGGAAAGGAAGAGAATTAAGATAGTGTAGTGCATGCCTGAAAAATCAAATAAGGTTCTGTCTTTACTGCAGATTAGGCAAACAAAGCCCACTGTTATTTCTCTAGATGCGATTTTTATATTAAATTGTAACACAGAGCACACAGTTGCAGCAGACGATAACTTGATATAAATGTTGACCTGAAGAAAACTGTCAGTCTCTCAAATCTTGCCTGTGGAGCCCAGGCATTGCTTGTAGCATTTAGTTTATTACATAAAAGGATGGCAGGGCAAAGGGGAATTATAGTCCTTGATAGATTATCAGCAGGATATCCCTACGTTAAGTAAAATAAAATTGATGCTATGAGTTTTTCTTTTCAAAACACAAGAAGCCATGGCTACAGCAGATTTTTTTCAATTTTTGTGTAGCAAATTAAAGACGCTCTTTCAAAGTGTTCATAAATATTGCATTTAGAGTTACATCATTACTGTAATTTTTATCTAGTTATGTTAAGTCTTTCCTATCCTTGTTAGTATAATATTATAGTTTCTCCTTGGTTTTAGCAGTATAAATGCATGAAGCCACACTTAAAATGAAGCACGCTTACATGGAAGAGTAATAAAAGCATTTCTAACAGTCTGTTGCCTCTTTCAAAGGTGAAACCTTTGCTGACGTAAAGAGTTGAAAATCCATAGACAAGCCATCTGATTTTAGTGTAAAACAGGGAATATATTATTAGTCCTGGAGACCCCAGCACACTATTGTCTGGAACTCTAAGTACTGTAGCACTTCTGGTTTTGGGAAACTTGATGTAAAGAGGAGTTTCAAATTGGCTTCCTTTCTGCAGCAGGCTGAATGGTGCAATGATAAAGATTAGTGGCCATATTTTTCTCTCAGCTCAAATGTGAGCTACTGATGAAAACAAAAAGTCCAAACTGAAGAATATCACCAAAATTTAATTTGGAAAATTTAAAATCTTGTATAATCCATCCTGTGAGTATAAATAATAATGTCTTTAGCCTTAGTGACATGCCTTTGTGACAAAATCATCATTTAAAATAAAAAGGAAAGGACGTTACATTTGTCTTTGAAATGGGTAACTTGGAAATTGAAAGAAAGAGATAATCTCTGAAATGAAGGATGCTTTAGGGATACTACTAGCAGAAAAAGTAGCCCTGATATTTGGTAAACAAAAGTCCTAAATCGGGATTGTGGTCCACTGTGCTAAGTGTTTTGCAAACAAGATGAAGATGTATTATTCATTAGCTAATTTGTCGGATCTTGTAGGTTTTTGTAAAGGACAATGGTACAAAAGTGCAGCTGTTAGCTGCAACCATAGCTGACCTTGTCTAACAATCATGACAAGTACCAAATAACTGTGGAAAGGAAGATAATGAAGCTCTCTATCCTAGGTTATAAATCTGTGCAATTCCATTATCTTCAGTGAATTTCTGCAGCTTTTACAGGAACCTAACCTGGAATTAAGGGTCCAAGCCTCTGTGTTGGTGCAGGGTTGTTCATTCTGCTTCTGCTGTACTTCCTGTGATTTCTGTTGATAGGCTGCATAGTGACTCAGTGTGTAGCCTACAGTATTTTGACAAAGTCCTTTACTCTCAATAATGCCATACAGAAAATGATCCTGTTGGGTTCTTGGATTACATCCACTCTTTTTGTAGCTAAAGCTGTATTTGTAAAGTACGAGGTGCTGTCTTCTGTCCTATATGTTAACATTTGGCTTCTCTTCCCTTCTGCCTGCTTTTGTAAATCAATTTTATTTGAACTGTAACACAAATGTTTCATAACTTCTATGCCTTTGCAAATAGCTTTTAAAAAAATTTAATATCATTTCCTATAGCACTGAAGCTTCTTAAAATATAAAGCTATTGTACATCAAGGAGAATTTTGCTGTATACATTCATGTATCTAAAGACGGGAGAGGGCATGCTGTACTTAACTTGTTTGACCTGTAATGTATACAAGGAATGGAAAATTTGGCTGCATGTGTAATGACCTGGTAGCCCAGGTAATTTCCTTTATGCCTTAAATTAGGTAACTGACATTCATAACGCATAGAATCTTGCTTGTTGAGCAGTCTAGCATTATATTTGCAGAGCTACCACTATACTAACTGGTATTGCATTCACATTCAGTGATTTATTTGACCTGGGAAGCCAAAGAATTTCTTCTTTCCTAAAAGGATGTTTTCTAGGGTTCTAAATGATCAAATGATCTACGTTCTAGTGTTCCACTTTATTACAGTTGTGATGAATACATGATCATTTGCAATATATGTGTGTATATATATGTATACATGGTGGGACATTATGTATATATAGTATATACGTCAGCATATATTGGGACATGACTTTCACTTTGGTCTGTGACTTCAGTATTGTACTGTGGCTTCACCAACCTATTTTGGACACCTCACAAATAAATCACTAATCATACTCGTGGAAGTTATCTCCTTCCTTAGATAAATGTATATCTGTACCAGTTTGTATAGAGTATGCTTTGGACCTGTCCCACTATTAAATAAAGCATAATATAATAAGCTAGAATTTGCAATGGCTGCCTGACACACACAGAGGTATTTTAATTAACCTGCATGCAGAAATTAACCCTTAGAGTACTGCTTCAAATTCCTCAATTTATTTTGTTATTTAATTTTACCAGTGGGCTATGCTGCTTTTCTACTCAGCTCGTAGTACTGTACATAAAGTACGTTAAATAGCCATACACAAAAAAGAAGTGAGAAAAAGGAAAAAAAAACAAAACCCAAAAAAACACTCAAAAAACCAAAACCAACTTCTTATAAACAAGGGATTCTACAAGACTAAGTACCCCAGGTTGCTAATGGGTAATGTATTCCTAAGCAACTACTTTTTTTTTTTAAGGTTTTATATTATGACATGAATTAAAAACATGTAATGTTTCACTGTAGCTGTGTGTTTGTTAGGTTTGTTCCTAAAGTATCATAGGTATGTCTCCTTTAGAAAGAAGTCAGTTCTTTAAGGGTTAATGTGGGGTTAAGGAATCCTGAGGTATTCTCCTGCTTGTCCTTTTTTAAAGGTATCTGCATGTTAATTCTCAGATATTACCTGAACAGGTGAATACAAAGACTGTACGAATGACTAACGGAATGAATGAAATAATTCATTTGAAATGCTTGCTTGTATCTTGTAAACAACTGGAAAATAGAAATATGATTTCTGAATCAAGGTCTTTAATGAAATGCATAAAAATCTCACCAGAGTAGAAACTCATATACTGACAATTTACTGTGATTTCTTTTTCTTTCAAATAGGCCAATAGAATCCTGCCAGAATTTCTACAAAGATTTCACATTACAGATCGACATGGCTTTCAATGTGTTCTTCCTACTTTACTTCGGCTTGCGTGTAAGTAGTGTGTCTTTGATAGCATGAGTCAGGGAGGGAATATCGCTATTAGATAGGGAGAGTCTTTGAATACATCCTGACTTTACAATGGCCGGACAAAATTAAGCTAATTTCTAAAATGCCTGAGCAAAGTATTTGATTGAGAACATTTAGGTAATAATAATAAGCATCTAAGATCACTAAGGAGACCGATAGTTTATAAGCTCAGCCATCTGTTCCAGAATGTTCTTTGTGGTAGAAAGTGAAAACTATTACAGTTCAGTACTGGTCAGTAACATCGAATCTAGTTTCAGTGTTCTCAATGGAGTGATAACTACCTCAGCAAGACTAGTGAATATGTTATATATTCCTCTGCTGCTAGATATGTCTTTGGCAGTCGAAGGTCGAAATAACAGCTGATAGAGCTGCTGTATTCAGTTTTATGCACATCTGCTTTCCCAGACTGCTAATGAATGCTTTGCAGAAGCTGTAAATACTAGTCAACATGCTGAAATGTATATCCTTAGAACATACTTACCACTTTCTGAAAATCCAGTCATGCTGTTTCAGGATTTCTAAGTTGGGACATCTGAAAACAGGTAGGCACTTTTAAACATTTGGGCCAGTAATGCTTGCAATTCAAGCTGTTGGATTTTAATTATTTTTGTTAGTTGTTTTGTTTTAAATATGCTTTGAAAACTAACTTTGCTTGTTGTTAATTAGAAAATCAGGGGAAAAAAGCCTCAAACGTAACAGAACTACAAGGAGAACCTCATGTGAGAAGAAAGCCTGCCGCATTGGTCTTTAAATTTGATACAAGCATTGCCTCATGATCTTCCTTTGTCTCTTTTGCTCCAGAATCACAGGAGCTCCTATGTCACAATGATAGTTCAGTTCCTCCTATTTCACTTCTGACAAACTAACCAAGTTTTTCTGATGATCAAATAAGGAATTTTGTTGCAAATGTAGGTTATTTCATTACCTAGTCTAGGTGCAGTGTCTATGATTTAGCTAAATTCCTTCAATATTTACACTACTATATATGCATTCTAAGCTGTATTTTAAAAGTATATAGTGTAATAGCCCCTAATTCTTAAAGATTTAGGGGGCTTTTGTAGACATCCACTAGCCCTGCAATATAGGTTAACTTTTTAACATAGATTCAATGCATGGTACTTGTGAACTTCCAAGAACCCTTTTTTTAGAAGTATCAAAATGCTTTGTAAATTTTGTGCTACTTATAAGGTTGTATGTTCTTCCCAAGAGAATTAAAATTATGTATTGGCCACTCTTGCTTACTCAAAGCAGTAACTTCGGCTACATTATCAAGAAGCAGAGCACAATAAGAGAGGATATGTTAAGAGCTGATGCTAATACTTTCATATCCACACTGTGTGTGTTTTTTGGAAGGAAGAGAGAGTACTGTAGAGTCTACTCTGGTCCTGTTGACTGAACGCACTTTAGCAGTTACAGTATATGAAATGCACTGCTAGAACACCTTTATTAGTTTTAGTTTCAACCCAAACAAATCTTTGTGTTATCCAAAACTGCCTTGTGATGCAAACTGAAGTATGATAAGTGGGGAAGGTAAGGATTTACTTCAAATTAGTACTCTTTATCTAAGTTAAAATGCTAATATAGGTGTAGCTTCAGTTCTCCAAGAAGTCCTCCTGAATTAAATAGGAGTTCCTGAGGAAAAGGTGATACTTGGTTGTGTGGATGCAAGAATTTGACCGATAATGAATTTACCAGTTAAGTAATAAGCATCTCATACCTTTAGCTATTTTAGGTTTGCTTGTTTTTTTCTGATAAATATCTCCTGTGAGGACTCACTGGTAAATTAAAGTATTTGAAGAATATTTTAAATATTTTAAAACCTCATCCTTCTCCATCTGTTCTCCCCAAAATGTTGTTGCAACTCAAAATCATATAAATATTACCATATCTTCAGTTCTGGAAGATATTTGTGTTCAAACACACATATATCCATCTTAAAATCTTTGTTGGCTAGTATCCAACTATGTGAGAACTCAGAAGTGAAGTCTGCAAACTGCTGATGACGACTAAGCCCAAATTGCATGAGTTAGCACATAATCAAGCAATAGGGTCTGGCAGAGATACGGCAAGTATGGAAGTAATCCTTCTTTGGAAGTGACAGACTATGCTAGTGCTTCTAGAAGAAGGTGATATCTCTTCAAGAATGGTAGGATTGCTTCTGGAATGAAATGGGGTTTTATGAGTTGCTAATTACCTAAATGAATAACTGTTCAGATACTTCCATAGAAAAGTATGAGTGGCCTTTACAGTCAACAGACTTTGTTTTCATTGCTGAGTAACACACTTAAACCTTTTTGAAAGCCTAAAGGTTGTGCCCTGTGGAAAGATAAAAGGCTGATTAGAACATAGATTGCAGGTTATGAAAATATCGATCTGACATCTTAAAAAGCTTTTAGTTCCAAATATTCTGACTACTTGTAAATTTAACAGAAGAGAATTGAAAGCTTCTGCTGAAACTGGATATTTTAGTTCAGTTTTCATGCTGGAGCGTTGATATTGAGTAGTACAGACTAAAAAATGTCAATTTACTTTTGGTTTTGAGTCTCCTCTGAGGCAAATGCTGCTCATGTTGTCTGTCTTCTTTTTAAGTACGATTTCAACATTCTTGACATCAGTAGAGTCCCCTTTCCAATATTGTATCTGGGATTCCAGCAAAGTTGGTATGCACCATAAACATTTTCTGTTAAAGTTTTGAAGTAATTCTAAAGCAAAGGGATTAAGTGGATGAAATAGTTAGAAAATGTCAGTATTTGCTTTGGAAGACAATGGATATTGTCTGTAATTCAAAAAATACAAACACTGTTTTGAAAGATGTTAGTCCAAGTTTTAAGACTTACATGAGTAAAACCACTCTGTTAAATATCTTCGTGATGTACTAGAATTTTATGTTTGTTTGTATATTTAGATTTCATATTTATATAAGACATATGTTTTAATTTTTACTTAAATGTGAATAGTAGTTTGACCTTATTTAAGTACATAGATGAATAGGCAAGTTCAAACTATCATGTCCTTGGCATCTAAATTTGCAGTTTCCCTAGGCTGATTTCATAGTCATGAGAGAGAGATGACCTCATCTGTGGTACAATTCGAAGGACTGAAGTCCTGCTGCAGTCCTGAATTATGCCTAGTAGGAGTCATCCTGGTGATTACCTCTGGATAGGATGATAATGGGAGTCTTCGTAAACTATCATGTATTTAGAAACCTGTGAACAGCAAATACATGTTGAGACTACTACCAACATGTTTGGTGTGCTAGAGCAAAGATTCAAAAATACTTTGAAATATTTTATGCTTACCTACGCTTTTCTAATATTAATGATATATTGTTAATAAATGTAGAGAAAATGTTTTTTAGCACAGATAATACAATTCATCATATAAATGATCTGTCTCTTTAGTTAGACCTTTCATTTTAATCTCAGTGTGGTTATCAAGCAATGCACAATACAGACTTCTTTCCAGTGACACATGTTGTTTTTTCTGGACTGACATAAAACACCGATTTCTTTTCCACTAACTTTGGAGTTTAATATTTTAGAATGGACAATATTGCACATACTTGCAACCAACATGAGCATAATCTGATTCTTTCATCCCTCCCCCTCTTTTTTTTTTTTTTTTTTCAGTTCATAGCAGCCAATGACAAGCTATGGTTTTGGCTAGAAGTTAACTCAGTAGTAGATTTCTTCACGGTCCCTCCAGTGTTTGTGTCAGTATATTTAAACAGAAGTTGGCTTGGTAAGTAAGATAATTTTTCCTTTTAATAGCTGTTATAAAAATACTTAAAATTTGCACATTTTGATGGAGAATTTCTTCATCTTGTGGTATCACATAAGCAGAAGAATGTTACCAAAGTTGTTTTTGCAGTGAATTTGCCATTTCAGCAGACAGGTGGGTTATGTCAGAAAAAGCACATACTAAGTCCATTTTGTTCTTGATTCATTAATATAATCTCCTACTCTAAGGGGTGGTGAACTCCAGCTTGGAAGTACTGTGTAACGTGAGGCCATTTTTATAAAATGGTGAATTTGATGTAATTGTCTCAGCTTACAACGTGAACAGGTGATCCAGACCATTCATTCACTGAACTGGATTGCCATGAATCATTGTCAACAATGAAATCAACAAATTCTCTTCACATTTTGAGCCAATACAGCTAAATTCTATATCCACCGAAACAACAGATTTGGAAGATTTGTTTAGACACTTACTGGCCTTAACGTTTGTGTAGGACTGCTAGGAATGCATTAGAAAAGAATATGCCACATGTAAAAGGGAATGCAAAATGAAGCAGAGCAGACAAAATAAATCAATTAAAGAACACCCATAATGTGGCGTATGAAGTTTCTTGTACAAATTGCATATTCTCTCTAGTTAAGTAAAATGAAGGTAAAAATTTGGGAGTTTTTATTCAGGGAAAACTTCCTAAAAATGGCATACTTTGTGAATGCCATGTCTTTAGACAACATATGAAACCTCACAATTTGACAATCTATTTCTCCAGAAATACAGGCACCCATTGTCCCTGAAAACTGAAGAAAGTGGTAATCTTAAATGTTTCACATGGAAAGGAAAATAAAACAGCGGATATTTTATAGTATTATAATATTTTCAATTTGATACAAAAGTGCAAAGATGCAAAAATTATTGATGAATTACTGTTGTGTGAAGAGATTAATAAATGTATAACCATGTTAAGAGTTCATACTATATACATTAGTGGTTATTAGTATGCCAAAGAAGAAAGCAGTAAAACAGCAAGAAAAGATCACTACAGATCCTCATATGATTATTGTCTTTATCACATACTTCTGTCTTGTATGTAAAACAAAGCAATGCTTTTTGAAGGAGAAAATGTCATGCAGTTCCATATTATGATAGGAAATCAAATAAAAAAAGGTATGTAAATAAAAACCAAGCTTGTGCTTAAAAGAAAATTGCTGATTTCACTAGCTGTAACTCAATCCCAGATTCTTTGCATTATGTGAATTAACAGGATATATTTTCACACTTGAATGTGACATAACAGAGTTTCCCAGAACTTTGAGATTGAAATCACTGGAGATGAAGGCTATCCAAGAGCAAAAACTGGAATCACAGGATCCATACAAAAGGAATATGAAATGAGAAAATAGCAAAACTGCAAAATTTGGGAAATGAGGCAAGGAGATTATTATTTGAGATGAATACCCCTTGGGAAAGTGACTGCATAATTGACTGACTCATGGTGACACAGCAGTCTAACTAACAGTACCAACAGGAATAATGAGAGAGTTTGCCCATTTAGCAGTTTCTGCTGGATAGTTTTTACAAGATTTATGTCATTTTGCAGGCAGAGTTAAGCATTGTACTTACATTTATTCATAGGGTTGAAAGGATTTCCATCTCTCTTAATTACACCAATGTCACTTTTTATTGGTTTCTTATTTATAGTCCCACTTTACCTGTTTTCTCACAGAATCCTCCTGAGACATTTGTCACCTGTGGAGACACACAATTTATTTATTTTTTTTAATGTAGTCATCTTAGGAGTGACATATTTACAATGTTTGAGCTTTGCACCTGCTTCCACTGTGTTTTGTTCCAAAGGGGGTTTTAACTTTAGGGGAAATCATCCTTAGTGAAATAATTCACTAATTAAAAAATGTGTATTATTGGGGTCCTTGACAGAGCTGTAATTTAGACCAGCAAATTATTATTTTTACGTGTTGTGATGAAAGAGCTTTTAAGCAAATATACTGAAGTGTATTAATGAAGATTGTCTATTCCTGTACACCTTTTAAAGAGATGGCAAAATTTACTCTGCCTATGGAGCTCAAATACTTTGGACATACTTGTAGGTAATACAGTGGCGGGACTGGAAGGGTGAGTGGAGGGGAAGGGAGGGTGTTTGGACCATATATTTACAGTGTCAGGTTAGATGCCTACTATTCCTGTTGTATGATTTTTGTAATTGAAAGAGATATCCTTGTGCAGAGCGTGATTCAGAACACTTAAGTTCTAGTTTCTGCACCAAGTGTCACTGGAAATAGGAACTGCAGGGAGGTTAGCCTTCTCGCAAGGTGTGTAAATAGGGAGTCCTTAATGTTAGGCAATGCGAAAATCATTTAGCAGGTTCGGACTTCAGTGTATCCCAATAATTCTTTGCATGTTTTAAGAATTTTTTACTGATTAAGCAGGATTCCTTTATATGCCTTAAACTGCAAGATCGTTTAGGAGCCCAAATACAATACATTGTCTGGAATGTGTTGTGCATTAGGGTCCTTCCAGTTTATTTCACTATTGATTCATGTAAGTCAGCTGTGATGAGTTCATCTAAGTACTAGACAGAATGAAAGTCACCAGAACATGGCTCCCTGAATTCCCGATTTCACAAGAACTGTCCTGGTTTAGCTAACTGGCAATAAAGTATGTATCAACACACAGTTTAAACAGTATTTAAAAAAACCCAAACCGTCCTAAATCAAAAATAAACTTTGCCTTCGGAGCACTAAATGCTCATAGAAAGATGTGAAGTATAGCAGAGGACATGTGGTCTGAATGTATCATCTTTTAACGTACTATAGTGGAAAGCCAGTGGGTTTTTTCCTTTTCTTGTGCTAGTTCAGAAATGCCACCATTCAGCTATTACGTAACTCTTAGTATGTGAAGCCTTCCACTCTCCCCACTACTCTTTTGCATTCAGTCGTTTATGAAATGCATTTTTGTATCTCACCATGCTGTATATGAATGAAATTTTCAATCAGTATTCATAAAGGATGTTGTTTCAAATCTAATCTTCTACCTAGATTCCAGTATGCAAGCAAAATTCAATATGCAAGATGGATCAGATTATGCTTTTCCATCAAAAGGTTTCTAGGAATGGTGGGGTGTTGACTGTCTAATGTACAGCTGAAGGCACAATAGCACTTTAAACCTGCAAAATATCAAATTTTTAGATTTGATAAATCCTTTAGAAAGGATTTCTAGGGTATCACTTTTGCTAGCATAAGAAAAGGATGTACAAGAGCAGAATACAGCTGGCACATGGAATGATCTCCATATTATTGAAAGATTAGGGGGGAGTAGATAAAGGGAAGAAAACTTTAATGAACCGGTAATTCAGTGATATACATTGCTTTGACAGTTGGTATAAAAATTTGTTGTGCTCTGACTTAAAACTGTACAGATACAAACATCAGTGTGTCTTCCGATGTTCATTTGCATATAGATCCCTTTGACATTGTTCCAACACTGTTTTGCAGACAGTAGCATTTGTGCAGATACTTACACATAAACTAAAGCTGTGCTTTATAAAATCATAAATATTTCTTCCACAACACTGTACAAGAAACTTTCTGATAGTGATAGAAGGACAATTCTTCACTTCAAGTGCAGGCTTCTGTGGAGTGGAGAGAATCTTCCCAAGGGAAGAATGATAACAGAATGGGTAGAGTGCCTGGCTCTTTAGATTTTACAGGTAGTTTTGACAGCTAATTTCAACCAAATGATTTCAGTGCATTGCTGAGTCTGGATACTGTCTTTACAGTCTAAGTGAAGGTAGGCTAAAAAGGTTACTGGATGAAAACAGAAAATTTGCAATGGGAGAAATAATGTCATGGTAAAACTTTTTTTTTTTTAACCACAAAGTCGTCATGATCTCTGAGTATCATAGCTAAGTTTCAGATTCAGATCTTCATTTCTTTGGATAGCTTGCAGCCTGCCAAGTTGGTGAGCCCTGCAACAAATGAACATCTTTCAGTTATATTCAGTAATGATTTACAAACACTCTACACACCACTTAGAACTGTTATTCTATCTTCTGTGATAGCAAAGGCACTTCAAATAACTGAAATGCTTTTTATCATGTACTTGTATGCTTATGAAAAAGGAAATATTGAATTTATGAGCAGGCTGTATTGGAATAAATTGCCTTGACAGGATGGTATTGTTAGAGGAAGACTAAACATGTAAAACATGATCTTGCCTTCACATTTACAAGGACATGTGAATGAGGAACAATCAGCCTTAGAACTACAGTGATTTAAATAAAACCTAATATATGGATTTGATAGTGTCTCATGTTATTGAATGACAGAAATTAAAGATAGAAAAGATCTATTAAACAATCTATTTCCTTTTTCTGACCATGTGCTTTCAGCACTTCAGCTGTTCTACTGTACAGAATTTCAAGCAATAGAAACTGTTTGATTCCTAATAGAATCTGTTATCAGGGAGATTTTTTCATCATCCTTCCCTGAGATCCTCTTTAGTCTAGTCTGCTGCTGAAGCCGTTCTATTTTTTCAGAAAATAATTCAAGATTTACAGTGGGGAAAAGAAGACAGACAACAGATGCAAACGTAGACACGTGCACAGCATAGTGAACAAATCTCTTTGTGTGATGATTAGCATAGTTATGGAAAAGAGGGGATCCTTTTTTCCAGTACTTGCTCAAATTCTGTTCAGGTCCTGTTACAGACATCTCAAGTAATTTGGATGAGGCTTGTGGTCTCAGTATAAATTCCTGGTCTGAGAATACTGTTTCCAACATCTCTGGTAGACATTGAGTTGTTTTTGTGAGTCGGAGAAGGAAATTGGTTTCCCTCTGTGGAAGGAGATAGATGGCTTTGGACAAAAAGCAGTGTCTTATTAAGATAGTTAAGCTGATGTTGTGAATGCCTCCTGGCCATCCAGCAAGTGTGCTTCAAGATGAAGCTTTAGTTAAAAATCTGTGGCATGAAAACAGCATTTGTTTCAATACCCTGTAGTCTTTTTTGACATAACCTCTGCAGAACAGCTCAGCCTGAGACCATATTTGAATCTCCAAAACACTATTCCTTTTGGAAAACATGTATCTTTTAATGGAACTTAGGGCAGTACCTTAATTATACTGGCACAAAGAAGTGCTCTGATAACTAAATTGTAGGGATACCAGTGTGAGAGAGGAATTATGAGCTCCAAAGCTTTATAATCATTTACTATCTTTTGATGCATCCACAGGTCTCAAAACTATCCCTTTCTTAGCACCTTAAGTTTGCAGTCATTTGCAATGATTTTGTTGGTTAAGTATTGTGCATTTCTGCCATCTATTGGCAAAAAATTTGAACACATCCAAATTCTACAATATTTCTTACAAAGCTAGTGTATTTTGTACAGCTTTAAAGCATTTTGTGTCATTTTACTTACATTAGAAGTTATTTTATATATAACGGAAGCTAAATTCTGTAAAAATTCCCAGGAGAATTGTGTTTTATCTATATGTGCATATGCACTACTTTTCTGTGCAGTAACATTTCTTTGTACACTTCAAATGCCTTCAAAAAGGTATTGGAATGAATTTAATGAAAATGCTTGGTGATTTGTCAATAATATGTCATTGAATGGACTGTATCATATTTGTATTATATTGAAGACAACAATTTTTTGCATTCTTCTAGATACCTTAGTTCAGTTTTCACAGAGCATGTACGTTTTGACAGGGTACCAGTTAAAGTGATACTTCACAACAGGCTTTTGAGTTGTTACAATATTAATAGCAAAAGGTAACCTTGTGACAAATACATATTTGTCATAACATCCATGACCAATTCTTATGAATATTGTTGCACGCAAGTGTGAAAATATGCTTCTTCTCTCTCCTCCACTGATGAGAAGTCAAACAAGTTAGCCAAAAGACACTGGAGCAGAGGAGAAACACAAGGACAGTACTGGTCTCAAGTGTCATTAGTTCCTGTTATCTAGCTGACATTCATAGAAACTGTGTGCTTGATTCCCTACAACTCTGAATTCAAAGTAAACTGAAAAATTTCGACCGTCTTCTATTCCCAGTCTGTCACTGTCTGTGAGGAGTACTTAACACCGCATAGAAAATTGATGCTAAATTCGTTCTGTTTTCTATTCTAGTCTGATTGGGAGGGGCCATAGGTAGGGGGGTACCTTGATTTTTCCTGTGTGAATGAGTGGCAGGCTTAGCCCAAAAGTAGTCATACTCTCTGAATGTTGAGGAGGTATTGCAAGTTAATATCATAGCTGACACCAGTTATATTGCTTTAAATAAAAGTGCTTGCTAGTTTATCTGGCTGGCTGGCTGGACTCCTTTGACCTGTTACATCTTTCTTCATCCTGTCTCCTTCTGAGGGGAAAAACATGATTGAGCAAGAATGCATCTCTAGTGGAAAAAAAAAATCCAGTCTTAAGTTTATAGTTACCTATAAATAAATGCATATAGTTTGTTGCCATCCTGCTTTACATGTGATCCCAAGCCCTGCTTGTCATTAGCATGTTCTCTTCATTATCAAGCATTACATCCTCTAGTATCATTGGTTAACTTTATTAGAGTGGATTTTGTTTTTCCTCCAGAATATTAATAGAAGTACTACATAACTTAAGGTCAAGAACACATCCCTGACAAGACTCCCAGGGAAGACATGCCAGATTCATTTCAAGACTTAATGGTTCTTGGTCCATTTAATGAGTGCCATGGCAATGCTGAGTAAATTACATCAATATTTATAGCTTTATCACTCAAACACAACATTTAATGGAAAAGCTAATGGGATAGGATGTTTTTCTAAAATGTATACATGGATATAATTCTTTATCTTGACCACTTAATTACTCTGTAGTAGAAGTCTTTGTTTTGTCTGAGATTGATTAATAGGCTTACAGTTACTTCTTTTAAACATATGGAAATAACATTAACTTTCTTAAATATTTCTGGAACTTCTATAAACTGTCTGTGCCAGACTCACTGAAAACCAACATTAAGTAGTCCACAGAGTGAGGGTTTTAAAA
The DNA here is from genome assembly GCA_020745775.1 of Theristicus caerulescens. Taxonomy (NCBI): domain Eukaryota; kingdom Metazoa; phylum Chordata; class Aves; order Pelecaniformes; family Threskiornithidae; genus Theristicus; species Theristicus caerulescens. The sequence goes on from CM036560.1 coordinate 101,822,357, forward strand.
CTATTGGGTGCGAGTTACCCGGGCATGATGACTTAAAAATGTCTGGCTTAACAGATGTGTTTATTAGCATTCTCCTTAGTCATGTTAGGAAAGCAAGTATGCCATTATTACATGATTGGCTTTTTCTCAGTTATAAAATAAAATATATATGGGACACTTCTGCCTTTTCTCTATTATTACTGAAACATCCACTATGTTGCTAGTAATAGAATGCTACAATTAAAATGTCTTTTATTTGCAATGCAGTAAGTCCGTGGTTGGTCAACATACTTAATAAACTCTTTCTTCTTTTTGAAATTTGATGTTTTTAAATACAAAATATATACTCCTATTTTGGACTTCCGGTGGTTTTTTTTTGTTTTTGTGTTTTGGTTGGTGTTTTTTTGGTGTGGTTTTTTGGTTGGTTTTTTTTTTTAATGAAGAGTAAATGTAATCAGTATTTTCATTTAAACAGCCTAACTTTGAATTCCATAATCATTTTTGCCTTGTCTGCCATGATGAAGTCATATAGACAACCCTCTCTTCAATGACACACTCTTACCATTCTTTTGTGGTTATAATATTTAGAACTTCTAAAGGTATGTTAATATTCTTCAGCGTATGTTTTTCAGATAGACATTTCCATGGTGTAAGCCGAACTTTTTTTTTCAGCATGTATTATACAAAGGAACATAAGCAGCTAGATTCTAAATTATCTGATATACCCAAATTGTCTATTGTCATCATCGGTTATTGTTCTATTTCATGTTTTTTCTGGACATCAATCCATAAACATTCATGCTCATAGTCTGCCAAATTTAGTGATTCAGAAACACAGAATGTCATTTTGGTATAGATGGACTGCTAAATTCTAAGTAGTAATAGGATGGTAATATCAAGTGTATGGGATTTATGCTGAAAAATAAATCACTGCAATTCCTCTTAATAGCCAAACATTTTGTGGTTTTTGGTAAGATGCTATGTCATTTTCTTCTTTCCATATCCCTTCTTGTCTAATCAAAGTATGTTCTCAACATCCGGATATTATGTGAAAAACCACTCTAATGTTTTCTTTTTACCCTGCTTTTTATTATCAGTTTAATTATTTTATGACTGCTCTTGTGTTCTCTAATGGTTTCAGTTGTCTTTCAGACTCTGTGATTAAATCACTTCTGCTCAAATGAAGGCTACGCAAACTGTACAGTTTTGTCTTTAATAGAATATGGAATAATGTTCTAAAAGAAGAAAACTCTTTCCCTCAAACTGCTTAGGGAACCCATATTTCACTTATGCTGTCTTCTGGCATTTGTATTCCTTTGCATGAGGGGCATTTAAAAATGCTACTTGTACTGTCCAAAAAGATCATTGCATTATTATTATTGTTATTGTTATTATTATTAGTCTGATGCTTTCCAAATTCTCCTGAGCTACCTACAGCATGTAACCTGAACACTTTCCTGAATGGTAATATGAGAGAGAAGATTATTTTTTTTTTTATTTAACTAATTGTTTCTTATCTTTAAAAGTCAACTGAAAGACCAGCTGAAAATAAAATTTCATGTCTTGGCTCCAAGATAGATAGTATGTTAACTTGTACAGTACCTTGTAGGCATCCAGTCTATTAATTATACATTATCCAATAGTTTTTCCCCCTGATATCTTCTTTCACTGAATCTGAGTAATGTTGTTGCAGAGTGTGATCTTCTCAACTTTGAATATTCAATGCTTGTTTGCACTATTTCATAGTTTATAAGTAATATAATTAATATATAAGCCCCAAACCAGAAGTCCTTATATGTAGAACATGAGAGTTTATATTCTGGTAATTTTAACATAAGTTTTATGATTTCTGGTGACTTTTTTGAGCTTTAGCTTATTTTGTATTTCTAAGCATCTACCTTCTGTAACACAGCTTAAAGGATCTCTCTTATCTTCTAAGCCCTGGACTAAATGTACTGAGATGTCCATGTGTCTCTTATTAATTCAGCATCAGTTGTCTAGTGTGCTCTGTGGTGCATGAGGCTTGGTTTATGTGGAATTAAGAAAAGATGCATTACGCAGTTTAAGTAACAAAAAAACCCAAGCCAAAACAAAACAAAAAACAACCTATCTATGTTCCTCTTGACCTTTTTGCAAGACTGAATTAGTCATAAGCAAATCTTGTTGAGACTGGAATTGATATAAACTGATGCAAAGATAGTTGGGATCTCACTAGAAAGATTAGAAGTTAGGAATTCCATATGAGACTTTTGAAAGTTCGTGTAGTGGCTGTTGTCACTGAATATCAGAGAGCTCTGAATGAATTTATGTACTCAACTGAGACTGGAGGTTTATATAAACCAGATCATTCATATCCTTTCAATAATCTTTAGGCAATTTCTTTGCTCAACTTTATATATATGAATCTAAGAAAAGTCAAGAGAGGATTTGATTAAGATTTTCACTCTTACTATAATTCCAAACTCAAAAGGGGAAACTTCATTAATACATTTATTCGGATGCGCTGCTTGACTGTCACCTGTCACTGTTTGTAACAGTGCAACATTCCTCCTCAATCTGTTCCTTGATCCACTATTCAATTTTTGCAAGGGCAGTAATTTGCCATGCAAAGTCAGGTGACAGGTAGAGAAGGAAAATTTGGGATATAGAGATAACTGTTCTTCCAGCTAAAGTATTTAAGACTTTTTCTGAGGTTTTGGACTGCAGGATATTTATACTATCTGGCAGAGTTTCATACAATATTGACTTAAGTCAAGAAAACTATCTTTCATAGTTTGCCACTTTTTGCCACTTGTTTCACATCAATTTTTTGAACGCCCAAGGTTCTCTAGTACTTTTGTATTTATAGTGTCCATGCTTACATTATGCAGGGCTTATTCTTGATTGATTGCTGACCCCCAGACATTTAGCATTCATTAACCTTGTTATCACATTCAGCAGTATTTAGTATTACACTATTTCAAATTCTAAATAGCCAAGCAGCCAAGAGGGCCAGCCATGTCCTGGGGTGCATCAAGCACTGTATGGCTAGCCGGTCGAGGGAGGTGATTGTCCCACTCTACTCTGCACTGGTGCGGCCTCATCTTGAGTACTATGTGCAGTTCTGGGCGCCACAGTATAAAAAGGATACAAAGCTACTAGAGAATATCCAGAGGAGAGCCATGAAGATGGTGAAGGGTTTAGAGGGGAAGCTGTATGAGGAGCGGCTGAAGTCACCTGGTCTGTTCAGCCTGGAGAAGAGGAGACTGAGGGGAGACCTCATCACAGCCTACAGCTTCCTCACAAGGGGAGGAGGAGGGGCAGGCACTGATCCCTTCTCCCTGATGACCAATGATAGGACTTGAGGGAACGTCAGGAAGATACGCCAGGGGAGGTTTAGGTTGGATATTAGGAAAAGGTTCTTCATGCAAAGGGTGGTGGAGCACTGGAACAGGCTCCCCCAGGAGGTAGTCACGGCGCCAAGCCTGACAATATTCAAGAAGCATTTGGACAACGCCCTCAGACATATGGTGTGAATTTTGGGGTTGTCCTATGCAGGGGCAGGAGTTGGACTCAATGATCCTTGTGGGTCTCTTCCAACTCAGGACATTCTATGATTCTATGAAATAATAGAATAAAAATAGAAACACGGCAGAGAAAACCCAGTCCGTAAATGGAAGGACATTTCTTTGCATCACAAAAGTGTCTCCGAGGTTATTGACTCCTCCATAACTACTTGCACTGCAGTGGTGTACCTGATGGATTGCCAGAAAATCTTTGCCAATAAAGCTAATGATGCTCAAAGGGCAGTATTTGCTTGCTCTTTATAAGTGCATAGTTTTGGATCTTTCTGCTGCTTTTTCCAGTTTCTTCTGTTCAGGGAACTTTTTAATATGGAACGGTGTTAAATAAGCTGCTACTAAACTTTGGAGTGCACTTTTGTCATTCAGGCATTTAGTTTTTAATTCCTTTTGAAAAAATCAGTACATTGTGTTTGCAAATTTTATATAGGCTTATGTTAGTTACAAAACATTTTGCTCTAAATCTATCTACCGATCTTACTTCTCTGATTTTAATATGTATAAAGCGATATGAAGCCAAAGAATTTTTATTTTCTTGGTATTTTAGGTTCCAACTATCTAAGTTTATCTTGTCTTCAAAATTGCACAGGCATTTGCCAGAAGTAGGCTTTCTTATGAAATCTCCCTAGTTGCTACTTCAGGTCAAAAGCTGAAATATTGGAAAAGCAGCCTGTTTGACCTTATCAGCTCTTTTGTTTGTTGCTAGTAAAAATATAGCAGATGGCAGATAAAGATTAAAAAAATAGAATAATGCATCTTTTAATTTAAAAATAGTATTTAAACATAAAAATGTGTTTTTCTACATAAGTAAAACTTCTAGTACATAAAACTTTTTTTTTTCCTAAAGCCATTTTCTTGTTTCAGTTATAAGTGATTTATACAGGGAAATTATTTTGCCTTCTTTTTACATTAGCCTCTATAAAGTAAGGCAGATAGAAATGTGCTGTACAGGGGCAGGTCTAGTACACAGCATTTTGTTCAGCGTTATCCTGTAAGGAGTGCTGATTTATTAAAAATAATAATATTGTAGCATCACTGTGGAGGTTTAGCCAAAAAGAATCGGCCATTTAGTATCTTAACTGTCAAGTTCAATTTCAAGAGGTTTTGCATTCAAGTCAGGATATCTGGAGACAATAATCTGCATAATCAAAAGGAAAATGTTGTAGTCCCTTATAAGCAAAGATGACTGAGAGCAAAATGGTTTAGTCTACTGCATTTTGAAATTTCCAAGGTACTCAAGACTCTCCAGTGGTTATTTCTCCATTATCACCTAGTTACTCTGCTGCTCAGTATAAATTATCTATCAGCTTTATTGTCTTCCTAATTGCTGGTTATGTTTTTCTTTGATCAGCCTCTTACTGTCTGGAACATTTTCCTTCAGAACTGTATGAGCTTTTGTGTACAGGTGTGCTCATGCTGTGCTACAGAGATACACTGATTCCTTTGCAATCACTGTGCATCCAGCTGTTAATGCCAATCTCATTTATCCACACTGCAGCCCCTTGGTCGTTCAAAGCGTCGTGTGCTTGAAGATGTAGAATAATTTCAGTTGATGCTAGACTTAGGGGATGTGGATGCATACCTCCATAGCCTAGCAGAAAGGTCTTTTATTGCTATGAGCTAGCTGTAATGTTAGCAGCTAAGTATGGCCTTGTCGCTGTGTGCCGATGTCGGGGTGAATATTATTTTCACATTGTATCAATTTGCTCGCTTTTACTTAATTCTGATCTGGGATGCTTTTCTCTGAAGTAAGTCAAGTGAGTCAGTGAAGTTCAAGGATGTAATGCCTCTTCAGCCTTGTGACAGAAGAAGAAATAATCACAGTTAGGATAAATATAAAATCCTAATATCATTTGAATGTCTTTCACAACCTTCATATTTATTCTTTTTTCAAAATTCAACCTTCGTGACTCTTTCCTGTTCAACATCCAACTTCTGTAGCTGCTGTTGAAATTCTAAATCCTATAGGGGCTCTTACCAATGTTCTGTTATGTAAAGGCTGCTGTAGGTAATAGATATGATATTATCAGAAGTTCACTTTCTAATTATGTGCTTAAGTGATTATGTATGTAATAAATTATTATAATTGTTATTACATACTAAAATTTGTATTTTATATATACAATTTATATATATATCATGACGGCATGGCAGTCAATGAACATCTGAGTCTCTACATGTAAAATATTGCAAGTATAAATTCAAATGAGGTGGGATAATTTGTAAAGAAAATAGTATGATCCCAGCTTTTATTTTCTATTAAATTTTATAGTAACACTGAATTTGGATTCTTCTGCATTGTTTCACTTTCCTTCCTATTGTGGGCAAAGTGTAGATATCAGCACTGTAAAAGCAGAGACATCTAGAAAATAAAAACAAACCACGATAGGTTCATCTGGATTCTCTCATACTCACTCTTAACTTGGAAATTCATCTAAAGAAAACGATACACAATTGCATGCAAGGTGAATTGTGTAAGAAGTATGTTGCATTCAGTGGAAAATAGCAAATGATACATAGATTTGGAGGAATGTCATCATCTAGGAAAACATCAGACACCTACTTTTCTAGGCACATGTCCTAATCTACTCTGATAGTTCATAGAAATTTTCCCTATCTATTCTTAGTGATTACGTAACATTGGCCTATTGGTGCAAGCATTTCTGTGCACTTGAAACTTGCTGAGAATTTGTTTCTCAGTAGGCAGATCACAGACAGATTTTTCTGTCTGACATGAATTTGAAGAGAGGAGTTTTAATGCTACTCACTTTACTGGATTTATTCTTGATTCAGCCTTAGTGCTGAATTGACGCTTGCAGTTCTCAGACTTTGTAGTTAAACATGATACAATACTGAATAGGTGAAGACTACTTTTTCGTACTGGCATGGGGTGAAATAAGGGATACTGACAAGTGGTGTATGGACCTACATGACAACTATATTTCCAAAAAGAAGTTAAAACACCATAATCTTTGATTTCTGTGAAATTTTATGCCTAAATTCTTAATTTGACAGCTGGTATGAAAGATTCTGTTTGTTGTTATTACAATATAAATTTAAACCACGTGCAAGGAATCATTCTCTACATTGAGTAAAAGGGCATCACTTCTCTTGCACAGGCATAAATATTTTATTTAAGTTTGGCAGCCATCTGGTCAGAAAACTGATTTTTTTTTTTTTAATTGCACTTGGATCATAATCGCATATAGAATTATGTGGTGTATCATTTTTCCTAATGAATATACCTGTATGTATCTACTCATATCTATTCTTTAAATATTTTCTTTGTGCAGTTCAAAGGCTAAAGAAGGTTCAATGGCTAGGATGCATTATATCATACCAGTTGATTAGAACTGAAATATTTGACTCCTTTTCAAGTCTTATTTTGTAGTATGCTCAGTGTTTCTTTGGCAGTTATGGCCCGTGCCTTGTGACTCACAGGAGCAAAGACAGGCAGAATTGCAAGTCTTTTTTTAAACCAACGTCCTGCAGCATGAGTCAGGCTTTAGATCTGGCCTTTGTCCTTCCTTTGCCTTTGTTCTTATCATTTGTCTTACCCCACGGTTACAGCCTCTCAGAATAGCATATTCCTGATTTTAGTGCAATTTGTTCCTGATGAATGCTAGGGAAAATTACACAAGATGCTAAATTGTCATTCTTCAGGAAGTGAAACTACTGTATGTTGAGTTGTAATGGGCACTTTAAAAAACAAACCTCAAGTTTCCAACCTTCAGTGCCACCTTTCTGCAAGGTTAGCTTGCTGAGGTGTAAACTCTTATTTCAAGGGTCATCTAGCATCATCAGTAAAGTATCCAATTAATTTATTCTCCAAAAATCAAAGAATTAAAAAAAGCATATGTTGCATCTTTTTGAATATGGACTTCAGTATGTAGAAAGGCTTACACAACTAGAAGATTAAAAAAAAAAAGAAAACTGAGAGTTGAATAAATTCCTTTTCTCCCTAGCTTTTCTTTCCATGAGGCAAGTATGAATATTGTTTTACTTCCCTTCATGCTTTCAGCCTTTCGTTAAAAATGAACCATCAGTTTGGTGGGATAATACTTCCTTTATAAAATATTATGCTTACAAGATAATACACTCTGATTTTATGTAAAGATCTGCTGTTCATACACTACTGGGTTTATCTCTGCTTGTCTTATGGAATATGACATAGTTGTTGCCTGAAGTGCTATAAAGCAGCAAAGTTAATGTTTACATATCTAGTTACTGTTTTTGTTATTGCTAGTGCCAAGCTTTCTGAAAATGGTTTAATATCTTAAGGCTTTTAGACTTTCAGATAAAAAAATAAATAATGCAACTACATGCATTTCTTCAGGAACTCAAGTTTGGATTGTAAATTTACCTTCTAAATCATTTAGTGAGATTAATGAGCAGTAAGTGCTTGGCAGAATGGACATTAGATTGTTCTGGTTTTGTCATGACCCATACATAATGCTACAAAGCTGTACCAAAAAGTTGTTGTTGGCCAACCTATATAGTTTTTATATTCAGACACACCAGGTTATTTTTTTCTATGAATAATCCTTTTACCCACTTTGAAATAGGACCAATGAAAATTTTAAGGGCTATTTCTTCTAGAACTGTAGTTTCAGAAGTAGCAACCTGAAAGAGAAGAAAGATAACATGTAGAACAGTCTGTGTTGCCTTACTGTAAAATAAATTAAAAAGTAGTTTTCAAGGAGAGAATGGTCACTGGTTATAACAAAGTTATTTTTCTCTACAGCAGGTTTCTCCTTGGCAGGCTTCCTTGTGTTTCATGTTTTTTTCTGGATTGTGCTTTTGGGCACAACTGTAAGCAGATAGTATCCTACAAAAGCACAGGAAATCAGTCATCCCTGTTTACCCTGTGCTTTAGAGGACAATAATTTGATACCCACTTCTGCCTGATACCTTGGTTGTCTATGCCAAAGATCTGCTCTTCCCTTGCCCTCTTGCAAGATGGTATAGCAAGCACCTAGTTCCTGCATAGCCAAAGGTAAAGTGGAGCTCAGGTGCTGAGAAGTCTTGCTTTCTTCTCCTGCATATTTGAGGTTAATAGTTTCACATTTGGACAGACTTTGAAAGTAGATTGTCATTTAATGGTAGCAATGCCTCCATAAGTATATCAATCCATTTTTATGGCAAATTCAGGGAGGGCCACGGAGTGATAATGCTCCGAGGATATGCTTCTGTTGAAAATATGGAAAACTTCACTCATAACATACTTTAGATAGCTTGGGTTCATGGAAGGTACAATAGGTTTTAACAAGTCATCCTAGAGCTCTTTAGAACAGAATGAACGTTGATTAATTTGGAGTAAATACTTCAGAGCAGATTGCACACATCTCCGGTGTTTCTGATAACACAATGTTTAGGAGTTTTAAGTCTACCTCAGACCGGGAGACTGTCAACTGTGTCCTTCACAGGGGCAGGAAAAAGTACAGAAACACTGGAAACATTGCCATTTTCCTAAGGACATCATCTTCATCTGTTTAATTGGGCTTCAGACTTTTACTCAGATGCTCATCTGAGCTAGATGATGGAATATCTAAAAGGTAGTTTTCTTGACAATTGAAGAAAAAAATAATTTAGACTACAGAGAACAATTTTCTATAATCTATTTTTATATCTAATATGAAAAATTTGGCCAAGTAATAGGTAGATAATTTAGGTGGTAGAGAACTGTGCTCTCACTGAAAACAATAAGCTGTCTTGCATAATTAGATTGTAGAACAAAATGCTAAAAAGCATTCCATTGGAAAGCAGAAACTTCTGCACAGGAAAGTGATACAAACATCTTTGTGTGACCCTGTGATGCTGAATAGTGCTTCTCAGCACAATATCTCATCATACTGCTGCTGCTGGAATTTAGATTAATATTTTTAACTTGTGGAACAGGTTTATTTTAGATTTATTTCCAGTTTTTGTCATTTAATTCATGTTTTCAGATTTTGATGTATGCAACAGATTTAGCAGTGCACGGACAGAAAAAGGGAGAAAATTGATAAAAATCTGGCTATGCCAGGGAGCTGAGAGAGTTAAAGGAATGCTGTCAAATTACTAAAACCAAAATATAGGTTATGTAAACTAAACAGCTTGGCTCTTGCTATTTATTACTTGGGTACTGTTTTCCTTTAGAGATGTTCCAGGGTCACAAGGTAAATGGATTCTACACCCAAAGATTCGCTGTACTAAGTACAAAGTACACTAATGATAGGTTTAAAAGTGGATAATAACAAGATTATGATACTATTCAAGATGAAGTACAAAAAGAGAAAAATAGTATGCCATATATGGTAAAAAGTAAGTAGGACATTATTTCAGTTTGAGCTGTACAAGATGTGATTAGTAACACAGATAAGTACCACCTTGTTAAAGTCCTTCCAATTTGAGAGGAATGATTAAAGTGCTCACAGATATATTACATATATGTCTGCATGCGTTATGTATAGAATCAAAAACTGTTTCCACTAGACTCAGTGGAACTTTACTATTGTGACCAGTGGGAACATGACCAGATTGGTTTTAAGAACATAGTGTAAAGGTTACAATGTAAAGGAGTCACAGAAGTGGTTTGCGTCTGATTCACTCACTGCATATTACTTGAAATTTGAAATTTGTGTGTACTGTTCTCCCCATTTCTATATATGGCATTGTCACACTTTAATAACATTTCCAAAATGCTTTGAGATCCTGTACATTTCCTATAAGCACATGGTGCAGTCTATTTTTGTGTCTGCTTTGCATTGTACTCCAGATGGCATTGATATATTTTTGGCACATACATTTTTGTGGCTCCTCTGGGGACAAAAAATAGGAATGATAAGCATATTCCTCGAAATGAAGATAGCTTTTCAAGATGAAGTTTGTATGTTATGTTTAAGGCAGGAAAGTTGACTAAGAAAGCATATCATATATCATGGAAGGTAATATCACACATGTAGATTTTATTTTAAAGAGTTTTTTCTAATTGAATGAGATGGTAGCTGACTGAACAAAAATCCAGTTTTGTGAATATTCACAGAGTAAGTCTGCTTGAGAGAACTAATGTGCTCTATTCTTTGTTCTCTTGCTTGATGGCTAAATTGTTTGGTGGGGTTTTTTGTGTTTTTTTTTTTTTTTTCTTCAGTAATATAGCTGTCATTAACTGGGATTAGATGAAGGGTTGTTGTGTTTGTTTGGGTTTTTTATTTCATCTGGGATAAATCCTGTAAGAGTTGGCTGATTATGCGACCTCTGCCTTCTGCATACTAGCTTTAACCAGAAGACAGATATGTAAAGTTGCCAAAAAAAATAATACACAGCAAACAATTCCCTTTATGTGCATGAACTACAGCTATATTCTTTACGAGAGTACCTGTTCATTCCAAGTGAACAGCATCATGTTTGTGGGTTTTGGATCGATGGGTGTGGTTTTTTGGTGTATCTGAAAGAAGCTTATGTGGTAATATCCGGATAGAAGATGGCTTTTAAGCTCTAATACATCATGGATCAGAGTAGCATCTGCACTGCCTGCCTGCTTCTGTGATTTGTTTTGTCCATCCAGTTTGTGACACTCTTAGTCTGTTTTGTGAGGCTATTTTTTGTATTTGAATTGTTTGTTTCATGCTAACAGAAATGGACTAGATTATACTGAATTATCTTTTAGTAGCAACATGTAAAGGTGAACTTTGCATTATCCTGTGTCCAGTTAAATAAATCTGCTTCCAAAGAGAAGTTCTGTTAAAGAAAGAACTCTGAGCTTTCTCTCCGTGTTGATACTGAATTAGCAAAAAGAAGGGTAAATACGTGACTATCTTGGCTATTAGTGGATGCTGTGACTGAAGACTGGACCACAATACTTATGTGCAGTGCTCCTGAAGCTGAAGATACATAGTGATGATTCCCAGCAAGATTTTAGTCTACCGCAACCCTTCTGGGGGCACGCATACAGAAACTTATAAAAGTACTAGAAGGCGTAAAAAATCTCTCGGAGAATTGTTCCAAAATGGATATCGTGTCAAAGCTGGACATAATATCCCTGAAAAGGAAGAACAACATACTTTCCGAAACTCCTTGGTGTCTTGTTATAGGGTCGGCTCATACTGGGGTAAGGTTCAACTCTAAACTTTTTTTCAGAACTGTAGTTTGTGATTCTGTCTCCGGTGCTAGTGTTATTCTTCTCTAAAAAGATATTATATTTAATTTTTCAACTTCAGAATAATGCTACAGGATTTCAGTTGCTTTATAGGAAAAATACTTTCCCAAACTCACATGCTGTAATGTGCCCACATCTCCAGTACCTCATCAAAGGCGTTCGGTATTCACCTAGAATCAAGTAATCTAGTCTTTATTGAAGGATGGAATGTAGTAATCTGCAATTGTGGAGTTATTAATTTTTTTTTTTAATGGCTTTCATTATTTTAATAGGTGTAAAAGTAAGTTAAGGAAATGTGCAGCAGAGAGATTCATTAACAAGTCTTTGATACAGCATTGTTTGAAAGCAATTAGTATACAATATATGTAGGTTCTGAACTTGATGCAGTTTTGCTGTCCTGGTTCATAGGGTATTGATTTTTTCATGCTGTGGGCTGTTTTCTCTGCTTGTACACTTGCATAACAGAGGCAGGGAAATGTATCAAAATATTTTGGCTGCGTTGCTTCCAAGGAACGGCAGATTCTTTTCCTCCCATGCTATTTCTTCTTGTCTTGTTCTTTGAGGTTTCATTTTCAAACCTATCTACAAGGAGTGGAATCTTAGGTTGCTCTATTGTGTTGTGTGAAGGCATTCTGGATAGGATCCTAAAAATTATCCCTCCATTATATGCATCTCAGAAAATGTTCTGATCTCCTAAATATGGATTCTGGTTTTTTCAGTCATCAGTAAACCGTGTGGTCTTAAACATAGGGTAGAAGTACCATTGATAGGTTTGATGAAAATACCATTCTGATGAATGGGTGAATGGTTTGTGAGGAATAGAAATGGTATACAGAATCTCTGTGGATTGAATCCTTATACCAATATTTAGGATATGCTATTGACAGAAAAAGCAACATATGGCAATAAGAAAGGGATTATTATGTATCTCCTTGATGAGAAATAATGTAATGCTCGATGGTGTTCTGGTACATTGACCTCTCATGTTCAATGAAGAAATATCCCAATTCCTGTTTCTATTTTTAGAATCTCATTAAAGACAAATCAGTTTAGTTGTTGTGATTTCCTCCTCTTCCCCTTCGTAGATTTAAAATTGTAAATTTCCTTTTTGGGGGGTTTGTGGCCTATGGGTAATCCTGATTGCTGCTGTATATTAATCCTGTGGAAAGCATCAGTTCAGCCGAGAGACTGCAAACTGTCTGACAGACAGGAAAATAACATATTTCAGCACCGTTAAGACTGTAAAGTCAAATAAAGCTTAAAATAATGTAGTTTGTTTTGCTGTAAACTTTATAGAGAAAATAATTTTCTGCTGTAATTGCATTGCTACTGGCACATAGTTTATTGATCATGTTTATATCACTATTCTGGTCTAAAGCATCCATTTTAGTGGGTCCTTAGTAAAGAGTCAGAAAGTGATAGCTGGAGAGTATTTGCACCTCACCTCAAAGAACTGAACAAGTATGTAGTGAAATGAATAAAAATACTCCTGTTGTATTCTAGATCTAGCCTAGTATTTCAGCATGGCATATTGTTTCCTGTTGCACAGATCATTAATTTCTGTAATATATAAGATTGATTTCAGTTTTTTGGGTGGTATTTGGCCTGTCTTAGGGACCCTTCAAAATTGTCCTGAAAGATGTGGATGTGTCAATTTTTCATATCTAAATTCAGTGTATAGAATTTCAGGAGGTAGGCATTTGATCTCTGGGGGTCAGGTGTGGTTGTTGGGGATTTTTTGTTGGGTTTTTTTTTTTGTTTGTTTGGTTTTTGGTTTTTGTTTTTTTACAGATTTCCAGTTGAACACTCAGAATCTGAAATAAAATTACACCACACATGTTATCCAGGAAATTATCTAGTAAAAATAATAGAACATATTACACACATATTTTACATTTTCAGTGTACTTTGAAAATAGTCCATTAGCTGTACAGGCAACACAGGTAGCTAAACAAATATTTTCACAGTAAGAAAATAATCCTGTGGTATAATTGGAGGTTCATTTGAATCGTCATACCTAGAACTCAAATTATTGTACTAGAGGCAGAAACTATTGACTAAAATTCTTTGTCTCATATTATTAAAGGAATCCGATTTGATAATCGTAAAAGTTTTTTCTGTTCTAGAAATCTATGAATCTCTCAGCTTTATCCTGGGCATTGCAGGTCAAAGAAACTCTAGCTCACAAGCATACTTTAGTCATCCATTTAGAAGCAGAAGACTGACAAACTGAAAAGGTCCTTCATTTTATCAGTATATTTTTCTGTGATTAAAGAGATTTTCTAGGTAAATTAAATCTTTGGATACTTATTTTTTTGTATAAATTGTAGTGTAGAAGATTATATCCTGTACCAGTCAGATCCCATAAGAAAATTCCAATATAAAACCTCTTGCCAAGAAAAAGGCGAGTGACATGATGGAGACAGAACAGCAAGTACTTCCTGAGCATTCCATTCAGGAGTTTGCTCAATTAACTTTAGCAGGCAGGATTCTATTAAATGTGCAAAATTAGAATAGACTTTAATACATAAGGAATTTACCCTATCTCAACTATTGATTATATCATATAAATGTAAAACAGTTTTGTAGTTATTTCCTATTAAAAGAAATTATTCTTCCCCACATGTATAAAATACATTCCCAATTATTGCTAAGGAAAGAGATATGTACACGTTTGTCTAAGTAGCTGAGACAATTTGGGACAATGGGAATTTTTGTTAGTGCTCCTATTATAGAATTTTGCTTACTATTCTTGATGCATAAACAAACATCAAAATTTCTATTGTTGATGAGTTGGTGGGCATGAAAGAGAGAACATCTTAGTTGTGAGTCAAATTTGATTTGAAAACAGTGAGAGAGCATAGCATGAGGCATTTTGTTACTGGTTACATGTGATTAGTTTTCAGAGACAGGCTATTTTTACAGACGCTTTGTCAATAATTACTCTTGAGTTAGACCCATCAAAATCTTTTCTATTTAACTTGTTTTAATTTTGATCTTGTGTGGATTCATAGTAAGCTACCTGCTGAATAATTTAGGCCATTTTTAGTTTGACAACAGTCTCATTGCAACAAGGTTATTGCTGTGAGGATGACTGTGTCATCAGTTTACAGATGCATGTGTGATTGCAAGCACTTTTGCATGTCATTAATACTAGCACCAGAATGAAGTGCTGTGTGGACTTTTCCTCTGGAAATTATTCAGTTGATTCATCATCCCCTTACTAAGTTCAAGGTGATATAAATAATCACACATTTAGGGGCAAACTCATTTCGTCTTTTTATGCTTACAGTTTACTTTCAGCAGCAGCTTTTTGTAGTCTATTTGAAGAATAAGGCTGAAACCTCTGAATTAGCTGCAGTCTTTCAAAATGAACATATAATTTACTAGAAGGTCAAGCAGTCAATGCTGTTAAATGTTTTAGAGTGCTAAACAGATTCATTCAAAACCAGCACATCTTCTCTTTCACAGTCAAGCTTTAGAATACCTATTCAAGAATGGGAATTCCCCTTTCTCCCTTGTTTCGGTTCTGCTAATATTAGTGGATATTGCCAACAGACCACGCAAAGTCTTCACATGGTGTAACCTACTGGGGAGGTGTACACGCTAGTGCATTGTACAGTGTAATTTGTCCCTACTATGTAGAGTTGTTTTGGCTGACTCTTTGTGTTAATAGTGTTATGGCAGTAAACACTGCAGGCATAATGGGTTTCACTTGCAAACACTGAACTAATTGATGCTTGTATGCTCAGCCTCTGAGAGCAAGATACTGTGAGTACCTGGAAACAAGGTTACTTAAGCCTATCAGCTGCAGCCCTACCCTTGTCCAGTACTTTTATGTGTTTTGGTCAGATCACTTTTCAGAGTTCTTTTTTTTACACTGTTCTGAAATACCCATCTCTTATGAATATTCCTGATTTTCCTACTTTAAATGGGCTTCTTCCCTGCTCAACTATAAGCCTTTCAGCCCTATTTGCAAACTGCCTTTCTCACCGTGGTTTATACTAAGAATGCTACTCGCAATCTCTGCTTGTTTCCTTCTGAGTCAAGTTCTCCTTGACTCTGACATCAGTCAATGTCAAATGGATTTTAAAGCCATCAGTTGGCTAGATTTTCTACTGATGGGGATTATGAAACTCAGAAGTGAACCAGTAGATTAATTACTACATCCAGTACCCTAACACTCTATCCCACTGAGGCAGATTGCACTCCTTGTTCAGCCCCTGGTCAGGAACAGTGACTGTCAGGGCAAAGAAAAGTGTTTTCCTGCAATATTCATTCTGCTGATGAAATTTGTATGAAGTGATGTCTCTACATAGCTGAAAGAATATTATTTTCCAGTTAGGTTTTCATAAAAAAGACCTTTAGAGGTCCTTTGAAGCAAAACTGAGAATATAATTTTAATGGGCATTGAAAATACTTGAAATACATAATTTTTGTAGACTTCAAAGGTGTATTGTCATGAAGGGTTTTCTTAATCTCTATTTGCTATACATATTGATTTACCAGAGGACTCTTTTGACTAATATAGAATATATTTTATAATAAATACAAAAATTCAATATTTCTGACTGATGTTTCTACAAAAGCTAATTAAATATAAACACATTGCCTATGAAATATGAAGAGGTAGCATCATATAAGATCACAGTAGTTTGTCTATGAAGTTTTCAATATCTCATCCAGAGAATCTGCCTTTTCTTAGTGCCTTTTAATAGGGCTTATGCCTTGTTATGTCCTGATACTGTGGATGTAGGAAGAGATTCTTATTAAATACTGCTTTCTTGCTAGGATAATGGAACTCACAGATTATTTGCAAGACAGGAAGTACAGAAAATCATGTAAAATGACATGCGTATAGGAACCTAATAACAGAACTGTTTGGGTCTTGAAAAAGAGTAGAATACTGGAAAGAATTCGTTTGCCATCATGATAAGGAAAAGTGTTATTTTCCTTTCATTTTTGTTCTTCATAAAGCAGATAATACACTGAGGTTTCTGAAGATCAAAATTTGATCCTTTCTGTGTAGTAATTCCTTTAGCTATAAAACACAGCCCCACAAGTAATGTCCTAGACAAGATACAGAGGTTACAAGGTGATTGTAACCTTCTACAATAACAAGCCAGTTCCGTTTGTAGTTCAAGTAAACTGTTCAAACAAACTCTTCACTTCTTTTTTTTAAATTCTGTTCTCTGGAGGGAATTCTTTAAAATATTTTAGGCTGTAGCAAATGCAGAACTTAAACCATAATGATTTTCTTCTTCCACAAAAAACACATTGAAGCCATAGTCTTTTTGTTCCATCATTGGAGTCTCAGCAACTAAAATATATCTTAAATGTTGTAAGAATTTGGAGATAGAGGTTTTATTGCTAACTTTGATGTTTCTCAGGCTTCTTTTTGAAACATTGCAATGGGTAACTTGGCCATCTTATTAACTTCAGATGCAATGCAAAGCATTTGAAAGGGAGAATTTTTCTCCAAGCAGCCATTTTTGAAAAAGTTCCTAGGGAGTGGAGTGAGGGAGATAGCTGGATGGTTCCATCCAGAGCTGAGAAAGCTTAGGGTTGCTAGTAAAGGTCCTCTCCATCCCTGTCCACCCACATCTCTTTGGATAGAAGTGGATAGAACTGTGAGAACTACTGCAAGTGGGGCAGAGGGACATGTCTCTTCACAGTTTCAGCACTATGATCCAAAAAGATTCATCCTCTAATTGCAAATGGATCTGAATTTTATAATTATTAAGCATCATTTTATTGCTTTTTGTCTAGATCCCCAAATCCGGTTTTCAAGTTGTGATTAATCTTCAGAGTTTCCCGCCATCAGTAATTAAAAAGAAACTTTTTATCCATGTAATACACAGACAGGAGTGATTTTCTAATCTGTTAAGGCTACTTATGAGCCTTAATAAGGCTGCTATGAGCCTTAACATGAGTAAAAAATTTATTTAACAACTTGCCAAGAATACTGCAGAAATAAAGCCTTGATTTAAACACATCTCACCACATTCATCTTTGCCCTTGAGGGGAACCTCTCGACTCCACTAAGATGATGGTTTTGACCAGGTTTATGTTTGCCAGGACCACTCTTTCCTTAAATTTCTAGAAATAAAAAGTGGTTTATAGCACTGGAAGTGGGTAAAATAAATGTCAATAAAGAGGAAGTATGAGAGGAAGCTGCCCTGAACCTAACTGTAACAGTCACAATACCGTGTTACGCAACTTTTATGTAACTCTTGGCTGTACCGTCTAATAAAAATTATCCTCAAAGCCTTATTTTAATTTTATAAGCTGTGCATATGTATAATACACAATCTACTTTTATTCATATGCCAAAGATCTCCAGCCAAATTATTTACTAACACCATAAGTCTCTTTTATAATTTAAGCCCTTAATCTTCTATAGTATTTTGTTTTGCGCACACTCTCTCTGTGTATGTCTGTCTGGCTTTACAGTTGTCTGGGAATTGCTATTCATGCAACCTGATTTCAACACAAAAATGCTATTTCTTTGTAAAAATAGTTACTTCTTTAGTAGTCAAAGTGTAATCTATTCCTATAGTTATAGTCTGATGGAAAGAATTATAATAGATTTGTCATTTTTAAGAGAGAATGTGTTGTTCCTCTGTTTTCCCATTTGAGTTTTTAGAAATTAGGGTGGAGACAGGGAGCATTATTACAATACAATTTTACGTCATTAAGATTTACCAATTTAATCAGGCATATAAACAGTCTACTTTATCCAGGTTATCAGATCTCTTGCCCATAATCTCTTGTTTTTCACTAAGCAATGTGGGAGCTTGGAGGACTGAGTTTCAGATCTGTATGTGTCTTTGACAGCCTGGAAGAGAAGGACATGTGCACTAGAACTGCCAACAGAACTTCAGAGAGGTTTTTTCCCCTTAGCTTTGAGCCTGTATGTCTCCTCCCATGGCTTCCTACATAAACTAAGGCTTTCTGGTAGCATATTTTGGCTATTAAGGAAATACATTTAAAACAATTTGAAAAAGACCTGGTAAGGATCTTGGAACCATTAAATATGGAAGAACATTTCAAAGGTATTTGACATTTTGTATGCTACCTATATTGATTTCATTGATCACTGTCATTGTAAGTGAAATCTTGTTATAATTTGAATTATTCTTTACCAGAGCTTTTTTTTTTTTCCTTTACTGCAGGTTTAAGATTTTTAAGAGCCCTTAGACTGATACAGTTTTCAGAAATTTTGCAGTTTCTGAATATCCTTAAAACAAGGTAAGACCTTTTCTTACATACTAAGTTAATTGCATTGGTGACAGAACATAATTGGCTTAAGTTTGTGGTCCTAGTAATATATGATTTTCTTTTCTGGAAAAAAACACTTGCTATCTGTTCTTTAAACATTTTTCTGCTGATGAATGACTTATCAGTGTCAGCATCTTTTGCCATGTGATCACTAGAAGATTTTATTTGATGTGTTGTTACATTTGAAATATCTGAGCAAGACTGAGTGCTGATAAATTAAAAGCAGAATGAATTACAGAGCTCTGCACTAATTAAATATTGCTTCTTTCCACATAATCAGTCCATATTCTGCTGTCTTGGAAAAATAGAAATGACAATTCATTCAATAGAATGTAGCTAAAAAGTATTTTGAGAAATAATCATTGTGGCTCTATTTCAGTTTTTTTGGACTGAGCATCCTTCTTCACATCAAAAACACATTAAAAATTAATTTTACACTCAGCTATCTTTATATTGTGTTCATTGTCATTAGCATTTGTTTCAAAGAATATTTAACATATTCCAAGTAACCTTCTGGCTTTCACTGATTCTTCAGGCTATTGATACATGAAAGTTGTGCAGAAGAAGCACAACTTTGAACAAAAGATCACGTTGAAGGAAAAAAAAAAAAGGAACGTTCCCATGCCTCGTAGTTGAAAACACATTACTTTTCATCATTCCCTAAAATGCCCTAGCTGCAGTATTGAATCCAGATTCCAGTAATTACTGTGAACTCAGTTCCATTCTAAAATCCTGTGCTCTCTCCAGCAGTTGATGATGCATGTGTAAAGGCTTTGTATGCAAGTAGCTCTGTTTACTTGCTATGTTAATTAGTAGTGATGGGGAAATAGGTCCTCGAGATTTGTACATACTCATGGTAAATGGCTGTTTCTTCAACCATTAACCTTGAAACTGTTCTCTTTGCTGTAAAACTTCACACTATCTGTCTTTAGCTGTGTGACTGTAAGGAATCCAGTTCTTGTCAAATAAAGAAATCAAAGAATGTGCAGCGAAGATGTAGTCTAGTAGCTTAGAATGCTACCAGTATGGTAAAAGAGAGTAATTTGTGCAGGAGCTCGGAATACCCAGTGAGTTTGCATTTAACACACAGAACAACCTCACCAAAAGAAACGGCAGTCAATGGAAAAGCCCCATAAACTCAAAGGATTTTGGATAAAGGTTAAAAACCCCTTCAGGAGTGGTGGATTTGTAAACTTCCAGATCCATAAATGAAGGGATGCTGCATTAATCACATTCAGTGTATTTAGAGCTGGCTTATCCAAGACTGAGCTGTTCATTTAAATAGTATTTCTCTGGTGCAAAATTTACTCTTAGATTAGATATCATCATCTCTGCAATTATTTATGTGAATGTCCAAATATCTGTAAAACCCAAATGTTGATTATTAGAAAGCCTGTAAAGCAGAGCTTTCTTATATGAGTGTTTCAACTAGAGGCATTTCAGTGTGCTTGGCATTAATAACAAGTAACTACTGACAAGATGAGAAACTGATAGGGTATAAAGGGTACTGGTGTGTTTTTAATATCTGGTGCAATTAGAGAAGAAATTCTGTCCTTCTTTTCCTTTTTCCCCCAGTAACGAAAAAGGTTTACTCTAATCTATGAATTAAAATTACTACTGGAATTAGTGACAGAGATATGAGGATTAAAGGAACATGTATTATTTACATAAGGGGCAGAAGGGCCATTCCAAACACTGGAATCCAAAGGAAGAAGCTAAACAATGCAAAAATAGAGGCAGTGAGAAGACTAGCAAAATATTGTGGGAGTGTTAGATAGTTATTAGAATATCTGAAAAATTATTAATTATATTTGAAAAGAACCAGTAAGACAAAGCAAAATTTTACTGTGGTGTATTAAAACACTGTACTCTGCCAAGGATCTATTTGCTTCCCTAATTTGAAATTAAATGTATTTTACTCAATATTTTTTGTTCCTGTGTTTTATGAAATAGAATGAATTGTGTGGTGTTCAGTTGAAAATTTCTTCTCTTCACTTTTTTTCTAATATTCTTCAAGAAAACTTCAGAGGCTTAGGCAGGGCTCACAGTAAGGGATTTTGCACAGATGTTGGAAAGAGCTTAAAGAGCAGGAAAATGTTTGTGACTAATCCTTCATCTATATTTAGACTCTGGCAGAAACACAGGAGCATTTCATAGAGGAGAGATAAGGTACAATGTTTACTAAATCTGCAAAAATAAAACGTACCAAATAAGTCATGTAAATAATTATTTTTGATGACTGCTGTCATTTACCTGTATTACAGTAATACGTGGAGACCAACTGACACATTATTGTATCAGGAGCCACTCCTGTTCTAAGTTCAGGTTAAGGATGATATTTAGCCTTTTATAATGGAGCTTTGCATCAGCATGATTTCTATCATTTTGTTTAATCTAGGAACCTGTTGTTTAGGGTTCTGTGCTATGACTGAATTTTATCACCAACAAAATATGAACTTTAATCAACCATACCTTAAGAAAGAGAGAAATAGGAGATATGTGTTGATGTAGGTTAACGCTAATTAATTGCAGAACTGCTGGTATATTATCTTATTTTTGAATATTTTTGTATTTCTTTCCTAGTACCCACAGTTGCCCACTTCACTAACTGTAACTCTTAAAAATATTTTTAATGGAGCTGGTCTGATTAATTTTCCAGGTTCACATCTCAACTTTGTTAGAAAATAATGCATTTTTATTGTCCTTAAAGTAGTTATAAACAGAAATATTAATTAAAACTACTACTACTAACACTGATAGTGAATTTTTCCCGATTTTTATTCTTTTGGAATGCATTGCTTTAGGAATAATAGTGATTTTTCTGAGGCATCATTATTTCTTAGAAATCTTTTCAAAAACAAAGGAGAGCTATTTCCAATGCAGATCCATGAATGGATAAGATTATTTAGACATAGTAATACATGGACTTCCATTCCTTGTGTATTTGTTGAATATCCTTCTTAGCTTTTGAAATCATAGTGATTTTTGTAAGAAGAGAGGGAGTGAGCTTTACTTGCATTTTTTCCACAAACTTTTAAGAATGGTATTTTCCTGCCGAACTGAGTGAGGTCCTTGCTTCAAAACTTGTTTTGAAAGTTATTCCTTTTTTATTTTTTTTGAAAGTCTATTCTTTTAACAATCTTTGGGTTTTGTTGTGGTTTTTTTTTTTTTTAAATGTGAATGTGAAATGTGAAATATGAAATACTCTAGCTCCATATGAATTTCCACAAAGAAGTCCATAGGAGTTCATGCAAGCAGAATAATATGAAAATTACTTAGGACTTTATACAGGAAGTGTGAAATACCGAAGTTATTTAATTTGGGAACCACAATTTTTTCACAAAAGCAGTATGACATTTACAGATTGGCTGGAATAGTTCATTAATTGTTTGCTATAACTGTAGGGAAATAGTCTTGCCCTGTGGTCATGTATGCAAGTGTTAACATGTGGTGAGTAGGCAACAAAAACATCCTCTTGCTGTTAATTTTTAAAGCCACCACAGGTCTCGGGCCAAAAGCACAATGAATACAGAAGAAGCATACAAGCTAACAAAAAATGAAATAATTCAAAAAACAACAGTCAATTGTATGTGTAAATGCTATGTGCAGCAGCTAACGTTAACTGG
Organism: Theristicus caerulescens; assembly: GCA_020745775.1. Classification (NCBI taxonomy): domain Eukaryota; kingdom Metazoa; phylum Chordata; class Aves; order Pelecaniformes; family Threskiornithidae; genus Theristicus; species Theristicus caerulescens. The sequence goes on from CM036560.1 coordinate 101,844,940, forward strand.
CATTGCTCAGTTTAATTCATTGGACCTGCATGGATGTATTTCAGGGTAGCAGAATATTTCCATGTAAATAATTGCTGAGGTGTATAGCAATGAAAAATGAGAAGGTGAGTGTACTGAGAGGTGATCAAATTATTTGTGAAAATGCATTATTTATTTCTATTTGTTTGATTATGAGTACAAATGTAGCTAAGGTTTCCATTTGTCTTTCTGCTCTCAAATGCATTGGAATTTTTCTTTCAAGAGATCTAAATTATGCAAATGTGAACTCTGCAAAGACAAAATAATACATATTTTGCATAGGCTTTTGATTAAGTATTTTAGGGAGCCTGCATCTCTTCAGAAATCTTCATCAGACTCTTTCAGTCTAAAGTATGCAGTTGTATACAGGTACATATTAAAAATGTGTGATAAATTCCAGTCTAAGTTCCTATTTGTTGCTGGGTTTTGTTTATTTTCAGTAATTCCATCAAGCTAGTGAATCTGTGCTCTATATTTATCAGCACGTGGCTGACAGCAGCTGGGTTCATACATTTGGTAAGTATGTTTGAAAATACTTCATTGACTTTTTCTCATAGATTGTCTGCTCTCTGAGCTACTTTATTACCTGAAATTGCCTTGCTCTGGATAATCCCTTAACACATCTGTAGAGTACAATAAAAAAAGACATCACAGCTTCCTGAATTTTAGGCTTCTACTCAAAGCTAATTCTGAATAGTAAGTAATACATCATTAACTGCAGCAATAAAATATGAGACTTGAACTGATGCAACTTCTTGAATGATTGCAATTTACCAGTAGGTGGCAATATTTCCTAAATAACTACGTGAGTGCTTCCTGGAAGGGGCTGGCAGAGCTGAAATGATACTGAGGTCCTGGGAAATCAATGGTTGTGCCAGAAGAAAGCAGTTCTATATTTCCACAAGAAGTAATGGGATTGCTAACATTCGGAGTAGCAATTTTTTAGAGATTCTTTCCTTCTCTTTTGTTTTTAAATTTCAATGTTTTTGGTGTAGCTTTTGGTTACTGATAACAGATTTTTGTAATAGATTTTTATTCGGCAGTTAACAATACCTAAAAAGTGTAAGATGGATAGTGTAGAAGTGCATATGAGTTCATGAATGTGAATATGCATATATATGATAGGTATATGTCAATTGTGTATTTTAAAGATTTTAAACTAATAGCTTTTACTGATTTGCTTGGTAAATATAATTAAATATGGCTAAGTGTTTGTCCTTTAAGTAGATTTTATGATCAACTTCGAATCAGGAAAATGTTGAGGTTCTAGTAGTAATAGATTCAGGAATTCAGGAAGCGTTTTGGACTAATATTAGAATTTAATGATATTGATGTTAGTCCAGAGCAATTTAATTGACTTCACTTGAATTACCTTGAGCTGCATTCAGCTATATAAGATTAAATTCAGAATGTTTATCTTCTTGTTATACCAGATAGTAATTTAATTTTCACTCTTATAAAGATGCACTGGAATTTTGAATGTTTTTGTTTATGATATACTTCTCATTCACAGATTACCACATTTTTACACTCCTCTGGGCAAATATAGCATTTTTATCATAGAAACATTAGCTTTTTCTATTTTTAAAAAAACAAACAAACAAACAGCTCTTTTTAAAATTACATGAGAAGGGAGGGAATGCTATTTCCTAGGGCTTGGATTTTATGGTGTGTTTTGTTTTGTTTTTTTCTTCTTTTTCTTTTCAGCATAAGTTTCTCTATTCTACTGTAGGGATCCTCAAACTTCAAACTTTTTACTGTGGAACAAATTTTAGAGGGCATGCTCCTTTCCCGCTGATAAATTTATAACTTTGTCACATACAGTAGCTGGCTTCTTGGAAGAGTAATAGTGAATCTGTAAACTTAACATGTCACTAAAGCATGCCTACATAATGCTTTAAACCAAAAACATTAAAAAATATAATTGCATTACAAGTAAGATTCAGTCTGAAAAAATTCTGAACAAATTGCTATGAAATGAACTTACTTAGCTGCATTAATAAGTTATATTATTTAGTGGTGAATGGAAAAGATACTTTCCATAAATAATATGAGTGACAAGGCTATGCATATTGGCAAAAGAACTGTAATGCTATAACTGGGACAGGGCTAGGTTCTGTATTTCTTCAAAATAAATCACAGGAAAGGATTCAGAGTTTATATTGTATGCCAAATTTTATATATATATATACACACACACACACGTACGCACACACACACATATATCCGTAGAGTTAATTTGTGGTACAACTCTATTAATTCATTATATGTTTTCTTGCACATTTTAGGTGGAGAACTCAGGGGATCCATGGGAAAATTTCCAAAATAATCAACCACTAACGTATTGGGAATGTGTTTATTTACTGATGGTTACAATGTCCACTGTTGGCTATGGAGATGTTTATGCAAAAACAACCCTTGGTCGCCTTTTCATGGTCTTCTTCATCCTTGGGGGATTGGTAAAAACTCTTTTTTATTATTGTTATTATTCCAGCTAACTTGATATTTGATCCTGTATATTTTGATGCTCTAATTCAAGAACTAATAATATCTGGTTTATTGAATTAAAATTAATTATAAAACTTTTAAATATGTTTAATACACCCCATTTTTTTTCTATAGATAAATATTTTGGCAGAGCTTGTTAAATTAGTCCAGTTTAGTAGAGTCAGAATTTTTCTAATCCGTTTAAATGAGTACTGCATGTGAATACATGAAGTGCCTTAATATTTCAACTTATAATGTTATTTGTAGTCCTTTACTTTTTAGTGACTGACTGTAGTGCATTTTTTTGAGGCTGCTATTGATACTTAAAGGCACTTTGCGGTTTCAGAAGTCCTACCCACCCTTCTGTGTTCCTTCCCAGAATTCCAACAAACACTGTGGCTTTGGACTGCCTTAAAGAGCAGCTTGCCTGATCCAGATGATGGCAAACCACATTCTCTTTAATTTCAAACATCCTTTCATGTCACGTAGCACAATTTTAACTCACAGTTTATCACATGGCCATAACTAGCATCCTTTTATATGAGCAAATTCTTGTGTTCTTTGTCCTGTATGTACATAGCACCAAAGTTAGTAATTGTCTTATGTCAACTTTTCTATTACTTATCAGTGTTAGTAATATTATAGGACTTGTTTCAATGTTATTCTCTAAACCAGCAAGGTTTATTTTAATATTTACATTGTGCAAGGTAAGTGCTGTGTGGATGACTCACAATATATATTGTGCACATACATACATATGTATATTGTTACTTTACTCTCGTATATTGATTTCACATATACATACATCTTACGGAGGTGATATGTATATAACTAATGTTATGAATGCCATATATGAGACACATACAGATACATATATATGAGTATATATATGAGCATAAATATATGCATTCCCATCTATGTTTATTGACATATGAAGACAAAGACCATGTCAGCTGGCAGTAGCTCTTCGAAGTATCCAGCCACAAGGAAGATGTTTGTTGGACAAAACATGGCAGAATAATTTTTATTTTCTCCTTAAAACCTTTTTTCTATCATGTATTATTCCAATCCTTTTAAAAACATAAGCTTTTGGAAAAGTTATTTTGGGGGCGGGGGGTGACCTTTTTGTTTCTTGACAGGGGAATAACCCCTGATTCCATCTTGGTTTTGTCATTTTTTGAATCCTAATCATGGGGGAAAAAAGTCTGTCTTTTAAAATAGAAATGTAACAGTAATGCTAATAGTTGTTTTTTGCAGTGGAGCTTGGATAGGTTTTTTCCCCCCTTCCCTCTTCAGGAAGAATTAGACATAACTGTATTTTATGATTAGATACCAGTTTGAATTAATTTTGTTCTTGTTTTGTTTTGTGTGCCTATTTTTCCTCTTTTGACCATTTTCTTAGTTTATAAGGTGTGCACCTTCTCCAAGACCAACTTTTACATTGAGCCTTCTTGTTTTGTTTGATAAGAACTTTTACATTTTTTAAATTTTCTTTTTAAACAACATCATAGATCTAATTCTTTTGCATTTTCAGATCTTAAAGATATATATCTTCTGAAAATATTCATCATCCCCCTTTCTTTGGCCTCTCTTTTTAGTCTTTTCTTCTGTCTCCTATCTTCTTCTTAGGCCATGTTTGCCAGCTACGTCCCTGAAATCATAGAGTTAATAGGAAACCGCAAGAAATATGGTGGTTCCTATAGTGCGGTTAGTGGAAGAAAGTAAGTATCCCAAGAGGCTCTGCTGCCTCTGCTGCAGTAGAACACTCTCTGCATGCCATTTTCTTTTTTTTTTTTTTGTGTTTTTGTTTCATGCATGTAGGCAATGTTTGCTCGCTACGTGCCAGAAATTGCTGCTCTCATCCTTAATCGGAAGAAATACGGCGGGACTTTTAACTCAACCCGAGGCAGAAAGTAAGTCAAAAAAGACCAGGTGTGGTTGTGTGACTTTAAAGAGCCCCTGAAGGTGGTAATAGCTGACTCACAGCTTATAAGGCTGTATTCCTTGATATCAGGTGTTACCACTGGAGAGTTGTCACACTATAGAGACCTGGGCTATGCTATGGTACAAGTCACAACATTTTGTCCCTACTTCAAGAGAACCTGGATACCACTAAGACTACAGTGACATATCTTGTAAAAAATGCTGCTGTTGCATATGCAGTTAGCTCCTGGAACAAGGTTGACTTGTCACTTCACAGTTTTGGGCATCAGATTATCATGTGGTCATCTCTTAACCAACTGACAATGATAATTCACATGATTTTCAAACAACTCAGTTCTTTAGAAAACTTGGGTTTACTGGAGCGCAAAATACGGGATTTATGTTGATTGGGTTATTCCATTAGACTGGCTATGTCAGAAGTCTGATAGTCCTGTTTCTCATTGTTCAAACAGCAGATTCGGATCTCATGCAGCTCCTGTTGACTTCATATGAATCTTGCAAACACTCGTGATTTTAGGATCTGTGACCAAGGATTTTAAAGTAATTCTCTTCCACACACTGTATAAAACCTATCCTAAGAAGAGGAAGTAGTAGCCTTAGTATCAATATAGTATGGAAAAAAACCAAACCTGTAAACCAGGTTATTTTTACCTGCTAGCAAAAGTTAAATTTTATTGGATCACATTAGCTCATTACATTTCTATTGAAAGCCTGCTTGTTTTCTTGAGCAAGTTAAAACCAGCTCATTCTGGCATTCCCAGCATCTAGACCTGCTGGGATATAGCCTTTAATGAACTAGGTGTACTTGGCGATACAGTAGTTTCTCCTCTATATCACCTTTAGTGTTGCCATCTTTTGTTTCATTACATATCATTGTGATATTCACTGGTAGAGATATATTTGCCCTAAAAGACTAGTCATATAGAATCCTTTCCATATAACATAAAGAAGGTACTGCAAGCAACGCATCTAATTCATTGTCCCTCTCCTTACTTTAAGACGACACGTTTTTTACTTTATTCCTTTCACATCATCACCCATGCATCATTTTATAAATGTGGATTATGGTTTTATCAAGTTGTTTCTCCTCTCTGTGGAGCAGAAAGACTGTAAATGTCCCACAGAGCTAATTCTAGAATACTATTTTACATCACTGGGTAGATAATGTTTTTTCTTTAGTTATAGCTTATACTATTGTATGTTCAATAATACTCAAGCAATTAGATGACACAATTGAAAACTTCAATACTTTAATTTTTGGAGACACCCTCAAATGTCTAGGTTTTTTTACTGTAAACACTAATGTTGGTAACTTGCATCACAATTCACTTGTGCAGTGAACAACAACAAAATGCCTTAATTTATTTCTGAGATAGAGTAGTATCATTAATTTCCCAAAATGTTTGTGACAGAGGCCTACTCAGTTTTGTATTTGTATTCATACTTGGTTTCTCAAAGAGAGAAGTTTTTCAAACACAGAATTTACACTTCTGTTTTTGAGGCTCCAAAGGAGTTATAGCAAAGGGGAATATGGATGAAAACTATTTTGCATACAGAGTTTCAGTCTCTCCCCTTCTACATTGTCACTAGTACCCAGCATTGCTCAGATGTCTCTAAGCTTGGACCTGATCTTCAGTCAGAACCCCACATCCTGAAAAGCTCAACTCCAAATTACAGGCTTCTGCTAGCTTTGGGGCGTGCTTAATTTTATTTTTTCACCTTTTCTTTTTGTCTTTATTTGTATGCACTGTCTGTTTGTTTTTAGCTCACTCTGTTGTCCGTGCTTTCTCTGCTGATCTCTACTGCCCATATAACTTGTCGTTTGAAACTCAGCTCTGTCATCAGGATACAAACTGTTCGATTTACTTTATGCATTGTTTTCTGGTTCAATTATTAATTACTAAGTAGTTTAAAGATGTCTTTTTCTCATGTGGGTCTTTCATAAGAGAATCTAAGCTTGGGAACTGCACAGTGAAAAGCCATTAGCACCCCTTGTTTGATGTTGCTTTTGCAGTCAGTAGAACAAGATTGATGAAATGTTATGTTTGGCCAAAATTTAAGTTTTCATTTGGAATTCAGTGTTGAGAGAATGGATTGTCAGAACCAATAAGTTTTCCTTTGCTTGGGATATGGGCATGTGGTAGTAATTAGCAATATAAGGTCTTTAGTTGAGCAACCAAGCATAGATTCTGGCAGCAAACAATGAGAAACTACAGTTGTTCTATTCCTAACGTCAGAAAGTTTCTAGATAAAATTAAATGCATGTACAAAATGAAAGCAGCTAAATTTTGTTGAAAGATGTAGTTTCAGCTCTTAAAATAGCAAATGTGTATACTTTTTAACTTTCTCCAAAATAGATAAATGCATGGAATCTGCTTTGTAGCATTTATATGTATGTTTATACGTGTTGCCTCATGAACTATGTCTGTGGAATAACATGCTTCTATATTATTATTAAACATTTAGGTGAGAAGTTAAAATTAACATAGGATAATGTATGTTTTGACGATTGCACTGAATAGCTTTTAATACTAAGGAGAGCCTTGCTATAAAATTGTAACTATCGAAGCAACTAGAATGTAGGCATGAAAATTATTTCTACAAACTCCACTTACTAAAGAAGAGAAACAGCCAACACACCAGCAAGTTTGATCTCACATTTCATTCTGCTTTTCAGCCAATAAAGTCCCCAAAGGACTCATAAACTATATAGGAATCATTTTGCACAATAAAGACGCTTACCTCTCTCATATACAACGTTCTTCTCAACACAGAGTTTGGAAACAGAAGTAGTTTGTAGGCAAGTATGCAATTATCACTGGTTAAATTTACTAGATACTAGGTAGTTTTGTTACAAAAGTCCATGAGGAAATTTAAATTTTACATTTAATTTATAGTCTCTGCTTTGTAATACATTCCTGTAATGAGACTTCTAAGGTCTCATAGAACACAAAGCAGGAGTTTTATTATAATCTTTGATTGAAGTTTCACCTGTTAAATAAACAACAGTACTCACTGTTGCATATATACCAAAATGCATACCAATATATCTGTACAAAATGTGACTGAGGCCAAACATACACATTTAATGACAAGTAGGGTAATGACTTTGGCACAATTACAATCTAGTGCAAAAAAACTTAAGTTGTTACCAAAAAAGGTAACAATCCTTGTCTTGAATTTCAGATTTGTAAGCAATGAGATCTGCTATATAGGTAATGAGATTACTGCTAAACAGCTGTTTTGCTACTGTTTACAGATCAGCTCATCAGAAGACTCTCTAATGTTTTTAGTATGTGCACTGATACGCCAGAATCAGATGGTTAGTAGACAAGAAAAAACTGGCCTTCTTAGTTTAGTTACACTCAGAACAAACAAACAATTGCTTCTTGCTATAGTCACCACTAAATACAAATGATAAAGAGAAAACCAGGCTGTAGTTACAAAGACAGAAAATAGTTGATATTAAATATATATATATATCACTAAGATGTAACTGGGAAATAAAATTCAGGCATGAGAAGCAATCAGAATTGTAAACAATATTGTTTTCTAGTACTGCTACGAGGTATCTTAGGATAACAGTGGTGTGGCTTCTAGTATTTTCCACATTGAGTCCTACATAGTTTTCTGTTCTTTCACGTGAGCAATTCAGTCGCTACTGTTTGTCCTTCCTGTATGTTTCCCTGGATGAATTCTGTAGTACATGATTTTACGTTTTAGGAAATACTTTATGCAAAGCAGGTATAGCACATAATATTAATTACACATTAGCCAATGTTCTGCTGATTTCTGTAGAAGTAGGTAACAATGTAACTTTCTCTGTAGAGCAGTTGGCGTATTTTTAATAGACTAGTAACTACCTGACAGAGTTTTTGTGAGATTTAACAGAGTGAAGTTTATGCTTTCTGAAGATGAGAAATGTTTTTAAAATGCAATGTAGACAAATTTATAATGAAGGTTAACTTTTATTAATTGCTTCATCACCAAGCATTATGTCATCACACTGAAAAATATCTGCAATATTATATAGGACATATCTCACTAAAACATTGTGAAACTTGCTAGATCACTAAGAAATAACTATTGAAAGCATATACTTGAAAGAAGTTATATACAGGTAATTTCATAAAGGAAATTAGTGACAAACTAGTATCATGATGAACAGAAGAAGTAGTTTGTAATGACAAAATACTGAATAAAAATACTGGAGATAAAAGGTAGATGTAACATGCTGGGTGGAGAAGGAAAAAAATCTGACCTTTTATTACAGTATTATAAAAAGTCTATATATATAAGCGGGGAATTTTTATGCTTTTTTGTTTGACATTTTTTTATCAATTACAAACTGAAATGGTATGTAGCTTGAGTATTAATGGTATTTTCTCTTAGACATTTTTCTTAATTTTGAGACCCTATCTACATTTAGCTCTTTTCTTTTTAAGGCTTTTGATTTGACTTACTTTGTTTGGGCTCTTTCTGTAACCTATGTGTAGAACTCATGAGTTTGCATACAAGGGATCATTTTAAAGTGATATTTTTAAAGTGAAGTACCATAGAAGGATGAAAAGGTATCTGTCACTCTGTCAACCATAGCTGATAGACTGTTGTTTTTAGAATGTAGCCATAAGCCTACAGGTTATTTCATGCATGCATACCTCTGGAAGAGGCAGTGATCACTTTGGCTTTGGATGATTTTTCTGAAGTGCTTCAACTAACCTCTTAACTATAAAGTTCAGGCTTTAAGCCTTATAAGAAAGGGACTTTCTTCAAGAAATTCTTGAGTTTGGATAAGTAGAATTCTGCTGTTGCACTCCTTTTTTGATATTTGGAACTTACACATTCAGTCCTAGCCAAAATAGGACTTACGAGATCATCTGTTTTATTTCTTTCAAGCAAAAAAAAAAAAAATAAATCAAGGTTTATTTATTTATTTGTAATGTTCATATTACTCAGGTCTGGTCTGAGATTTGGTTAAAGATCCAGATTTGTTTTACCTCTACTAATTTATAATTAACCTTTTATTCTGCATTTACTAATTTACTTGAGAACCAACTTTCTTCTTATTCAATTGTTTCATTTCTGTATTCATGTGTTCATATGATCAGACTGGATTTTAATTCTGTGAAATATTTTCCAGTTGAAGACATTAACTTATTGTAAATCAGCCTGCACAAAGCTGTAGAAAGCATATGGAGAGAACATTTTGAAACTGATGGACTGAAAGAGAGACTGGATAACATAATCATTTTTTCCATCTTTCCTCTACCTTGAATTATTGACTTTTAATTCCATGGACTAAATTATTTTTGCCTTTTTCATGTGAAACTGCTATCAAATCCAATGGAAACTCTTTATGAGGGCAGCAAGCAGAACACAGCTTCACATGAATAGATACTGGCAGAGAGAGGGATTATTATTTCATATACGTGTGTGTACATATAAACTGCTTATATTGTTCCAATGGTAAATATTTATGCTAAACTTCATTAAGTTTTCAAAAGATTTTTTAAAAAATGATCCAGAGGCATTACCATAGTTAATATATAAGATTAAAAATTGTATTTTAATGAAATCACAGTTCTTTACTGTATAAGCTATTAAAACCTCTTGTTTCTCTTCTCTCATGATCTGCTCTGCTTCCCAGAGATTTCTTCAGATTTCTTACATTTACAAGCCATAAATTAGCAAATCATCAACATATCAACGGGAAGAATCATCTGTTAGAGATTCCTTCCAGAAGGAAACATGGGATTCAATAGCTAAACTTCACAAAGAAGAATAAAAACTGTAGACAGATAGATATGGTAAACAAAAAGACAAACAGATAATTTAAGTTGACAGGCCATCTTGGACTCATTAGACATTTGAATTTGATTAAAAATTAGAAAAAAAAAATTAGGGCTTATCCAAATACTTTGGCAAAGGTCCATTTGCTGCAGTAATGAGAGGCATAGCTCCAAAGAAAGTGACATTAGATTATTATATTAAATAATTTGATACAATATGTAAGATATTATTTTCCAGTGGGATGAGAATGTAATAAGAGAATGTGACATGGATTGCATTATGATCCCCAGAGGTGTCTCTATTTCCCATCTGCTAGCCATTCTTCTAACCCCACTGTTTCAAATGAAGTCTCACTTAGTGATAAAGAAAATCTGATGAGTGTTAAATAGACTGACAGATAGAACTAATAGGACAACCTTTTTTTTTTTTTTCAGTTTTGCATGCTTATTAAACTATATCCATTCTTATGAAAGCAAGAAAGGAAATGTGGGAAGTGACATATAACAATATTATGACTTAAAAATCTGTCTTCTAGGTCTCAAATCATGTTCCATTCCTACAATAACAGCATTAATTTTATATTTCTAGTTATAATTGTAAAAATTTCAACTTTTCCTTCTCTCTGCCTAAAAACTTTTGTGTTTGGCATAAAAATAGTAGTTGTTGCTCTCCAAATTGTGACCCAAGAAAGACTGAATCTGGTTTAGAAATCTGCTGATCCTACCATATTCTATAAAATATACAGGCCATGACTTTAACTGTGGACATTCCAGGGAGTGCAATGTGACATGGCAGAAGTGGTGAATTGATCAGCAAGTTTCAGTGAATTATGACTTTTTGTTTTCACTCAGGTTCTGTTGCAGAAAATTAGTCATGACATTTTGGGGTGATTTTTATGGAAAAAAATACATTGGCTTTGATCATGAATAAAATGCTCAAAAATCTCAAAGCCTTTGCTAACTCCTGCATTGCTTACAAAGGATTCAATTATTTTTTGACTCATTGAGCATTTAAAAGATGCACAAGGCAATTTGAAAATGAGTAATGGTGGGAACACAGAAAGCAATTTATTTAAGGGAAAATATTTTCAATTGATTTCAAAAGTGTAAGAGTGTCTTGTGTGTGTGATATCTGCTGCACAAAATAGTACAAGAAGGAAGCACAGGGTCTGGAGGGTTTAGAACAGTAGATTAAGGTCTGTTTGCAACTGAGATGCTAACGCTGGAGATGTGGTTTACTCCTGTATTTTACTGCAAGCTTTCTAGTATGGACTCCTTGTGCGTGCCATAGCATTTAACAGTTTTTATTTCTATTTATACTAAATTATTCACTTATTTCTTATGGTGTTGTGTCTAAATGTTGTGGTATTTTTTATGAAAGCAGAAATATTCTAGATAATATTACCATCAAGACTGAATGAAAGGATGAATATTCATCCTTTGCTTAAATCTACAGTGGAAGCCTCTTAACTAATCCAGACCCTGGAAGAAACAAATCACTGTGTTTTCTTATTATTATTGCAGTTTCAGAGGTATACATCAAGCAAAGAATATTAACTTTTCTTTCTTAACTTGCTTTATAGACAAGCATTATACAATTCCTTAGAACACAAAAAGTAAACTCATTTAGCTGTAACTGAGCAAGGAAGTTGAAATAAACAAAGCAGCTCACAGTGAATCACTGATGATAGCGTGCTATTGCAAACAGACTTAGGTGCAAGTTCTAATATGCAGTTTAAACAGAGGGGTGTACTATTTATCCAGGATTAAAGTGACTGAAATATACTCTGTCGGCCTGTTCTCTAGTAGAAATCTCACTTAGGTGGACATAAAATATTTGAGGACCTCTGTAAATTAATTCCTCTGTACTATTTCCATGTGCTTCAGAAACAATTTATAATATTTAAAAGTTGCCAGTGACACACCACCAGTATTCACTGAGGAAGACTGAAATCTGGATTTGTATAAGTGCACTTGATATAGTTTCACAGCTGTAATAATTCACAACTAATTAGGGTCTTGTGTGTGACTGTAAGTTTGTCACACATTACCAATTTTACATTTATGAGAATTTTAAATGATTCTTTCTTGATTCTTAATTTTACAAACTTATATTGATCACAAAGTAAATTAATATCTGCATCAGAGGTAACTTTCAAATGCCTGACATTAATGATTTTCCATTTATGTTAATCTGATGTATGATCCAGTGCTGTTCCGCTGATCTGTATACCATGTACTGAATGTAGCTCTTTGAGAGTTTTCTGGTATTAACTAATTCCTTTTTCTTTACTCACAATATAAGAGAGATTCCAAAGAGCGTGGAACCTGTTGGAAAGAACAGATAGTTTCTGTCAGAATTAATCACAGCAGCTTCAGTACAGGCTGCATGAGTTCACTCTGGTTCCTAAACAGTTGGCAGCTGAAGCTATCAGGTCCAATTTACAGAAATTAAAGGTACCTCAGACATGTTCTCACATACTGCAATCACATCTCCAGTCACAGTGTAGTCATATTCTTTCATACATTTAATGTTGATACATATTTGAAAGTCAGTGCTTTTGGCTTCTTGGTAACTTCAACACTTTTGAAATTTATAGTCCTTCAGGAGTAAAGAGAATAATGAAAATCTACTTTGTAACAAACAGTTGAAGGAGAACAAATGTTAAAATAAAGTTGCTGGGATGTTACACACTTGACAGACAATTTGCTATATCCTTGACTATTTCTGACTTGTCATCTTTATACTGGAAGATTTCTAGAGCCTGATTTGAGAATCAGAGTGAGACAATATCTTAGAGTTGAATTTTTTTAAAAAATATGTCTTGATTTCAGAGAATTTTATGCTCTGTCTTCACGGATATGAATGAGTAATGCAAAAAGGCAAGTTCAGGAGTAACACTTTCTAGTTTCATACATGCTAGTGTTATTTTTCAAAAACCAATCTGGTGTGTCTTTTTTTGGTCCAGAAGTGTCCGTTCTAGATGAGTCGTTCTCAGTCTTTGCTTTTGTCATATACGCAATACATAGGCAAGTTTTTTTTAATGGTTAAAATACTGTAACATATTGTTCTGGCTCACTATACAGGTTAGCTAAATAAGTGGTCCTTAGAGGACCATCCTTGGGTTCAAGTCTTCTGTGAAAAAAGAGAAACACATGAAATCATGACTCTACAGCACCTATTACTCTATCTGTATTAATCCGAGAGGGGAGTTTATATTAAAATAAGGCATGTGTTTAACCAAATAAGAGAGAGACATATAAGCACATGCATAACATTTTCACTTAATTGAACTGAATTAATAGAATCTTGAAAAATGTTAGGTAAATCATAAAATGACAAGCAGCTAGAAATGTACTGTAAACTGGTCTATTTAAAGAATGCATACCACTAATAGATAAACAAGAAGACCACATGAACAGTCTCTGTTGACATTTATTGACTTTTCTTAATAAGAAAAAGTGACTGAGACCCATCCTTTGTTGAGGAAAACCAGTTAGACTTTACAAGAACCTGTTTACTTCAACCACAGCAACCTGCCACTGGTATACAAAGAATTTAGATGGTCAATAGATGAAGGCATGATCAGAACACTAAGCAGAAAGACCATAAAGAGATTTGAGCATATGTATTTGATATAAATATAGTTTTATAGAGACATCTAGATCAATATGTGCCACACTTCATTTAGTTACTTGACAAGTGAACACCATGTATTCAACTGAATGCTGAATAGAATTTTGTATTTATCTTTGATTTATTAAGACAGACTAGTTAGAGTGAGTTTTTTCAAGTTCTTTATACTTGTTCCAATAAAATGGATATAATTTCTTTCAAAATAAACAGGCAAAAGATTTGCTTTTTGTATTGTGTCCTCTGAAGGAAGAACCATGCAGAGATCCTTTTTGAAGAATCCTATTCACAGTGGATCTGTTTTCATTTACAGTGCTATTTACATAGATTAAGTGTATGTTCTCAATTATCTCATGACAGAATTCTAGATGTTTTAGCTTTTGCTTATTTCATTTTTTTCTTCTTGAAACTGTTTTTATCTGTGGTAGCTTTGGGCCTTTTATCACCATTTTTGTTTACTTTATAAGAAGCTAGCGTATTTTTAGCAAACCTATCGTTATGTCAATACTTGAGTGCAAAAAAATTTAGGTGCTGTAGAGAATTTCAACTGTGTAGAACCACAGTTGAAATCAACTGTGTAGAACTGTACTAATTTTTTATATTTGGTCACTGTAATTAATTTTGAGAATAAGTACATATGGGAGAGAATAGATCAGTCTGGCTTTATTGGTTGATAGAATATGGCCCTGATAAGCTTTTGATTCTCTGTAAAAGATTCTTTTTGCAGCATCACAATCGTGTAATATGGGTTCCCATTGGTATATTAAACCAGTTTCAGCTCTGATATATGATACCAGTGACAACTATTACTTAACAGAAACCTTAGTCCTCCTGAATATTTACCAGCAATAAAAATGTCTAAATTCCTGAATCATGGTTTTCAGTATTGTAAGGGAATTTCTAAATTTCATTTTTAAAGAATGAAAAAAATGGGAAATCATAATAATTTAGCTGAATACTTTATTACTTTTGAGGTTTTTCATAAACAAGAGCTTAATGCAGAGGTTAGACATTTCTGTTGACCTAAAATTATTAATACAATATTTTCCTACCAACCAACTCTAGCTGAAAGCAAATAATATCCAGTATGTTGGCTTTACTTAAACTCTTGGTGCGTGGAAAAAAAAAATGGTTGGTACATGGGAAGGGAATGGTTATTGGAACAAACAGAGGAAGTTATAAATCTTCAAATCATATACAGGACAGATTGGAACAATATAAGCTCTCCAAGTTTTCTTAAATAATGTACCCAATGACTGTCTCTGGGCAAGTAGGAAATCTGTTTTCAATTTCTTCTACTTCTAAGCAAAAATATAATTTATGTTAAAAGGAGTTTTTTTGGGGGAGTTTTCAACCAAAAATTAATGCAAGTATCTCATCAGAAAATATTGTTTGAAAACCAGGAGGTTTTGTTGCAATCACTGCTCAGGACACGGTCTTGCACTATGTAGGAATAGCAAAGCAGCATAGAATAGATCATGTCTAGCCCCAAATCAGAGACTGCTAAAATGAAACCATGGTGCAGTTGCTTTCTGACACTGCCAAAAGAATCAGTCCTGATGCTCAAATGCAAGAGTATTTGACAGCCAAATGTTTTATTTTCACTGGAGCAGATTGCTATGAAACCCTACTGAATAAGACTTATAACAGGATTGAATTATTTTACCAAATGCATCTGATTTTAGCGGAGAGGTTTTTGGAGCAGATAATCTCTGGAGGTCCTTTCCAACCTGAATTATCTTGTAATCTTATGATCCTACGAAAATTTCTTCTGCAATAGAGTAATTTGGGTTGCATGCTCTATCTGTCTTGTAGTTTTTCTTTTCAGTTTACTCATATTTTTAAAATGTAGACTCTACTTAATGACAGAAAAGAACCCATATGAAGTGAAATCTCCCAGGAAGGAAGTAAACTTTCTACATGGGAATGCAGTGTAGCACAAGAACATTCAGGAGGAGACCCTGCTAAAGCTAACAGCACAGGATCTGTACAAAGCAGTTGTCTACAAGAAGAAATTATTTCTATTATTAAAAATAATGCATCAACTATGCAAATGGAAAGTGCAATTTCTTAATTGGTAATAGATGGAAACGTTTGAAGAAAATAATACCCATAGTTTAAAATTAGTCATCCTGGAAAACACGTACAGACAGTATAGGGAATACAAATGAATATTTTTAGCTACTATTTATCATTTTCTTGGGCCTTTGTGGTTTTTGATGCTAGATGGGTTTACACTCAGCAGAAGTGCTGAATACCACTAGACAGATAGAACTTCCCAATATGTTAGTGTAATGTAGTGTATCAAACACAGTCTGTTCAGAACTTAGATCTAGTAAACTACTCAGATTTTAAACATCTCTTCAGAATCTGAAGTGTCTTGAGGTTTTCCATTTACATTGATATATTGGATGGAGATTCATCCTGTTGGTGGGAAGTGAATCTTAGTGCATGAAATCATATTTTACGCTTATGTGTTGAAGATTATTATCCTCACCTAACTGTGAGTGCAATAACACGTGCTGGCAGCTCAGGCAATTGACCACTAGGGAAACTGAGGAAGAGTGCTGCTGAAGGGGGGAATATAGGCATGATTTTATGCAGTACAGAGGCTGCTGCAAACTCTGCCAAGCTGCAGAGATCCCAGAGGAAACCTCTTAAGGACACCTTGCACCAAAAAAGGATGAGCTAATATATTTTGTGTCTTGTTTTCTGCTATTGTGCTTACCACCTCATAAAACAGGAAAGCTGTAACTCGGGGATTTTTGTGTTTTTTGTTTACAGTCCGAGAACTCAGTGCTCTGTACACCTGCTGCACCAAAAACTTAAGTTAAAATTGAGCAAAATCTTACTGAAGCCAAAGCAGACACTCTGACTAGCTAGTTTAGCAATAAAAGTTCATAGTATTGAGTCCTACATTAAATACAAAAAAGCATGATCAGAGTCTCATATATTCCTCACCTGTTAAAAAGAATGAAACCATTGAAGTTTTTGACTGCTGCTATTTCTAAAATTACATCTGAGTCCTGGTGCTGTCCCTAAGAACTCATGCGAAAGGAGTGTTAGAGTTTATCATATTTCTAAATAAAGCTTTAAAACTCTGTGCTACGCTATTTATAAAAGTGGTAATAGCAGAACAATGTCATAAGGTGTGCTGGACTGGTATAATGGTTTATTGTGTTTTGCTTTTCTAGTGACCATCTGAACCACTGCAAAAGTAACAGTACATGATGGTGATATTATTCAGTGTGACGCATATTACTGATTTATTTTTGTTCTGCATAATTATCCTGTTTCCAATGAGTTCTATGCACTTTTCACACACATTTCATCAAGCATCAAATTATGAAGCAAGAACAGACTCCTATTATAGCCCATTGCATAAGTAATCATTGCTGCCACCTATTATTTGTTGACTTCAGCCAATGAGGTTTCTGCGTTACTGAGTTTTCCACAGAACAGTTATGAAGTAGGTGAGACTTGGATGGTCTGCTTCTTACCCTTGGAATTACTTTGCTTCACATTTGGCAGTTCAGGTGCCAAATAAGTTTGTGAAATGATGTGTTTGTAGCGTTTGTGCGCAGACCATATGACTGTAATGAAATTGACTTTCTCTTAGTTCAGGAATTGCATCTATACTGCCTTGTCCCTTTTCCTGACTTCTGTGAGCAATGTGATAATTGGAAGTGTTAGCAATAGGCATATCAAAATCGCCATGTCTTAAACCCATGACAGTAGTGGAAGCTGGGGTTGAGTTTGTTCCATGAAGGAAACTGTGAGACGATGTAGGATATTCCAATCACAAATGTTTGCACTTTGCTTTACAATAATAAAGCAGCAAAGATCCCTTAAGTCAGGAAGAGTGCAATTTCCTAGGTCTTTTCTTCAGCCTCTCAGAATTTAAGATGTAGAATTCAAGAATGTGAATGTAGGTATATATTGTGGTTCTATCTTATGTGGTCAGATACATGTATTAATGGAAACATGGAGCAGTAGAGACCTTTGTGATCCCAGTCTGTGCAAACTTTGATTTTCTAAGCGATCTATTGTAATGGTGCAGTAAATAATAATTTCTTATTGTAAAGTACTCTCCCTGTAGGAGTTATAGTAGGAAAAAGATTTCTTTTTTACTGCTTATGGCCTATAATTGGCAAGCTTTGCACTGCCTTCATTGGCATAGGTGTCTGCTTTCAACCATGTAAAAATATCTAATCATTTTAGTGAGATTTGCTGTCTCATTATGTCGTAAACCAAAAAATTTAAACAGTAAATCTCAGTAGAGGAGGTAAAGATGTGGAGAAAAATGTGTAAAATAAAGAAATAGGTCTTTGAAGGGGACTGGTTGGACTGGTTAATACAGTGTAAAAACGTATATATAAATGATGCCACTTATTGTTAAATGTGTAATGCAACTTGGCCAAATGGTTTGTTAATAATATTCTTTGCAAGTGAGAGTATATATGTATTTGCAATTGCAAAGCACCTTTTGGAATTGATGTTTTCCATCTCTGACTTCCTGGAATAGGATCTAGAGAAACATCAAGAAGAGACTAATACTCTTTTTTGGCCAATAAATTATAATTTCCTTTGCTTTCTTGCGTGCTTGTTTTATCTTCTTTGCCAGATTAACTCTGATTTTTCTGTAACAGGCACATAGTTGTCTGTGGTCACATAACACTTGAAAGTGTGTCCAACTTCCTGAAGGACTTCCTGCACAAGGATAGGGATGATGTCAACGTAGAAATCGTCTTTCTGCATAAGTGAGTAATCTTTCAAAATTAGTCTTATCATCTGTTAATAAAACTCATTAAATTAAGCCATATCTTTTTTGGGAAGATAGAGGATCTTTCAAGCTCCAAATAAGCATAAAATTAATGTTTGCAATTACTTTTATTAACGATGTATTTTGAAAAAAGCATTGTTTTCTGCAGTTGTTTTATAACCCATTGCTAAGTATAGGTGATTCAAGCACACAGACTTCAGACCCAATCACATCAATTGTGAGGTAAATAGCTAAACACATAGTTGAAGTGGGAATAGAATTATGAAATAAAAAATATTGAACTAATAATAAATAGATGTGAGAATTTTCTTTAGTGGCAAATATTTCTAGTGAAACTACCAAAATTGGTAAAATCAGTAAAGTTAATGAAAAATACTATATGTCATATGAACTTAAGCTATCTGAAAAGACATTTTCACTTTTGATTTTGCTAGGAGAAAAATGCTTATTTAATATTGCAAACTCTGTATAAAAAGAAAAATGTAGGTGCAGATGTAGTTTTAATATAAGTAAGATACATTACAGATATAGTGAAGATAGAAAAGAAATTCTTGTCACGGTGATAATTAGTACTGCTTTTTTACCCATATATACATACCTACACACGCATAGCCTCTTGCATTTTTCTGATGTGGGAATTTGGAAAGGTGTCTTAAGGTAGTCGCTGTTTGTTGCAGGCTCTGTGTTACATGGAATACAACATCAAATAGGCAGGCCGGTGGGAGAAGCTGCTAGAAATAGCTATGTGCTAGAGAGAGAGACAGTATGAAAGGTCTTTTCTGCTCTGGAATGGCATCTGCTAAGAAGTGTTGCAAGCTATGAAAGAGCAATATTTTTGCATTTAGCAGCAAGTTCTGCACTTCTTGTCAAATAAAATGTTTAAAAAGTTAAAAAATCATTTATGATGATTCAACAAAGGAAGCTGAAAAACTAAGAATCAGCAGCACTTGCACAGTTTTTTTTATCTAGTCCTTTCAAATTGAACTAAAGATGATATCTTCAAGTAACTACATTGTTTGCTTGTTTCCCCTCTCTAAGTAATAACAAGAATTGACTGTCAGAGGAAATCAGAGATTCAGATTTCCACAGTGAAATTAGATGGTGATAGGAATCAGGAAACTGCATACGTACATGAAGGGAGTTTAGCACCTGGCTACTTGTTTGTGCCTGCTTTCTTCTGTACCTTCACAGACAAATGTTTGCATGTATCTGTTTTATTTTCTTATTAAATTTAGCATGTGACATGACAAAGATCTCATGCACTTACTATGTAGCTATTAAATCCCTTCTGTTTTAATGAGTGGCATCTAGAAAAGGTATTTACAAGATTGGTGCCACATTATATAATAGATTGTGATCCATTTAATTTTTTCTCTTTATGGCAAAATGAAATGAGACAGAAAGTCACAGCATAATTATGTTTGTTTTAGTTGTAGCTCATACAGGCCACAGGGTCCCTATAGGGTTCTCTTTCTGGCTTTCAGTGATTTTGCATTGAGCTCTCTGATGTAGTTGGCTGTTTTGAGACCGGTGGGGACATGCAGAGGGTGATTGTCTTAGTAGATGTTTTCTGTGGAGAATGCTGTGTAAGCATGTTTTCAAATGTTTGCACCAATTCTTCTGCATTCATGTCTGTGAGAAACTGACAAATTATGAATGTTCAGAGTAGCACAATGAAGAGGGCCAGAAGCTCTGAAGACAGAAGTAAGGAAGTGAAAGCAGTATAGTATTTGCCTTTTAAGTACTGTACACTGTTTCCACACCACAGGAAAATCATCAGCAGAAGTCTGAATACCTAAGATAAATAAATGGGTTGGTTTATAACTGAAGGAAATGGGGCAGTTATGGAAACTGACTTCTTATCTGCTCTTGTGTTTTCTTCATCTTCCCAATGCAGTATCTCCCCTAACCTTGAGCTAGAAGCTCTTTTTAAACGACACTTCACTCAGGTGGAATTTTATCAGGGTTCAGTCCTTAATCCCCATGACCTGGCGAGAGTGAAGGTAACAGCTTTATTGTTCTGTTCTCCTGCTAATTGACTTTTTTTAAAGTACTCATTGCATTATTTGGAAAAAAAACAGTAAAGCTCTTCTTTATGTAACCCCAAAAGATTGTTTTTCCATCTCTATTAGCTTGCCTAATAAATTATAATATCTATCCTTATAAACCTTGTTTTCCGTATATCTTTAGATCTTCAAAGCTATAGTAACACTGTGACTTAAGATACATTGTCTGCCATTCTGTTGAACTCTTTATGAATTTTTCATTGGGGTTTAGTTCAAGAGTCTATTTTACATTAATGTTTGATATAATAGAACATTGTCTTACAGTAATTGCTCAAAATGCTATTGTCTTAGCTTCATCAGAACGATTAGAAAATAATTTTTCACCTGTCAAACCCTTTTTCTATTGTCTAGAATCATGGAATAAAAATACAATTTAAGATTTTTGGTAGCTAAAATGAGATGGTTTTATTGTCTAGAATTCTCTATGG
Organism: Theristicus caerulescens; assembly: GCA_020745775.1. NCBI lineage: Eukaryota > Metazoa > Chordata > Aves > Pelecaniformes > Threskiornithidae > Theristicus > Theristicus caerulescens. The sequence continues at coordinate 101,866,089 of CM036560.1, forward strand.
TAAATTATTTTGTACTCTTAGAGCAAAGCATGAAGCTTAAATAAAAAAAAAGATGGCAAGCTGTCAGATACAGCATTAACTCTTTTATGTTTCTTTTTTTTTTTTTTTAATGAAATGTAAACCAGCTACTTAAGCCAAAAATATTTCAGTCCAATGTTAACACTTCCTGCAGTATTAATCATGTCTTTTGTCCATTTTGGCTGCAGAAATTGCTTAACCTTTTGTAGCCCAACACACACCTTTTCAGTTCGTCAGAACAAAATGTTCTAATTAAGACCATAAAATTGTGTGTTGGTATTTTGTGTTCTGTATTCCATCCTTCTTTGTGTTGGTATTTGGTTGTATACACTCAAAAATACTTTTGTCATCTGCTTTGAGTTAAATAGAGCTAAGGTTTGTGTGAACATAGAGGTCCTGTGAACAGATCAATTGTCCTCCTCATGCTTTCTAAAACCGGTGCTCAGATTCTAAATCATCATTTCAGCCGCCTCTTCCTGTCTCTCATAGGAAGGTACTTAAATCCCCAATCAAAGCTGCAGGACTTGTGGGAGCACTGTGCTGATACAACAGGAACTTCCTATGGATTTAGGGGTCTAAATTTCAGTATCTGGTTATAAAAGGCATGTCCGTTAACATCTTCATGCCTCAGCTGATACAACGTAAGAGTCAATAACTGAGCTACTGACCTGGTCTGAGCATCATAAGCAAGTTTCAAGAAATCGCTATGGGTATATGAGAGCTGTTATCATCACTCACATTAACTCACGTTAGCCTTGTAACATTTTTGATTAGCGATATTAAGAACTGACATTCACGCTCATAATGGCAGTGTTGGATTCCCTAATGCTTTATGATGAAAGAAGAGCTGGAAAGAGAGGTTGCTACTTATGTTTGCTTTTTCTTTGGTGTCTCAGATAGAGTCAGCAGATGCGTGCCTAATCCTTGCCAATAAATACTGCGCTGACCCAGATGCTGAAGATGCCTCCAATATTATGAGGTAAACTCGTTAGTTTTTAATAGGTTTTTGGTTCTTAACTCTGATTAGCTAACTTCTGGTGTCCAAATAGGCTATAGCCACACACAGCTTTATTGCTGATTTGTTGCACTTGAAGAACATTGCAGGATTTTTTTTCAGGGGATAAACTGCAAGATTGTCTCATAAGTTCAGAGATGAGGATACCCTAAAATCCTGCCTAAACTGTTTTAATTTAGCTGCTGAAAGAGTGTGTCAGAAGAGACACTTGGAACACAAGCTTTGGTACTCTTGGTCATTTTGCAGGATCTAGGGTTTTAAGTATTCATAGGTGAACGCACTCAATACAAATGAGAGGAAAGGGAATGCAGTTATGTTGTTGCAACAATATGTTACGTGAGTGGATGTACTGCATGGGCTGGTGGTCATGATGGGACAAGAAGGACCCTTAATCACTTCATAGTTCATTGCTCCTTGGTATATCTGCTTCTACCAGTAATTACGCTGCTTGGGGGAAAGCAAGGTATACACTCCATGATGGTAATGATACGGTGGTCTCCTAGCTCCATCTTCCTTTTTCACACTGAAGACCAAACATTGCTTATTTGGATTGACAAGGCACTGACCACATTAGGGATCACCAGATCTTGTCCTGCTTTCCTCCTTATATTCTCTGAAGGAAGAAGATGAAAGAGTCAGTCAGAATTACAGCAGCTAGAATTACAACAAAGCTAAACCATTCCACTTTTTGTGTTTTGTTCATACAACCCTAGTTTTAATGAGACCGGTCTTTACTTTTTAAAATTAAAATGTCAATGATTTGTTAAAAATTCTCTAACATATAGTGTTATGAACCAATTTTACTGGCCTGTCAGATGTTTGCATGCTGTGAATTGAAGGAAGGGGAGGAAAAAAAAATAAAATTAATAAAATTACTCCTCTGGAAGAAGTTCACTGGGTGCAAGAGATCTGGCTGTCTGTGGAAGGTGCAGGGCTTAAATATGCCTAATTTCATTTTCCAAACATGCTTTTGAGTTTCAATGCAAGAAACTTTCTTTTGACATTAATTGCATAAATACATTAAAAATATTCCAGTTGCAGATTAGTGCATTCTTAATAGATTTAATATATTTAATATAATGAAATGCAAAAGTGTTATTTTGAGAGTGGAATGCTCTTGTGTTCTCTCATTAAATAATTCAGTAAGAAATGGAAAATTAGAAGGAAGACTTGTTTTCTCCTTCCAAAAGATAACATAAATTAAAATCATGCATACTACTTTTTTTATCTGTTTCATGCTCTCGCTTTGATATGCTTCAAAGTGCCAGCCAGACCAGCAGTTTGCAAGATACGTCCTACAAAACACCAATGTAAACAGTTATGGCTTTCAGAGTCTTGAGACTGGTGATTCCATAATAATTCAGATTATTTTTTGTTCTTTTTCTGCCTTTAGTTTGTATATATAGAACTGATTTTTTTGGCCTGTTTCTCTCTTTAATTTTGCTCAATGCTTTTGTAATTTTTACATTGTATGTCCCCCTCTTCGTAACACATTATCAATCCACTCATTTCTCAAACATTTTTCTTTCCAGCTGCTTTTAATCTGTACACAGTTGAGTATATCTTAGTCTCATTAAATAATTAAGAATTCAGTTCAAACTGCAGATTACGGAAGCAGCCTATATTTTATAAATTCGGAGTTCAAATACGTTTTTCAATATTGAGCTTTGGAATAGTCCGTAAAAATTAAGATGAATTTGCATGTGGATTTATGTCAAACAAATTCATTATTCAAGGTGTTTAAATATGATGAATGTCTAGCAACTATAAATAATATGTGGTGGGGCAGAAAGGGATTCTTTTCAGACATTTATCATTGGAAAACTTGATTAATTATGTTGATTCAAAGACATGAAGATAATTACTGAAGATGACATAATAATTGCAAGTGTATTATTTGCTTAAAAGAATGAGTACAGTATCTGAACAGAGCTGCTACAACAAGTCTCTTTTTCTGCAAATTCCATAAGAGTAAACCATTCAACTGAATAATTCCTGAAGCCTGATGTTCTCTAGTATTAGCTGATGGTTATTAACTGAATTTGGCTAGATGTAAATATTGCATAGGTCTGACTTCAATAGGTACGCTTTACAGCCAGATGAATGAGAGGGTGTAGTTTTAATTGTGGGCCTTGACAACAGAGGAAAGTAAAGGTATTGGGATATGTTATCCAAATATCCCACCAGCTAAAAGTTATTTTGTTTCTTCTTTTATTTTTTAGAGTTATTTCAATAAAGAATTATCATCCGAAGATCAGAATTATCACTCAGATGTTGCAGTATCACAATAAGGTAACGGGTCAACCAACAGTGTCTCTCCCCAGTCTTTTGCTACATTGCATTCACTCTTACACAATTTTTCTATATCCACTAATAGTATTTTTCTTTCCAAACAAAAACGTCTTAATAAGCTTTTGTCATGTAATCCAGTTACAAGGTAATTCAGTTTTATTTATATATGCAAGGGACCTTATCAAAATCCTCTGACATTTATTAATTGCCTAAGGTCTAATTATCAAAGCTACAGTGTCCATAGTTTCTGTTGATTCCAGACGAACTTTTAACCACTCAGCTTCTATAAGTTTTACTCATCTTATTACAGTAGAGCTACTCAAGATGAATTGGTGGCCTCTAGGCAAGTCATCTGAAGTCAGTTCTTTGTGGATACCTATAAAAATGCATATAATTATTTTCTTATTGGAGATTTATTGTGATTTTGTGTTTCTTGCATGACAATGTAGACCTGAAATTGCCAAGTAGTAAGTAAAAAATAAAGTGTTTTTTCATATAAAACATAATTCAGTTGTGGAATTTGTTCCTAAAATTATTGTGGAGATCAAAATTATAAATCCACTTTAGAAAGGAATTTGGAAAATTTTGGATAGTAGATCTGTGGCTTTTAAATACAGTGAAGTCAATTCATTCAATCCTGAGACAAGTAAGTCCATAAACTGCTGATTAACAGGGCTAAGAAGAATATATCAGACGACAGACTACTCATATGTGACCTGCTTCTTTTATTATTTCTAAAAGCATCAACCACTGCCCAGTGTTGGAGAAAAAGCTTGACTGAGTAGACCTTCATTCAGTGAAATACAATAATCCTGGTATCAGAAGGTTTCACTGCTAACAACTCCTTATACCTGTAAACGTTGGCTAGAACAGGAGCAATTACTGTTGCTTGTGATGTCCTCTTCCTGTATGGGAATGGAAGGAGCCTATCTTTTTATAGAACAAAAGCAAGGTGTTTCTCTGCTTCAAACAGCCTCACAGGGAAAGATCTTTTAAATACTGCATTTTTCCTTTGTATTTTCAATGAATGTGTCTTCAAGAATAGCTTTTGTCAAAGCGCTGAACTGTAATATTAACTTATGAAGGGAAATAAGCATGAAGGCCTCTGTGTTTCCTTATGTCTATGCATTTCTATAAAGCAGATGGAAGAGAGAATCTGATAGAGTTATGCCAATAACTGGACAATATTAATACCTATCTAACTGACCAGCGTCAATACTGGAGGTCTGTCTTGATCAGCTATTTTCTTTATTCTATCCTTATAATTAGCAGTCTTTAGGAAAAAGTTTGGATTTTCAATAAGTCAGGTGCTGTCATTCAGGGTGGAAGGAATGAAATAGAAAAGACAGAAGACATTGTATACCTTATTAAATGACAATGTCTTATAAAGGTTGCGGCTTCACACACGTTGTAATCTAAGTTATATTAGATTCCTGTATATTATGTATGTGCTCTATCAGTCAGAGAGTAACTCAAAACGCTGTAAAAGGAATACGCAGAATGGAAGGAAGACTTTACAACATTCTGTAGTTCATTCAGGTGTGACGATGGGCCTGGCAGAGTATCGCAGCCAGAATATGGCTTGAGAAATGTAAGATTTTGTCTATAATAGGTAAGACTGGAACATTTCTTAGCATAGACTTAGCAGCTCTAAAATACTCAGAGTGCTTCTGCCTACTCAGAAAAAGTCAAGCCAGTAACAAAGAAAATCGTTCACTGCTATCTCCTTCAATACTGTACTGTATTTGAGGAAGTATTTCTGGTTCTTCACCAGGTTTTTTTTTTGTTGTTGTTTTTGTTTGTTTGTTTGTTTCTTTGTTTTCCAGGCTCATCTGCTAAATATCCCGAGCTGGAACTGGAAAGAAGGGGATGATGCAATCTGTCTTGCTGAGCTCAAGCTGGGTTTCATAGCCCAGAGCTGCCTGGCACCAGGCCTTTCAACAATGTTAGCCAACCTCTTCTCTATGAGGTCATTCATAAAGGTAACGTCTTGCCTCATTAGAATGTATTAGTCTGCAATTCAGTTTGTCAGAGAGCTGAGTAGAGAACATGGCTCAAATATGAAACAGATAGGAACACATTAATAGATTTTTGTAAGGCAAAAAAACCCCCAGTGCACACTTACATACAAAAGTTCTCTGCTGCAAATTGGGCAAGGAGCCAGGTTCTGTCACATTATGTTTTTATTTTTATTCAGCAAGTGTTTGGCCTTTAAATGATTGTTCAAAGCATCATCCATTTCTAGGGAGATATTTCTGGTGTTTTGTGTTTTGCTTTGTTTTAGACAAACCATATATTTATCTATGAGAAAAGCCCCTGCTGCTAAAACAAAAATATGATTTATATATGTCCCATATAGCAACAAAGTGTCCAGAAAAAAGGATTGATCATTTTGGTCTTTTACATCAAGTGGCTAGTGGACCTCTGACTGTGAGAGTAAATAAGGAACATGTGTTGGAACTGAAGCTTGAACTTTCTACAACATCATTTGTGTATTTGTTTCTCCTCATTTAAAGAGCTCTTTTGGACTTACGTGGCAAAATTTTAACCCAGTTATTCCTAGACTACTTTGGCAGCTGTACTAGTTCACTGGACCAAGGCCTTCATTGAAGCAATCAATGCTTCCTTCCTTGTGCCTTTCTGGGACACTGATTCCAAACATAAAGGATAGTCAGTTGTCAGTTTCCAGTTTCATGAATGTTATTAACGGGACAGAAAACACTGGTAGGCCGTGGTCCACTTCGAGTCCATTGTGCAAGTAAGCAAAAAAAAAAAAAAAAAAAGCCTAATGTCCTCAGGTGAGAAAGCCAGGACTGTTCTCATGGAGTTGCACATGTCAGTGCAGGGCAGTGAGTCTTTATTTGCTTCTTATGAAGTCCTGAAATTCTTATTAAGGTATCCTTTGGACACCTCCAAAAAATAGGAGACAGCAGACTCCTGTGTGTCAAAAATATTCCAGACTATGACATATAGTCAAAAAAATGCCAGTTTTCAATATGGAAACAAGCCTGGGCTCTACACTTTACTGTCTGCAGTTACAAGTTTGCATCTTTATTCATGTTCTGGAAAAAAAAAAAAAGCGCTTTACTTTTTACTAAAGCCAAACTTGGGAACTGTATGTGACTCATCAGCATATGGTCACTTTGATATTAATCCTTTCTACTTATATCCCAAAAGAAAACTATATCTCTTATGAACTTCATTCTTCTTGCTGGTCGTTTTGATCTGCCTCACTCTTGTCTGGTGTGGTAACACAACACTCTCAGGAGTCTCAAACATTTGTAACAGTCACATTAATGTATCCAAATTACTGAGGCAACCTGTACTATGAACTTGGTCTTGAAATCAGAATTAGGCCTGAAACTTTTGCTCAGCTTCTGTCTTTCCAAAATCAGAAGGGATCAGTTTTTCTCTCAAGGAGATCCAAATATATGGGTATCTTCAGAAGCCCCAGTCTTAATGCAAGTTATTTTAATACTGAATTTAAACTTGCAGTGAGAAAATTGAGAGATTCAGAAAGTTGTAAAGTGTACAGATATCTGACTATGGGGGAACTCTACCAGAGAGACACACATTTATGGCCTGGATTGGTAGTTAAAACATTTAGACAAGTCGAAAACTGCAAATGTAAAGGTATCATCTTTCCAGAAAATATATCTAACCACTTACGCCATTATCTTACCCACCTTCAATCCTATATTTTCTTATTTTATAAGGTATTCTTATAATAATTTCAGTACAGTGACATATTGGACTATCTCACTGATGAACAATTTTAAGCTGAAGGCTCAGCTTTGAAAGGCACTACTCAGATTATATCTGAGTATTTCTATATACACAGAATGAGCATTAAAATAGCAATGATTTTGATTTGGAGGAAGCTATCAATGTCAGTTTTGCTCTTGTATCTGGGATTATATACAGTTAGAAACAGAATAGGATGCAGACATACCTTAACTTGTGTTACTTCAGATGTCATCTTCAGATGGCACTGAGAGAAAAAATGCTGTCAAATAGTGTGTTGGGAGAACGCAAGACTCTTAGTGTTGGTTAAAAATATGTCTGCTACTTAACTAAGAATGAATTGTCCAGGCAAGTGAAATACATATCGTCATTTCCAAAGAACTCCGAGTATATTACAATCTAAAGCAAAATAAACATACAAGAACTGAGACCTATTTCTTCTTAAGAATCCAACTCAGCTGGTGACAGCAAAAGGTTTGTTTTGTTATTTAGCTGAAAGGATGTTCTTTCTCCAAGCTGTCTCACTCTTAAAACAGTATTTGAAAGAGAAAACTATTACTTAGTGGCTGTGAATCAACAGTGTATTGTAGGAGAGCAGCTACATTGATTGGAATTGTTAAAGAGGACTCTATTGGAAAGAAAGAAATTCCATTCCCTAAAAGAACTTCCACCCCTTTTCATTTAGAGCACTGAATTTAAGTACTGTCAGACCTTCAAAATTCCTTGGGCAAATGTTATTAATGCAGTCTCCCACAAGTTAGGAGATTGCCAGGAAAATGTACTGAAACTTCTGTATTTTTTTAAAGAAAGTTTGAAATGTGTGTTTGTTACTCCTCCTTCATAACGTGATTAGAAAGTGATTTAATGTGCCATAGATGTTTGGTCAGTCAAACACAAATGAACATGATTGGTGGTGATACTGCACACATTTAACTCATTATGTGTTACTTTACAGCAAAATGATTTGTGTAAACGGTCTGCCCAGTATTAGAGGTAAAACAAACTAAGAAACCTCAAAATATTATATTTGTTCCTAATATTTTCCTTTTGGTTTTAGTGATGTAATCTCATATGGAATCTTTTATGTTCTCTTTGGCACCAAACTGAACAAAAAGAAAATCAGCTCAGAAAGATTAAGGTTCTATAAACACTTAAAGGAAGAAAGATAGATTGCACAACAAGTGATATGTTAAGCAAAAAAAAAAACAACCAACCCAAACCCAACTTTACACCTGTAAACTGTATTTCAATAATCCATTCTTTTTATAGCACAGAATGTTATCATTGGCATATTAATAAAGGAATTGGGACTCCTTATTACTTGCATAGTCTCAGCAAAAGATGGAAATACTATACTGTACTGCAATTTTTCTATTGTTTGGATTAGCAAATGTATACCAGAAGTCTACCCATATGAAAAAAACATTGCAAAGAGTAAGTAAATAGAATAAAAGGCAGAGGTGGTCAAATTTTGTCCCTTTATACAACCGTGGAAGCCAATATGAGTTAGTGTTGTTGTGTAAATTAATAAAATGTGGAATGTGGTTCTTGAGTGTAACACAAATCCACAAACGAATTAGTTTTATCTTTGCTCTCTTGGTAAGACGGTACACCTCATTCCAGATCTGAAAAATGATCTAGAGCAGTCTCAATTCTCCTCTAAGCTATTTTGAGAGCAGGAATGTTCTGTGGGCTCTTTTGGCAACTGTTGCTCACACCCACATATGCAATGCCCACTTCTCCCACTGCATTCCTTTCTAGTCCAGGCTGAAAGAAATACATAATAAAGCCACACAGTCAGGTACTTACCTACACTGATGGAACACATGAACTGGTTTGCTCTTTATTTTTGGCCACCTAGGCAGCCTTGGACTGTTTTAAAATATGAGACTAGGGTATGCACAGTGAATTTCTTCAAAGGAAGGAGAACTTTAAAAGGGGGGTGGGGAGGGAATGGAACTTTTTAACTTATTGTGAAGTTCTTCAGGAGGCTGCATAATAAACTGATTACCTGATCCTCCTCACAGGATTTAGGTGAACTATTAATGTAGCCTGTTCCCAATGACATTTGTTCTCTAAAAGGTCTGATGGAATATAATATTTTTAATCATTGAGTCCAGGAATTAAAAATTGTTGTGGTTGAAAACGATTTGCTATTTACAAATAGTATCAGTCCTTGTGATAAGAGTGATATATTTGTCTTGGGCTGAAGTCTACCATGAACTGCATTTTTCAGTCAGTCATTTGAATAGATCAACACCAATCTTTTTTATGATTGGATGGAAATACTGCCCTGTTTTGTAAATTTGCAAGTGTTAGAAGTAGAGCCTGTATGCCTTGAAGTTCAAACCTATCAAGGCTAGCACCTAAAGAAGAACCAGGTGTCATATTTCAAGAATGCTCTCTCTGCTTTGACCTACTACAAGACTCTACATAAGTATGAACAATGAAAAAGTGCATATACCTCTCATTTGAAATTAGAGCTAATCTTAATTAGCGTATATGATGTTTTATAAAGCATACTCTTTTCATGCCAATTTTAAAAAATATTCTTGCATACAGAAAGAACTGTGGGAATAGTTGGCTGAGGTTGTAAAATTTTTATACCACTAAGCACACCTGTTAGCTTTGATTTAAGCAGATAATGGAATTGAGTAAAGAGGTAGTTGATAATTTATAATACTTAAGGAAATTCAATTATAAGACTAAATCTAAGAAGCGTCACTCTTCTCTAGGAAGGTATGAACTGCTTTCAGCCAAGTACTTATCTGTCAGATTTTGATATCCATATCTAAAGGCATAATAAAACCAGACATTCACACAAGCAATTTGGGTGGACCGAAAGGGCATTATAGGTGAACACGAGGAAATGTTTAAAATACATTGCTTTCAATGTACAACTTCTTTTCAACTACCAATCAAAAATATTCTGTGTGTACTTTCTTTTTATTCTCATCTATGTTGTGCAAAAAAAACCCCACAATGTTGTGAGGAAGAGAATTGTGAAATTAAACGTCAGGAAGCCCTGGAAGTGTTCTGAGCCTAGGGGGAGGCAGGAGTCCCTGTGTTAGATGGAAGTAGATTAAAACATCTTGGCAAGGGCTCAAGAAAATTGCCTCAGTGAAGGTGTTATTTTCTAGGCATTTTTTGTAAAACATTTCTCTACGTGGCCTTCTGGGCATCTTGGAAGAGAAAATTTTATATGCGTTTTAGGAAGGAAATAGGTAACACCTTTCATGTTGTTTACACAACACTTTATTTTTTTTTATATAAACCTTATAATTTTGGGAAGACTGTTCAGAATTTCTAAATTGCATGCACTTAGGCAAAGTACTGCATACTGGGACACGTATGGTGAACAAAAAAAGTTAGGCCATTACAATAAAGCAAGATCACTTTAATAACAGAACTAAAATATTCAGGTGCTATTTTAGAGAGATAATGAGTAGAATTAACTCATTAATTTACTGTACTTTTTGTGGGCTTTTTTATTTTTCTGTTAGGGTTATTTATCAAAGTAAATATATGTCTAAAATATCAAATGGATGATCTTATTCCAAACATCTGAAATTATTCTCAAAGGCTTTGTACTGTTTTGTGCTCTTTCCTTGGTGGTGATGAGCTGTTATTCAATGGTAGGGAGCAGACTTTACAGCTGCTTTTATTGTGCTATAAAGGAATTTTCATTGTGTCACTTCCTTAATATTTATAAAGACACCCAAGCATCCTCTCCCTGTTTTTCCTTGCAAAGCGCAATAAAAGCTCCTAGGTCACAGTACAACTCTAGCATTAGTTCTCTGTCTTGATAGTGAGACTTAGATCTTGACAGAAGAGATTATATAGTATTAGCAGGTTCGGATATACTCAATCTCTTTCATGTAACTATTTACGTCATTACACTGAGAAGCAAATGCTATGAATGAGATAGATCAGTTGGGGCTGCAGAGCTCCTGATAATTACACTGCTAGGTAGTAGGACTGGAGTGTATTAAGGGTTTAGGTTTTTTCCTGGCAATACTAATGGATATTCTTTCAAGATGTACATCGTTTTTTCATATCTCTGTCACTATGTCTCACTAGGAAATGATTGTATTATGTAAAAATATTTGCTGATAACAACGTTGTATCTATATACAGATAGAGGAGAGCAGAAGAGCATTGCGACTTAAAAAAAGATACAGATGAAAGTTAGATTTCTTCTCTTGGGATACACTATGTCATTTTCTAGCTATTCTTCATATAGGCTATTGAATCAGAGGGTAATTTGTTTTATGACTATCCAGGAGATAGAATTGCAGTGTAACATACTCAGGGGAAGATAATCATGTGCTTACAGTACTAGAGGGGAACTTGGGAGATATAGATTCAAGTCACTGTGGTGGTATGGCACATTCTCTGTGAGGTCCAACAGTCACCTAAACTCTCTTTACCTTTCTTCCTAGCTGTGGTTTGGAATAACTTAAATTTTTGTTGCTATTTGTTAAAATTTCCTCTAGAGTTTATAAGGTGTCTGAAGAAAAAAATTACTTCTTACTGTTTGTACCAACACAGCATCCTGTGATAACATTTTGCTATGGTTTAACATCAAGGTCAAAAGAAAATGCTATATACTTATCCTTAATAATTTATAGTGTGGTCACCAGTAGAAGATAGTGAATGATTCCTTGTTGCTGCATCAACCACTAATTGTACTGTCTTGTTATCTTTCTAGAATGTTACATTTATTCGTGTTGCTGCAGTATCAGCTTGAAGTATCTTAGTTATTTAACTTAAAGGATAAAAATAACAGAATGACCTGCAGAGGCTTCTCCTTAGGATCATACAGGGGAAGGTCATTCATAAAGACAGATGCTCTTTGGCTGTAAGGAAAGGCATGTAGAAGTGCCTTTTGTCGTTGCTTGGGTAGTATGCTTGAGGTGTACAATATTTGATGAGTAAAGAAGGAGGTCCAACTTAAAAAAAGGGAATAGAATTGTCCTTGATCAATTTTGTGTCTTCATTCAACAGTCATACCTTATATAAGATCTGCAGAGGCCTATGTATAAGGCTAAATGAAAATGGAAATAAAATGCAAGAAACGAGAAGAAGTAAAAGGCAAAAGAATAAATGATAGCAGGCCCCAATAATATCAAGGCTATTTGTTAGTTATTTTTGCTACCCTGAAGTGGTTCACCTGTTGTGCTTGTGTACTTCATGCCTTCTGGTGTTCTTGTGTTGTTCCTCACTGCAGCTTTTCAGCTACATTTTATTCTATTCTAAATATTGGGTGGAATTAACTCTGCTTTAATTACTCTGCCAGCAAAGACACATCCCCTCATTCCAAAGCAGTATTTGACTGCTTAATTATTCACAATTTTTGTTAGCAAGACAGTATTTTCCAGTAAATAATAAAGGTTTTATCTGGGGATGGCATGCCCCATCCTTGGAAGTGTTCAAGGTCAGGTTGGATGGAGGTTTGAGCAACCTGATCTAGTGAAAGATGTCCCTGCCCATGGCAGGAGGGTTGGAACTAGATGATCTTTAAAGGTTCCTTCCAACCCAAACCATTCTGTGATTGTATGACCTAAATTCCTAACTTCTCAAACTGGCACTTATCCACAGAGGTAACGATGAACAGGAGATGAAGCCTGGTGTCACTCTCTGATATCAGAACTAAACTAGCACTTTTGGCTTCCTGGAATCCACAGTGCTTAGTAAAGACAGATTTATGCTTTCTGCTGGAATGTTTGTTCGGCCAACAAGCAAAGCTTTACCACAGAAAACTTTTCACTGAAATGAAATCTGTTCTCTTTGTCTCAACTGTATTAGTCCATACTGTACAAAGGTAGAAAATACAAGTATCCAGATTCTGCTGTCAGGAGCTGAAATATGATAGACCAGTAATTATTTGCAGTAACAAAAGTTATCTTTATAACCGTAAAATTGAAACTACTGTAGGTTTTTCTTTGTTTTTCAAGTTAAAATCAAGGTTGTTTTTGTCTTTGTAAGCACAGAAATATTTTCAGGTATGCTAAAATCAAGGTATAAATTTCACTAACCAGATGAATAACGTTTGTCGTTTTACTGAATGACATTTGTGGTAACCTTGATTAGTAGCACCTTGAACCGAACTCACCCCAAATTCAGCTCTTTTTGC